>JAQQAC010016209.1:74776138-74812173 GCA_029783875.1 Phataginus tricuspis
ATGGGACAAAGAAAAATACCTGGGCACGGTTCTTCCACATTTTTGCAAGCACCATATACTTGAATGTTATGAATCCCAGACACAATTTGGGACAATATTTCCCTTAATCTTACCATGAAATCTATTGGAAAGAGGAGAGGATGGATCTAGCTTCTGCAGTTCCCAAGCAAGATATCTTTCAACACCTCCAGACATATTTCCTACCCTTATTTCCTAGCCACCACTCACTCATTGCCTGCGGTAAGGGAATGCCAATTAACTGGGGACATGGACAAACAAGACAGGTAGAACTGATTGTGCAGTCAGTTCCTACTGAAAACAAGGACTAGAAACAATTTTATAAAGTTAACTTGGAACTCCAAGTCCTACTGCTGATTAGGGGGCTATATTAGAGAGATTTTTAACTTGGCCCTAGACTGATAGTTTCCATTTGGGGTCCTTAACAATTATAAACACTTTCTGTACAGGGGACCACTGCACCCCTGTAACTGTACTACTTTTGTGGGATCAAGTATTAACTTGCCTCTGTTTTGAAAACACATTTATTTGTTCCTTAGAGTTGGTAATAAGAAACCTTCAAATCTTTTTTTTTTATAAAGGTATTATTGATATACACTCTTATAAAGGTTTCACATGAAAAGAACAGTGTGGTTACTACATTTATGCATATTATCAAGTCCGCACCCATACCCCAGTGCAGTCACTGCCCATCAGTGTAGTAAGATGCCACAGATTCACTGTTTGCCTTCTCTGTGCTACACTGTTTCCCCTTGACTGGCCAAGATTATTATGGATGATAGAATTGTCATTGACGTCACACTTGCAGACCAAGGTGGCAACTGCTCAATTTCTAATGCAACATGCAGTTCCTGGATTAATACTCTAATCAAGTGATATAACCAAAAGGAAACTTAAGGAGAAAACCACCTCATAGTCTAAGCTAGATTCTGCTGGTTAATAACATTTGTTCATCTGCTGAGTCCAGGATGTTGGCAGGCATGGTTGAAGTCAGTACCGCATTTTGATCCCATTCTTCTTAGAGTCCTGAAGATAGTTGACTAAATTAAATACTGTAAAAGACAAATTTAATTGTATATGATCCCAGTCTCTGTTAGGTGTATTTTTTCACTGTGACTCTTAAAGTGGCATATATATGGGAAAATCCTCCAGAAACCAAGGAAGTGTACAAATGAGGGGTGAATACTGTTAGGAGACAATTCTCCATTGGTGCCTCATGTTTCTTCGTATCTTGAAAGTAAAAGAATTGACAAGTTTTATTCCAGACTCTTTTCAAAGATTTTGCCGAATGAAGAGCCTTGGAAAATAGTGATAGTGTCTCCATATGGGACAAAAGGTCCATTTTTTTCCTCATCAACGTAATTAAAATGTCTGCCTCCAGGTCAAAGATCAGGCAGACTTACTGACTATTATAAAGGTTTGGGTTCTTCATGCGTGGTGCGTTTCTCTAGTAACAGAACCCACTGCATGTGCAAGCATCATCTGAACCTCTTCTCAGTGATCTGTGGGAATTGGCAATCAGGAAACTGGCACAACTGCTAACATTCTGACTACTGCTATTACTGTGAATGGTGAACTATCTTTTGTTTCTGACCTAAGAGTGTCGTGTCGTCTGCCCCATCAATGAAACTATGACAGATTAACTTCTCATCTTATAAGTAGAGTAAAATCTCAAATACTTCAGAATTGTTAACAGAACAACACCCATATGTTCAGAAATATATTTGGAAGCAAGCAACTTATATGAAGAAAAGTAAATTATATTTAATTTAAATTATATAACAATTATAACTGTGGGAGGTGTGAAAGACCATCAACTGACTTTGTACAAATGCAAAACCTTATTAAATCAAGGATTCAAGAAAGTAAAACTGAAATACCCACTTTGTTAAGATCATTCCAAATTTTGTTTACTTTTCACTGTTTTCTCTGATGTCTACTATTTAGTCACCTTGGAAATATAAAGAAACCTACAGGAATAAACAAATGTTAAAGCAGCTTTGTCAGAGAGTAAGACATTCATGGAGATACACCACCAAAGAAAAATGGAAGGATCAAATTTGTTATCAACAAAGTAGTGAAGTAAGAGTGATAATTTTTTTCATCACATTGATATAATTTTCACTAAAGCCAGATAATGTAGTATTAATCACCTTAGTCTCATTTTTTAATATTTTAGAGTACATTTAATTTTTAATAAGGAAATAAGGATCTTGCTTAATTCCTTCCTATTTACAAAGACACTTGATTTTATGAAGAAATACATTTACACTATATGGGAGTAAATGTCCTAATGAACCAAAGAAAATCATTTTTATTCTCTTAGTTTAATTTAGGTGTACAAAAGGTAAAAATAAGTTATTCATTATATTAGTTTTCAATGTATGAACATAATGGCCTGTATTACAAAACAGATACCCATTTAAATTTTGTCTATACTCATAAGTATACTCAATGTAAAACACAAGTTTTTATAGGAAATAAGAACTAAATTATTTTTATGTAAAATATGGTTTATCTATCCTTTTAATGATATAAGCCTTTACTCATGCTCAAGACATATCAAATACTTCAGATATTTTTATCTCAAGCCAGGTTTCATTCACTGTTTTTATACATTTCTTTTTTCTCTTTTTTAAATTGAAATATAACTGATACACAATATTACATTGGTTTCAAATATATGACATAGTGATTTAACAATTATCTACATTATTAAATGCTCACCCTAACTAGTGTAGTTACTATTAACAAAGATATTACAGTATTATTGACTATATTCTATATGCTGCACTTTCATCCCCATGATTATTTGTATTATGATTGAGATTTTGTGCCTCTTTATCTCCTTCACCTATTTCACCCACCCACTCCAACCCTTCTCCTATGGTAACTCATTTACTTTTAGCATGTGGAATACCTCCTTTGAATAGCAATAAATCCAGTACTTTTACCACTAGCAGTAAAGCATTGTATGGCATTGAATCAGAGTCTTGACAAAAAACACATGAATCCTGAATTCTGTAATTCTTGACAGAATATAGATGGAACTCTAAGTCAGTGTAATTAAAGAGAGTTTAGTGAAGAAACAATTTAAAATGTGTGAAAACAATACCATGTGATAAACCACAGTGATCCTCACAACAGCAGGGAAACATTACCACTCATAGTCCTGAAGCATTAAAGGTAGGAAACAGTTACCAGGACTTGGCGAAAACTCAAGCTTAGGTTGTAGGATGGGGCCATCCAATAGGAGCTGTAGCCTTTCATAGTGGTATAGATCTCCTGACAATATAACGTCTGATAGGGAAGGATACAAAGCAATTGTGACCCTAACATTGTTCTCTACCCATTTTCCGAGAGACTGACACTATCTCCTATTGGCCATGCCCAACCTGAAGCCAGAGGACAGAGGAGACTGGTAGATCTATTTCACAGAGCTCAACTTCCTGGGGCACAGAGCAGAGAAGTAGAATTAAGACAGGGTCCGTATGAGAAGAGAATACCCACGGCATACATAACTGGAAAAAAAAATCAGTAAAATAGTCTTATTTAAAACTAAAGACCTCACATATACAACAATCTCACAAACAAGAAGCATAAAAAGAGAAATATTCTGTGTGAAAGCATCATAAAGTTGTGAAAACAACAAGAACAGGAAAGGACAGTCCTCTAAAGCAGGGGATGACAAAGCTTTTTCCTAGTGGACCAGATGTAAATATTGTAGGCTTTCAGACAATACAGTTTCTGTTGCAACTATTCATCTATACTATTTTAGCAAAAGCAGCCATACAAAATACAAACTAATGAGCATGACTGTGTTTCAATAAAACTTTATTTACAAAAACAAGCAACAAACCCATGGCCCATAGATTTGAATCTCTTATTTTTCTCTTTCTGACCATTGACTCATATTTAAAGGATTAAAGTGATTTGGTCTGTCTTAGTCTTGAATTTATATAAGGCATGCATACCATGGGTGGGAATATTAGGGGACATCTTAGAATTCTATCTTCCACTACTTCTAATATATGGTAATTTTTATCCCAAAATTTAAAAAGGATGAAAGAAAGTATAAGAATTTCTTAAAAATAAGTTTCCAAAACTGATGATATACAATTCATACACTCAAGAATATTAAACACAACAAACAGAAAGAAATACACATCTAGAAACATTAAAAATCACATTATAAATTAATAGCTAGCCTATATGGTGCCTATCTTGCCCAAGAGTCAACACCAGGTTTCTTGTGGTCAACACTTCAACATTGCACTGGAAGCCTGAGTAATGAAATAAGTGTAAAAATAAGATGTAAGGGAGAAGAATTAGAATAGGAAATATAAAACTGCAATTTTCAGATAAAATCATAGTTTATATAGAAAATAGAAACTATCCCACAACAAATAATTTATAACAACTTACATGTATAATTTTTATGTATTTATATGATAATTTTTGTAATAAGTGAATTTAGCAAGGTCAATGGGTGTAAGATGAATGTTAAAAAATGAACTGTATTTCTATACACTATCAAAGAACAAAATTAAAAATTATGATTTATCAAAGCAAAAAAATCAAATGTCTATAAATAAAGCCACAAAACATGTACAGGACCTCTATTCTGAAAACCACAAAATATTAGTGAGAGAAATTAAACAACAAATCAATTGAAAGATGTACCATGTTTGCGGATGTAAAAAAATTATTTGAGTATGTCAATTCTCCCAAAATTCATCTGTAGAATGAAGGAAATTCCAATCAAAATCTCACATAGGTCTTCTTGTGAAAATTAGTATGGAATCTCAAGGAATAAATCACAATGGAAATGCTATTTCCATAAGATGATTCTAAAATTCAACTGAAAATGCTGAGGGCCAAGATTAGACAAGACAATCTTGAAGGATAACAAAGATGGATGACTTATACTACAAGGTATCAAAATTTACTATGAAGCTATAGGAAATTACTGTTTTTAAACAAATAAGCTATTTTTGGAAAATAATTTAAACTACAGCAAAATCAAGCAGAATATTTAGAGAGTATTTATATGCTCCTTGACACATCCCCTAACACAGTCTCTCCCTCCAGCAATATCCTGTATTACAGTGGTACATTTGCTACAATCAATATACCTACATTGATATGTCATCATCATCCAAAGTCCATAGGCTACATTAAGATTTAGTCTTGGTGTTGTACCGTCTATGGGTTTTGATAACTGTATGCTGACATGAATCCACCATTATAGTTTCAAACGAATAGCTTCACTACACTGAAAATCTGTGCTACACTTTTCACCCCTCCCTCCTCCAACACCTGGCAATCACTGATATTTTTACTGTCTCTATATTTTTGCCTTTTCCAGAAAGCTATAGTTGGAATTACATAATGTGTAGCCTTTACCAACTGGCTTCTTTCATTTAGCAATAAATGCTTAAGATTACTCCATGTCTTCATGGCTGGATACCTCATATCTTTTTATTGCTGAATATTATTTCATTGCCTGGATATATCAGTTTATCCATTCACCTACTGAAAGACATCTTGGTTGCTTCTATATTTTGACAATTAAACATTGATGTGCAGGTTTTTGTATGGTCATAACTTTTCAGCATGTCTGGATAAGTGCCAAGGAGTCTGATTACTGGACCATATGGTTAGGGTATGTTTAATCTTGTAAGAAACTGTCAAACTGTCCTCCAAAGTGGCTTCACCATTTTGCATTCCCACTAGCAATGAATGAGAGTTCCTGTTGCTCTGCATCCTTGTCAGCATTTGGTGTTGTATGTGTTTTGGGTTTTTCACTATTCTAATAGGTATGTAATGGTATCAGTGTTGTTTTAATTTGTAATTTCCTAATTATGTATTATGTTTAGTGTCTTTTCATATGCTAATTTTATTTTGTGTGTTATTTGAATATTTTGAATAATACACCATTATCAGATACAGATATATGTTTAACAAATATATTCTTCAAGTCTTTGGTTTGTCTTTTGATTCTCTTGACAATGTCTTTCACAGAGCAGAAGTTTTCAATTTTAATGTAGTCTGACTTACCAATTTTTTCTTTCATGGGTTCTGTCTTTGGTGTTGGATCTAAAAGTCATTGACAAACCCAAGTAATTTTTAAGCAGGAATATCTAGCTATCAGTCCTTGGTGAGGATTCCCACCTTGTGGAGGATGGCAAAGAACACAAAAATGCCTACCACCAGAAGGAACCAGAGACGTCAGCCCACTGCATCATTTATGGGTTCAGATTTGCCAAAAAGGACTCTCTATACAAGGTGCTGGTTGGAACAACACATTAGTCACGTGAAGGGGAAAAGAAAGAATATCATGGCCAGTGGAGTCTCCTGATAGCTGATGCGGGGTGATGGACTAATGCACTCCTCTTAGCATATAGACAAAGATCCCATTCCCTCCCCATGGAGGCAGATACATTAATGGAGCTGACCAGGTATGATATGATGCACATGCCTAAGCAGTACAAAGCTCACTGCATACCTACACCAGGAAAAAACGTATCTTAATGAGGAAGAAACATCCATTCTCCCTATTTAAAAAAGCTGTTTTACATTTAGGGCTGTGATCCATTTTAAGTTAACTTTTGTGAAGAGTATAATATAAGGTCTGTGTGTAGTTTCTTTTTTTTTTGTATGTGGATTTCCAGTTGTTCCAGGACCATTTGCTGAAAAAGCTATCTTTCCCATGTTGTATTGTTTTTGCCCCTTTGTTAAAAATCATTTGACTATGTTTGGGAGGGCCTACTTTTGAGCTTTTTTTTCTGTTCCATTGATCCATGCTTTTGCTAGTACCACACTGTCTTGATTACTCTACCATTGTAGTAAGTCTTTAAATTGGGTACTGTCAATCCTCCAACTTCGTTGTTCTCATTCAATATTAAATTGGCTATTCAGGATCTTTTATCTCTTCATATAAATTTTAGAATGTTTGCCTTTCTACAAAATATTAAAATAACCTTCTGGCATTTTGATTGGGATTGCATTGAATCTATATATCATGTTGGCAAGAACTGACATTTTGACATTATTGATCCTCTTCTCTCAATATAACATGGAATATCTCTCCATTTATTTAGTTATTTTCTGTCATAAGGGTTTTTTCATTTTCTATGGACATACATTGTTAGGTCTATATCTAAGTATTTCATTTTTGGTGGTGCTAATGTAAATGACATTGATTTTTTAATCTCAAATTCTAATTGTTAATTGCTGTTATATAGGAAAAAATACTATGATTTTTGGCACAGGGACAGAAATAGACAAATGAAATAGAATAGAATTCATTAAATGAGCTCACATATAGATTCACTTGATTTATGCCAAAGGTGATACTACAGTGCCTGGAGAAAGGATGTTCTTTTAATGAAATAAGGCTCAGTCAATTAGAAAAAAAAGAACCTTAACCTCTACTTCACATCATGAAAAATATCAATTCCTAATGTGCTGTTGATTTTAATGTAAAAGGTAAAACAATTAAGTGTTTATATGAAATAATGGATATATTCATGAACTGGGGTCTAGCAAAAACATTTAATAGGACACAAAGTACTAATTATAAAGGGGAAAAATGATGAACTGGACTACATTAAGTTAAAAGCTTCTGCTCATCAAAATTACTGTTAAGGAAATAAAAATGCAAGCAGAGATTGGAAGAAATGGTTGTAATTCATTATTTAACAAAAGACCCATATCCACAATATATAAACTATATAATTCAATAATAAAAAGATGGCTACTTAGTAAATAAAAAAGAACAAAATACTCAAATGGTCGCAACAAAAGAGGATATCATGATCAACAGACATGAAAAACTACTCAATGGCATTAGTCTTTAGGGAATTGCAAAACAGAATCTCACACTTTCTAGAATTTCTGGGTTGTAAAAAAATACCAATACCAAGTTTTGGTGTTGATATATACATCAACTAAAATCATCACACATGTTATTGGAGTATAAATTTGTATACTCATTTTGGAAAGCTATTTGGCAATATCTGCAGCTGAATGTATGCATATCCTGTGATCTTGGAATTCTACTTCTAGGTATATACCCAACAAAAATTCACACTTATGTTCGCGAAAAGATATTTACAGAAATTTCCATAGTAGCACTATTATAATAGCCTAAAACTAGACACAACACAAACTTCCTTTAATAATAGAACAGGAAATTGTGATTTATTAACCAAATGGAATTCTATACATGAATGTAAATGAAAGGACCACAACTATATACAACAATGATGAATTTCAAATTTAATGTTGAGTAAGAGTCTATATGTTTGTGTGTATTTATATCAGGTTCAAAATCAGTATATGCAGAGAGAAGTCAATATAGTTGTTCCCCTTGCAGAGCAGGAGACAAGGTAGGATCGTAATTGTAAGGGAGCATGAGACAAGCTCCTGAGGCCACCAATGTTCCATTTTTGGTCTACATGGTGGTTATACGTGAATTTTTATTATTTGGAAATTCAATGAGATGTACCCTTAGGGTTTGTTTGTGTTTCTAAGTGTATATTACACTTCCTTTAAAAATTAGCGACAAAAGGAGAAAAAATAAAATAAAACGCCAAAATATATATCAGCATTTTCCCTATTTCATATAAAGTAGATACTAAAATAAAAAGCATGATTATTTTCAGCATTCAATTTCCATCATTTTGGGTTTCTTTTTCTAGATTGCTAAGTAGGTATTTTAAATAAATGCTGATGATAATTAACATTGTTGGTACTTTTTCAAGTTCACTCACATTTTTCATAACATTAAAAAAAAAGACTTCTATACTATCTCTTGTGCATCAGTGTAGCCTAATATTTTAATGTCATATGTTAAATTATAATGGATTATCCTGATATCAGACCATCCAATATTTGAATAGGTAACTATATAAGATGATAATATAAATACCTGTGCATATATGTTTGCATACTGAATGAAAGACCTATGCAAAGTATTTTATGATGCAGAATATTCATAGTCTGTAGTTCTTAATTTCCAGTCACTTGGTCGATAGGGAAAGGTTCTGTTACTGTTTTCAAAGCATTACTCAATAACGTTCCTTTGAAGCCAAAATAAGCTATCATTTTGATGAATAGATATTAGTGCAATTTGAACACTGAAATTTAGACTGGTAATAAGATGAAGTCAGGCCTTCCTTTCTGCATATTATTAGCCAAGGGAATGTCTAATGTAAAATGCATTGGCTTGGGTTCAGATGGGATTTAGTATATCTAATCATTACAGTGATTTTACATATTTCAAACCCCTTTATCTTACAGATTTTTGCTCCTTAAGAACTTTGCATGCACTACAGGGAAAAGAATCCTTTCTGATGAAATTCTACAAAATGTAAAGATAGAAGAAGATAATGCAATATCTTATTTTGCTGCACATGTCAAAGGAACAGAATTCAGATGCCAGCATAGCTCAAAGAAAAGACTCTATTCAACTCCAGCTGTGCTCTTCTCAAGAAAGTATAGTGCTAAAGCATTCAAGGGAATGATATCAAGTTGGATAGTCTCACATGATAATTTTTTAAGTTGAGAAAATATTTCTGATAAATTTTTTAAAAGAAAAACGCTTGGAACAATCTAAGTAGAAAAGTAAAAAAAGAACCTAGTAGAAAAGAGTGTAAGTAGAAATGAGCCCTGCACAAAACCTTGCATGCAATAAGGACTCAATAAAAATAAACAATAAAGGCTTGAATTCATAATGCAATTGGTCCAAATATTTTTTAAAATAAAATTTAATATAATATAAATAGCAAATAATTTAGTAATATTAATTTTGTGGATCATGGTTTGCTCTGCATTGAATGGAATTGGCATTTCCAACAATTGTTACAAAACATATTAATATTTTGCTGCTACAAAATATATTTTTAACCTTTTGCATACATTGAGTCTACTATGAAGTACTTTAAACATTCTTCCCTCACATTATATGAACTATACTTAATACAGAATATTAAAAAAATGTCTATCCTATTTTCTGTTCTGGTAGTTTATGTCTAAAACACACTAGAAATAAAAAACCACAGTAAATTTGTTTAATGTTTTAAAATTTGGAAGCCTTAGTATGACGAACATTTGGATACCAATGGATCCAAAATTTTTCTACTGTTAGTAACCTAGAACAATATCCAATCCAAGAGATGAAGAACACACCCATGAGACTCAAAAGAGCAGAACTCAAAATAATACACAATTAAGTTGTGCTGATAACTTCTAAAGTCATAAGATACAATTACAAAGACAGAAGGGAGTTAAGCCAGGAGAGGCAAAATTTATGATTTCTCAAACTCCAGCCAAGGAACAGTGCCTGCTAACAATATGGAAAATGGCAGATGGGGTTTTCCTACGTTACATGACTTCTCAGGAAATTGGATCCTTCCTTTTGTGATCAAAGGAGAATAAGCATTTATTTCATTAGGCATCAGTACATGGACTAGGTATATATAATACAAAAGTTCCAAAGAGATGGCCATGAGGTTCTCTGTCCTCTGGAGTCAGCTGCATTATAGTCCTTATTTCTTTTACTTGAGTGTTAGGAATTCAGGGCCTGGCCTGCCTAATTATACTGAAGACAGCTAGATATTAAATGTTAGACTGCTTAGGCAAAACTTGTCTACTAAGCTTTTTAAAAGATATAGTTGAAAATTATTAAGCACAAAAATAACATTTCTTCTTAAATTCACATTGCTTCAATAATACCAAATTTTGTTACCCAACTTCACACTTAAGGACGGTAGACTTCAACTAGATAAGTAGACATCAGGTAACTAAGTATAATTTTCTAGAAAGGCTGTATACTGAAAAGACGTTGTCCAAAGCAACTCTTATCCAGACAACTTCAACTCCTCTACTTCATTAAGAAAACATATCATTTGGTGTAGGCTCTCTCTCTCCAAATTACTCCCATCCATATCCTGTGTTTCTTCTTATCATCAATAGAATAAAATAGGCTCTGAGTCCAGCTAAAGGCTAATTCTATCTGAACTTTCAATTACAATTTATCTTATATTCATGGGGATCTTGTTTTATAAATTATTCTCTCTCTCTGTGTTCTGTATCCATATATTTAGCTCTCTCCTCCTAAAAGTATGCCGAACTTTCACCCATCCTAAACAAATAAATAAATAGCCCTCATTTGAAGTCAGTCTCACTCTTGCTACTGCTTTATCTCTCTCCTTCTTTTCTTTAAAAAACTTTTTAAGTGTTTTCTACATTCACAGTCTTTTTTATTGCTCATGTAGTCCCCAATAAACTACATTCTGACTTCTGCTACCACCACTCCACCAAAACTCCATTCACAGAGATACAAATTATTTACTTATTGCCAAATATGTGAAGATTACATAAATCTGAAGTATTTTTATTGTATCTCTATACTATATTTTCACTGATGAATATTAATCATTCCTAAAACAACCTATTGCTTAGACTTCATATTCCTCCTTCCTCCTGTCCCTTTTCAATTTGACCATTGTTTCTTGGTATCTTTCATTGGCGTCTCCTCAAATGTGTAAATCTTAAAAATTGAAGTTTTACTAAGATTTTGTAACTGAACCAAGGCTCATCTGTTTCTACAGCCTCCCTAGATATAGTCATTTTCATTATTTTCACCACCACATTTTTCATATTGAAGTATCATTGATATACAATCATATATTACACTGATATACTACCAATGTTAAGATTTCAAAAGTTAACCATATTATTAAATCCTCACCCCACAAGTGTGGTTAGTTTCGGTCAACATATGAAGACATTACAGAATCATAGGCTATATTCTCCATGCTGTACTACCACCCCTGTGACCAACGTATTTTGTGATTGTAAATAACTATGCCTCTTTATCCCCCTCATCCTACCCTTAATACAATTGAGAATTTTGGTACCCTTTTAAAGCCCTCACCCCACCACCCACCCACACCCTCACCTCCCCCATGATAACCACCAGTCACTTCTCGGTGTCTATGGGTCTACTGTTGTTTTCTTCATTTTGTTTCCTTTTGTTTTAAGATTCCATAAAAAATAATATGTGGCAAAGATCAAAGAAAAGGACAGAGTATTGAAAGAAGTCAGAGAGAGAGAGAAAAAAAGATCACCTACAAAGGAAAAACGATCAGGCTATCATCAAACATCTCAGCAGAAACCTTAAAAGCCAGAAGGGAATGGCATGATATATTCAATACAATGAAACAGAAGAGCCCTGAACCAAGAATACTCTATCCAGTGAGATTATCATTTAAATTTGAAGGAGGGATTAAACAAATCCCAGATAAGCAAAAGTTGAGAGAATTTACCTCCCACAAACCATTTCTACAATGTATTTCAAAGGTACTGCTTGAGATGGAAGTGCTCCTAAGGATAAATAGCAGCCACCAGTGAAAATAAAACCACAGGAAAGAAATTAGATCAACAAAATACTAACTAAATGCAAAATAAAATCAGCTATCCACAAAATTAGTCAAAGGAAATACAAAGAATACAGAATAAAACACCTAACATATAAAGACTGGAGAAGGAAGAAAAAGAAGGGAGAGAAATAAAGAATCACCAGACCATGTTTATAATAGTGTAATAAGTGAGTTACATTAGCCAATTAGACAGTAAAGGAGCTGCCCTTGAACCTTTCATAACCATGAATCTATAGCCTGCAATGCCAATAAATACATACCTATCAATAATCACCCTAAATGTAAATAGACTAAATGCACCAATGAAAAGACACAGAGTAATAGAATGGATAAAAAAGCAAGAAACACCTTTATGCTGCCTACAAGAGACTCACTTTAAACCCAAAGGCATACAGAGACTAAATGTGAAGGGATGGATAAAGATATTTCATGCAAACAACAGGGAGAAAAAAGCAGGTGTTACAGTACATCTATCAGAAAAAACAGACTTAAAAACAAAGAAAGTAACAAGAGACAAAGAAGGAGATTACATAATGATAAAGGGGTCAGTCCAACAAGAGAATATAACCATTATAAATATATATGCACCCAATACAGGAGCACCTACATATGTGAAACAAATACTAACAGAATGAAAGGAGGAAATAGAATGCAATGCATTCATTTTAGGAGACTTCAACACACCACTTACTCCAAAGGACAGATCAACCAGACAGAAAATAAGTAAGGACAGAGAGTCACTGAACAGCACATTAGAACAGACGGACCTAACAGACATTTATAGAACATTCCACCCAAAAGCAGCAGGATACACATTTTCTCATGTGCACATGGAACATTTTCCAGAATAGACCACATACTAGGCCACAAAAAGAGCCTCAGTAAATTAAAAAGATAGAAATTGTACAAACCAACTTCTCAGATCACAAAGGTGTAAAACTACAAATAAATTGTACAAAGAAAACTAAAAGGCTCACAAACACATGGCGGCTTAAAAACATGCTCCTAAATAATCAATGGATCAATGACCAAATTAAAACAGAGATCAAGCAATATATGGAGACACATGACAACAACAGCACAATGCCCCAACTTCTGTGGGATGCAGTGAGGGCAGTTCTAAGAGGAAAGTATAGCAATCAAGGCCTATTTAAAGAAGGAAGAACAATCCCAAATGAATAGTGAATTTACAATTATTGAAACTGGAAAAAGAAGAACAAATGAGGCCCAAAGTCAGCAGAAGGAGGGACATAATAAAGATCAGAGAAGAAATAAATAAAATTGAGAAGAATAAAAGAATAGAAAAAATCAACGAAAACAGGAGCTGGTTCTTTGAGAAAATAAACAAAATAGATAAACCCCTAGCCAGACTTATTAAGAAAAAAAGAGAATCTACACACACAAACAGAACCAGAAATGAGAAAGGAAAAATCACTATGGACACTACAGAAATACAAAGAATTATTAGAGAATACTATGAAAAACTATATGCTAACAAACTGGATAACCTAGAAGAAAAGGACAACTTTCTGGAAAAATAAAACCTTATAAGATTGACCCAGGAAGAACCATAAAATCTAAACAGACCAATTACCAGCAATAAAATTGAATCGGTAATCATAAAACTACCCAAGAACAAACTCCCGGACCAGATGGATTCTGCGCTGAATTTTATCAGACATTTAGAGAAGACATAGTACCCATTATGCTTATAGATTCCATAAAGTAGAAGAGGAGGGCATACTCCCAAACTCATTCTACAAGACCAACATTATTCTAACACCAAAACCAGGCAGAAATCACAAAAAAAGAAAATTACAGACCAATATCCATGATGAACATAGATGCAAAAATACTCAACAAAATATTAGCAAACCAAATTCAAAAATACATCAAGAGGATCGTACACCATTACCAAATTGGATTCATCCCAGGGATGCATGGATGGCACAACATTCGAAAATCATTCAACATCATCCACCACATCAACAATAAGAAGGACAAAAACCACATGATCATCTCCATAGATGCTGAAAAAGCATTTGACAAAATTGAACATCCATTCATGATAAAAACTCTCCACAAAATGGGTATAGAAGGCAAGTACCTCAACATAATAAAGGCCATATATGACAAACCCACAGACAACATCATGCTTAACAGCAAGAAGCTGGAAGATTTTCCTCTAAGATCAGGAACAACACAAGGATGCCCACTCTCCCCACTTTTATTCAACATAGTACTGGAGATCCTAGCCATGGCAATCAGACAACACAAAGAAATAAAAGGCATCCAGATCAGCAAGGAAGAACTCAAACTGTCCTTGTTTGCAGATGACATGATATTGTTCATAAAAAACCCTAAAGAATCCATTCCAAAACTACTAGAACTAATATCTGAATTCAGTAAAGTTGCAGGACACAAAATTAATACACAGAAATCGGTTGCATTCCTATACACTAACGATGAACTAGCAGAAAGAGAAATCAGGAAAACAATTCCATTCACAATTGCCTCAAAAAGAATAAAATACCCAAGAATAAACCTAACCAAGGAAGTGAAAGACCTATACCCTGAAAACTATAAGACACTCTTAATAGAAATTAAAGAATACACTAATAAATGGAAATTCATCCTACACTCTTGGGTAGGAAGAATTAATATCATCAAAATGGCCATCCTGCCTAAAGCAGTCTACAGATTCAATGCAATTACTATGAAAATACCAACAGCATTCTTCAATAAACTGGATCAAATAGTTCTAAAATTCATACGGAACCACAAAAGACCCCAAATAGCCAAAGCAATCCTGAGAAGGAAGAATAAAGCAGGGGGTATATTGCTTCCCAACTTCAAGTTCCACAGTAATCAAGACAATTTGGTACTGGCACAAGAAGAGACCCATGGACCAGTGGAAAAGAATAGAGAGTCCAGATATTAACCCAAGCATATATGGTCAATTAATATATGAATAAGGAACCATGGATATACAATGGGGAAATGACAGCCTCTTCAACAGCTGGTGTTGGAAAAACTGGACAGCTACATGTAAGAGAATGAAACTGGATTACTGTCTAACCCCATTCACAAAAGTAAACTCAAAATGGATCAAAGACCTGAATGTAAGTCATCAGCCATAAAACTCTTAGAAGAAAACATAGGCAAACTCTCTTGAATATAAATATGAACAACTTCTTCATGAACATACCTCCATGGGCAAGGGAAAGAAAAGAAAAAATGAAAAAGTGGGACTATAATCAAACTCAAACGCTTATGTACAGCAAAGGACACCATCAGTAGAACAAAAAGGCATCCTATAGTATGGGATAATATATTAATAAATGACATATCCTAAAAGGGGTTGACATCCAAAACGTACAAAGAGCTCACACACCTCAACAAACAAAAAGCAAATAATCCAATTAAAAAATAGGCAGAGTATCTGAACAGACACTTCTCCAAGAAGAATTTCAGATGGCCAACAGGCACATGAAAACGTTCTCCACGTCGTTAATCATCAGAGAAATGCAAATTAAAACCACAATGAGATATCACCTCACACCAGTTAGGATGGCCAACATCGAAAAGACAAACAACAACAAATGTTGGCGAGGATGTGGAGAACGGGGAACCCTCCTACACTGCTGGTGGAAATGTAAATTCGTTCAACCATTGTGAAAAGCTATATGGAGGTTCCTCCAAAAACTAAAAATAGAAATACCGTTTAACCCAAGATTTCCACTCCTATGAATTTACCCTAACAATGCAGTATCCCAGTTTCAAAAAGACAGATGCACCCCTATGTTTATCGCAGCACTATTTACAATAGCCAAGAAATGGAAGCAACCTAAGTGTCCATCAGTAGATGAATGAATAAAGAAGAATGGTAAATATACACAATGGAATATTATTCTGCCATAAGAAGAAAACAAATCCTACCATTTGCAGCAACATGGATGGAGCTAGAGGGTTTTATGCTCAGTGAAATAAATCATGTGGAGAAAGACAAGTATCAAATGATTTCACTCATCTGTGGAGTATAAGAACAAAGAAGAAACTGAAGGAACAAAACAGCAGCAGACTCACAGAACCCAAGAATGGACTAACAGTTACCAAAGGGAAAGGGACTGGGGAAGATGGGTGGGAAGGGAGGGATAAGGGGCAATAAGGGCTATTATGATTAGCACACATAATGTGGGGCACGGGGAAGGCTGTATAACACAGAGAAGACAAGTAGTGCCTCTATAGCATCTTACTATGCTGATGGACAGTGACTGTAATGGTGTATTTGGGGGGGGACTTGATAATGTGGGGAATCTAGTAACCACAATGTTGTTCATGTAATTGTATATTATTGATACCAAAATTAAAATTTTTTTTAAATCATGTGGGATTTCTCTTTTCTACCTGGCTTATTTCACTTACCATAATACCCTCTAGGTCTGTCCATGTTGTTTCAAATGGCAGGAATTTTTAGAGGCTGAAAAATATTCCATTGTGTATGGGTACTGCACCTTCTTTATCCATTCATCTATTAATGAACACTTAGATTGCCTCCATAACTTGGCTATTGTGTGTAACTAATGCAGCAATAAACATAGGGGTGCATACATATTTTTGAATCAGTGATTTTGTTTTCTTTGGGTGAATTCCAGAAGTGGAATGACTGTATTAATTGTATTTATACAGTATTTTGTATTTAATGCAGAATTACTGTATTAAATGTAAGTGCTCATATGGTATTTTTATTTTTACATTTTTTGTGGAACCTCTATACTGCTTTCCATTGTGGCTGCACCAATTTACATTCCTACCAACAGTGTAGTAGACTTCCCATTTCCCCACATCCTCCCTAACACTTATTTCTTGTCTTTTGGATAACGGCCATTCTAACTGGTATGAGAAAGTAACTCATTGTGGTTTTGATTTGCATTTCTCTGATTATTAGCAATGTGGAGCATCTTTTCATGTGCTTGTTGGCCTTCTGTATTTCTTTCTTGGAAAATGTCTGTTCAGATCCTCTGCCCATTTTTTAATCAGGTTATTTGTTTTTTGTTATTGAGATGTATGAGTTCTTTATATATTTTCAATGTTAACCCCATAGAAGATGAATCATTAATGAAAATATTTTCCCATACTGTACATTGCCTTTTTGTACTGTTGATGGTGTCCTTTGCTGTATAGAAGTTTTTTAGTTTGATGTAGTCCCACTTGTTCATTTTTGCTCTTGTTTCCCTTACCTGAGGTGATGTGTCCAGGAAAAAAATGTTCGTGCCTATGTTCAAGAGATTTTTGTCTATGTTTTCTTCTAAGAGTTTTATGGTTACTTGTCTTCTTTTAGGTATTTAATCCATTTTGAGCCTACTTTTGTGTATAGTGTTAGAAAGTATTCCAGTTCCATTCTCTGGCATGTAGCTCTCCAGTTTTCCCAGCACCAACTGTCCAAGAGGCTCTCTTTTCACCACTGTATATTCATGGCTCCTTTATCTTATATTAATTGACCAAATATGTGTGAGTTTGTATTTAGGCTCTCTATTCTGTCCACTTATCTATGGATCTTTTCTAGTGTCACTACCATACTGTTTTGATCAATGTAGCTTTGTAGTATAGCTTGAAGTCAGGGAGTGTAATACCCCCAGCTTTGTTCCTCTTCTCAGGTTTCCTTTGGCTATTTTGGTACTTTGGTGGTTGCATATTAATTTTAGGATTATTTGCTCTAGTCCATTGAAAAAGCCATTGGTATTTTGATAGGATTGAACTGAAGCTGTAAATAGCTTTGGGGATAAGATGCCTAATTCTTCCTATCTATCAGCATGGGATCAATTTCCATTGGCCTGTGTCTTCTTTAATTCCTTTCATGAGTGTCTTACAGTTTTCAGAGTACAGGTCATTTACCTCCTTGGTTAGGTTTATTCCTAGGTATTTTATTCTTTTTGATGCAATTGAAATGGGATTGTTTTCCTGATTTATCTTTCTGCTAGTTCATTGTTAGTGTATCGAATGAAGCAGATTTCTGTGTATTAATTTTGTATTTTGCAACTCTGCTGAATCCAGTTATTAGTTCTAGTAGTTTGTTGATGGAGTTTTTAGGGTTTTCTACATATAATATTGTGTCATCTGCAAAAAGTGACAGTTTTACTTTATCCTTACCAACTTAGATGCCTTTTATCTCTTTATCTTGTCTGATTGCCATGGCTAGGACTTTTAGTACTATGTTGAATAAAAGTGGTGAGAGTGGACATCCTTGTATTCTTCTCAATCTTAGAAGAAAAGGTTTCAGCGTTTCAGTATTAAGTATACTGCTGGCTGTGGGTTTGTCATATATGGCCTTTATTATTTTGAGGTATGTATCGTCTATACCCATCTTGTTGAGAGTTTTGTCACGAATGGATGTTGAATTTTGTCAAATGCTTTTTCAGCATCTATTGAGATGATGACATGGTTTACCCTTCTTTTTGTTAATGTGGCATATACTGATGATTTAAAAATATTGTACTAAACTTGTATCCCTGGTATAAATCTTACTTCATTGAGATGGATGATATTTGATGTATTTTTTAATTCAGTTTGAAAATATTTTGTTGAATAGTTTTGCATCTATGTTAACCAGGGATATTGGTCTATACTTTTCTTTTTTGTAGTGTCTTTGTCTGGTTTTGATATTAGAGTGATGCTGGCCTCATAGAATAAGCTTGAAAGTATTCCCTCCTCTTCCAGTGTTTGGAATACTTTAAGAAAAATGGGTATTATCTCCTCTTTAAATGTTTGGTATAATTCAGCTGTGAAGCCATTTGTTCTTGGACTTTTTTTACTACCATTTCAATTTTGTTACTGGTAATTGGTCTGTTCAGATTTTCTGTTGCTTCCTGAGTCAGTCTTTGAAGATTCTATTTTTTCTAGGAATTTGTCCATTTATTCTTGATTGTCCAATTTGTTGGCATATAATTTTTCATAGAATAAAAATTCTTTGTATATCTGTGGTATCTGTTGTCACTATTCCTTTTTCATTTCTGATTTTATTTGTCTTCCCTCTCTTTTTTACATCATAAGTCTGGATAAGGATTTGTTTATTTTGTTTATGTGGGTATAATTGCAATATTTCCAGAATCTCTCACCTGACCTTAGTGCATTTCCATATCAATAGGTGTTTCCAAGGGGTGGAGTGAAGTAGTCCATTTACATAACAACAGGTGATTACCAGGATGGGGGAACAATGGCATATCTGGACTGGAGACATTTTGTGGGGTCTCTTTTTCCAGCCAGATCATGAGAGACACATCAAGCAGAAGTGGATGTAGCCCTCCATGAGATAGAAGACTGCTAGAGGCCCCTAGTGGCTGTGTAGCAGCAAGGATTGTGGGATGTTTGCTTCTTGACATAGTGGAAAGGGTTATTGAGGAGAGAGACACACTTCAGCATCACTTGCAGTAGCTGTGCAATGACTTACGGGATGCTCTTAAGAGAGTCAGTTATTGAAAATACAGATCACCCTCCTGGAATATACATTAACAGTGAGGGAGGAGACAGCCAGAGAATCTGCATTACAGGAGGCTGTGTTAGAGGGGAAGGAAAGGGTAGTGCCTTCAGCCCTGGAGATGGTAGAGGAGATGACAAAGGAGGATGGGGTGGGGCCAAGGGTGGAACTGTTGCTGAGGCCACCACCCGAGGCACTAGCCCCTCCCGTATTAAGGCCCACCTGGTTGTGATTAAGAAAATAAAAACACAACCACCATGACCTCCTCAGGGGGAGGAGAAGCCCTCTCCCAAGGTGGTGGAGCACTCTACACTCAGCCCCATACACAGGATGAGCTGGTGGACATGAGCATCTGGTTTTGGAAGAAGCTGTCAGAACCTCTGTCTACATGGCTTTTGCACCTTTAGGATATGGGGGTGGAAAACAGTGTTATGTTGGGTTCTGAAATGGGAAGACTGGCTTCCCTGATGACTCACCCTTCCCTCTGGCAATGGTTACAAAGTGCCCTTCACACCTCAGGGAATCCAGTCACTTTGGCCAAATAAGTGTGATTTACCATACTTACCCACTAGCTGGAAAATGAATGCAGAGCTCCAGCAGGTGTAACAGGAGTTGGGCATGGAAAATATCATCTATAATATGGACCCCCAGGACCCATTGAAGAGTTGTGCACCAGGGGAATAAAAAATATCATGCTTCATACAGCTCTGTAATCCCTCTTTGTGTTCCTAGTGACCATTATTGTCCCCTACATAAAGCAACCCATAAGTGAGGCTACTTGTACTTTAGCAGATCTGGGGGAGGTTGAAACAATAAGAGCATGGAAGGAAGTATGGGGTGTGACTGAAAGGAGAGGTGGAAAAGGCCCCATGAATATCTTGAGGACCCAGATGTGAGTTGATTTAATAAAGGTCAGGGTAGTGAAAGAAAAACTTGATGGGAAGGCCAATAGGATATTGTTAGAACTGTGACACCAATTAAAGTCAGAGCAGTAGTTCCAGACACTGAGGTCCAAGACATGGAAGCCAGAGGCAAAGCCCCATATCCAGCCTATGTCCCTGCAAGACTTCCTGGGGAACAGTACTCAGGATCCTCCTGGGCTCTCACCTGGACAGGAGGAATATTGGGTGTTGCGCTTTGACTCAGGGGGCAGGTCAAGGCTCCCACATAGGGGAATGAGTTGGGAACCAGAGGCCACATGTAGAATTAGCAGTTAATTGTTCCCCTATGAATGTTCAATGTGTCCTGGCACTAGTGGACATAGGAGATAAATGTTCTCTGATTTATGGCAACTCTGAGCATTTTCCTGGGACCCCTGCTGTGCTAGATGGCTATGGGGGTAAGGCAATTAGAGTGAAGAAAGCCCAAATCCTTTAAGGATAGGATGTTGACCCCCAAAGGAGTATACTGTGTACATTTCCTCCATACCTGAATATATTTTGGGGGTGGATATCCTGCAGGGTCTGTGGTTACAGACCACTGCAGGTGAGTTCAGACTGAGGGTATGTGTGGTAAAGGCAGTTCTGAGGGAACATGCTAAGCACACACATGTAGTTCTGCCTGTACATCAGAGGCTGACAAATACTAAGCAATATAAATTTCCTGGGGGCACAAGGAAATTGGAGAAACTCTACAGGAGTTGGAGAAGGTGGGCATCATAAAGCCCACTCATAGTCCTTTTAATTCCCCAGTGTGGCCAGTGAAAAAGCCAGATGGCTCCTGGCATACGACCGTGGATTACAGGGTATTAAAAAATGTCACACCTCCTTTACATGTTGCTGTCCCCTCTAGATCAGCCCTTATGGACACCCTCAGTCATGAACTAGGGATGTATTATTATGTTGTGAACCTTGCTAATGCTTTCTTCTCTATCAACATAGCACAGGAAAGTCAGGTACAGTTTGCCTTTACGTGGGAAGGCTGGCAGTGAACATTCACTGTCCTTCCACGGAGATACCTCCACAGTCCCACCATCTGTCATGGACTTGTAGCCCAGGGCTTGGTAGCATGGGAGAAGTTGCCAAAAATGGGCTGTATCCTTATATTGATGATATCACGCTCACGTCTGAGGTACAGCAACAGAGAACAAAGTAAACCACTGCAAATGCTGGAATCTGAAGTCTTCCAGAAGCAGCACGACAGTGGGAGGACAATAGGTATAGTACGAGTTTCCTGACATCAAATCCATTGGAGGGGAGAAAGCCATTAATTGTATTAGACTGATCCAGAAAACATAGTCACATATTATCCGAACTACGTTTATTTGTTCAAGAAATTTGCACACCAAAATATTCAAGAAAATGGTGACCATATCATTTTTTATCACTATATCATAGGAGTTTAGAATATTGTCTAGAACATGTGTTCTCAGAAAATGTATTTTGAGTTAATTTTATTCTGACTATATTTAAGGGCCCTTGGAAAGTTTTGCTTCATACCATGAGACTCTTGCCCATCTGCCATGTAACAATTTTCCTTCATCTTTAAAACAAATGATCTTGATATATTGTCATTTGGAGAGTTTGGTACATCAAAGCCTAGGCTGGACCATCTTCAAAAGATAATTCATATTATAATAAAGAAAAAGAAAAAGGTATAAGATAAGCTGAAAATTATTTGTATCTTGATTTATGTCATGGGAATGTTACATGCTTATAATATTTCTATTAAATAACACAGGAATACCAACTTCCAGTACTGTAGTTGGATGTCATCAGTGATAATCATCTCAAATATGGAAAACGGGGACACTTTATTGTGCCTCTTATAAAGCAGCAACCAGTTTCCATGTATGGAGTTTTGTCATAGATATATCTCTTTTTAATCCATTATCTCTAAACTAGTGAAGGTCTTTTTCCCTGGTTATAGTTATGATACAAGTGGCCAAGAAACCAGGGGAGTCCTAATGCTCCAAAAGAAACCACCAGAAAGTGACTGCTTTTGGAAAAACTTCTCTGAATAATGAGACCAAAGCTTTTATTTTCTACTTAAGATAACAGTAAATAATAATTGGTTAGGATTCACCCTGGTTTCTTGACTACATAATGGTGAAGATTTTTTTCATTTAATTGTATCACATTTTTTCATAAAATAATCTGTTGATTAATTTAAGGCCTGGAAAAGAGATTGGAATCTCCTATGATAGTTAGCCAAAAATTCCCCAAGAAACATTCATATGTAAATTCTTAAAATGGCATACCGGTGCTCTATCCTGTATATACATTACCCCTAATGCTAGTCACATAGTAGGCACTAATTTTATTTTCATTTAATTGAAGATAATTTAAAAGCAGGTGAAATTTTAGCTGATGGGAATCATAGTAAAATCACATGTTAAAGAAGGAACACCATCAATCAGGAATTGGCTCTGTGATTCTCTTGATTAAAAACTTTCATGGTCTCCCATAGATTTTCTGGGTTATAGTTAACTGTATTCTTCCTGTAAAGAATAAAGATATTATTTCTTGGTAGGATATATTGTCAGTTATATTTCCTATACCAACTCATTTTCCATTTGATAAAGTTTAATAATTAAAACATAATTTTAATTGGTGATGAATTTGAAGCAATTATTTTTATGCAAATAAAAAGTACATAAAATATATTTCAGCATACTAAATTGGATCACAAAATTATGTAATTATAATATTAATGTAATTAAGTAATATTTAGGGGGAAAAGTTTAAATGAAATAGCCACAAAACTCTAACTTTGCAAGCATTATCATTAAGGGACCTTTAAAATGTTAACAAGTAGACATAGTAAAGCTGAAGGATAAAAAAAAAATCATCAGAGAGATTCAAGATGACAGCGTGAGAGGTGAGACAGAGAGCTCCTCCCAAAACCACAAACAGTACAAAAATATAGTTAATAAATACAACCAACCTTTAGCAACAAGAAAGAAGAATCAACCAGACTGCACACAGACCTCACGAACAGAGCAGACCTCAAGAAACAGGGTAACGTAGGAAAGCCTTCATCCAGCGGGACCCAAGCCCTTCCCCCACCCCAGCTCACTGGCGGGAGGAAGAGAAATGGAGCATGGGAGGGGGTGAAAGCCTGGGACTGCTGGACACCTAGCCCTGGACATCTGCTTTGTGAGCAGAATCCTATATTGTGTGGTGCCCTGGGTGTTGGGGAGCTCGGACAGGCGGAGTGCTTGCGAAATTGACATTCTGGCGATTTGTGGAGGAGGGGATCCACACCCGGCTGCTCTGTGTCAGAGGAAAGGCAGGGAATCTGAGAAGCTTCCTAGCAATGAGAGGGCTGCTGAAGGGGCGGGGTTTGCATGGAGCTTGTTGCACGGGAGAAGGGAGAGCTGGACAAGGTTGCCAGGGTGCGCTCTGCCCAGCTGGTTGGGAACTTTGAGGAGCTTCAGGGGCTCCATCCCCCTGGCTGCCTACTCAGGTCCGAGGCCCCCCACTGTGATCCACAGCCTTCCTAGACTTCATACTGGCCTGGAGGCACCTGCTCGCAAACCAGCAGTCATAGTGCAGGCATCAGGCAAGCCAGAGGGAGGCCCAACCTAAAACAGCTAGAGACGCAAAGCACAGAAGATTACCAGTGTGTGCTTGGTCCACTGCCTCTGACACTGGAGACAGGCACCGAAGATGGGAAGCAGGAAACAGATCTTTCCTCCCCCCAGGCACCAGCTCTGTTCCCCTATGTCCCCCAACCTCACTCTAGGGACTGAATAGCTCTACAGACTGGAGTTTCTGCACACTAGTGGGCACCACACAGAAATATAAAACATCAAAAGAACATGGTTCAGACAAAAATCTCAAAAATCCCAGAAAGAGGGTCAAATGAAATCAAATTCAACAATCTTCCTGAAAGAGAGTTCAAAATAAAAATTATAAACATGCTTGTGGAGGTACAGAAAAATATTCAAGACCTTAGGAACGAATTTAAGATGGAGATTCAATCATTAAGAAATACCATATCTGAAATGCAACATAAAACGGAGGGATTTAAAAGCAGATTAGATGTAGTAGAAGAGATGGCTAATGGAATAGAAATTAGAGAACAAGAATACAAAGAAGCTGAGGCACAGAAAGAAAAACGGATCTCTAAGAATGAAAGACTATTGAGAGAACTGTGTGACCTATCAAAACAGAACAATATTCACATTATAGGGGTACCAGAAAAAGAAGAGAGAGAAAAAGGGATAGAAAGTGTCATTGAGGAGGTAATTTCAGACTCAACAGAAACCTGATGGGCCAGAAGAGAGTGGCATGACATATTTAATGCAATGAAGCAGAAGGGCCTTGAACCAAGAATATTGTACCCATCAAGGTTATCATTTGAATTTGAACGAGGGATTAAACAAACAGATAAGCAAAAGCGGAGAGAATTTACCTCCCACAAACAACCTCTACAGGGCATTTTGGAGGGACGCCTATAGATAGAAGTATTCCTAACACTAAACAGATGTCATTCAAGGGAACACAAAGAGTACAGAATATAATTCATAACATACAAAGAATGGAGGAGGAAGAAAAAGAAGGAAAAGAAAAAGAACTTTTAGACTGAGTTTGTAATAGTATACAAAATAACTTAAATTAGACTGTTAGATAGTAAGGGAATTGCCCTAGAACCTTTGGTAACCACAAATCTAAAGCCTGCAATGGCAATAAGTACATACCTATCCATAATCAACCTAAATGTAAATGGTCTGAATGCACCAATCAAAAGACATAGAGTCACTGAATGGATAAAAACACAAGACCAATCTATATACTGCCTACAAGAGACTCACTTCAAACCCAAAGACATACACAGACTGAAAGTAAAGGGATGGAAAAAGATATTTCATGCAACTAATAGGGAGAAAAAAGCAGGAGTTGCAGTACTTGTGTCAGACAAAATAGACTTCAAAACAAAGAAAGTCACAAGAGAGAAAGAAGAACATTACATAATGATAAAAGGGTCAGTCCAACAAGAGGATATAACCATTATTAATATCTATGCACACAACACAGGATCACCTACATATGTGAAACAAATACTAACAGAATTAAAGGAGGAAATAGAATGCAATGCATTCATTTTAGGAGACTTCAACACACCACTCACTCCAAAGGACAGATCAACCAGACAGAAAATAAATAAAGAGACAGAGGCACTGAACAACATATTAGAACAGAGGGACCTAACGGATATCTACAGAACACTCCATCCAAAAACAACAAGATACACATTCTTCTGAAGTATACATGGAACATTTTCAAGAATAGATCATATATTAGGCCACAAAAAGAACCTCAGTAAATTCAAACAGAAAGAAATTGTACCAACCAGCTTCTCCGATCACAGAGGTATGAAACTAGAAATAAATTACACAAAGAAAATGAAAAATCCCAAAAACACATGGAGGCTTAATAACATGCTCCTAAATAATCAATAGATCAATGACCAAATTAAAATAGAGAACAAGCAATATATGGAGGCAAATGAAAACAATAATTCAATATGACAAAATCTGTGGGATGCAGTGAAAGCCCTGCTAAGAAGGAAATATAATGCTATACAGGCCTACCTCAGGAAAGAAGAACAATCACAGATGAACAGTCTAAACTCACAATAAATGAAACTAGAAAAGGAAGAACAAATGAGGGCCAAAGTCAATAGAAGGAGGGACATAATAAAGATTAAAGCATAAATAAATAAAATTGAGAAGAATAAAACAATGGAAAGAATCAATGAAAATAGGAGCTGGTTCTTTGAGAAAATTAACAAAATAGATAAACCCGTAGCCAGACTTATCAAGAAAGAAAGAGAGTCTACACACATAAACAGAATCAGAAATGAGAAAGGAAAAATCACAATGGATACCACCAAATTACAAAGAATTATAGGAGAATACTATGAAAAATTATATGCTAACAAACTGGATAACCTAGAAGAAATGGACAACTTTCTAGAAAAATACAACCTTCCAAGGCTGACCCACGAAGAAACAAAATCTGAATAGAAAAATTGCCAGCAAAGAAATTGAATTGGTAATCAAAAAAATACCTCAGAATAAAACTCCTGGACCAGATGGTCTCACTACTGAATTTCATCAAACATTTAGTGAAGACCTAATATCCATACTCATTAAAGTTTTCCAAAAAGTAGAAGAGGAGGGGGGGACTTCTGGGAAGATGGTGGCGTGAGCAGGGCGGTGGAAATCTCCTCCCAAAACCATATATATTTGTGAAAATACAACAAATACAACTATTCCTAAAAGAGAGATCAGAAGGTACAATACAACAGCCAGGCTACAGCTACATCTGCGAGAACTCAGCACCTAATGAAGCGGGTAAGATACAAAGCCACGACCTGGCAGGACCCAAGCACTCCCACACCCCAGAGCAATGGCCGGAGGAAAGATTCAGAGTGGGGAGGACTGAAAGCCCTGGCCGGCTAAATAACCAGCCCTGGTGATCTGTGCCGAGAGCACTTACACACATCACATGGTGTATCAGAAATTAGAGAAACAGAAGTGCAGGATCTGAGGTGGAGACTGCAAGCGGGTCCCCTCAGCTGGATCTCTGGGACAAAAGAAAAGCGCACACTTTTTTAAAAGTCTTAAAGAGACAAGGGCCCAACAGTGGAACAAAATCATCCCAATGCACTCGACCCAGCGGCCTGGAGTCTTGGGAAATTTCAGACCCCCTGGCCAGTGGCTGAGCAACGCAGCCGTGCCAAGGCATCCCACAGAGAATAGCAGCCTGCCATTCGTTCCCCCTGCCTGGCCAGAGCTGCAAAGGATCCAAGAGCCTCCACTGCTGTGGAACAGCAGAGGAGCAGCCCCGCCCAGAGCAACCTCAGAGAAGCACCTCCTGACAGGCATGCAGCTAAGCGGGAAGAGACTCAGAACCAGGTTTGGAAGGCACCAAGGGGACCAGAACGCACACAACGAGACTACAAACACCTGCAGTGCTATAGGCTAAGCTGAGGTGGACCACACACAGGCAACTTAGGGGATTATCCCAGAGACCGCCTCCCAGTGTGCTGGAAAACAGCTCAGGCCACTGAGAATGGCAAGGAGAACAACAAGCAAGAAGGGACTTTGTTCTCCCAGCTGATACAAGTTGAGTCTACCAGTGACTACTTCTATTGCCATGAATAGACAGAGGAATATGGTATAGACAAAGATTAGCCAGACAAACCCAGAAAAGGAGCCTGATGGGATAGACTTATACAATCTTCCTGAAAAAGAATTCAGAATAAAAGTCATAACCATGCTGACAGATCTACAGAGAAATATGCAAGAGCTAAGTGAGGAAGTGAGGAAAGACAATGCAGAACACAGACAAGGGATCAACGGGCTTAGGAGCAGACTGGATGAGGTGCAAGAGAGTGTTAATGGAATAGAAATCAGAGAACAGGAGTACAGAGAAGCTGAGGCAGAGAGAGATAAAAGGATCTCTAGGAATGAAAGAATATTAAGAGAACTGAGTGACCAATTCAAACGGAACAATATTCGCATTAAAGGAGTAACAGAAGAAGAAGAGAGAGAAAAAGGGATAGAATGTGTCTTTGAAGAAATAATTTCTGAAAACTTCTCCAAGCTGGGGAAGGAAATAGTTTCTCAGACCATGGAAGGCCACAGATCTCCCAACACAAGGGACCCAAGGAAGACAACACCAAGACACATAATAATTAAAATGGCAAAGATCAAAGATAAGGACAGAGTATTAAAGGCAGTTAGAGAGAGAAAAAAGATCACCTACAAAGGAAATCCCATCAGACTATCATCAGCCTTCTCAACAGAAACCTTACAAGCCAGAAGAGAATGGCATGACATATTTAACGTAATGAAACAGAAGTGTCTTTAACCAAGAATATTGTATCCAGCACGATTATCATTTAAATTTGAGGGAGGAATTAAACAATTCCGAGACAAGCAAAAGCTGAGGGAGTTTGCCTCCCACAAACCACCTCTACAGGATATCTTAAAGGCACTGCTCTGGATGGAAGCACTCCTAAGGCTAAAAAGATGTCACCAGAGAAACTAAAATCATAGGAAAGAAAGCAGACCATCCAAATGCTAACTAAAGGCAAAAAGCAAAATCAACTATACACAAAACAGTCAAAGGAATGTAAAAGAGTATAGAATAAAACACCTAGTATATAAAGAATGGAGGAAGAAAATAAGAATGGAGAGAAATAAAGAATCATCAGACTGTGTTTATAATAACAATAAGAAAGTTAAGTGAAACTATTAGATAGTAAAGAAGCTACCCTTGAACCTTTGGTAGCCACGAATCGAAAGGTAGCAATGGCAATAAATACATATGTATCGATAATCACCCTAAATGTGAATGGACTGAATGCACCAATCAAAGGACACAGAGTAATAGAATGGATAAATAAGTAAGACCCATCTATATGCTGTTTACAAGAGACTCACCACAAACCCAAAGATATACACAGACTAAAGGTGAAGGGATGGAAAAAGGTATTTCATGCAAACAACAAGGAGAAAAAAGGAGATGTTACAGTACTTGCATCAGACAAAATAGACTTCAAAACGAAGAAAGTAGCAAGAGATAAAGAAGGACATTACATAATGATAAAGGGATCAGTCCAACAAGAGGATTAACCATTTTAAATATATATGCACCCAACACAGGAGCACCGACATATGTAAAACAAATACTAACAGAATTAAAGGAGGAAATAGAAAGCAACGCATTCATTTTAGGAGCTTTCAACACACCACTCACTCCAAAGGACAGATCAACCAGATATAAAATGAGTAAAGACACAGAGGCACTGAACAACACACTAGAACACATGGACCTAACAGACATCTACAGAACTCTACACCCTAAAGCAGCAGGATACACATTCTTCTCAAATGCACATGGAACATTTTCCAGAATAGACCACATACGAGGCCACAAAAAAAACCTCAGTAAATTAAAAAATATTGAAATTTTACCAACGAACTTCTCAGATCACAAAGGTATAAAGCCAGAAATAAATTGTACAAAGAAAACAGGCTCATAAATACATGGAGGCTTAACAACATGCTCCTAAATAATCAGTGGGTAAATGGCCAAATTAAAACATAGATCAAACAGTATATGGAGACTAACGACAACAATAACAAAAAGCCACAACTTCTGTGGGACGCAGCAAAGGCAGTTCTAAGAAGAAAGGATATTGCAATCCAGACCTATTTGAAGAAGGAAGAACGCTCCCAAATGAATAGTCAAAAGACACAATTGTTGAAATTGGTAAAAGAAGAACAAATGAGGCACAAAGTCACCAGGAGGAGGGACATAGTAAAGATCAGAGAAGAAATAAATAATGTTGAGAAGAAAAAAACAATAGAAAAAAATCAATGAACCCAAGATCTGGTTCTTTGAAAAAATAAATAAAATAGATAAACCCCTAGCGAGACTCATTAAGAGAAAAAGAGAATATACACACATAAACAGAATAAGAAATGAGAAAGGAAAAATCACAACGGACCTCACAGAAATATAAAGAATTATAAGAGAATACTATGAAAATCTATATGCTAACAAGCTGGGAGACCTAGAAGAAATGGACAACTTCTTAGAAAAATACAACTGTCCAAGACTGACCAAGCAAGAAACAGAAAATCTAAAAAGACCAATGACCAGCAATGAAATTGAATCGCTAATCAAAAAACTACCCAAGAACAAAACTCCCGGGCGAGATGGATTCACCTCTGAATTTTACCAGACATATAGAGAAGAAATAATACCCATTCTCCTTAAAGTTTTCAAAAAAATAGAAGAGGAGGAAATACTTCCAAACTCATTCTATGAAGCCAGCATCACTCTAATACCAAAACCTGGCAAGAACTCATCAAGAAAGAAAATTACAGACCAATATCCCTGATGAATGTAAATGCAAAAATACTCAAAAAAATATTAGCAAACCGAATTCAAAAATACATCAAGAGGATCATACACCATAATGAAGTGGGATTCATCTCAGGGATGCAAGGATGGTACAACATTCAAAAGTCCATCAACATCATCCACCACATCAATAAAAAGAACAAAAACCACATGATCATCTCCATAGATGCTGAAAAAGCATTTGACAAAATAGAACATCCATTCATGATAAAAACTCTCAACAAAATGGGATTATAGGGCAAGTACTTCAACATCATAAAGGCCATATATGACAAACCAACAGCCAACATCATACTTAACAGCGAGAAGCTGAAAGCTTTTCATCCAAGATCGGGAACAAGACAGGCATGCCCACTAACTCCACTGTTATTCAACATAGTACTGGAGGTCCTAGCCACGGCAATCAGACGAAACAAAGACATACAAGGCATCCAGATTGGTAAAGAAGAAGTCAAATTGTCACTATTTGAAGATGACATGATATTGTACATAAAAAACCCTAAAGACTCCACTCCAAAACTACTAGAACTAATATCTGAATTCAGCAAAGTTGCAGGATACAAAATTAACACACAGAAATCTGCTCCTTTCCTATACACTAACGATGAGCTAACGGACAGAGAAATCAGGAAAACAATTCCATACACAATTTCATCAAAAAGAATAAAACACCTAGGAATAAACCTAACGAAGGAAGTGAAAGACCTGTACTCTGAAAACTACAAGACACTCCTAGGAGAAATTAAGGAAGATACTAACAAATGGAAATGCATCCCATGCTCTTGGCTAGGAAGAATAAATATTGTCAAAATGGCTATACTACCTAAAGCAATCTACAGATTCAATGCAATCCCTATCAAACTACCAACAGCTTTCTTCAATGAACTGGAACAAATAATTCTAAAATTCATATGGAACCAGAAAAGACCCCAAATAGCCAAAACAATCCTGAGAAGGAGGAATCAAACAGGGGGAATTACGCTCTCTGACTTAAAGCTCTACTACAAAGCCACGGTAATCAAGACAATTTGGTACTGGCACAAAAACAGACCCACAGACCAGTGGAACAGAATAGAAAATCCATACATTAACCCAAACACCTACAGTCAATTAATATTTGATAAAGGAGCCCTGGATATACAATGGGGAGATGACAGCCTCTTCAGCAGCTGGTGTTGGAAAAACTGGACAGCTACATGTAAGAGAATGAAACTGGACTACTGTTTAACTGTGTACACAAAAGTAAACTCAAAATGGATCAAAGACCTGAATATAAGTCAAGAAAGCATAAAACTCTTAGAAAAAAACATAGGCAAAAATTTCTTGGACATAAACATGAGTGACTTCTTCATGAACATATCTCCCCAGGAAGGGAAAGAAAAGCAAAAACGAACTAGTGGGACTATATCAAGCTGAAAAGCTTCTGCACAGCAAAGGACACCATCAGTAGAACAAAAAGACATCCTACAGTTTGGGAGAATATATTCATAAATGACATGTCAGATAAGGGGTTGACATCCAAAATATATAAAGAACTCATGCACCTCAACAAACGAAAAGTAAATAATCCAATTAAGAAATGGACAGAGGATATGAATAGACACTTCTCCAAAGAAGAAATTCAGATGGCCAACAGGCACATGAAAAGGTGCTCCCCATGCTAATCATCAGAGAAATGCAAATTAAAACCACAATGAGATATCACCTCACACCAGTAAGGATGGCCAACATCCAAAACACAACCAAGAACAAATGTTGGCAATGATGTGGAGAAAGGGCAACCCTCCTACTCTGCTGGTGGGAATGCAAATTAGTTCAACCATTGTGGAAAGCAGCATGGAGGTTCCTCAAAAAACTCAAAATAGAAATACCATTTGACCCAGGAATCCCACTCCTAGAAATTTACCCTAAGAATGCAGCAGCCCAGTTTCAAAAAGACAGATGCACCCCTATATTTATTGCAGCACTATTTACAATAGCCAAGAAATGGAAGCAACTTATGTGTCCATCAGTAGATGAATGGATAAAGAAGGTGTGGTACATATACACATTGGAATGTTTTTCAGCCATAAGAAGAAAACAAATCCTACCATTTGGAACCACATGGATGGAGCTAGAGGGTATTATGCTCAGTGAAATAAGCCAAGCCGAAAACGACAAGTATCAAATGATTTCACTCACATATGGAGCATAAGAGCAAAGAAAAAAACTGAAAGAACAAAACAGCAGCAGACTCACAGAATGCAAGAATGGACTAACAGTTACCAAAAGAAAGGGACTGGGGAGGATGCATATGAAGGGAGGTACAAGGGGGATAAAGGGACATTACGATTAGCAGACACAGTGTTGTGGGGGCAAGGGGAGTGCTGTACAACTCAGAGAAGACAAGTAGTGATTCAATAGCATCTCACTACGATTATGGACAGTGACTGTAATGGGGTTAGTAGGGAGGACCTCATCAAGTGGGGAGTTCAATAACCATAATGTTGCACATGCAATTGTAGATTAATTATACCAAAAAAAAACTAGAAGAGGGGGTTATACTCCCAAACTCATTCTACATGGCCAACATCACTCTAATCCCAAAACCAGGCAAAGACACAACAAAAAAAGAAAATTACAGACCAATATCCCTGATGAACTTAGATGCAAAAATACTCAACAAAATATTAGCAAACCGAATTCAAAAATACATCAAAAAGTTCATCCATCATCATCCAGTGGGATTCATTCCAGGGATGCAAGAATGGTACAACATTCAAAAATCCATCAGTATCATCCTCTACATCAATAAAAAGAAGGACAAAAACAACATGATCATCTCCATAGATGCTGAAAAAGCATTTGACAAAATTCAACATCCATTCATGATAAAAACTCTCATCAAAATGGGTATAGAGAGTAAGTACCTCAACATAATAAAGGCCGTATATGACAAACCCATAGCCAGCATTATACTTAACAGCAAGAAACTGAAAGCTTTTCCTTTAAGATTGGGAACAGGACAAGGATGCCCACTCTCTTCACTTTTATTCAACATAGTACTGGAGGTCCTAACCACGGCAATAACACAACACAAATAAATAAAAGGCATCCAGATCCACAAGGAAGAACTCAAAGTGTCCTTGTTTGCAGATGACATGATATTGTACATAAAAAACCCTAAAGAATCCACTCCAAAACTACTAGACCTAATATAAGAATTCAGCAAGTTTGCGGGATACAAAATTAATACGCAGAAATCTGTGGCATTCCTATACACTAACAATTAACTAGCAGAGAGAGAAATCAGGAAAACAATTCCATTCACAGTTGCATCAAAAAGAATAAAATACCAGGAATAAGCCTAACCAAAGATGTGAAAAAACCTATATCCTGAAAACTACAGGACACTCTTAAGAGAAATTAAAGAGGACACTAATAAATGGAAATTCATCCCATGCTCTTGGCTAGGAAGAATTAAAATTGTCAAAATAGCCATCCTACGTAAATAAATCTACAGATTCAGTGCATTCCCCATCAAATTACCAACAGCATTCTTCAATGAACTAGAGCAAATAGTCCTAAATTTCATGTGGAACCACAAAAGACCCTGAATAGCCAAAGCAATCCTGAGATTGAAGAATAAAACAGGGGGGATTACATTCCCTGACTTCAAGCTCTACTACAAAGCTACAGTAATCAAGACAATTTGGCACTGGCACAAGAATAGACCCACAGAGAAGTGGGAACAGACTAGAGAGCCCAGATATTAACCCAAGCATATATGGTCAATTAATATACGATAAAGGAGCCATGGATATAGAGTGGGGAAATGAAAGCCTCTTCAACAGGTGGTGTTGGACAAACAGGACAGCTACATGTAAGAGAATGAAATTGGACTACTGTCTAACCCCATACACAAAAGTAAACTCAAAAAGGAGAATATGGCGTCATGAACGGACCAGCAGAAAAATTCCTCCCAACATTATATTTATTCACGAAAATACAGCAAATACAACTATCCCTAAAAGAGAGACCAGAATACACAGGAAAGTGCACAGCGTACAGCTACACCTGTGAGAACTTGGCAGCCGGTGAGGCGGACGGGATACGGAGCGGCGACCCGGTGGGACCAAGCGCTCCCCCCCCAGAGCTCCGGCGGCCAGACACTCCGGACAGAGCACTCAGCACCCGGCGAGGCGGGACGGAAACGCGATCAAGCAAGACCAGAGCGCCCCTCCACCCCAGCCCTCCTGCGGGAGTCCTGGCAAGGCAGGTAAGGTACGGAGCCGCGAGCGGACCGAGCGCTCCTCTCCCCCAGCGCTCCAGCGGTAAGAGAGGATTCAGAGCCGGGAGGGAGCGGAAGTCTGCGCCGGGAGCGCCGACACACAGCCTGCGGTGTAGCAGAGATAGGAGAGACAGAGGGCACAGGGTCCCAGCCGGGAATGTGCAAGTTGCCCGCGGCAGGCTCCGGGAAGGAAAGAGAAGGGAGAAAAAAGGGAAGAAAAGCAAGCACTCTACCTCAGCAGTCTTAAAGAGACAGGAGCTCAGTAGAGGTGCCGGATAGCCCCGCAAACTGAGCCCAGCACGCTGGGAGTCCTGGGGAGCTTTGGACCCCTTGGCTGGCGACTGGGAAAGGGTGCCCGCCATTGAGACCCATACGGAGATCAACAGCTTACCATTCGTTCCAAACCCAGACAGACTATAGAGTGGCGCTGGAATAGTGGAGCAACAGCGCCACCTACAGCACTCATGCGGAAACCACTCTCAGTGGCTCTTTTTTGTTGTTGTTGTTATTGTTTTTTCTCCCCTTTCTTTTCCTTTTTTCTTTCCCTCTCTTTCAACAGCCTCCCATTCATTCTCACCCGGCCACAGCTTTAAAGGGCCATGTGGAGTGACGTGGCCACGGCTCTGGAATAGTGGAGCAATAGCGCCACCAACAGCATTCACACAGAAACAACCCCCGGTGGGTGTTATGGTGGTTTTTTTTTTTTTGGTGTTGTTGTTTTTTGTTGTTTTTGTTGTTGTTGTTGTTGCTGCTGTTTTCTTTTACGTGTTGCTACCTTTTCTTTTTCTTTTCCTTTCTCTCTCTCTCCTTTTACTTTTTTATATTAGTAGAAATTTCTTTTTTTTCTTTTCTCTCCTTTCTTATATCTCCTTGCTACTAACAACCAATTCTATAGTCATGAGAAGACAGAAGAATATGATACAGACAAAGCTTCA
>JAQQAC010016209.1:74812573-74940338 GCA_029783875.1 Phataginus tricuspis
ATGATCATATCCCCCCGGGCAAGGGAAACAAAAGCAAAAATGAACAAATGGGACTATATCAAGTTGAAAAGCTTCTGTACAGCAAAGGACACCATCAGTAGAACAAAAAGACATCCTACAATATGGGAAAATATATTCATAAATGATGTATCTTATAAGGGGTTGACATCCAAAATATACAAAGAACTCACGCACCTTAACAAACAAAAAGCAAATAACCCAATTAAGAAATGGGCACAGGACATGAATAGACACTTCGGTAAAGAAGAAATTCAGATGGCCAACAGGCACATGAAAAAATGCTCCACATCGCTTATCATCAGAGAAATGCAAATTAAAACCACAATGAGATATCACCTCACACCAGTGAGGATGGCCAACATCCAAAACACAAACAACAACAAATGTTGGCGAGGATGTGGAGAGAGGGGAACCCTCCTACATTGCTGGTGGGAATGCAAATTAGTTCAACCATTGTGGAAAGCAGTATGGAGGTTCCTCCAAAAACTCAAAATAGAAATACCATTTGACCCAGGAATCCCACTCCTAGGAATTTACCCTAAGAACGCAGCAGCCCAGTTTCAAAAAGACAGATGCACCCCTATGTTTATTGCAGCACTTTTTACAATAGCCAAGAAATGGAAGCAACCTAAGTGTCCATCAGTAGATGAATGGACAAAGAAGATGTGGTACATATACACAATGGAATATTACGCAGCCATAAGAAAAAAACAAATCCTACCATTTGCAACAACATGGATGGAGCTGGAGGGTATTATGCTCAGTGAAATAAGCCAGGCCGAAAAAGACAAGTACCAAATGATCTCACTCATATGTGGAGTATAAGAACAAAGAAAAAAAAAATGAAGGAACAAAACAGCAGCAGACTCACAGAATCCATGAATGGACTAAGAGTTACCAAAGGGAAAGGGACTGGGGATATGGGTGGTAAGGGAGGGATAAGTGGGTAAAAGGGCCATTACAATTGGCAGACATAGGGTGTGGGGTCACGGGGGGGACTGTACACCTCAGAGAAGACAAGTAGTGATTCTCATCTCCCTACACTGATGGACAGTGACTGTAATAGGGTTGGTGGGGGGGACCTGATGAAGGGGGTAGTTTAATCATCACAATATTGCTCATGTAATTGTAGGTTAATGATACTAAAATAAAATAAATTGTAAAAAAAATAAAATAAAAGACCTATCTTGATTCCAAAAAAAAAAAAGAAAAACATCAACCAACTGCAGTAGACCTTATATACATCCTGGTTCCCATAAAAAGAAAAAATGTTATAGGACAGTTGGGAAAAATGAGAAAACTGGTTGGATATTTGATAACACTAAGAAATTACTGTTAAATATTTTTAAGTTTTATATGTGATTACTTTTTGAAAGAGTTATCTTTTGAAGATATATACTAAAATATATACGCATTAAATCATATACCTGGAATTTGCTTCAAAATAAATAGTGCAAGGTTTTGGGAATGGGAAGAGGATAGGTGAAGTATAGATAAAAGAAGATTGGCGATGAATTGATAACTGCTGAGGGTGATGGAAATTCATTATTTTGTTGTCTCAACTCTTGTATATATTTGTGAATTGCTGTAATAAAAACCTATAAAATAAAATAAAAAAGTAAACTCAAAAAGGATCAAAGACCTGAATGTAAGTCATGAAACCATAAAACTCTTAGAAAAAAATATTGGCACAAATCTCCTGGACGTAAACATGAGCATCTTCTTCATGAACATGTCTCCCCGGGTAAGGGAAACAAAAGCAAAAATGAATGAATGGGACTATATCAACCTGAAAAGCTTCTCTACAGCAAGGGATACCATCAGTAGAACAAAAAGACTTCCTACAGTATGGGAAAATATTTCCATAAATGACATATCCGATAAGGGGTTGACATCCAAACTATATAAAGAGCTCACGCACCTCAACAAACAAAATGCAAATAATCCAATTAAAAAATGGGCGGACTAGTTGAACAGACACTTCTCCAAAGAAGAAATTCAGATGGCCAACAGGCACATGAAAAGATGCTCCGCATCACTAATCATCAGAGAAATGCAAATTAAAACCACAATGAGATATCACCTCACAGCTGTAGGATGTGCAATATCCAAAACACAAACAACAACAAATGTTGGCGAGGATGTGGAGAAAGGGGAACCCTCCTACACTGCTGGTGGGAATGCAAATTAGTTCAACCATTGTGGAAAGCAGTATGGAGGTTCCTCAAAAAACTCAAAATAGAAATACCATTTGACCCAGGAATCCCACTCCTAGGAATTTACCCCAAGAATGCAGCAGCCCAGTTTGAGAAAGACAGATGCACCCCTATGTTTATTGCAGCACTATTTACAATCGCCAAGAAATGGAAGCAACCTAAGTGCCCATCAGTAGATGAATGGATTAAGAAGATGTGGTACATATACACAATGGAATAGTACTCAGCCATAAGAAAAAAACAAATCCTACCATTTGCAACAACATGGATGGAGCTGGAGGGTATTATGCTCAGTGAAATAAGCCAGGCCGAAAAAGACAAGTATCAAATGATCTCACTCATATGTGGAGTATAAGAACAAAGAAAAAAAACTGAAGGAATAAAACAGCAGCAGACTCACAGAACCCAAGAAGGGACTAATAATTACCAAAGGGAAAGGGACTGGGGAAGAAGGGCGGGAAGGGAGGGATAAGAGGGTAAAAGGGGCATTACGATTAGCAGACATAAGGTAGGGGGGCACGAGGAGGGCTGTACAACTCAGAGAAGACAAGTAGTGATTCTCATCTCACTACACTGATGGACAGTGAGTGTAATAGGGTTTGTGGGGGGGGACCTGATGAAGGGGGTAGTTTAATCATCACAATATTGCTCATGTAATTGTAGGTTAATGATACTAAAATAAAATAAAGTGTAAAAAAAAAAAGAAACAAAAGCCATCTACATCAGTAAGGAAAAAGTAAAATTGTCATTATTTGCAGATTGTATAATCTCATATATAGAAAATCCTACAGGCTCAACCAAAAACTATTGGAACTAATCTATGAATTCAGTAACGTTTCAGGATATAAAATCAATATACAGAAATTAATTACATTTCAACACACTAACAAGGAAATATTTGAAAAATAAATGAAACAATCCCATTCACAATGGCATCAAAACAATAAAATACTTAGAAATATACTTAACAAAGGAAGTGAATGATCTGTACAATGAAAACTACAAGATTTTGATAAAGAAGTTGAAGAAAAATAAACAAATGGAAAGATATCTCATCTTTATGGATTGGAAGAAGTGATATAATTCCATACTACCCAAAACTATCTTTAATTCAGTTAAATCCCTATCAGAATTCCAATAGCTTTTTTCACAGAAATAGAAACAACAATCTTAAAATTTTTCTGGAATCACAAAAGACCAAATAGCCAAAAGAATCCTGAGAAAGAACAAAGCCTGAGGCATCACACTTCCTGATTTTAAGCTATATTACAAATATGTAGTAATTAAATCATTATGGTACTAACATAAAAATAAACACATAGAACAATGGAACAGAACAAAGAGCCTAGAAATAAACTCCCACATATATGGTCAGCTCATATTTTGACAAGGGAGCCAAGAATCCTAAGTGGAGAAAGGATAGTCTCTTCAATAAAGTGTGTTAGGAAAATTGGGTAACTGCATAAAAAGAATGAAATTAGACTCATATCTTACACCACTCACAAAAATAAACTTGAAATGGGTAAAGAATAAGCATAAAACTGAAACTGTAGAATTCATAGAAGAAAATACAGTGGAAAAAGTTCCTTGACATTGGTCTTGACAATGATTTTTTGGATATGATGCCAAAATTAAAGAATGATCCAGATTTTCATAGTGAAAATTCCTACTTTAGAGTATCAGAAACACAATATTTTGAGGGGAAGTGTTATTAGAGTGACAATCAAAGTGTCTTGACAGAGTTGATGCAGTCTCTAATGCCTTGATACAAATTAATACATTTAACTAGAACCTGTATTGGAAAGCTACATGGGGAGTGCCATCTTACTTGAGCTATAAGTTTCATGATCTTTGGTAGAAAGACACAGCTTACCTGCAGGTGAAATAACAGGGAGAGAGCTGGTGGAATAAATGTCAACTTCATTCTTCAACTGTGATCCTCTGCTTATTAACCCACATCACACTGAGAAAACCTAATCAGAAGCCAAAGAATAAGGAAGCTTGTTACTTTGACCTTAAAGATAAACCTCCTGAAGCACAAAACAGGGTGAAAGCTAGACAGTGGGTCTAGAAAGGAAAGGGAAACTATCCATCATGCTCCCCATTGTAATTATGCTCTATGAAGTCAGGGACTGTCTAATTTTATCACCAATCATGGAGTGTCTCCAGCACCTAGATTACTGCCTAGAATGGAGTATATTTTCAAAAAATAATTTTAAATGAATTGGATAGTATAGTTAATCCAATTGAGCGCAATACTTTGAAAGATCTAGAAAAGACACCAACTCAGAATGTTTCATTTGACATCCTATTTGTATTAATTGAGACAGGCTAAGCTATACTGTGGAAAATATTGCAAAATTTAAGTGACAAAAAACAATGCAGTTTTATTTCTTGCTCTTGCTATATGTCCTTCACAGGGTTGCTTATTTCTTCATAGTCACTCAGGGACAAAGCTGAAAGAGAAACATCATCTTAGACATTGTCAATCCTGTACCAGAGGGAAAAAAGAAGGCTGAATTATTGGCAATTAAATGTTAAGTGACATCTTCTTACAACTAAATGATCTCAAGTAATCACATGGCCCCATTCAACCATATGCGGGCTGGAAGTACAATCCTCCTACACACCTGAAAGAATGGAAACCAGGAAATATGATTATCGAAACTGTCAAAATAAGCATGTTTTCACTGAGTAGATATGCATTGAAGATAGTGGCATCCATACTTTACTATGTATCAAACAACAAAGCAAATTAAATTACTATATTACTATAATGAGAAAATTTTATGAATGAATTAATTAATGAGTATATTTATTAGGATTCTGTTTTGAGCTCTATTATGGAAGATAATTTTAGTGCAAATAAGAACTCTTCCCTTTCTATAAATTAGCATATTGTGAAGTTTTTATTAAAGACAGACTCCCTTGAAAGGGCAAATATGCAACTGATACTTATGAGACTTTTCAAGTACATTCTTTTCATAGATACATAAAATACAGCAGTTGAAAAGGATCCAAAAGGACAGTCTCCTTAACTTAGAGATGAATAAACCAAAAGTTCAGAAAAACAAGGGGAGTTGTTGTAAGAATACACAACTGGTGGCAAAGTCAGGGCTCAATTCTAGGTCTAACTGCCACTCCAATAGTTTTTCTACTGCCCACAGCTGCATATTATCTCTTACTGCACTTACTATTAGAAATCTGACACCAATTAATTAACTTGACAATAATAAGTACCCATGGCTTAGGAATAATTTTAATCTTTAATCACTTTAATTATGCAATTATACATAAACACTAATTTGAAGAAAGCCTATGAATTCAACAAAGATGTGCTATGGTGCTGTGATTGCATGTGGAAGGGGGATTGACAAAAATTTCATTGGATATTGCCTTAACCTATCTATTTATTTGCTAGTAAAAAGAGAAAATTAAGTAAATATCTAGGCAAAATTCCCAAGGTCTAAATGATATTGCTTTTCTAGTTGTTCATTTACAAAAATGAAAGGACAAATAGAGTCTATGGCTTCCACTCAAATGACTAAGTGATGAAGTACATTTAACATGATCATTACTGGTGCTGATGATCCTCCAAAAATCTAAAGTAAACCACACTAAGTAGTCTAACTCCAATTAATCCCAGTATTCTGATTTTCAATAATTATAATTATTGCGATATCAAATTTTAATAGTATAATTTTATATCTATCAGTTTTACTTAAATGGGTACATTTGAAAAGAACTTACTAAATTCTGCTTTCATAAAAGACTACTGGCATGGATAACAATGAGTGATTTTCAGTGTTTGCAAATTTTTGAGGCTTGCTGAACAAGTACTCAGTAGCTTTTTAGCTCATTAGAAAGTAAAACCTGAGTTTTGTTAATCTCTAGAGTGGCTTAAGGCAAAACAGCATAGCATGTTAACCATTAGTTAGTTTTAAAAAATGTTCATGGCTAATGTCTTGTTTTTCTGGAGTATAACATGCCTCATAATTTCAAGATAGTACTTGAACCCAGTGAATGCCTAGTTTTAGGGTTTGCTTTTCTATAAGATGTAAATAAAGAACATCTCTGTTTTTAAAATGAAGTTTTTCTTATAATAATATAGATCCTAGTCTTGTTTTATATTATTTCTTGTCTTTGGGTTAATCATTCTTTAATAACGTAAAAGACCAAACTTGATATTCCTTAAAAGCCAGTTCATCTAAAGTTTTGATATATAAACTTACTTTTTACTTCTAACAGTTTCCTAAGATAATGTCTAACTGAAGATTCAACAAGTAAACAGGATTTTATTTTCTAGTGAAAAGATATGTTTTATTCAATAAAAATAGCCATATGGAAAAAAACAAATTCTAGGTTTTGAAGCTGATTACATAACACACATATTACCTGTAATAGTTTTTAGTATTATTTATGGCATCACACTAGTTTTGTTGCATTTTTTTAAATGTCTTACAAGTTCCAATGCATGTAAGTTATTTATTAACTGTTCTACCTTGTGTTGAAGTTTTTATTATTTTATGAGTTTAAAATATACCAACTTGATAGGGTAAAATAAAGGCTAAAGAAAGCAAGCATAAAGGAAAATAATTCAAAGATTAATACCTCTATTTTATTTTCAATTTCTAACATATAGCATTTTTAACTTAAAGTAAATGAAGACAGGGGGAAATATAAAAGAAAGGCCACATAGGCTTATAATTTTTTCAAAGTATATGTCATACAGCTATTTCTCTCAGGTTTACTGCCTTAAGTACCTTCCAGAACTCCATTATGGAGCAAATGATATTGGAAAACAAACAACAGATGCCAATCATAAGTAAATTTTAATTCTGTCTGAAGGTATTTTACAAAATAAGTGCTTGAAAATTAGTTATGATTTTTCTATTTAAAGTAGCACATAAATATTGCCAAACTATAATTTATTTATAAATTCATTCACTCCTTCAGCAAACATTTAAAGAATACTTGTATCGTTAAGAAATGCAAACCAAAATCACAATGAGATACCACTTTATTCCCTCTAAAATGGCTAGAATAAAATAAATGGACAATAGCAAGTGTTGGTGAGGATGTGGAGAAATTGGAATCCTCATACACTCATAGTGAAAATATTAAATTGTGTAGCCATTTTGGAAAACATTCTGGAACTTCTTCAAAGAGTTAAACAGATACCCTATGACCTGGCAGTTCCACTACTACATATCCCCTAGAGAAATGAAAACATCATGCAAAATGAAAATGCTACACAAACGTTTATGGCATCAGTATTCTTAATAGCCAAAAGAAGAAACCATCTAAATGTCCATTAGTGGGTGAATGGCTAAACAAAATGTATTTTAGCCATACAATGTAATAGAGTTCAGCCATAAAAGGGAATAAAGTACTGATACACAGATGAACTTTGAAAATATTATGAAAGTGAAAGAAACCAGTCACAGAAGCCCACATATGATTTCATTTATATGAAATATCCAAATAGGCAAATCCATAGAGGCAAAAGCAGGTCACTCGTTTCACAGGGGCTGAGATGAAGGGAGACTGGGAAATAACTACTAATGATAATGGGTTTTCTCTTAGGGGTGATGAAAATATTCTGTAATTAGATAAAAATAATGATTGCATAAATCTTTAAATATACTAAAAACCACTGAATTGTAATTTTAAAAGAATAAATTTTATGGTAAGTGAATTATATATGAATAAAGTTGCTATTGAAACAAGAATGCTTATCACATGTGAGACACTATTAGGAATGCAAGATAACCAAAACACAGTTCCTGCTCTCAAAAGAAAAATAATTTCATAGTCTAGAGAGGAATCTGTACAGGAAATTGCATTAGACTTGGTAAGAAATGGGAGGGAAGATTGAATTGGTCAAACGTGAAGGTGGTAGAGATGAAGAACTATAGGCTTGAGAAATTTACTAAAGATGTAGAATCAATAGGATTTATTCAAAAATTGGGTATAGGAAGAAATAAAGGAATCCAGGATATTCTAGTTTGTTACAAAAAGGATCATTATTTCATTTACATGAGTAATTAAGAAGAGAAGGATTCTAGGAAAGGAAAGGCAATTTAGTTTTGGACAGTGACTTTAAAGATATCTATAGAACTATATACTCTACATTCACTGTCCATTTTGTCTTCATCAGTGACCATTTCAAGGTCAGTGAATAAGATCTTCGTTAGCTTTCATTGCTTTTGATTTTTGTGTGATATCTAAAAAAGTATTGCCAAGACTAATGTCATGAAACATTTTGCCTGTTTTCTTCTAGGAGTTGTACAATCTCAGGTCTTACATTTAAAACTCTAATCCAATTTTAGTTGGTTTTTGTATATGGTGTAAGATAAGGGTTCAACTTCATTCTCTTTCATGTGAATGCCCAGTTTTCCCAACATGATTTGTAAGAGATTATCCTTTCCCCATGATATATTCTTGGCACATTAGTCAAAGATAAGTTGACCATATATGTGTAGGTTTATTTCTGGGCTCTCTGTTTTGTTACATTTGTCTATTTACCTGTCTTTATGCCAGTATCATACTCTTTTATGTACTGTAACTTTGTAATATATATTTGATATAAGGAAGTGTCATGCCTCCAGCTTTGTTCTTCTTTCTTAAGATTGCTTTGGTTATTCAGGGTTTTATGTTCATTTTAGGGGCTGCAACTTCCAAACTGGATGCTCAACTTCTCATAAAGGTATTTTGGTCAGTATATGATTGTTAAATCATTTTTTCTTGTGTAGGAGAAAGGATTGGGATTTCCTATTCCTCCACATTAGTCAATGGTTCCTTTGCCCGTAATCATTTTCCCCCAAGAATCTACGTGTATGCAGTTTTCATGTTACCAAAGCAGCTGCCACTGCTTTTGTGGCTTCCATTCTGAGATCAAAAACAAGCTGCCATTCCTATCTGAGTTCCAAGTCAGGCAAAACAGATGCCACTCAGTCTAGCAGCCCACAGACATGGCAGAATATTGCAAGCAATCTCCACTGTTTTTTCTGGCCTGAGCAAAGGAACCAGGAAGTCGACCATTTTCCCTGGAACTTGGCCACACCGCACGAGTAAGGAGAGGAGTAAGGATGAGTAAAATTGCCATGAAATTTCCTACTACTCTAAATATGGCTTTTTCTTGATTGGACATTATCATGGTTGCTTTACATCTTCGACTTTGTTCCAGAGGTCTTACAGTTATTTTAATCAGTCTATAGTTGTTTATTTGGCATTTCCATGGAGTAACAAGGTCCTAGAGCTTTCTACTTTACCATCCAAGTGACAATACCCTCTAATCCGTTATTTTACATTATTTTATTTTTCGCTTCCATAAGTTGTATTTTGTACATTTTCATATGTCAGAACATTTTTGTTTTCCATTTCTTTGTAGACATTTTCATACTTATCATATAATGCCTAAGTATTATAAATATGACTACTTAAAATTTGCATCAATAATTCAAATATACGAAGGCTTTGTAGACCTATTTTTGCTGTCTAATTTTTCTCATTTTTTTCTCATATGTGGTGCCCTGTTTTGTTTTTCTTTTTGTGAATTTTTTTGACTGTAAACTGCTTCTATGAACCTGTTTCTGTTTTGTTTTGTTTGTTTAATGTTACTTTTCAAATTCCACATATAAGTGAAATCATACAGTATTTATTTATCTATGTCTAACTTATTTAATTATACCTTAGCATAATACCCTAGAGGTCCATCCATGTATACTCTCTAAGTTCATCCATGTTGTCACAAATGACAAGATTTCATTCTCTTTTTTTTATGGCTGACTATTACTCCATTATAGTCATTCTTTATCCGTTCATCTCTTGATGCACACTTTGGTTGTTTCCATATCTTGGCTATTATAAATAATGTGGCAATAACCATAGAAATGGTATATCTTTTTGAATCAGAGAGACTGTTTTCTTTGGATAAATACCCAAAAGTGAAATGCTGGATCATATGGTAGTTCTATTTTTCTTTTCTGCGGAACTCTATACTGTTTCCCATAGTGGCAGCACCATTTTGATTTCCTACCAATAATAGTATACGTGGTTCCCTTTTCTCCACATTCTCACCAATACTTGTTATTATTTGTCTTTTGTATAGTGGCCAGTCTAACTAGTATGACATCATAGCTCACTGTGGTTTTGATTTGCATTTCCCTAATGATTCATGATGTTAAGCATCTTTTCAATTGTCAATTGACCATGTGTATGTCTTCTTTGGAGATATGTCTATTCAGGTCTTCTGCCCATTTTTTAATTGGATTGTTCTTTTTTTATATGAAGTTGTGTGAATTCTTTATGTATTTTGGATATTAAACTTTTATTGGTTATATAATTTGAAAATGTCTTCTCCCATCCAGTATGTTCCATTTTTTGTTTTGTTGATGGTATCCCTCACTGTGAAAAAGCTTTTTAGTTTTATGTAGTCCCATTTACTTATTTTTGCCTTTGTTACCCTTGCCTGAGGGGACAAATCCAAAAAAAATATTGCTCAGACCAATGGTCAAGAACTTACTGCTTATGCTTTATTCTAGAATGTTTTATGGTTTCCAGTTTTGCATTGTCTGTGATGTATTTTGAGTTTATTTTTGTATATGGTATAAGGAAGTGGTCCAGTTTAATTCTTTTGCATGTAGTTGTCCAGTTTTCCCAGCACCATTATTGAAGAGACTGTATTTTCCCCTTTGTATTTTCTTGACTCATTTGCCAAAGATTAATTGACAGTATAAGCTTGAGTTTATTTCTGGATCTCTATCCTGTTCCATTCATCTATCTGTCTGTTTTGTGCCAGTATCATACCATTTTGATTACTAGAGTTTTAAACCAGAAGCATGATGCCTATGGCTTTGTTCTTTCTCAGCATTGCTTTGACTATTCAGGGTCTTTTGTGTTTACATTAAAATTTTCCAATTATTTGTTCTAGTTCTGTGAAAAATATCATTGGTATTTTGTTAGGGATTGCATTGAATCTATAGATGGCTTTGGGTAGTATGATCATTTTAACAACATTAATTTTTCCAATCCATGAGTATGGACTATATTTCCATTTACTTGTATCATCTTCAATTTCTTTCAGCAATGTCTACTAGTTTTCAGAATACAAATCTCTCACCTCTGTTTTAAAATTCATTCCTAGGTACTTTTTGTAGAGTTGTAAATGGGAATGGTTTTATAATTTATTTCTGCTAGTTCATTATGTGTATATAAAAATGCAACATATTTCTGCATATTGTTTTGTCATCCTGTGATTTTACTGAATTCACCTATCAGTTCTAATAGTTTTTTGGTGGGATCTTTGGGTTTTCTATATAAAGTATCATGGTATTTGCAAATAGTAGCAGTTTTATTTCATATTTTCCAATTTGCATGTGTTTTATTTCTTTTGTTTGTTTTCATTACTGTGTTTAAGACTTGTAATACTACATTTAACAATGTTTTTAGAGATGATCTTTAAAAATATTTCAGCCAATATCTTTGATTACTTTCAGTAACATCGTTAGTCTGGCTATATAGCTAGCTGTATTACTGGAAATAGAAGTCCAGTATTTGTTTTTCACAACCATGAGTTCTAGTTTAAACAGGCTAGGGTTTCAAATCAGGAGTTAGTAGATGAGATGATAAACACTTAAATACTCTACAAAGGTAAGTTTTTCCAATATGATTCAAAATACGTTCTATGGATCATTTGCCTCTCAGTTGCCCCAGTTGATTGTCAAAATGAAGATATCTGGGTACTACTCAAGACATATTAAAGATGTCTAGGAGATGAGCCTAAGAATCTATATTTTTTCAGTAATCTTAGTTAATTTATAAGCACACAACATTTTAAGGCCCATCAATTTAGAGCTAAAATTAAAATACTTTTCTGTTTTGTTTTACATGAAAATACTTTGAAACAAGACAGAGAATAAAGAAAACCCCTGATGAGAAAGATAGCTCAGATATCTAAATGATGGCTATGGGCTTGACAACAGAAGAAAATGGGAGTAGATTTTACACATTAATAAAAGTTAATATCTACTTAATTAGAGAAGTATAATTCATAATTAGAATATAAGTTGATTAATATACCAATAAATAATATTACATATTCACAGGCCATGAATAATTTTATTCTTCAATGATATTTTTAATCAGAGGTGGAATTTAGATGGTAGAAAACCTAATTCAAACCATACAGTTCACAGCAGAGCATTCTGCAGCAATTCACTTGTCATGTGAAGGAGAAAACATCTTTAAACTTTGTGAAGAGCATGTTGGGGAGTCTGACAAGGCAAACCTCAGGGTGCAGTCTTTCTCCCTGCAAATAAATGGCTGCCGCTGTGTTGTCCATCCATGTGTTTTTCACCTGCTGAGTTTCTGTGACTGATACTGCACCAGCCATTTTAGGAGACAGCTTCTCTGTATATTGAACACAATCTGTATTTCAAGAGAACTTAAATGTCTCCTTCCTGTTGCTAAAAGCTAAATGACTATGATGAATCAAGATCCTTATTTTAAGATGGTCATAAGCAATAGGAATGTGCATGACAGGAAATATCTTTTTAGGAGAGTTGAAAAGAAATGATACAAGATAACCATCCAATCAAATGGGTGTCTGTGAATTTAGTTTACTTTTCCACAAATAATTTAAGACCTTTTAAAAATATTTTATTAAATTATTATTGATATACACTCTTATGAAGGTTTGACATGGAAAAACAATTTGGTTACTACATTCACCCATATTATCAAGTCCCCACCCATACCCCATTGCAGTCACTGTCCATCAGTGTAGTAACATGCCACAGATTCACTATTTGCCTTCTCTGTGCTACACTGCTTTCCCCGTGACCCCTCACACCATGTGTACTAAACATAACACCCCTCAATCCCCATCTCCCTTCCCTCCTGACCCACCCTCCAACATTCTTCCCCTTTGGTAACCTCTACCCCCTTCTTGGAGTCTGTGAGTCTGCTGCAGTTCTGTTCCTTCATTTTTGCTTCATTGTTATACTCCACAAATGAGGGAAATCATTTGGCACTTGTCTTTCTTCTCCTGGCTTATTTCACTGAGCATAATGTCCTCCAGCTCCATCCATGTTGTTGCAAATGGTAGGATTTGTTTCTTTCTTATGGCTGAATAGTATTCCATTGTGTATATGTAGCACCTCTTCTTTATCCATTCATCTACTGATGGACACTTAGGTTGCTTCCATTTCTTGGCTATTGTAAATAATGCTGCAATAAACATATGGGTGCATATGCCTTTTTGAATCTTAGAACTTGTATTCTTTGGATAGACTCCAAGGAGTGGGATTCCCGGGTCAAATGGTATTTCTATTTTTAGTTTTTTGAGGAACCTCCATATTGATTTCCACAATGGTTGAATTCGCTTGCATTCCCACCAGCAGTGTAGGAGGGTTTCCCTTTCTTCACATTCTTGCTAGCATCTGTTTTTCTTATTCTTTTGGATGGTGGCCATCCTTACTGGTGTGAGGTAATATCTCATTGTGGTTTTAATTTGCATTTCCCTGATGATTAGTGATGTGGAGCATCTTTTCATGTGTCTGTTAGCCATATGAATTTCTTCTTTGGAGAATTCTCTCTTCATATACAATGCCCATTTTTAATCAGGTTATTTGCTTTTTGGGTGTTGAGGCATGTGAGTTCTTTATATATTTTGGATGTTAACCCCTTGTTGGATATGTCATTTACAAATATAGTCTCCCATACTGTAAGATGCCTTTTTGTTCTGTTGATGGTGTCCTTTGCCGAACAGAAGATTTTTCATTTGATGTAATCCCATGTGTTCATTTTTGCTTTTGTTTCCCTTGCTCGAGGAGATGCGTTCAGGAAGAAGTTGCTCATGCTTATGTTTAGGAGATTTTTGCCTATACTGTCTTCTAAGAGTTCTAAGGTTTCATGACTTACATTCAGGTCCTTGATCCATTTCGAGTTTGCTTTCGTGTACAGGGTCAAAACAATAATCCAGTTTCATTCTCTTGCATGTAGCTGTCCAGTTTTGCCGACACCAGTTGTTGAACAGGCTGTCACTTCCCCATTGTATGTCCATGGCTCCATTATCACATATTAATTGACCATGTATGGTGGGGTTTATATCTGGGCTCTCTAGTCTCTTCCATTGGCCTGTGGTTCTGTTCTGGTGCCAGTACCAAACTGTCTTGATTACTGTGGCTTTGTAGTAGAGCTTGAAGTCAGGGAGCATAATCCCCCGAGCTTTATTCTTCCTTCTCAGGATTGCTTTGACTATACGGGGTCTTTTGTGGTTCCATATGAATTTTAGAATGATTTGCTCTAGTTCATTGAAGAATGCTGTTGGTGTTTTGATAGGCATTGCATTGAATCTATAGATTGCTTTAGGCAGGATGGCCATTGTGACAATATTAATTCTTCCTATTAATGAGCATGGGATGTGTTTCCATTTATTGGTATCTTCTTTAACTTCTTTTATGAGTGTCTTGTAGTTTTCAGGGTATAGGTTTTTCACTTCCTTGGTTAGCTTTATTCCTAGGTATTTTATTCTTTTTGATGCCATTGTGAATGAAATTGTTTTCCTGATTTCTCTTTCTTCTAGTTCATCGTTAGTATATAGGAATGCAACAGATTTCTGTGTATTAACTTTGTATCCCACAACTATGCTGAATTCAGGTATTAGTTCTAGTAGTTTTAGGGTTTTTATGTACAATATCATGTTATCTGCAAACAGGGACAGTTTAACTTCTTCCTTGCCAATCTGGATACCTTCTATTTCTTTGTGTTGTCTGATTGCTGTGGCTAGGACCTCCAGTACTATGTTGAATAAAAGTGGGGAGAGTGTGCATCCTTGTCTTGTTCCCGATCCTAAAGGAAGAGCTTTCTGTTCTCGCTGTTAAGTATAATGTTGGCTGTGGGTTTGTCATATATGGCCTTTATTATGTTGAGGTACTTGCCGTCTATACCCATTTTGTTGAGAGTTTTTATCATGAATGGATGTTGAATTTTCTCAAATGCTCTTTCAGCATCTATGGAGATGATCATGTGGTTTTTGTCCTTTTTGTTGATGTGGTGGATGATGTTGATGGATTTTCAAATGTTGTGTCATCATTGCATGCCTGAAATAAATACTCCTTGCTCATGATGGATGATCTTTTTGATGTATTTTTTAATTTGGCTTGCTAATATTTTGTGGAGTATTTTTGTATCTATGTTCATCAGGGATATTCATCTATAATTTTCTTGTTTTGTGGTGCCTTTGCCTGGTTTTAGTATTAACGTGATGCTGGTGCCAGAGAATGAGTTTGGGAGTATTCCCTTTTCTACTTTTTGGAAATCTTTAAGGAGGATGGGTATTAGGTCTTCAGTAAATGACAAAATGGTGAAGCCATCTGGTCCAGGATTTTTATTCTTAGGTAGTTTTTTGATTACGAATTCAGTTTTGCTGCTGATAATTGTTCTATTCAGGTTTTGTGTTATTTTACAGGTCAACCTTGGAATGTCTTATTTTTCTAGAAAGTTGTCCATATCTTCTAGGTTATCCAGTTTGTTAGCATATAATTTTTCATAGTATTCTCTGATAATTCTTTGTATATCTTTGGTGTCCATAGTGATGTTTCCTTTCTCATTTCTGATTCTGTTTATGTGTGTAGACTCTCTTTTTTTCTTAATAAGCCTGGCAAGGGGTTTATATATTTTGTTTATTTTCTCAAAGAACCAGCTCCTCCTTTCATCGATTCTTTCTATTGTTTAATTCTTCTTGATTTTAGTTATTTATGATCTAATCTTTATTATTTCCCTTCTTCTACTGAATTTGTGCCTAATTTGTCCTTCTTTTTCTAGTTTCATTAATTGTGAGTTTAGACTGCTCATATGGGATCGTTCTTTCCTGACATAGGCCTGTACTGCAATATACTTTCCTTTTAACAGGGACTTCACTGCATCCCACAGATTTTGTGGTGTTGAATTATTGTTGTCATTTGTCTCCATATACTGCTTGATCTCTGTTTTTATTTGGTCATTGACCCATTGGTTATTTAGGAGCATGTTGTGAAGCCTCCATGTGTTTGTGGGATTTTTCATTTTCTTTGTATAATTTATTTCTAGTTTCATACCTTTGTGGTCTGAGAAACTGGTTGGTACAGTTTCAATCTTTTTGAATTTACCAAGGCTCTTTTTGTGGCCTAGTATATGATCTATTATTGAAAATGTTCCATGTGCACTTGAGAAGAATGTGTATTGTGCTGCTTTTGGGTGTAGAGTTCTGTAGATGTCTGTTAGGTCCATCTGTTCTAATATGTTGTTCAGTGCCTCTGTCTCCTTATTTTCTGTCTCATTGATCTGTCCTTTGGAGTGAGTAGAGTTTTGAAGTCTCCTAGAATGAATGCATTACATTCTATTTCCCATTTTAATTCTGTAAGTATTTGCTTCACATATGTAGGTGCTCCTGTGTTGGGTTCATAGACATTTATAATGGTTATGTCCTCTTGTTGGATTGACCCTTTTATCATTATGTAATGTCCTTCTTTGTCTCTTGTGACTTTCTTTGTTTTGAAGTCTATGTTGTCTGATACAAGGACAGCAACACCTGCTTTTTTCTCCCTATTAGATCCATGAAATATCTTTCTTCATCCCTTCACTTTAATCTATGTATGTCTTTGGGTTTGAAGTGAGTCTCTTGTAGGTAGCATATAGATGAGTCTTGTTTTTTATACATTCTGTGACTCTATGCCTTTTGATTGGTGCTTTCAGACCATTTACATTTAGGGTGATTATCTATAGGTATGTACTTATTGCCATTGCAGGCTTTAGAATCGTGGTTACCAAAGGTTCAAGGTTAATGTCCTTACTATGTAATAATCTAACTTGCCTCACTTAGAATGCTATTACAAACACCATCTAAAGGTTCTTTTATTCTCCTCCTTTTTCCTCCTCCTCTATTCTTTATATATTAGGTATCATATTCTGTACTCTTTGTCTATCCCTTGATTGACTTTGGGGGGCAATTGATTTAATTTTGCATTTGCCTAGTAGTTAACTGTTCTACTTTCTTTACTGTGGTTTTATTACCTCTGGTGACAGCTATTTAGCCTTAGGAACACTTCCATCTATAGCAGTTCCTCCAAAACACACTGTAGAGATGGTTTGTGGGAGGTAAATTCTCTCAGCTTTTGTTTATCTGGAAATTGTTTAATCCCTCCTTTAAATTTAAATAATAATCTTTCTGGATAAAGTATTCTTGGTTCGAGGCCCTTCTGCTTCATTGCATTAAATACATCATGCCACTCCCTTCTGGCCTGTAAGGTTTCTTCTAAGAAGTCTGATGATAGCCTGATGGGCTTTCCTTTGTATGTGATCTTATTTCTCTCTCCAGCTTCTTTTAGTAGTCTGTCCTTATCCTTGTTCTTTGCCATTTTAATTACTATATGTCTTGGCATTGTCTTCCTTGGGTCACTTGTGTTGGGAGATCTGTTCACCTCCATGGCCTGAGAGACTATTTCCTCCTCTACATTGGGGAATTTTTCAGCAATTACCTCCTCAAAGACACTTTCTATCCCTTTTTCTCTCTCTTCTTCTTCTGGTACCCCCATAATGTGAATATTGTTCTGTTTGGATTGGTCACACAGTTCTCTCAATATTTTTTCATCTTAGAGATCCTTTTTTTTCTCTGTGCCTCAACTTCTTTGTATTCTTCTTCTCTAATTTCTATTTCATTTATCGTCTCCTCTGCCATATCTAATCTGCTTTTAAAACCTGCCATTGTATCTTTCATTTATGATATTGTGTTCTGTAATGATTGGATCTCTGACTGGAATTCATTCCTGAGCTCTTGAATATTTTTTTGTACCTCCATGAGCATGTTAATGATTTTATTTTGAAATCCTTTTCAGGAAAATTCATGAGGACGATTTCATTTGAATCTTTCTCTGGTGTGTTCATAAATTTGCTTTGAACCAGGTTCCTTTGATGTTTCATATTTGTATGTGGTGCCCTCTAGTGCCTAGAAGCTCTACTCTCTGGAGCTGCTCAGCCCCTGAAGCAATGTTGGGGGTCACAGGGGAGTGGTGTTGGTGCCCTGTTCCATGAGGCTTATTGTTTTCTGTAGGTGTATGCAGTTTGGCGTGGCCATCTTTCCTGTTGGTCTTTCAGGATTATTTGTATTAATTGTATTTTCATATTATATGCGGTTTTAGGGGGAAGCCTGTGTCTCATCTCTCACACCGCCACCTTTAATCCAATTCCCAATTTAAGAACTTTGACTTACTGATAATTCTTCAATCCAAAAGTGGGAAAAGAAACAGTATTCAGAAAATGTCTCTTAGGAAAATGGAGATCATCTGTAAATTACGTGTTAACAGTCATCATGCCTGCATTTTTAGGCATTGGGTTGCACCTGATTTTACTCTAGGTATATATATAATCCACGGTAGCATTCATAATGTTGAAGAAGAGAATATGCTGTGGGCAGAAACACACGAAGGTGACCCTTAATGAGTCACACTGTCCTACATTCCCTTCCCTTGGAGTGGAAGTAGAGTCTGTCACTTCTTTCTAGTAATAGAATATAGCAAATATGATAGAATGTCACTTCTTTGATTAGGTTACATTACATGAGACTCCATTTACCAGATTGAAATTAAATATTCTCTTGTTGGCCTAATAAAGTAAGCTGTCAATTTGTGACAGAGCTATGTAGCAAGTGCAGGTAAATGGTCTCTAAGAGTTGGATAACAGCCTGGAAGAAAATAGGAATTTTAGTCTGATAACCAAAAGAAACAACTAGGTGAGCTTGGAAGAGGATTTCCAGAAAGAAATATAGCCTACCCAACATACTGATTGCAGTCTTATGAGACTTTGAGCCAAGGACCGAATTAAGCCCTGCTTAGACTCCTGAACCATGGACAGAAACTGTGAGATAATAAATAGGTGATGTTTTCATTTGAAATGTTATTTTGTAACTGTGGGAGTGATAGAGTCAGCAGTCAGGCTTACAGCAACAATTTTCAAAACTAACAAAAATCTATTACAGAATAGTTATAAAGCGTTTGGGGAGTAAATGTCTGTAGACTTTCTGTGGAAATTGGTGAAGAATTATTACATTTTGATGTTTTCTTGAGCCCAGTTGCCATTATACCCATCAACTCTGTGCCTTCAGATCTATTTCAGTCATCCTTAAAATTTAGGTTAATAAGCATACACACATACACAATTATAATTTTTAGTGTTATTAATAACTTTGTTGTGAAGTGGAAATAAAGCAAAATTTCATTATTGAGTACAACCACTCTAGACACTGATGTATTCGCCAGCATGGTAATATCAATTACATTGAAAAACACTAATAAAAATACTTTAATATTAACATATACAATATAAATTATCAGTTACATATAACCATGAAAACAAGATGCCTATTCTGCTTCAAAATAATTGTTTATTAACTACATTATAATTTAAAATGTCAGATTTTAGATGAGATTTGTATAATCATGAATGGGCAAAGACTTCAGCTATTTGCTGGAAGACCAGGGATTGCATTACAATTTTCCACAGAGGAAATGATCCCTTTATAGTATTATTATTGATGGGGAAGACTGAACACTTTCTCACTACCACTGTTATTTTACAAAGAGCACAGTAAAATTTAACTTCAGTGAGAGAAACAAAGTACTTGGAAGTTTAAGAAAAACCCACTTAGGTAATGCTTTAATCAATATTTTATTTTTGAGATATTTAGACTCCTCCCACAAATGAATCTCAAAAAATCCTTTTAAACAGAAAAAGATCTAGAAGTTTTAAATGACTATTACTACATGATGTGTAAAATCCACTTCATAGCATGACTCAACATTTTTAATATTCTTTATTGCACACCTGTTCACTTAGCAATATAATGTTCATCTACTGTAATGGAGAATCAATGTATGGTCTGAATTTTCTTTAATCAGTAGACATTTAGTAAATATCTGTTCATTGCATATTGGAATATTTTTAATTTAGTATGCTTCACCTTAAGCAACAGAATCAGAAAATATGAAACATTGTTGTTCATTTATATAATGGTTAAATTTATGTGTCAAGTTGCTAGGCCACATTACCCAGATATTTAGTCAAACACCAGTCTAGATGTTGCTGTCAGAGTATCTTTTAAATGAGATTAATATTTAAATCAGTAGTCTTTTTCTTTCTTTTTTTTTGATTGAAATATGGTTGATACATGATATTATGTTGGTTTCAAGTATACAACACAGTGATTTGACACTTACACACATTACTGAATCCTCACCACAACGTGTGCAGTTACCACCTGTTAACAGAAAGACATTAAAGGACCAGTGACTATATTCTTCCAGCTCCACTTCCATCTCCGTGGTCAAATTATATGATGACTGTGATTTTGTGCCTCCTTATCCCCTACATGGCCTCCACCAACCCACCACAGTCCTACCCCATAATAACCACAGTCAGTTCTAAGTGTCTATGAGACTACTAGTGTTTTTATCATTTTCTTTTACTTTGTTTTCAGATTTCACAAATAAGTAAAATCATATGGTATTTGTCTTTCTCCACCTGGCTCATTTCATGTAGTATAATATCCTCCAGGTTCATCCATGTTGTCCCAAATGACAGGATTTCTTTCTTATTCATGGCTGAATAATACTTCACTTTATATATGTACCACATCTTCTTTATCCATTCAACTATTAACAGACATCTGTTGCTTCCATATCTTGGCTATTATAAATAATGCAGCAATTAGCATACAGGTGCACATCTTTTCAAATCAGAGATTTTGTTTTCTTCAGGTAAATTCCTAGAAGTGGAGTAGCTAGGTCATATGATATTTCTATTTTCAGTTTTTTGAGGTACCTCCATACTGCTTTCCACAATAGCTGTACCAATAGACATTACAACTAACAGACTGGAGCATTCCTTTTTCTCCACAACCTTGCCAACACTTGTTACATCTTTTCTTTTGAACAGCAGCCATTCTAACTGCTATGAAAAAATAACTCATTGTGGTTTTGATTTGTATTTCCCTGATGATTAGTAATGTGGAATATTTTTCATGTGCTTGTTGGCCATCTGTATTTCTCCTTTGGAAAATGTCTATTCAGGGTCTCTGTCCATTTTTTAATCAGGTTATTTGTTCTTTTGGTGTTGAATCACATGAGTTTGTTATATGTTTTTGATGTTAACCTCTTATTGGATAAACCATTTACAAATATATTCTCCCATGTGGTAAGTTGCCTTTTTGTTTTGTTGATAGTATCCTTTGCCATACAGTTTTTTAGTTTGATGTAGTCCCTCTTGTTCATACTTTATTTTGTTTCCGTTGCCTAAGGAGATGCATCCAGAAAAAAACTTGTTCATGTTTATGTTCAATAGATTTTTGCCTGTGTTTTCTTCTAAGAGTTTTATGGTTTCATGTCCCACATGGGGGTCTTTAATCCATTTTGAGTTTACTTTTGTGTATGAATTAGAGAGTAATCCCGTTTCATTCTCTTGCAGGTACCTGTCCAACTTTCCCAACACCATTTATTGAAGACACTGTCTTTTCCCCATTGCATATTCATGGTATATTTATCATATATTAATTGACCATATATGTTGGATTTATTTCTCAGCTCTCTATTCTATTCTATTGATCTATGGGTCAGTTTTTGTGTGAGTAACGTACTGTTTTGATTACTGTAGCTTTGTAGAATAGCTTGAAGTCAGAGAGCATAATAACACCCTGCTTTGTTCTTCTGTCTCAAGAATGATTTGCCTGTTTGGGGTATTTTGTAGTTCTATATGAATTTTAGGATTATGTGCTCTAGTTCATTAAAAAATGCCATTGGTACTATGATAGGAATTGCTTTGAATGTGTAAATTGCTTTGGGGGCAGAATGGTCATTTTGACAACATTAATTCTTCCTATCCATCAGCATGGGATATATTTCCTTTGATTTGTGTCTTCTTTAATTTCTCCCATGAGTGTTTCATAGTTTTCAGAGTACGGGCTGTTCACCTCCTTTGTTAGGTTTATTCCTATGTATTTCATTCTTTTTGATGCAATCTTAAATGGAATTGTTCTCCCAATTTCTCTGCTAGTGTGTTTAGTATCCAGAAATTCAACAGATTTCTATATATTAGTTTTGCATCTTGTGACTTTGCTGAATCCAGTTATTAGTTCTACATTATTTTTGTGGAGTCTTAAGGGGTTTCTATACATAGTATCATGTCATCTACGGAGTTATAATTTTACTCCTTCCTTACCAGTTTGGATGCTCTTTATATATCTTCTCTGATTACCATGGCTAGGATTTCCAGTATGTGTTGAATAAAAGTGGTGAGAAATAATTTCTTATTTCCAATCTTAGAGGAAAAGGTTTCAGGTTTTCACTATTATGATGTTTGCCGTTGTTTTGTCATATATAACCTTTATTATGTTGAGGTAGGTTCCCTCTATACTCATTTTGTTGAGAGTTTCCATCATGAATAGATGTTGAATTTTGTCAAAAGCATTTTCAGTATCTATTGAGATGATCGCATGGTTTCTATCCTTCTTTTGGTTATCGTGGTATATCACGTTGGTTGATTTATGAACACTGTAAAATCCTTGCTTCATTGTAATAAATCTCACTTCATTATGATGGATGATACTTTTGATGCATTTTTGAATATGGTTTGCTAATATTTTGTTGAGTTATTTTGCATCCATGTTCATCAGAGATATTGCTCTATAATTTTCTTTTCTTGTGGGGTCTTTGCCTAGTTTTGGTATTAGAGTGATGCTGGCCTCATAGAATGAGTTTGGAAGTGTTCCCTCCTCTTCCACTTTTTGGAATACTTCAAGAAGGATGGGTATTAGCTCTTCTTTAAATGTTTGGTAGAACTCAGGTGTAAAACTATCTATATCGGCCATTTGCTTTTAGGTAATTTTTTGATTACCAATTCAATTTCATTTCTGGTAGTTGGTCTGTTCTTTATTGCACACTTGTTCACTTAGCAATATAATGTTCATCTACTGTAATGGAGAATCAATGTATGGTCTGAACTTTCTTTTATCAGTAGACATTTAATAAATATCTATTGATTGCATATTGGAATATTTTTAACTTTTCTGATTCTTCCTGGGTCAGTCTTGGAAGGTTGTATTTTTCTAGAAAGTTGTCCATTTCTTCTAGGTTGTCCAATTTATTGACATGTAGTTTTTCATAATATTCTCTAATAATTCTTTGTATTTCTCTGGTGTCCATTGTGATTATTCCTTCTTTGTTTCTGATTTGGTTTATGTGTGTACACTCTTTTTTTCTTGATAAGTATTGCTAGGGTATTATCTATTTTGTTTATTTACTAAAAGAAACAGCTCCTCCTTTCACTGAATTTTTCTATTTATTCTTCTCTATTTTATTTATTTCTTCTCTGATCTTTTTTATGTACCTCCTTCTACTGACTTTAGGTTTCCATCGTTCTTATTTTTCTAGTTTCTTTAGTTGTGAGTTTGGACTGTTTATTTGGGTTTTTCCTTGTTTCTTGAGGTAGGTCTGTATTACTAGGTACTCACTTTGAACCACTTTTGTGGCACCCCATATACTTCAAACTGTTGTATTCTTTTTCATTTGTCTCCATGTATTTCTTGATTTCCTTGTTTTGTTCATTGATCCATTGATTATTTAGAAGAATTTTGGTTAGCTTCCATGTGTTTCTGTTTTTTTTTTTAATTTTGTGTAATTTATTTCTAGTTTCATACAATTGGGATCTGAAAACATACTTGATACAATTTCAATGTTTTTGAGTTTATTGATTCTCTCTGTTTTGTAATATGTGATGTATTCTGGGAAATGTTCCATGTGAACTTGAGAAGAATGTATATACTGCTGTTTTTGGGTGGAATGTTCTGTAGATATCTGGTAAGTCCATCTGATCTAATGCACTGTTTGGTGTTTATTTATTTTCTGGCTGGTTGATCTGTCCATTGATATATGTGGTGTGTTAAAATCTGCTACTATGGTTGTGTTGCTATCTATCTCTCTCTTTAGTTGTGTTCGTATTTGTTTTACATACTTAGGTGACCCTATGGTGCATAGATATTTGCAATTGTTATATCCTCTTGTTGGACTGACCCTTTTATCATTTTGTAATGTCCTTCTTTGTCTCTTGTTACTTTATTTGTTTTGAAGTCTATTTTGTCTGATATAAGTACTACTATTCCTGCTTTTTTTTTCTCTCTATTATTTGTATGAAATATTTTTCCTTTCATCCACTTTCAGTCTATTTATATTTTTAGGTCTTAAATAGGCCTCTTGTGGGCAACATATAGATGGGTCTTGTTCTTTATCTATTCTGCCAACCTTTGTCTTTTCATTGGTGCATTTAGTCCATTTATATTTAAAATAATTATTGATAGGTATGTGCTTATTGCCATTTTATGAATCTTTGTTTTTGTTTTTGTTTTCTTTTGTACTTCCTCTCTGACCCTTTCTTCCTCTGCTATAGTCTTGTTATTTCATGCTTTTCTTTAGTATTATGCTTGGATTTTTCTTTAATTTTTTTTGTACCTATTACCATCTTTAGGTTTGTGGCTACCAGAAGGTTCATAGATATTTTCCTAAACATATGTCTATATTAAGTTAATGGTCACTTTATTTTAAACACAATCTAAATGTATTAATTTTTTTAATTCTTCCTCCTCCACACTTGATGTAAAAATGTCATAATCTACATTTTTTTTGTATCCCTTGACTGATTTTGTGTATAATTATTTTACTACTTTTGTTCTTTTTAATTTCATACTTGTTTATTAAGTAATTGGTCTATTACCTTTACTATAGGTTTATTTTCACTGATGAAAAATATTTAGACTTCAGAACATTTCCATCTATAGAAGTCTCTTTAACATATTCTGTAAGACCTGTTTAATGGTAGTGAAATATGTTAACTTTTATTCCTATGGAAACTTTTAATCTCTCCTTCAATTATGAATGATAACCTTGCTGGGTAGAGGATTCTTGGTTTAAAGTCCTTCTGTTTCAATACATTAAATGTTTTATGCCACTCTCTTCTGGCCTGTAAAGTTTCTGCTGAGAAACCTTCTGATAGCTTTATAGGGTTTCCCTTATATGTAGATTTTTGCCTCTCTCTAGATGCTTTTACTACCCTCTCCTTATCTTTAATCTTTGTCATATTAATATATGTCTTGGTGTTGTCTTCCTGGGGCTCCTTTTGTTAGCAATTCTCTGTGCTTCCAGAATCTAGATGCCAATTTCTTTCCCCAGATTGGGGAAGTTTTCTGCAATTATTTCTTCAAAAAATACTTTCTACTCTTTTGTCTCTCCTCTTTTGGTACTCCTATTATGCAAATATTATTCCATTTAGAGTTGTCATACAGTTCTTCTAGAATCTTTTCATTTTTAGAAATTCTTTTTTCTCTTTGTTCCTCATCTTGGTTGTTTTCCTCTTCTCTATTTCCCAAATCTTTGATTTTTCCTCTACTCCAGCAGTCTACTATTAATTTCCTCCATTGTATTTTTCATTTCAGTTATTATATTCTCCAGCTCTGAGTGGCTCTTTTCCAAATTTTCTATCTCTTTGTTGAAATTATCACTGAGATAATCAATTCTTATCCCAAGTCAGTGAATATCTTTATGACTGTTACTTTGAAATCTTTATCAAGAAGATTGGGGATATCCATTTCATTTAGCCCTCTTTCTGGTATCTTATTTTGTTCTTTTGTTTGGAACATATTCCTCTGCCTCCTTATATTGTCTGGGTTTCTGTGTTTCTTCCTTTGTATTGGATAGATCCTCTATGTCTCATTGTCTAGAGAGTAATGACTTCATGAAGAATGAATCCTGTGGTGCCCAAAAGTTCAAGACTTTGCCCAGCAGTGCCTTTTCTCCTTTAAGGTGGAGCCACCATTGCTGTTGGTGGGCTGTGGCAGTGTTCCCTTTCTGCCTGTCTTCCAGCAGTGGCTTATGTCTGTCAGTCAAAGCTTAAGAACTCTCTTCCGAAGACCCTTTGTATATTCTTTGTACTTCAGCTGAGATTCATTGTGAGCAGGGCCACCCTTTCCATGCCAGGCAGCAATGGAAGCCTCTGCTGGGCAGGGCAGGCCACATGGGCCAGGTGCACTGGGAAGGTCCCTACAGGGATGAGCCACCAGTAAGGGAGCTGTAAAGTTTAAAGCTGGATCCTGCAATTCCCCCACCACCTGGGCATTGGAGGGCCAGGAGAACTTGGAAAGCCCCCACCTGCCTGCTATGCAGCAAAGTCTGACCACGGTTGGGTCCAGTGTGCCAGGAAGGGAAGGTGCATAGGGAGATGCACCACAGGTCTGAGCTTCCAGTGAAGGAGATGAAGCATTTGGAGCTGGGTCCCATGAGCACCCAACCAGTTCACCTAAGGGAGCACTGGAGGAGTATCTACCTGCTCTTTATCCTCCAGAGAGAGTTCCTTCCAACCCCTACTCCTTTGACACACTTCCCACTGCTAGTAAATCTTTCAAACTGCCACCTCTGTTTTGGGTCTCAGTGAGACCAATGGAGTGTGCCTGTCTTTCACAAGTGACAGGAGTCTTGGCCTCCCTGTGTGCTACAACTCTTCCTGCTGCACAGCCCATTAATCAGCAAAGCCCAATGCAATGTGGACTTGTGTTCTTGGAGCATATCTCCAGGGCCAGATGGGCATGATTCTTGAGCACTTATCTCTTCCTTGCTCCATTCCTCTCCCTCCTGCTTGTGGGCCGGGATGGGGGAAGACTTTTATCCCAATTTATTTGTGCTGTGCCACTTTACCCTTTGCTGTGTGGTCTTCCCTCTTTCACTATGTATAGATGGTCTGTTCTTCAACCTTTATGTAATTTTCAGGGCTAGTTGTATTTACTATAGTTGCTTCCTTGCTGTGTACATGGGAGGAGGTTTCTGCCTAGTCTTCCTACTCTGACATCTTTTTCCATAATTCTAAGTCAGTAGACTTTTAGTAAGGCAGATTTACCTGCATAATGTTGATGGCCCTTATTCAATTAGTTGAAGACCATAAGAAAAAAAAACCCCTGAGATCTCTCAAGTAAAAGAGAATTCTTCCTCTAGATTGTTTTTGGATTTGAGCTACAAAATCAACAACTCCTTTTTATGTCTCCAGTCTGTCTTTGTACCCTGCATATTTCAAAATTTCCTGTTTCCACAGTTGTGTGAGCCAATTCCTCAACCTACTCTCTCTCTCCCTCTCTCTCATTACACATACACACACACATACACACACAAACATCTTACATGTCTTGGTTATTTTTATCTGGAGAACTCTGACTAATACATATTTTGGTACCACAATTGATTCTAGAGGAATAGAATCTTAAGGATAAATTTTCTGAATAGATTGTGGGGTATCTGGAATTAGTATATGTTTTGAATTTGAGTCTTTTTTAATAGATGTAACTATTACAAGTATATATTGTAAGGCTTCCTTTCTCCTTCTCTTAGTTACAGTCTTGTGATAAAAAGAAATACCCAGTTTTAATGTAATTCAATTTATCATTTTTCCCCTTTATGATTAGTGCTTTCATGGTTCTATTTAAGAATTCTGTGTCTACTTCAAGTATTTTAAGATACACTGCTCATGTTTTCTTGTAAGTTTAATGATATTTTCCCATAATTATATTTACAATACTTCCAGAACTGATTTTTGTTAAAGGTGTGAGATAGGTGTCAGAATTCATGCTTATCTACATGTAAGTCCATTTGAGCCACATCATGTACTGAAAAAAGTAGTCTTTTCCAATGCACTGCAGTATTGCCTTTGTCATAAATCATTTAATAACATATGTGTGGATCTGTTTCTGTGCTCCATTTTTATTGCATTAATTGTTCATATATATAGACATATTATATAGTTTTAATAAATTTTTATACTAGGTCATGATATATGGTAATGTACACCCCCCACTTTGGTTATTTTCATGTCTGACTCACTGTCCTTGACTCTTTGCATTTCCATATATATATTAAAATCAGTATGTCAGTTTTGAAAAAATTATGCTGGTGTTTTGATTTATATCTTGAACCTTAAACCTTAGATAAATTTTGAGAGAATTTACATCTTTACAATTTTGAAACTTCCAATCTTTGAATAGAATTTATCCCTCCATTTATTTTTTCTTCCTTAGTTTCTCTATAAAAGACTTTTTTGTTATTGTTTTCATTACAAAAGTCTTACACATCTGCATTAGATTTAATTTTATGGATACTTGATGTTCTTTATCACGTAATTGGTGTCATTTTTAAAAGTTCATGTTTTACTTTGTGATTGGCATATAGAACCAAAATTCATTTTTTTATATTGACCTTGTATATAAAAATCATGACATAGTCCCTAATAATTTCTGATATTCTATGTGTGGATTTTTTAAAGAAAACATAAAATATGAAGATTTTATTTTCCTTTTCCATACTTATTCTGCTGTTTCTTGTTTTTGCCATATTTCACTACCTAGGATCACACTGAATAGAAGTGGAGAGAGTGTGCTTTCATTCCCCATTCTAAATCTTAGGTTGGATGATTAAATATTAGCTGTAGTTTTTGAAAATGTCTCTGACCACATTGAGGCTTTCTTTCCCACCATTCCTTGGCTAGTATTTCTAATTTACAAAAAGTGATTAAATTTTATCAAACATACTTTTAATTAGTCAAAATAACCATATTTTTCTGTTACTGAGTTGAATTACATTGATGAGTTTTCCAATTTTTAGCCACCCTTAAACACATAATAAATCCTACTTCATTGTGATGTATGTTATTTATTTTGAAATAATTCTAGATTCACACAAAATGGCAAAGAGAATAGAGAGAGGTCCTCTGTACCTTTCATCTAGTTTCCCTTAAGAGTTACATCTTACGTAACAATTGTACCCAAACCAGGAATTTTACATTGCATGTATAGTTCTATGCCAATTGTCCAATGTTTACATGTAACCACCATCAAGTAATTTCAAAGTGTCTGTCTTCTATTTCAGATTCTTATGTTTGATTCAGGCTGATGTTGATGTTTTCTATTGTGTATTTCATTCATTGCTTTTGTTCTTCAGCTCCAGAATTTCTGTATGGTTCTTTTTTATGATTTCTATCCCTCTGTTAAACTTCTCACTTTGTTCATGTATTTCCTGATTTCATTATATTATCTTTCTGGGTTTTACAGCTCACTGAGCTTCCTTAAAACAACTATTTGGAAATCTTATTGGGCAAATCAAATATATCCATTTCCTTGGAGTTGGTTCTGGCAAAATTACGGTATTCCTTTGGGGGTATCACATTTCCTTGTTTGTGTTCTTTGTACTTGAAGAATCAGTCTTTTCAGGTCTTACTGGTGTTGAGAGAGAATTACCTTACACTGGCCCTGTTAGGGATTCTAAGGCTTTCTCAGACCTCTTCTGGGAATATGTGTGCTCCATAATTATTCCCTCTTGTGTAGGAATTCTTAAGATTATATGCCTTCTCTCAGTCCTGCAAAGCCAGGCTGGATGCTGAAAGCCTCTGTTTTGCTTTCCTAGGGGGGGTTTGAATGTTCAACTTTGTACGGTTTCTCCAAATCCCACAGATTCAGGTCAGCTTTCTTCACACCTCAATAGCCACCTTCAATGGCTTGTTCTCACTGCCATTGGGAGTGCACTCAGGGAAGCAGTGTGTCTGTGTGTGGTGAGGCACACAGAGTATTGCAGCTTCCTGTGGGCCAGTTAGGGGGATCCACAGGCAAGTCACCCTCAGTGGCATGTTACAGGCTTCATGATGGAGTCTGTGACATACTTGATAGGATCCATGTACCTTTGATTCTCTCCCAGAGCCCTGTCTGCTATTCTTCCATCTGCTTCCTGCTTCCCAGTCACATGGCACACCTTAGTATGCTGGATGAGGCAAGAAAGAAGTGGGTCTTTTTGGTTAATCCCCTTGGGAAGATGGGTACTCACATGCTCCCACTTTTTCCATGGGAAAATACATGAGCCAAGAATTTCTCACTACTGAGATGTGGGTAAAGTGAAACTGTTCCTCTTACATTCTTGAATGCATGCAATCTCATATTTTTCCTTGCTCCTATGGTGTGCTAGAAATTCTGTGCTGGATTAATGGACTTTCACAAAGTCTCTCTCATACATGAATGATTTTCTTAATGGGTGTTGTTTGTGGGTAAGATGTTAGAAAATTCTATTCCACCATTATGATGACATCACTTTAGATTTTCTTTAATTTCTTTCAGTGATGTTTTATTATTCTTAGATTATGAGTTTTGCATTTCTTTTGCTAAATTCATTATTTTATTCTTTTTCATGATATTGCAAATGATATTGCTTTCTTAACTTATTTCAGATTTTTCTTTGCTAGTAAATTTAAATACAATTGGTTTTTGTAAATTGATTTGTATCCTGCAAACTTGCTGAGCTTGTTTATTAGTTCTAACAAGGTTTTTGTGTAATGTTTTTTTCTATATATAACATCATGTCATCAGTGAACAGATGTAATTTTTCCTCTTCCTTTCTAAGCTGGATGATTTTCTTCATTGGTTTATATTGTTATAAAGTCCTGTTTATTGTTTTTGCATAATTGTCATGGTTAGAATCTCCTGTGCAATGTTGAATAAAAGTAGTACAAGTAGACAGCTTTATGTTGTAAGGGGAAAAGTTTGTGTCTTTGTCCATTAAAATGATGTTAGCTGTGGATTTTTTTTCATAGATGCCCTTTACTTGGTTGAGGATATTCCTTTCTATTCTTAATATTTTGACTGTTTTTATTATGAAGGGGCATTAAAATGTGTCCAGAACTTGTGATGCATCTATCAAAATAATCATGTGGATTCTGTCCTTTATTCTATTGGTGTAATAAATTAGATTAATTAATTTTTGCATTTTATAACAACTTTGCATTCCTGGGAGAAGAGAAATTACACCTGGTCATGGTATATAATCCTACACATATTGTTGGACTTGATATGATATTATTTTCTTGAGGAATTATTTATCTATAATCATAAGAGATATTGATCTGGAGTTTTCTTCTTCTGTCTTTTTCTTGTGTAGTATCAAGATTGATACTGATCCCAATGTATCAATGGCCTCATTGATTTGGTTAAGAAGGGGTCCTTCTTTTCTATATTTGGAAGAGTTTGAGAGAAATTGCTATTGATTTCTCCCTTAAATGTGAGATAGTTCACCATTGAAGCCATCTTGTACCGAGCTTTGGGAGGTGATATGTTTTTGATTACTAATTTAATCATTTTACATATTATAGTTGTATTTAGATTTTTTGTATCTTCCTGAATCAGTCTTGGTAGGTTGTGTGTTTCTAGGAATTTGTCCATTTCATCTAGGTTATCTAATTTGTTGGTATGCAGTACTTCATGGTATTCCCTTACAATTCTTTTTATTTCTGTTAGTTCAGTAGCAATGTCCCATCTTTCATTCCTAATTTTGGTAATTTGAGTCTTTTCTATTTCTTTCTTTGTGAATCTATGTAAAGGTTTGTTAATTTTGTTCACTTTTTTGAAGAACCAACTTTAGGGTTTATTGATTTTCTGTATTTTATCCTGTTCTCTGTTTAATTAATTTACACTCTAATCCTTATTTCTCCTTTCTTCTTGCATTGGGATTATTTTATCTTCTTTCTTGAAATATTTTAGTGTGAAAGGTTAGGTTGTTGTTTTCACATATTTATCATTTTTAATATAGTTATCTACAGTTATAAATATTCCCCTAAGCTTTGCTTTAGTTCATCTCATAAATTTTGGTATGATCTGTATTCATTTTCACTCTTCTCGAAGTTTTCTCTATTTTTCCTTGTGATTTCTTTTACTTATTTTTCATATCAGAGTGTGTTTTTTTCCGCGTAGACATAAATTTCACTAATTTCTCTCTACTATTAGTTTTCAGTTTCACTCTATTGTGATCTGAGAACTTACTGTGTATAAATTTCAAGCTTTAAAATTTATCAGTGCTTGTTTTTTGGCCCTAGCATATGGTCTATCATGGAGAATATTCCATGTGCACTTGATAATAAGTGTTTTCTGTTGTTGGGTCGATTGTTTTATTGAAATATGTTAGCATTCCTTAGTTTATATTGCTACAAAGTTTTCTGCTTCCTTATTGATACTCTGCCAATTTTTTCTATTCATTATTGAAAGTGGGGTATTGATGTAACTCTAAATGGTTGTTGAATTGGGTATTTCTTCCTTCAATTCTATCAGTATTTGCTTTCAATATTTTGAGGCTGTGTTGTTAGGTGCATATATGGTATAATGATTATATCTACCTAATGGATTTCTCTTTTATCATTATAAAATGTCCTTGTTTCTTCTTGTAACATTTATTTTTGTTGTATCTCTTTATGTTTTAACCAACAATCATTGGTTTTCTTCTTTTCTTCTTTTATTTTTTATTTTGGTATCATTAATATACAATCAAATGAGCAACATTGTGGTTACTAGATTCCCCCCATTATCAAGTCCCCACCACATACCCCATTACAGTCATTGTTCATCAGCATAGTAAGATACTATAGAGTCACTACTTGTCTTCTCTGTGTTATACTGCCTTCCCCGTGTACCCCCTACATTATGTGTGCTAATCGTAATGCCCCTTATTCCCCTTATCCCTCCCTTCCCATCCACCCTCCCCAGTCCCTTTCCCTTTGGTAACTGTTAGTCCATTCTTGGGTTCTGTGAGTCAGCTGCTGTTTTATTCCTTCAGTTTTTGCTTTGTTCTTATGCTCCGCAGATGAGTGAAATCATTTGATACTTGTCTTTCTCCACCTGGCTTATTTCACTGAGCATAATACCCTCTAACTCCATCTATGTTGTTGCAAACGGTAGGGTTTATTTTATTCTTATGGCTGAATAAAATTCCATTGTGTATATGTACCACATCTTCTTTATCCATTTATCTACTGGTGGACACTTAGGTTGCTTCCATTTCTTGTCTATTGTAAATAGTGCTGCGATAAACATAGGGGTGCATATGCCTTTTTGAAACTGGGATCCTACATTCTTAGGGTAAATTCCTAGGAGTGGGATTCCTGGGTCAAATGCTATTTCTATTTTTCGTTTTTTTGAGGAACCTCCATACTGCTTTCCATAATGGTTGAACTAGCTTACATTCTCACCAGCAGTGTAGGAGGGTTCCCCTTTCTCCACATCCTTGTCAGAATTTGTTATTCCTAGTCCTTCTATGTTGGCCATCCTATCTAGTGTGAGCTGATATCTCATTGTGGTTTTACTTTGCATTTCCCTGATAATTAGCATTGTGGAGCATCTTTTCATGTGCCTGTTGGCCATCTGAATTTCTTCTTTGGAGAAGTGTCTTTTCATATCCTCTGCCCATTTTTTAATAGGGTTATTTGCTTTATGGGTGTTGAGGCATGTGTTCCTTATACATTTTGGATGTTAACCCCTTGTCAGATATGTGATTTACAAATATATTCTCCCAAAGTGTAGGATGTCTTTTTGTTCTGCTAATGGTTTTCTTTGCTGTACAGAAGCTTTTTAGCATGATGTAGTCCCATTTGTTCATTTTTTTATTTTATTTCCCTTGCTCAAGGAGATTTGTTCAGGAAAAAGTTGCTCATATTTATATTCAAGAGATTTTTGCCTATCTTTTCTTCTGAGAGTTTTATCGTTTCATGACTTGCTTTCAGGTCTTTGATCCATTCTGAGTTTACTTTTGTGTATGGGGTTAGACAATAATCCAGTTCTGTTCTCTTGCATGTAGCTGTCCAGTTTTGACACCAACAGTTGTTGAAGAGGCTGTCATTTCACCATTGTAGATCTGTGGCTCCTTTAACGTATATTAATTGACCATATATGCTTGGGTTTATATCTGGGCTCTTAGTCTGTTCCATTGGTCTATGGGTCTGTTCTTGTGCCAGTACCAAATTGTCTTGATTACAGTGGCTTTGTATTTGCAGTAGAGTGTAACAAATAGTCTTTTTTTTTTGGGAAGTTTTAATTTTACAGAAATCTGAACAGATTGTACAGGAGTTCCCAAATATACCCTCTCCAACCCTCTCACAATTTCGTCTATTATTAAAATCTTGATTAGTGTAGCACATTTGTACTAAATGAACTGATATTGATACATTGTTATTAACTAAAGTCTATAGTTTTATTAGACCTCATCTTTGTCTTGTACAATTCTATAGCTTTTGAAAAATTCATAATGTCATACAGCCACCATTAAAATATCATTACAGAATAGCTTTGCTGCCCTAAAAATCCCCTGTGTTCCCTGTATTCATCAGTTCTTCCCTATCCCTGAACCCTTGATAATCATTGATTTTTATACTCTCTCTACAGTTTTGTCTTCTCTAAAATGGCATATTGTTGAAATGATAGAGTATGCAACATTTTAAGACTGGCTTCTTGCACTAAGCAACATACCTATGAAATTCTGCCATGTCTCTGTGACTTGATAGCTCATTTTTTATTACTGTATAACATTCCATTGCATAAATATCCCAGGATTTGTTTATTTATTCACCTTTTCAAGGACATCTTCTTTGCTTTCAATTTTTGGCAATTATGAAAAAAGATGCTGTAAATATTTGTGGGTAGGTTTTCTTGTGGACATGTTTTCAAATAAATTAGGAAAATGTGTGAGGGCACAGTTGCTCTATAATTTAGCTCTGTGAAAAACTGGCAGGCTGTCAACTAAAGTGGCTGCAGAATTATGCATTCCTCCCAACAATACATGAGAATTCCTGTTGCTCCACATCCTCCTCATTTGCTATTATCAAATTTTGGATTTTAGTTATTCTAAAATGTATGTAGTGGTACTTCATTGTTTTAATTTCTAATTCCTGTTGACAAGTGATGTAGAACATATTCATATGCATATTTGTCATCTGTATATCTTTGGTGAAGTGTCTGTTCAGATCTTTTGCCTATTTTAAAATTAGATTGTTTTCTTATTGAGTTTTAAGAGTTCTTTGTATATTTTGAAAACAAGTCTTTTACCAGTTATGTGTTTTGAAAATATTTTCTCCCTGTCTATGGCTTATCTCTTCAGTCTCTTAGCTTCTTTAGCAGAGAAAACAATTCTAATTTCAAGGTCCAAGTTACCAAACTCTTCTTCCATGAATCATGCTTTTTTCCTTAAAAACTTATCAACAAATCTAAGGTCACCTATAGTCTTTTCTATGTTATCTTCTAGAACTTTTGTAGTTTTTGCATTTCACATTTAGATCTATGATCCTTTTGGTGTTAATTTTTGTAAAAGATACAATTAGCATGTAGATTAATTTTTCTGTACTTGGATATCCAGGTGTTCCAGCATCATTTGTTGAAAATCCTATCCTTTCACTATTGAATTGCCTTTGTTCCCTCATTAAATAATCAGTGGACTATATTTGTGTGAGTCTGTTTCTGGGCTCTGCATTCCATTCCTTGAATCTAGTCATTTATAATTTAATCAATACCACATTATTTGATTATCATAGTTTTATAGTAAGTCTTTTAGTCAGGTAGTGTCAATGTTCCAACTTTATTCTTTTCCAGCATTACATTAGCTATTCTTGATCTTTTCTCTTTTTTCATCCCATGGATGCTTCCTAGGGTTTTTATAGGCATTGCACTGAATAAATAGATGAAGTTAGGAAGGGCTAGATTCTTAACAATATTGAGTATTCTTATTCATGAATATGAAATAACCCTCCATTCATTTATATTATCTTGATTATTTTCATAGAGTTTTGTAGCTCCATTCATATAGACCCTACAACATATTTTGTTAGATTTATCACTAAGTACTTAATTTTCAGTGCTAATTTAAATATCTTTTGTTTTTAATTTCAAATTCCAATTGTTCATTGATGGAATATAGTAGAGCAATTGCATTTGGTATTTTAATTTTGTCCTTGCTTTAATCACTTATAAGTTCCAGGAGTTTTTTGCCAATTATTTGGTATTTTCTACATAGATCATCATGTTATTCATGAACAAAGACAGGTTTGTTTCTTTCTTTCCAATTTGTATACCATGTGTTTCCTTTTCTGGTCTTACTGCATTAACTAGGAATTCTAGTAAAATGTTGAGTAGGAATCTTGACAAGTGACATATTTTCCTTCTTCATAATCTTGCAATGAAATATGTTAGCTGTAGGTTTTTTTGGTAGATGTCCTTAATCAGGTTGAGAGAGTTCCCTTCTATGCCTAGTTTGCTGAGAGTTTTGTTTAATCATGAATGTGTTTTGGATTTCATCAAATGTTTTTTTCTGCATCTCTTGTTATGCTCACAGACTTTTCTTAACTTGTGGATGTAATGGATTATATTAATTCATTTTTGAGTTTGAACTCATGAGTACCTGGAATAAATCCTACATAGTCATGTTGTACAAATATTTTTTAACATTATTGCGTTCAATTTGTTACTATTTTGTTGAGGATTGTTATGTGCATATTCATGAAAGATGTTTGTGTATTATTTCCTTCTTGTAATTTTAGTATGTCTTGTAATTATTTTTTGAAAACCAGCCATTATATGGGTAATAAGAAGTGAGTAAATAGGCCTTTACTGTGAAGTTTTATGTTTATCTGGCTTTGAGTTAAGCTATGTTTACTATTTTATATCTCTGTAGGTATGTGAAGCAATAATTTCCTCCAGTGTCTTTGTTTTTGTCTCTTCTGTTGTCTTCCAGTTTCCCTAGAAACTCCTTCTCAAATAAATCAGAGCTTTGTATCTCTTTTAGCTGTCATCACTATAATTATACAGGAAGCCTATTGATGCGGTAAGGTGTAGAGGGATGCAGTAAGGTGTAATCCTATGATTAGGTGAGTCTTTTAGTAGGCTTGTATTTTTGGGTTATGACCTTCTCAAATGTTTATCATCTTTTTTTATGCTCCTTAAGTAAGATAACTACCCACTCTTCACATTTTAGTTTCTTTGTTACTGAAAATTTATCTGAACTTGAACACCATGATTCCTGGAATGAGGCAAGATAATTTACCTCCATTTTGATCAGTCTCAGGCAGATCATGCAAATCCAAGACACTGTAAAATAACATAACAAAAAATAATTGGTTAAAGGAATGATAATAATAATTTATCATGTGCTCGCTATATGACAGGAATTATATTAAATACTTTACATGGATTGTCATATTTATTTCTCACAACAAATTTATGAGGTATATACTGTTTTTAGCTCCATAAAGACGTCAATATGAAGATCAGGATGTTAAATAAATTATACAAGTTTGCCTAATTAATAAGTTGCATGATAGCATTGCAAAACTGCACTATACTAAATATTAAAGCAATTTTAAGTGTAATATTTAAGTTTTAAAATTAACAAGGATTTTTCCTGCTTGCAAATTATTTCAATATTTTAAAAGTGCTCTAGTGGTGAAATTATTTTAAAATATATTGTTTTAGTAAGTATGCAATTTATAATTTATTCAGTATATTCTACATAAACTATTTTCCTTAATAATTAAGACATATTACTGTCTCTCACACAATAATATTAACTAGCTATCTTATTAGCTATTCTCTATGACAGGGGTTAGAGGTTCAAAGTATCTTAAGATAGTGTCTGATCTTAAGTAATTAATAACAGAGTGGGAAAGATAGGTAAAATAAATTAAATTAGAAAGTTCTGTAGTAGAGGTGTGTGTAATATGGGAACTCACAGTTATGTGAACTCATGTAAGGCAATGACCATATTTGCCAGAAAACAACAGGAAATATTTCAGAGAGGGATCTTGAAAAATAAGTAGGATTTGGCCAGGTAGAAAAAGAAAAAAGACATCAGAGACAAAGGAATCATCACAGAAGCATAAAAGTGCATGGCATGAAAATGTTTTAAAAGCTCACAGTATCAATGGAGAAGAGATTATTTCAATAAAGCAAAAGTATACGATACGTGGTGGACAGCAGCGTGGAGTGAAGCAGACATGATTGGTTGAGATCTGGTTATGAATAACCTTGTTTTCTAAGTTTACACTTAAATGAAAAGTAATGTAGACCCATGTAAACTTTTCAAGCAAGGAAGAATCATAATTTTCATTTTACATAGATTTTTCTGGTGGCAGGGTAAAGCTGTAAGAGACTGTAAATACCTTAACTAATACAAAGACAGAAAGGAAAGATGGAAGAAGTATCAAGAGGTAGAATAGGTGTTTTAAGAGGTAGAACTTGGGCAGCTCATGTGTGATGAGAAAGAGGAGGAACCATGAATAGCCCTATAGCAACTGTTCACTGCACGTTTCATAAGTAAAGGAAAATATTACTTGTGTATGGCTTAGTTTTGCCCAATTACTCAGAGTCTAATTATTTTTTGTTTGTTTCATAGGAACAAATTACACATTTAACCTGAGCTGGCTTGAAAATCCTTCTGACTAGTGCAATAATTGTGTGAGACTCTGCACAAGTTATCATTAATGTAATATGACTAAAATTTGTTGCCTGGCTACAACTCATCTACTTCCTAAAAGGATTTGTGACAATTTGCACAAATGAAATCTCTGAAAAATAGAGATAGCCTTAAAAAAATAACTTGAAAATCTCCACGAGGATAGGGAATGTGTGTTTTGTTGATCACTCTTACTTGTTGCCTGTTATAGTCCTTGGCTCATAGTGAATAGCTGAAAAATAAGGAAGTATGTAAGTAAATAAATACATCTATTGAAAGTAGGTAAAAAAGACACACTACATAACTACAATATTACCAAAGGATGTGTTGCTGAAAAACTTTGAGTGCATCAAGTTTTTAAAATTCTGAACATATTTCCCCAATAATACTCAATGTCATTAACATTAAAGAATTTTCATAGAAAACTTCTTGTACCACATCATATTTAGCATAGTAAACATTCTAAAATCATGCATTTAACGCAAAAATTATGTAAAAGCAACAACAACATGCCACTGACTAAATATTATTTTAAAACATACCACTGTACATTACCAAAAATGTGATTGTCAAACAATTTACACACCAGGACTAAGTTTGCCAGTAAAACACTGTTTTTCTATGATACCATATATTAAATATATATTAACCTGTAAACTATATATTTGCATACACTATATATAGTTTTCTTCCTTCACACTGTGATATTTCCTGATATCTGCAGATGTAAACAAAATACTGTATTACATTTATAGGTAATAGATCCTGTTGCTTAGTTGTGCCTTTTTCAAAGTTAACCCTTTTCTGCATTATCATTTGCTATATTTTACTTTTCTTTTAATCAGAAATAATTTTAAATGAGAGATAAAAACCAAAGGAAGAATAAAATATGACAGCAGAAAGGCTAAAGGAAGTAAATAATATACTAAGAAAGAAAAATTGGAAGACAGTCAAGAGAAAGTGTTATACTAAATATCGTAAGGATGACAGAAAGATGACTTCCCGTGAAATACATTTCTTTGCCCACTGCTTTAAATCTATTCTTAAACTCTAATTTAAAATACATTCTTTCAAGCTTTAAACTCTGAAATTAAGGCAATCAACTCCTTCTTGTTTTCCTGAGAATTCTGTTTTAGCACTGAAAATCCAATATCCTTTTATACCCCTCTTTTTTCAGCCAAACTGGGATAATCACCTTAGCTAGAACACTTCAGAAAAAGGAAAAAATGTGTTATGCCATATCACATATTTATGTTTATAAATTCATTTACTTGTTCTCTTACTAAGCACTGACCTATCAGACTATTCTTTCCATTATAAAATGAAAGCAAATAGTAAAACCTAAATCCATTTATTGAGAGGAACTATTCCTTTAGTTTCAGCACATGTTTTCAAGAAATTTATTTTCCTGAATGATATTTGAAAAGAATGAAATGATTGCATGAAATTCAGAGCTATAAATTTTATTGCAACAAAATATGTCATGGCTAGATTGAATAAAAATAGTTATATTTGTATTTTATCTGTCACTCACATACTGTTCTGTAGATACAAACTTTACAAGTGATGACAATTTAAACTGAGACATTAATTTAGTGAAGATCATAAGATTAACGCAATTCTCTTCACATATCTAAGAAATCTTACAAGTAACTGGTGACAGTTAAAAATTAAGTAAATTATACAAGCAAAATTTAAATTTGTGGGAATAGGTTTATAATACATATATCAAAAGATGAAATTCAATATTGAAATGCTAAATTTCAAGTAGAAATTAACCATTATCTTAATAGGCCATTTGATTTAAAAAGAATGCTATAAACACTATTCTCATTTTCTCATTCAGAAAGGGATAAAAAAGTCCTGGATGTTCATGTTACGCTAATGTTTGCATGTGTTTCTTCACTGGGATTTGAACTTGGAAGCTTAATAAGGACCAGTTGGATCTAAGAAAAGATCTGCTGGGCTGAGGTGTTGTTTCTGAGAAGCTTTTCTTCCATGATTAGGAGTTATAAAATAATAGAATGTCCTGCCTTGTCATGAGAATAATCTCCACGAGGAGTTTAAACCCATTTCAGTCTGGTATTTGATTATTTTTAGAGGATGGCCTTAATTGATAGACAAGTTTTTAAAAGCAAGAAGAAAATATCATGGCTCTTTTCTTATTCCATTCAGGCTGCTATAACAGAATGCCATAGACTGGGTGGCTTAAACAATAACTATTTACTTCTCACAGTTCTGAAGACTAGAAGTCAAAGATCAAAGCATTGCCAGATTCAGTGTCTGACAAGACCCTGCTTCTTGGTTTATAGACAGACATTTTTTTGCTGTGTTCTCACATGGAAAAGGGACAAGGAGAAGGGAGTACTCTGGGTTCTATTTTATAAGGCACTAATCCCATTCAAAGAACTCCACCCTCACTTTCCTTAGGCTCCACCTCCAAATACCATCACATCATCACAAATATTCAGTCTATAGCAAAGTAACGAAAGATAACAAACAATAAATATTAAAACAGAACTCAATATTTAAAACAAGTAATCAATAGGAAAAAAGTCAATGAAACCAGAAGCCGGTTCTTTGAAAATATCAGCAAAATTTATAAAGATCTAGGCACAGTAACCAAGAAGAAAAGAGAGAAGACACAAATTACTAAAATCAGAAATGAAAGAATGTATATCACTACAGATACCATGAATATTAAAAGGATAATAAAAGAATATTATGATCAACAATATGTTCACAGATTTTATAACCTAGATGAAATGAGGCAGATCTTTGAAAGAAAGACACAATCTGTCAAAACTCACATAAGAATAAATAGACAATCTGAATAATCCTATATGTATGAAAAATATTGAATCAATAATTAATAACTTTCCAAAACAGATTACCATCCCAGATGGTTTCACTGGTTCATTCTACCAAACATTTAAAGAAGAAATAATTCCAATTTTCTGCAATTTCTTCCAGAAAATAGAAATGAGGAAACACATTATAACTCATATTATGAGACCAGCATTATCCTAGTACCAAAACCATATAAAGACATTGCACCAATGCAAAACTGCAAACCAATATCTTTCATGAACATCCTCAACAAAATATTAGCAGATTGAATCAAATTGTATAAAAAGAATTATACAGTTCCAGGTATGCAACACTAGATCATCATTTGAAAATAAATTAATGTAACCCATCATAGCAACTGACCAAGGAAGAAGAATCACATGATCATATCAATAAATACAGAAAAATCATCCGATAAAATCCAAAACCTATTCATGATAAAAACCCTCAACAAACTAAGAATAGAGGGGAACTTGCTCAAGCTGATGAAGAACATCTACAAACCCAGCAGCTAACATCATATTTACTGATGAGAAACTGTATGCTTCCTCATTTATGCCAAGAAAAAGGCAATAATGTCCCATATTACCATTCCCACTATTCCTTATTGTAGTGAAAGCCATAGCTAATTCAATGAGATAAGAAAAGGAAATGCAAAATATATAAATTGGGAAGGAATAAATTAAACTTTCTATGTTCACAGGTGACATGAATGTAACTGTAGAAAATCCCAAAGAATTGTGCCAAAAAATTGGTGTAATAAGCAATTATCACAACGTTGCAGGATACGAGATTAGTATACAAAAGTCAATTACTTTCCATATACAAGAAATAAACAATTAGAATTTAAGATTAAAAACTCCACTATCATTTACATTATCATCAAATAGATGGAATACCTAGGTATAAATCGGACAAACTAGGTACAAGCTCTATATGAGAAATCTAAAATACTCTGGTGAAAGTAAATGCAAAACTAAAGAATAGCTATTCCATGTTCGTGAATGGGAAGACTCAATATTTTAAGATGTCAGTTATTTTCAACTTAAAATATAGATTCAACACACTCCCAATCAAAATTCCAGACCTCACACCCTTCCCAAAAATTAATGCATAATGTATCATAGACATGAATGTAAAATGCAACACTTTAAAATTCCTAGAGATAATATAGAAGAAAATGTAGATAACCTTGGATTTGGCAATCATAAAGATGTGATTCTTTTAAGAAAAAAATAAGTTGAATTCATCAACATTTTTTTAAAAGTCTACTCTCCAAAAGAAACTGAAGAGAAAGAAAAGACAAGCCACAGGCTGGGAGAAAATATTTGCAAATGATATATCTGGTAAATGATTATTATCCTAAGTATATAAAGACTTCTTAAAACTCAACAGTTAAAAAAATGAAAAACCCAGTGAAAATGGAAAAAATGATTTAAATTATTTTGGATAAATACTCAGAAGTGGGATTGCTGAGTCATATGGTAGTTCTACTTTTAATTTTTTGAGGAGCCATCATACTATTTTACATTTTGCATTCCATCAGTGCATTTTCTAATTTTTCCATATCCTCACCAACAACCTTTCTTTAAATATCTGTCCTGCCAAATATGAGTAGATATTTCATTATGGTTTTGATTTTCATTTCCCTAATCATTACTGATGTTGAATACTTTTTTCATATATCTGTTGGCCATTTGTATGTCTTCTTTGGAGAAATATTTATTCAAGTACTTTGCACATTTTTTAATTGAGTTATTAGTTTAGCTTAGTTTTTAACTACTGAGTTGTAGTAATTGCTTGCATATTTAGGAGATTAACCTCTTACCATATATATGGCTTGCAAATACAGTCTCCGATCTGAAGAAATATTAGCACTCCTATGTTCACTGCAGCACAATTCACAATAGCCAAGATTTATAAAAATCTAGTCCATCAACAGATGAGTGGATAAAGAAAATGTAATATAAACTTACAATGGAATAATATTTAGCCTTTAAAAAAAGAATTTTGCAATATGTGACATGAATGAACCTTGAGGACATTATGCTAAGTGAAATAAGGCAATCACAGATAGATAAATATGGCCTAATTCCGTTTTTATGATATATGTAAAAATAATTCAAGCCATAAAATTAAAGGGTAGAATAATGATTTCCAGGGGGCTAAGGGAGGGAGATGTGGGAAGTCACTCATCAATAAGCATAAAGTTTTAGTCAAGGAAGATAAATAAGCTCTAGAGATCTGCTTTATTACCCTGTACCTGTAGTCAAAAATAATATACTGCACACTTAAAATTGGTTAAAAAGGTTAGATCTCATATTGAGTATATTTTCCACTACAAAATGAAAATTTTAAAAAGAAAAGAATGGGCAAAAGGTCTGAACAGACACCTCACCAAAGATGATATACAAATGGAAAATATACATATAAAAAGCTGCTCAACGTAATATGTCATTAAGGAATTGCAAATTAAAATAGTGACTATACATTTATTAGGATGGTAAAAATATAAAACAGACAATACCAAATGTGAACAAGGATGTGGACAACAGGAACGCTCATCAATTGCTGATGGGAATACAAAATGATCAAGCTGCTTTAGAAGGCAGTTTGGTAATTTCTTAAAATGAAACATATTCTTAGCATAGAATCCAGCAATCATGCACCTTGGTATATATGTAAATGAAGTTAAAACTTATACCCACAAAAACCTACATATGGCTGTTTATAGCAGCTTTATTCATAATTGCCAAAATTTGGAACAACCAAAATGTCCTTCAGCAGGTAAGCGGCTAAATAAATTGTGGTGCATCTGGACAATGGAATACTGTCAGCACTATAAAAGAAATGAACTATCCAAACATGAAAAGACATGGAAGAAATTAATTTGAATGTGTATTATTAAGTAAAAGAAGACCATCTGAAATAGCTACATACTGTATGATTCTGTCTATATAACATTCTGGAAAATGCAAAAGTATGGAAACAGTAAAAAAAATCAATCATTATCAATGTATAGGAATAAATAGGCAAAGGACAGAGGATTTTTAGGGCAATGAAACTATTTTGTGTGATATTATAATAGTAGATACATGACATTATCTATTTTCCCAACCCATAAATGTATTCCACCAAGGGTGAGTCTAATGTAAACTATGGACTTTGTTTGATAATGACATATCACTGTTCATCAGTTGTTAGGAATGTACCTCACTGGTGCAGGATATTGATGGTAGGAGGCTGTATTTGGGGTGAGCTAGAGTGTATGTGGGTACTGTCTGCATTCCTACTCAATTATTCTGTAAGTCTAACACTGCTTTAAAAATCAAATCTTTTAATTTTTGGAAAGTTCAAAAGGTAACTAGCTGCTGTCTTGTGTCATGATGGATTTCCAAGGCAACAAACAAGTTTCAATGAATTGGAAAGATTCATATTTTTGTCAAATCCCTGACTGTCAGGGGAACAATGAATATGGATCTTGGTGACATGCCTGATTTCAGTGGTGGCATAGTATAATTTATAGTCAGTCACTAAAATCAACTGTCTCTACTTAATAATTTCCTTAAAAGCACACTAAACATTTGTTTGCTAGAAACCTACTTTGGAATACAATTCAATGTTGGGGTACATTGCAAGAGTTGCTAAAAGTAAAATTATTTAATTTAAATTTTTCATACAAAAGTTTCCATTAATATTAACTTACCCACAAGCTGTAATCACAAAGAGAAATGGGATGCTTTCTTTACAGAAAGCAAAAATGTTACCATTGTCTTTGTATTTTCAACCAAAAATATATGTGTCCCTTAGAGTAGAAGTGGTTATGTTGTTGATTGGTCTTTTTTCTTCTCTCAGTTCCCAAAAATTGACCTTACACCTTTACTAAGATCAGCATTTCATCTTGATTAAAGTAATCTCCCTTTTCTAGACCTTAAGTCTCATGGTATAAAGATATGATATAACATTAAAAGCAATCTATTTAGAAGTCAGTGTAAATTTTCAAGTTCAGAGCTGCTTGCCAATAGCTTCTAGCAAACAAAAGGCTCAATAAAGAAACATACTTAGATGAGGTTAAAATACTCAAATTCAAAATAATCTTTCTTCACGGTGAATATACATTCAGGCTTTATAATGATCCTTGATCTTTGTATTATGTCAGGCCCCAAACTTTCTTTTGGGTCATAAGGGGATGGTTAGACTTCCTACTGCCTAATAGTTCTGGGACCAAGAAGAAACGGGGCAGCACCTGTCCAGTTAGACCAAGGTAAGGGCCCTGGGAAGGACAAACGAGATGCTTACTAAGGCCCTTAGGAATGTGTAAAACAGGAGACTTGCAGCTGAAACAATGCAACAATGTATAAGATGGTTCCCACCAAACCTCCCTAAAGAAGAACCATTTTACTGACTGTAAGTCATGTAGCTCACCTGTACCTTGACCAAGGTACAGCAGTTAAAAATAGAAATGACCTTTAGTATGATTAGCTAAAACATAGCTGGCATTCTGACGAGAACCTGTAGAAAACAAACAGCTTCTCTCCCTCATTGATGCAGCAGGCATAACGCCCTTAGACCTGAGCCTTGCCCCTCCCCGTATATGCCTGGGAGTTCTGTATCCTTACTTCTATCAATAAAAAGCCTGTTTCTTGCTTGCCTACCTTGAGCGTTTGCGAAGTTCATTCTTCTACTCCGTAAACAAGAACCCCAATATCAGTATTGTGGCAAAACTTGGAAATTATAATTTCTTTAAAAATATAGCTTTTTTAATTTACACTAAAGTCAGAAATAATTAATGACACACTGAAAATACCTGGGATCCTGAAAGGCCTTATCTTGCATGCCAAATCTAATGAGTAGTAGTAGCTGCCTGTAGCACTTTGCTTAGAAATACGATGAAATGAGGTCCAGGCTCAGTGGCATGATTGATTAGTCTTGCCTACCCTGTCTATGAGAGGGCACACACCCTAAATATGTGTTGGTCGCGCATAAAATTTCTCAATTCAATTCAATTTTGATACAATTCAAATGAATAATAACATAGAAAAGTGATTTTTTTACAATATAAAATTTAAAAGTCATTCTCCAGGACCTTATATATCTTCCAGAAAAGAAGGCAAAGGACCCCAAAAAAATAATGTGTATATAAGAAGGAGCATAATCAAATGATAAAATAGATGGAAAAAAAGTTAAAAAAAAAAAAAGGAGAAGAGATATTTAAGTGAGCTAAAAATGGAGAAGACTTTCCTGGAAGAATTTAATTAAGCTAGGCCTTAAAGAAGGGTTTTAAAAGGCAAAGAAAAGAAGGGAATCCTAAGCGTAAAGAAAAAGAAAATGAATAAGTAAAAAGTACCGCATGCTATTTTATTTTCAGGCCCTTCCGAGCCTGCTTAAATAGAAAAAAAAATTGAGTTCAAAAGTGAACCATCTTTCGTTCCAGAGGTTTCTATTTTGTTTTGCTTGTTTTGCTTTTTGGTTTTTACATCTTAAGTTATCTTTCCAAATGTAGTTGTAAGGTGCTTACAATAAGAGTAGATATAATGCAAAGAAACATGTTTAGCACCTTTATATCCTAAATCAGGAATCACCACTCCAACAAAATGAGGGAGAGGAACAGGGAAATGGGGGAGGGGTAGGAGGAAGGAGATGGGAGGGAGAGTAAGAGGGGAAGGGATGGAGTTCTGTACAAAATATATAGAAGAAAGTAACAAAAAATCATAGATGAATATGAATTAGCAGATATCATAAAGTTACCTTAAATATTTTTATTCCTAGTTTCTTGTAAAAATTATTCATAATGATTATTATTTTATTTTGCCTTTTCTGCTATCCTTCCAAGAACTTGGTTTGTGGAGAAGTGTAGTACAGGTACCATACTTAATGCTTAACCTGTATTTTCCAAGGCTGGTAAACGACACTAAGAACATAATCAATTTTGAACATACGTTGTTTTCAATATGACATCTTTTCTTACTCAGCTGGTATTCTGGAAAGCCAGAATGAGTTATGATCTGGGACCTCATTCAGTGTAATAATTTCTCATTACATATATCAGCATAAGTTTCATTTAAATCTTTTCTAAGTTTGTAAAATATGCACCTACTTGAAAATACTTATTAAGGTCCTTTTTATTTTAAGCTGGGTTTCCACAGTCTGCTCTTCACTATTAGCTGCTATTACGGCACCCAATTTATTTCTCATGTGGATCTTGTCACAGATTGGAATTAACTGGTTTTGTTTATTTTTTATTTGTCTATGATATCATCCCCCCGCCCCAGTATGTAAGAACTATTATTTATGGCAGGGACTGTGTCTGTCTTGTTCAGCATTCTATCCCCAGTGCCAAGCAAAGTGCCTGACTCATAGGGGACCCTCAATAAATATATTTTATATAAGTAAATGGATGAACCACAAGTAGACCTTAAGATGTATCTTGATGCTATCATATATCAAATGTCATGAAAATTGGATAACTTCTTAAAACAGTTATATGAAGAGAAACAAATGTCGGGTGGGGAAGGAAGAGAGTTGAAGCAAACACAAAATGCCTAGCAGTCAAATTGAAACAGAGAGCTCACTTAAGTTGATGAATAATGTATCCAAACATTCTAAAGGTCATTTCAATATTATTGGAGCCACAAATAGGTAAATAAATTAACCAAGAGAAATGCCTCCTCATCATTAATGAATGATGTTTGGTCTTAGTAGTAAATCAGTTTTAAGAATGTTTCAGTAGCCGAAGTTTAGTATTAGGACTTAAATATATTATGAAAAGAAATAAGAGGCACTAATTGGAGTCACAAGCAGGATACTTCTATCAACAGTAGAAATTCCAGGACCCCTTATATCCTTTGAAATTTTGTGGTAGGTTTATCCTTTCTATCTGAATTTGAATATTCAAAAGAGGACTGTATTTCTAAGGGAAATATGCTGGGGCTTTAGATATTGCTCCAAGTCAATGAAGAATTAGTGTGATTACACTGTAAATCAAAAAGTAAGCATTACTGATGGTTCTTTCTTGAGGAAAATCAGAGCAATTCGGGTATATATTTTTTCTCCATATCAGATTGATTACTGTACTTTAAACCTTGGAGTTTCCTTAAATTTTATGTTGCCAGATTCTAATCTTGCCATTTAGGCTGTCTGATATTGTACAGCAACTAATTTTAGAGAGCAAAGGAATCAAGTGCATAATTTAAATAAAATAGTGGTAGGAGTGATCATACATTTTAATAAAAGTATTACTAGTTCTGTTATGACACCCCACCCAAAAACAAAGGAACATATGGAAAGATAATTCTGTAATGAAAAGATCTTATCTTTAACAAGGTATTTAAAATCATGACAAAGAAATACTATGGAATTCAAAGATAAAATGGAAAACGTGGATATTTCACTCTGTAAATCTTAAGTCCACTTAATATAACTTCTGCTATATGTATGGAAGCATAAAGATAATGATTAATTTCAGAACAAAGTGGGCAGGCACACAGTTCCTGTTGCCTATTATAAAGATTAACATGGATGACCATGAAGTACACAACAGAAGTCCCAACAGATTTCACAGGAACTATCTGAATAGTTAATGTGCATTTAGCTACAAGACAGGAATCTGGGGACATGGGATGTTTTAAGAGAAAGAAACTCTATGGTTCTGTCATTGATACAGCTTATACAATAATGTGTTGTTTTACATTTGAACTTCTATGTGAGGAAACAGAACTTTCCTCAAACATCTGCTTATGTAGATGTTTAGTTTTTCTTATGTGTGGAGAACTGTTCCACGTTTTACCTTTCTGGACAGATAATTCAGAAGGAAAGAAAAAGTTACAAAAAATATGATGATCAGTATCTGGAATATAGTTTATCTTCTTTTGACATTCTAAACCAGAATACTTTCATTATCTTCCCATAGTATATCCCTTTGAAATCCTTATGATATAACACTTATTCTTGCTGCTGAAATGCCTACTCCCACACCTGCACCTACAAACAGCTGAGTCAATATATCCAAGTTCTATCAATAGGTGTACTGACCATCAATCTGTAACTTTATTCTGGTTTGAAAAGATGAGTTTGGCTTATGAATTCTCTCATAGAGATAATTTTATAACAGTGATTTAGGGATATTTTTATGGTTGGGAATAGTTTGAATAGTGTTAGCCCTACATACATTTCCTTAAAGATAATATAATTGTACTATACTATAAACCACCTGTGTCTGTTTAATAGCATATGTGTAATCATTCTGTTCTATGTCAGTTGTTCTTCCACTTTTCCTTTGCATCAAATCTGTTAATTCGTTTTTTGCTAGGAATGTTCATTTCCTCTAAATTTTCATGTTGTTGGTAAAATAAGTAAATTGCAGCATTTTTTAAATAAGTCTGACAGTACATATTAACATTTAATAATACACATACAATTTAAGTATACAATCCACTTGTGAACCTCTAGCTAACAGAAATAGGAGCAATAATATACAACGGTATATGAAAAGTATGTTTATTATAGCATTGTGTGTGGTGTCAATAAAATAACTTAAGGCAGATTTAATGCCCAACAGTTATAAAGAATTGGCTTAACGTATTTTAAGTGTCATCTAAAAGCATATGTTAATTGGTACAGAGTTTCAGTTTAAGCAATATGAGAAAAATTCTGGAAATAGTGGTGGTGGTTACACAACAATGTACTTAATGTATTTAATGCCACAGAATTGCACACTTAAGAATCATTAAGATGGTAAATTTTATGTGCATTTTACCACAGTTTAAAAATGAAAATAAAAATAAAGCATAAGGTTTACATTAAAAAATTTTTTCATTTCTTTTAGGTCAAGTGAAATGTCTATAACTAAAGATTTCTAATCAGAGAATGTGGTGTGTGTGTGTGTATTCTTCCTGTAGGAGACGTGCTCAGCCAACAGACCCTAGAAAGCAAAAAGATTTGTCTGAGACTATCTGCTTAGTGGGTGATGACCCTGCCCTATTTCAATGCATCATAACAGAAAATACTGTACTTTGATTCTACATCACATGTTATTGAAAACTCTAAATAGATGGGATTATGACTACATAGCAACTGCATAAATTCACATATAGTTATCCAAGGATCTATTTTAAACTACTAGGATCTAATTAAAAGCACTCTAAGGAGACCTAACAAAACCTAAATATATATAAAGTTGTTGGATTACTTTTATTATGTTTTTTAATACTATGGATTTCTTCATAGTTGAGGGCATGACTTTTAATTCAACCGGGATTTAGTTCATAAGAAAGAAAAGAAGAAAATGTTAAAGTGTTTTTATAAAAGTGTATTTTTAAATTTCCAACAAATCCCCCAGGAAAATAAATGTATGAATTAAAGGTAAAGTCCTGAATAAAAATCTAAACTGTAGTTTTATAATTTGAAAATACTGAAATTTTGATTAAAAATTAAAGGATGAGATCTTTTGGTTTATTTACAATTCAGCATAAATCCAGTTCCATTGTAAACTCTGTTGAAACTACTAGTTTTAGTCCCTTTAGCTTGCTTTAGTAAGTACATTCTAATAAGCACAATTTCATCTTTGATAATTAATCTTATCAAAGTATCTTCAGGAATATCATCCACAGCATAAGTACTCAGGCTCAAGATAAAATTTTTGGAAATAGAGAAAAATAATTGTTACTGGCTTCAAAACTTACTGTAGAAATGCCTGATAATACTTCATTCTCAATGTCAAATTGTCTGGCAGCTTTCCTCTCTTTGTCTAAAAAAATATGAGCCAAGTTCTAGGTAATAAATTTTTCACTTAACAATATGTTGTCCAGCCATCCCAGACTTCATTCAAGAGAGCAGTAAATTTGCTTTCATTGTAAAGTGCCAGCAACTTGTACATCTGAGCCTTTTAATTAAAATAAAGGATCAAGACAGTAAAGACACCATCAACAGAACAAAATGGCATCCTACAGTATGGGAGAATATATTTGTAAATGACATATCTGACAAGGGGTTAACATCTAAAATATATAAAGAACTTACATGTCTCAACACCCTAAAAGCAAATAACCCGATTAAAAAATCGGTAGAGGATATGAAGAGGCAGTTCTCCAAAGAAGAAATTCAGGTGGCCAACAGACACATGAAAAGATGCTCCACATCACTAATCATCAGGGAAATGCAAATTAAAACCACAATGAGATATCACCTCATACCAGTAAGGATAGCCAGCATCCAAAAGACTAAGAACAACAAATGCTGGGAAGGATGGGGAGAAAGGGGAACCCCCCCCTACACTGCTGGTGGGAATGTAAGCTAGTTCAACCATTGTGGAAAGCAATATGGAGGTTCCTCAAAAAACTGAAAATAGAAATAATATTTGACCCGGGAATCCCACTCCTTGGAATTTACCCAAAGAATACAACTCAGATTCAAAAAGACATATGGACCCCTATGTTTATTGCAGCACTTTTAACAATAGCCAAAATATGGAAACAACCTAAGTGTCCATCAGTAGATGAATGGATAAAGAAGAGGTGGTACATATGCACAATGGAATAGTATTCAGCCATAAGAAAGAAACAAATCCTACCATTTGCAACAACATGGATGGAGCTGGAGGATATTATGCTCAGTGAAATAAGCCAGGTGGAGAAAGACAAGTGCCAAATGATTTCCCTCATTTGTGGAGTATAACAATGAAGCAAAACTGAAGGAACAAAATAGCAGCAGACTCAGAGACTCCAAGAAGGAACTAGTGGTTACCAAAGGGGTGGGTGTGGGAGGGTGGGTGGGGAGGGTGGGAGAAGGGGATTGAGGGGTATTTTGTTTAGTACACATGGTGTGGGGGATCACGAGGAAAACAGTGTAGCACAGAGAAGGTAAATAGTGAATCTGTGGGATCTTACTACACCCAAGGACAGTAACTGCATTGGGGTATGGGTTTGGACTTGATAATATGGGTAAATGTAGTAACCACATTGTTTTTTATGTGAAACCTTCACAAGAGTGTATATCAATAATACCTTAATAAAAAAAAAAGAAAAGAAAAATAAATAAATAAAATAAAATATAGGATCAAGTTCATGTTAAGACAAGGCAGAAAAAAATAAATTCCCAACTCTCCTCTTCTTCCATTCATGCTGATACATTTCTGGAAACTGTAAATAACAATGTGTAATGAGATGCACTTAGAATGCCAGTTGTCCAGGATTCTTCAACTGCCTTAGGAATCTGGGTGGGACTTTTTAATGGATTATATGTGTATCATATTTGTATAGACCAATCAACTTGCTTTTATATATAAAAAAATAACAGAAATGTTCTATATCTGATTTTTATTCCAGAGACTCTTCTCGATCTAAATATTAAAATGATTAAGCAAATCACAGGTAAAAATGCTTTTTTTCCATAAACTTTTGCTTAGCAGAGGGAATTCTTCGAAAATTCACTTATTTCAAAGCAGTTCTAAATTTCTGATTTTTGATCTGATAAAAAGGTCATTCTAGTTTAGAATGCTTATACTCCAATGACCCGAAAGTGGCTGGTTAGTGTAGAAAGGAGGTTATTTTGAAAGTAATTACTTTTAACAACCCAATTCTACCTATTATCTAAGAGCAAATATGTACAAATGAATTGGAATATGCAGAAGATTCAGATGGTTACATAGACAAATAAAATATTGATTTGATTCAGTGATAACAATGTGTGAATTAATCTCTTGTATATATGTTATTTTAATACTTCATTTTCAGTAAAGTAATACTTTGAAATGTGAAAAATAAAAGTCCAGTATTCTGGCCCATTGTTAAACTTATGAGGAAAGCTATGTATGAAAGTTATGTTCACAATACAATACACTAAGCAGGTGTTCAAAAGTGTTTCTACATATTGGTCACTGTGGACATTTCGTAGGACCAATTTTTATTAGTCTATCTCCATAATTTTTGTTGTTTATATTTGTCTTTTCTCACATAGTCTCCATGTCCTAGCTAAGCAACAACACTGGGAAGCAAGCAGAGGAGATCAAGGAAGACAAACAATTCCTAAACATTTGAGAAAATAATGAGGGAAAATTTCATCTTTAGTCAACCACACAGTCTAACAGAAAATGTAAAATATAAAAATGAAGCAGCACTAACACCAAAACCAGGCAAAGACACCATAAAAAAAGAAAATTACAGACCAATATCCCTGATGAACATAGGTGCAAAAATACTCAACAAATTATTAGCAAACTGAATTAAAAAATACATCAAAAAGATCATACATCAAGATCAAGTAGGATTCATCCCAGGGATGAAAGGATGGTTCAACATTAGAAAATCCAGCAACATCATCCACTACATCAACAAAAAGAAGGACAAAAACAACACGATTATCTCCATAGACGCCGAAAAAACATTTGACAAAATTCAACATCCATTCATGATAAAAACTCTCAACAAAATGGTTATAGAGGGAAAGTACCTCAACATAATAAAAGCCATATATGACAAACCCTCAGCCAACATCATGCTTAACAGTGAGAAACTGAAAGATTTTCCTTTAAGATCGGGAACAAGACAAGGATGCCCACTCTCCCCACTTTTATTCAACATAGTTCTAGAGGTTATAGCCATGGCAATCAGACAACACAAAGAAATAAAAGGCATCCATATTGGTAAGGAAGAAGTCAAACTGTCACTGTTTGCAGATGACATGATATTGTATATAAAAAACCCTAAAGAATCAACTCCAAAACTACTAGATCTAATATCTGAATTCAGCAAAGTTGTGGGATACAAAATTAATACACAGAAATCTGTTGCATTCCTATACACTCACAATGAAATAGCAGAGAGAGAAATCAGGAAAACAATTCCATTCATGATTGCATCAAAAAGAATAAAATACCTAGAAATAAACCTAACCAAGGAAGTGAAAGACCTATACTCTGAAAACTACAAGACACTCATAAGAGAAATTAAAGAAGATACAATAAATGGAAACACAACTTGTGTTCATGGATAGGAAGAATTAATATTGTCAAAATGGCCATCCTGTAAAAAGGAATCTACAGATTCAATGCAATCCCTATCAAAATACCAACAGCATTCTTCAATGAACTGCAACAAATAGTTTTAAAATGCATATGAAACCACAAAAGACCCCGAATAGCCAATACAATCCTGAGAAGGAAGAATAAAACAGGGGGAGTTACGGTCCCTGACTTCAAGCTCTACTACAAAGCCACAGCAATCAAGACCACTTGGTACCTGCACAAGAACAGACCCATAGACTAATGGAACAGACTAGAGAGCTCTGATATAAACCCAAGCATATGTGGTCAATTAATATACGTTAAAGGAGCCATGGATATACAATGCGAAAATGACAGCCTCTTCAGTAGCTGGTGTTGGCAAAACTGGACAGTTACATATAAGAGAATGAAACTGGATTACTGTTTAACACCATACACAAAAGTAAACTCAAAATGGATCAAAGACCTGAATGTAAGTTATAAAACCATAAAACTCTTAGAAAAAAACATAGGCAAAAATCTCTTGGACACAAACATGAGCAAATTCTTCATGAACATATCTCCCCAAGCCAGGGAAACAAAAGCAAAAATTAAGAAGTGGGACTGTATCAAACTACAAAGCTTCTGTACAGCAAAGGATACCATCAGTAGAACAAAAAGACATCCTACAGTATGGGAGAATATATTCATAAATGACATATCCGATAAGGGGTTGACATCCAAATTATATAAAGAGCTCATGTACCTCAACAAACAAAAAGCAAATAACCCAATTAAAAAATTGGCAGAGGAGCTGAACAGACACTTCTCCAAAGAAGAAATTCAGATGGCCAACAGGCACATGAAAAGATGCTCCACATCGCTAATCATCAGAGAAATGCAAATTAAAACCACAATGAGTTATCACCTCACATCAGTAAGGATGGCCACCATCCAAAAGACAAACAACAACAAATGTTGGCGAGGATGTGGAGAAAGGGGAATCATCCTACACTGCTGGTGGGAATGCAAGCTAGTTCAACCATTGTGGAAAGCAGTATGGCAGTTCCTCAAAAAACTAAAAACAGAAATACCATTTGACCCAGGAATTCACTCCTAGGAATTTACCCTAAGAATGCAGCAGTGCAGTTTGAAAAAGACATATGCACCCCTATGTTTATTGCAGCACTATTTACAATAGCCAAGAAATGGAAACAACCTAAGTGTCCATCAGTAGATGAATGGATAAAGAAAAAGTGGTACATATACACAATGGAATATTATTCAACCATAAGAAGAAAACAAATCCTACCGTTTGCAACAACATGGATGGAGCTAGAGGGTTTTATGTGCTCAGTGAAATAAGCCAGGTGTAGAAAGACAAGTGTCAAATGATTTCACTCATCTGTGGAGTGTAAGAACAAAGAAAAAACTGAAGGAACAAACAGCAGCAGATTCACAGAACCCAAGAATGGACTAACAGTTACCAAAGGGAAAGGGATTGGGGAGAATGGGTAGGTAGGTAGGGATAAGTGGGGAAAAGGGGCATTACGATTAGCATGTATAATGTGTGTGGCAGGATATGGGGAAGGCAGTATAACATAGAGAAGACAAGTAGTGATTCTATAGCATGTTACTACGCTGATGGACAGTGACTGTAATTGGGTATGTGGTGGGGACTTGATAATGGGGAGAGTCTAGTAACCATAATGTTGTTCATGTAACTGTACATTAATGATAGCAAAAAAAGAAAAAAAAACGAAGCAGCATATGAATTTAGCCTGTTACTCCTGAGAATTTCTTTTTAAGACAACACCTTCTGGGGAGATTTCTTTTGCATTCTTTTTGTGCCAGGATCTTTTCCAGCCTAATGGTACTGATAACATGTTTTGTTTGGGTTTTCTTTTTGAGGAAAGGGGTTGTGAAAAGGGCTGGATGAGGAGTTGTGTGTTACAGACATTAGAGATTTTTCAAAGACTGGGCAAAATTCCACTCTAAAACAATTTCTCCAACTCTAAAGATAGATGTTCTTTTAAAGAGAGAAACCTCTGAATTGAGTCTAATTTTATAGCATCGTTTCCTGCAGGGACTGACAGTTAACAACTCATGTTGAAATTAGTAATTAATTGTGTAAAGTGCCTATTTCTTTACATGTTTATTTCATCTGCAAACATCAATTATGTAAGAGAGGAAAACTGAATTAAATCTCTGGGTTTAAAATTTAACACTAACTTTGACTTGAAAATGAACTCAAGTAGCCCCAAAAACTTTGTAACCACTAACAGGTGGCAGTTTCTGTTTGTTCTCCCTGTTTTCTGAGTCTCGAGATCAGAGATAAGGCAGAAAGCTGATTTCACAGAACACATGCCATCCTGTCCCGAGTTACTGAGGAGGAACCAATAAGAGAAACAAAATGTGTTTTGTGATTTGACTTTGGTAACAAGGACCAGTTTTTGTTAACAATTATATATTTTGCATTGACTCTACAGCTTTTATCTCTTGAACTAAGATTTTGTAATTTGTAATCATGGAGGCAGCATATCTTCACCGTTTTGTGGCACTAAAGTACCATTAAAAGCAATCTTATGGCTTCCTAATCATTAAAACCTTAGCATTATTGGAGCAGTGAAAAGAACTCTGTCTACTATCTGGGGATGATGCTACCATTCTGCTGCAGTGTAACGGAGTAAGGATAAAGGCCAAACACAATATGGCCTTGTGTTTTATTTGACCCTGCGATCATTTACACTGAACTGGGAGTCCAGGGCGACTGTCACTTCTGACTTTGCAGTGCACTCAGGAAAGTATGCAGCCTATATTCGATTTCCTAAGCAGAAATTATCTAGGGAATTCGTTTTTTAAAAAGAAAACTTAAAGTTCATTCCTATATGTTGCTTAAGTCATCACGTCCTTGATTTTGAGATCAAAATCAAGCAGCCTAAAGACAGTATTTCAAAATAGTAAAATAAAATGTTCAAAATAAAAACCTAAAAACGATTTTCATTTTCTTTCTCCTTTTTTTCTCTTTTTTCTTTTTCTTTTTTTTTTTTTAATCTTGGCACAGAGCAAGCGGGAAGTTACTTAGCACGGTTCCGGGTTTCCTCGCGCCCCGCCCGCGCGCCCGCCCCACCGCAGATACAGGCTTTTCGTCCCTGGGTCGGTCTGTCCTACGGAGAGCAATCCCTGTCCATCGGTCCGCGCTCTGTCCGCCCGGCCGCAGTGCATCTGCCCGTCTCTTCTGACTCCGCCCCACATCTGTCCGGAACCGCCTCGCGTCCAGCGGACCCATTGCGCGGCTGCCAGTCAGTCCCTCCGGACCCGCCACGAGCCTCAGGCTGCCGAAATCACCGCGCGTCACTCGGTCCGTACCCAGTGGGCATCTTGGGTATCTGGGCGGTCTCCGGTCCCCCGCTCGTGTGTCTGTCTGTCTGTCTCTCGGTCCGATCCGCTGCCTGCAGCCTGCCTGCCGGCCTGGCGCACCAAGTGTCCAGTCTCCCCTTTCGCTGACGCGGAGCGTGTGTAGCGGCCTTAGTTAGCTGCGAGCCCGCCCGGGACCGGCCAGGCAGCCGGCGGAGGAATACACGTCCGTCCCTTGTCCTGGCTGCTAGAATTTTAAGCCAACAGGAGCCCGAGGCCTAGATTTATGCAGAAAACGGGTCGCCAGGCCTGTGTTGGCATTGCTAGATGTGGGGAACCAGCCAGCTGCTTGATGATTTCTTACAATTTAACGGGGAAAGGGAAATTCCCTACTACTGGCTTTTGAAACGGATTTTAAATCAGAATGGGTGGAAAATTTAAGTCCCCTTAGGGAGCACAGATTCCTTATCGGGGGGCCTTTTTGTCTGCTGCGTGTGTTCTGAGCCTGCTGACCAGCTGTTTCTGAACTTGATTTTCTCAGCCTCAACAGTGATTCTGAGTCTGCTTTTAGCTTCCTTCGCCTGGGTTTTTTTTTTTTTTTTTTTTTTTCTGTTCGTGAACAGCTGCTTGGCCCCATAGCTTAGAGAAAGCAGCCTTTTTTTCTCTCCCAAGAGAGCTTCCTCCCTGTACTCAGAGAGATGGGGAGTGGAGAGCCTAATCCTGCTGGCAAGAAAAAGAAGTACCTCAAGGCTGCCCTGTATGTGGGTGACCTGGACCCAGATGTTACTGAGGACATGCTGTATAAAAAGTTCAGGCCTGCTGGCCCTCTACGCTTCACCAGAATCTGTCGTGACCCGGTGACCCGCAGCCCCCTGGGCTATGGTTATGTTAACTTCCGCTTCACTGCGGATGCTGAGTGGGCACTGAACACCATGAATTTTGACCTAATTAATGGCAAACCATTCCGCCTCATGTGGTCTCAGCCAGATGACCGCTTAAGAAAGTCTGGAGTTGGAAATATATTCATCAAAAACCTGGACAAATCCATAGACAATAGGGCCCTTTTTTATTTATTTTCTGCATTTGGGAACATTCTCTCCTGCAAAGTCGTATGCGATGACAACGGCTCTAAGGGTTATGCCTATGTGCACTTTGACAGCCTAGCTGCTGCCAATAGGGCCATCTGGCACATGAACGGAGTGCAGCTCAACAACCGCCAGGTGTATGTTGGACGATTCAAATTTCCGGAAGAGCGGGCAGCCGAAGTCAGAACCAGGGATAGAGCAACTTTCACCAATGTTTTCGTTAAAAATTTTGGAGATGACATGGATGACGAAAAACTGGAGGAAATTTTTAGTGAATATGGGCCAATTGAGAGTGTTAAGGTAATAAGAGATGCCAATGGGAAATCTAAAGGCTTTGGATTTGTGAGATACGAGACGCACGAGGCAGCGCAAAAGGCTGTGTTAGACCTGCATGGGAAGTCCATCGATGGGAAAGTCCTCTATGTAGGGCGAGCACAGAAGAAAATTGAGCGTCTGGCTGAGTTAAGGCGAAGATTTGAACGGCTGAGATTAAAAGAAAAAAGCCGTCCTCCAGGGGTGCCTATCTATATTAAGAACCTGGATGAGATGGTCGATGATGAAAAACTGAAGGAGGAATTTTCTTCTTTTGGATCAATTAGTCGGGCCAAAGTGATGGTGGAAGTGGGGCAAGGCAAAGGGTTTGGTGTCGTCTGCTTCTCCTCTTTTGAAGAGGCTACCAAAGCAGTGGATGAAATGAATGGTCGCATAGTGGGCTCCAAGCCCCTGCATGTTACCCTGGGCCACGCCAGGCGCAGGTGGTGAGAATAAGAAGGGAATGCTCAATTTGTTTCAGCCTTAAGCTGGTGCCTACTTAGTATGGGCTACTTTGTGATAAGAGGTTATTTTATGCCAATTCACAGGTTTTTTTTAAGTACTTTCTTTTGAAAAAAGTGGTACTTAGAACACCTTGTTCATCTTAGTGGAAAGCATAATTTCTAATTGTAAAACTGTCATTTTGTACTATTTTTTGATACTGATATCCTTAGGAATATGTAGAATAAAGATTATTCCTCCGCACATTTTTTTTCCCTAAACCAGTCAATGTGAGGTAATTTATTAAGTATATTTCCTTCCATATTTTGATAATACTAAATTTAATCTCTAATATGAAAATACTCTCGAAATTGTCCTTACTTCTGAATCTATCACAGCAAAAACGTCTTACTTTTTGACAGATCAACAGAGCAGGGGAAAATGTACGTGATCCAATTAATGTGTGTGATTAATTTCATTTTATTATTTAAAATGAATATTCTTTTGAAAAGATGTGAACTTTATTTATTTATTTATATGATTCCCCTTATTAATATATTGTGGGCATACCATAAACTTGATAGCGGCTTTGACTAAATGTTGGGTGTTTATTAATTTCATGCCCAGAGATATAAGCATACTGGTATTTTCTTAATCAGTACCTTAGAAAATTAACACTTGAGATATTGATTATTTAAATTACTAGTTTCATCTGAAAAACCTTCCCTGAGAGATTTTTTGAGGACAGTCTAAGGAGCATTCTTACTACTCATTTTTCTAAACTTCTTGCATTGGATCATATTAAATTAGCTAGAAAGATGAGTAACTGCACTGAATTGCCTGTACCTATAATTTTAAGATTGTACCATCATGTTTTAAGTGTCACCCTAAAAGGTAAATCCATGAAATCATGTTGAAAAACTACTTTGAAGAACATCTATTAAACTTGTCATTATCTCTTGTAAATTGTTGAATATATCTATGTAGTAATATTCACAGATGTTTTAAAGTTAAGGAAAAAGTTGTCTCTCCCGATTATATCACATGCCTCTATCTATAATATGAGAGCTATTAATCCAGTATTGGTTCTCTTTGTGTCTGGCTGCTTGTAAATTGTGACAAAGTGTTTTGTTCTATATTGCACTGACATTATTTAGCCTGTAATTTCTAGATGACCGATTTTCCATATTTCACTTGCAGTTCCCTCTTCTCCCCACCCATTCACCTTCCATCCATATTGCATTTATTTTACTTTTATGTTTTCTTAAGATTTATTTCCTTCTAATGTACACCAGTTCAAATCCATTTGCAAATAGAGAAATAATTACTTAATTTATGTAAAATTTAAGTAATTATTTTTAAAAAATTGGATTCACCATGTGGCAGATCCAACCATAAGAAAAGGTTTTGTCTTCATTCTCAGTTGGTTTTTATTACCTTATGTAGAAATCTTAGGTTTCATACATAATACAATATAAATATACAATTTTATTAATACTTTTGTTAGCTATTTCCCCAAAAATGAATGAAAATAAGCTATTTCTATGTAATTGTTTATCTACAAGTTACATGTATATTCATTACCAAATATTTTAAGTGGAAATCAGTTTTTATTGACTATAAACATAATGCATGCTCATTGTAAAAAATTGTACACAATGCAGAAATTTATAAAGAAGGAAGTTAAATTCCCACAGCTCAGAAATAACCACTATTAATATCTTCATGCGTGCATATCCTCCCATGCCCTTTTTCATATTTATATACACACTGTTTTACAAACAAAAAAGAAAATATACCATATGTACTGTTATGTGTTTTTTTAATTTTAAATTAAAATATCATCTTTTTGTGTGAATACATATCAATCTGTATCATCATTTTAGTGACTGCATAGTATTCCATTGTGTGGATATACTATAACTTATCTAAGTAGTTCATTATTGAATATGAATTATGTTTCTCAATGTTTTCTACATTTGTAAAAAATGCTGTGATGAACATCTTTGCTTAAGAACAATATGAATTATGTGAGCTTGAAAAAATATAGCATGTAAAAGCTTAAATCTACTAGAAAAATAAAAATGCACATCATATTGATATATGTATCCAAATTTTAAAACATGATCAAGATATATTCATTTAAATTGACAAAAAACTAACAGGATACAAGTTTTCATAGTTTATGAACCCACTTGCTTTACATAATTGTGATTATTAAAATACATGAAAATGATGCAATTCTGAATAAAATTCAAAATAATTACATTGAAAATTATTTACCACATGTTCTCTCTTTTCCGTTTTAGCCATTACCAGTCTTCATTTAAATTTATAAACCTGAAGTGGCCAGTTTAATCTAAAACCTTTACAAATGCTTTGATTCAGTTGCAGAAGATCTCTAGCAGGTAAAAATCAAGTATAAGCATATGATATATTTTGGAAAATTATTTAAGTATTTAAATTATTACTATTTTCAAAAAGCCAGTCAGTATAAAGAAAAGGAGTAATTAAAATATGCCTAAATACAGATAAAATATATGGGTTAGGATCTTGCAAAACAGTCAGAAGAACTCTGTAAATTCAGTTGGTAAAAAGCAGGTAAACAGTATCAAGGAAAGATAATTTCTATTTGAACACAAACACCTGGGTAGTTTTCAATCTTGTACTTTTCACTTTTAGCTACATTTAATCTACTCCTAATAATTAAGCCTTCCAAGGGGAAGCAAAACAAGTCAGTGACAAAGCATCAAAATTAGGTTATTGTTCATTTCCTAGTACAAGATAATTAATAAAAATGTGTAAAACTATACTATCAAATGATTGGCTTAAGAATGGATTGTTTAAACAAAGGTTTTTTTTTTTTTTTTAGCTTTCAGAACAGTTACTTGTACAAATTTCAAATGTGCCCAGGGAGATGAAAATTAAAAACATTGCTTTGTGATCGTAAACCATCATATTAAAAGTTATTTGGTGGTGGTGGGGTTCTGTTCAGGAAGTTTCATACATACTGGCACCTTTCCAATTGTATCTATATAAGGGGAGAAATAAAATGATGTATAATGCCATCTTTAACCCAGTGAAAAGAAGTAAGAATAGTCATTTCTTTAAGGGAATGGTTAGGAATGGAGTGAATACCATCTCTCCTATAAACAAATGGTCTAATTTAAGGGAATAGCTATAAATATATCAATAAATGACTAAATATAGATGAAACAGGTGTTCCCAGAACATATGACAATACCTGGACTATAGTTAGTATTCTGTGATTATTTGCTGAGTTAATGAGTTCATAATCTATGGATTATATCCCTCCATTTGTTTGTTTTCCATTTATCTTTTCAGAATTTGACAAGAGAAATGAGTTACTACAGAATAAGCCCTTTTAAGTAAATCTCATCCTATGAGGAAATAATTGAGAACTGACTGGTTACATAGATTGGTGCCTCTGTCATAGTGTTATTGGTGACATAGACGCATGCTCATACTGTTAAAGTACTATCAGTGCTTTTACATTTCTCATGCTCTCTTTTTTCCTTGTTGCTCAAAACTTGATTGATAAGGCTCTCAGACAAAGTTTCTAATAATTGGCATAACTTAAATAAAGCCTATTTGTATAGTAACATTTTTAAAATAAATTGATGGGTTGTTGCTTCAAGACCAGGTCTTGCTCCTACACTGAACCAAGTGATCACAATACTCCTTGAGAGACTAGTGCTTATGCATATGAAATAAATTGAGTCTTACATATTTCAGGGAATTATTTACTTCCCATGAAGTATAACCTAACAAATGGCTTCTTGGAGCCTTGGGAAATTTAATGTGTCCCTCTTGTCTCCAGGGGATTATGGTCAGTAGTTAGAAATAATCTCGCTACCATCAGAAATCTAAGATAAAGGCCTAACTGAATGTAGAAGTATTGAGGATATAATTCCTATGAAACTTTAAAAAAGTAACTCTAACTACTTTCACCCTCAAAGGTCAAAGTCAATTTTAAAAAGCTTGATTTGGCATAAAAAAAGATCCATGTTCTCACTAAATTTCTCATCAAAAGTTTGGGGCCTTCTTAGTTTATTTAATTTAAAAAAATTTAGTGCGTTTGAGATACTTCAAGAAAAGGGATGGGTGGCAATATTGTATGACATGACTGTCTCAGTTATCAGAGCAAATTAGTTTCTTTTTTTTTTAGAACTAATAGTAAGTGAAACAACAGATGTTGACATGTTTCATATCAAAAAATAAGCCTTCTATAATTTAGAATAAATAATTTTATGTCTTTTTGAAATTTATTTGAAACTTCCAAAGAACAAATTATGCTTTTGAAAAATGAAGGACTTTTAAAATCAATATTTGGGAACATTTAAGAAGTAACTTTAAGCTAATTGACACAGAATAGCAAATGACTTTTTAAAATTACTTTTCTGAAGATTAGGGGCAGACTAAATCCTTGAATAGAACAAATGTGGGGAAGATTTTGTGGGCCTTTCTTTTTCATTGTTTCAGAAAGCCCATATATATTACTAATTGGTTTTATTGCACAAAATCTATTATATGTTCATGTCCTTAAAGGAATAAATATCTTTTTTTGTGATGAAGGGGCAGCTTTATGACATTATAGTAAGGACAGTAACAAAGTAATGCAAGTCAAGATGTAGAATGTGTTTCCCTATTCATTAAAAAATTTAAAAAATGGAGGATTTGTGAATTGACTCAAGGATAATTAAACAGAACATAGAGAAATAAATAGTCATTTAAATGTTATAAATGTAAATCAACACTGTAAAGATAGTAAAATTCTGCCTACTTCGATATCTACTTGAAGGTGAAGCATCTTATTCAATTTGTATGGTTATTGTTAATGCTAATTTTACTAATACACTAATAATATACCTCAGGAACATTTTACTTGTAATGAATTCCTTAAATGATTACTGGTCCTAATCTGCTCCTCTCTACTCTCTTACCTCCATCACCTAATTTCAACTCCACCCTTGCTGAACACTCAAGTGTCTAGAAGGTATTTCTGGTTTACATAGTTTGTCTAAACATCACCTCAAAAATTTCTATTAGATGTGTATGAATGTGATAGTGTACCATTTTGTTGAGATAAAGTTTCAGGACTTGCATGTTAAGCCACAGTAGATGGTGGGAAGCATCCATTGTTTATATGTGGATGAATGTATCTAGCTGAAGATATACTTTTTAAAAAATGTAAATACCAGAATGATGTTATTTAAACCAACAGCAAAGCTAAGGGCCCTGTCTGGAATTGTGGTTTCATAATGTATACATGGGCTGAATCATCTGAATACCAAGGACTGGGTAATACAACTAGAAATATATGTTACTAATGTGGGACAAGTTTCGAAATATGAAGGCAACATTCCAAGCTGCCATTCTGAAGTGGCAGCATAGACAATGAAAATTATCTATATGCAGCCTTAATTGTTTTAAACAGTGTCATAACCTCTCTTCAACAGCTAGTTTTATGATAAAACTGATTTAAGCTGGATTTCTGATCTAAGTAATTGCATGCTTGAAATTTTATCTCCAATCTGGCACCAAGAATTTAGAGCTCTGAGAAATATGTTTTAATTGATAATCAGATGACATTTTTAGAGTATTGTTTGGTAGAACTGTTTATATTGCTTAATGTGCAAATACTGTCTTTTATTTTTCAGGTTTCTGGCTGAAAGTGAAAATGTCATTACATATGAAACAATATGGAATTTATCCCTGAAAAACAAAATGAAGGTTCACTGAATACTATATATAATGATTTTAGTCAGTATTAGGGATTCATCAGTGAAAGAGGAATTTCAGATAAGTTGAACACACATATTTTGAAACACACACAAAAAACTAAAGTAGTCAATACATGGTTCCCAGAGAGACAGCTCCTACAAAAATATGTAAAAGTGAGGATTGGATCCAAAAGGGCAAAAAAGTCATAGAAATCCCTCACAGCTCCTCAGAGAGGGGAGCCACATTGCTCTGGAGCAATGAAAATGTAGAGGAGGTGGAGAAAAGAGGAAATATTTGGCCCTTGGAAATATGAACTTGTGGCATCTCATGGAAACTTCATCAAGAGGAGTCAGGATTTAATGCTTCAGGTTGTCTCAGAAGATAAATTATTTCTTCTGTTCTTAATTTTCCATGTATTATCTGAAAGCTTCAGGACTTCCTGGAATTCTTATTAAGGTATTTCAGCAATAATTTCTAACTTCTAATAACAATGACTGAAATGTACTATAGTGTTTTGATTTTTTTAAAGCTCTGTATGTTTTATTGTTTGTACTCAGATGTCCCAATATTTGCTCTTTCCAAGGTGCACTGGTAAATTTCAGAATAGTTATTATGGCACAAATGGTAGATCATTCCCATCAAAAATTTAAGGTTCGCATGGCGATTGGGGTAGGAGGTAGTACTAATTATAGTAAAGTTAAAATATTGGGTTTATAGGAAAATTGGATGAATGGAGGGATGGATATGTGCATTCATACATACGTATATACGTAAGCAATAATGAGGAGGGAATAAAAGGGAAATAAGAACAAATGCATGGAACCCTGGAACACTGGTGTATGCACTATCACATGGGTTCGAATTAAGAACCACATACCTTCCAGACCAAAAACAGCACTTTGGTTCCCAAACAAGGCTGTGTTCCAAGGAAAGGTGCTTAGACAAATGATGGTTGGTAGAAAGAGCTGTAAGCAAGTGTGGTCTCTGTGGCAATTCACTCCATTGAGATCTGTACAAAGAACTGATATTTACCAGCTTGGTGTTGAAGTACTGGCCCACATGTAGTTAAAAGCTATGTAATGAAACTTGCCCAATGCAAATCGTCATTCTGTTTCTTGAAATTTGATCCACAGTGTATCAGAATCACCAGGAGGGTTAAAATTGATATGCCTAGGATTTGCCCTTGGCTTACTGAGTCAAAATTGATGTGGTGGGGTGAAGGTGGAGTAAACAACAGAAAGCTACATTTTTCTCATAGCCCTCAGGTGATTCTTATGCACACTTATAAAAATCTAGAACAACATGGATGGAGCTGGCGGGTATTATGCTCAGTGAAATAAGCCAGGCCGAAAAAGACAAGTATCAAATGATCTCACTCATATGTGGAGTATAAGAACAAAGAAAAAAAAAAAACTGAAGGAACAAAACAGCAGCAGACTCACAGAACCCAAGAAGGGACTAATAATTACCAAAGGGAAAGGGACTGGGGAGATGGGTGGGAAGGGAGGGATAAGAGGGTAAAAGGGGCATTACGATTAGCAGACATAGGGTGGGGGGGCACGGAGGTGGACTGTACAGCTCAGAGAAGACAAGTAGTGATTCTCATCTCACTACACTGATGGACAGTGACTGTAATAGGGTTGGTGGGGGGGACCTGATGAAGGGGGTAGTTTAATCATCACAATATTGCTCATATAATTGTAGGTTAATGATACTAAAATAAAATAAATTGTAAAAAAAAATCTAGAACAGGAGTCAGCAAAAGTTTTCTGTAAAGGACTAGATAGTAATTATTTTAGCCTTTGTGGGACAAGAGGTAAACTCAAGGATATTACTCACGTACATATATAAAAAGACAAAAATAGATTTCCACACATTTAAAAATAGACAAAATTCAAAATATAGTGATAATGATAATAAAAGTATATTTTTTGTAATGTAATTCTAATGAAAAGAATTTGGGGACAGTTACATTTTGCTTAATTAGAGTTCCAACTTGATTTTCTCAATCATCAAATCGTAAATGTTCATCTGTAAAAATCCTTTTTAGCTTTCAAGTCATATAAAAACAAATGGTAGCCCAGATTTTGCCTGAGAGGGAGGAGTTTTCCAACCCCTGATAGAGAAACACTGGTCCTGAGACTTTGGCCTAGAAAGTATTTCCCAAGTTTAGTTAGTTTGGATCAAAAAGAAAGTAAGAAAACTTAGCAACTGATAATTTATTGGATGATAAATATTATCCAATCAAATAAGATAAAAATGAAATAAAGCTAAAGAGTAAAACAAAAATGATAATCAACCATAAAAGTACTTAGAACACAGTAGAAGTGATTGTTTCCAAATTTGGGGATAGGGAAAATTTTCTAAACAAATGGTAGATGAAAGTATCTGAGATGATCAGTTCATAAAAAACATCCCATTTTAGTATGAAAAATGTTCTATATATATATGCATACATATACAGTTTATGTGTGTGTAAACACTATACAGTTACTTCAAACATTGCATAATTTTCTTTAGTTATAAAATTATAGGTGACTTTAGCTTTCTTTTTTCTTTCTTTTTTAAATACTTTATAACTAAAGTGTGGGATAAGAGGGTAAAAGGGGTATTACGATTAGCAGACATATGGTGGGGGGGCACGGGGAGGGCTGTACAACTCAGAGAAGACAAGTAGTGATTCTCATCTCACTACGCTGATGGACAGTGACTGTAATGGGGTTGGTGGGGGGGACCTGATGAAGGGGGTAGTTTAATCACCATAATATTGCACATGTAATTGTAGGTTAATGATACCAAAATAAATTGTAAATAAAAAATAAAAATATAAAAATATAATTACAAATATTTTGTAATAATTGAACTCTTATCTCCTCACCTTCTGTCTGCTCCTGGTATCTTATTCAACTCAATTAATGGCAGCTCCTTTCTTGCAGTTCTTTTGCCCAAAACCCTGGAGTTATTCTTGACTCCTTTCTTTTTCTCACACCCCACATCCAATCTGTCAGGAAATTATGATGACTAAGCCTTGAAAATATATTCAAAATCTTATGAATTATTATCACCTCTATTGTCAACAGCCCAGTCCAAACTACCATCATCTCTTACCTAGATTATTTCAGCAGTCTCTGTACAGATCTTCCTGCTCTCACCCTTTTCGTCCTACACCCTCTTTTCCACACAATTGGTAGGATGATTTCTTACAAATGTAAGTCAGATCATGTAATTTCCTTTCTCTTAATACCCAACAGTAGTCCATCTCACATGCAAACAAATTCAAAATCCTTACCACAGCCTTACCTCGTTGATTAAATCTCTCATTCCTCTTCCCCTCTCTCACTTCACTCCCATCCCACTGTCGCTTCAATATTCTCAGAAATATTAAGCACATTCCTATCTCAATTCCTTTGTTCCTGCTCTGTCCTTTTGCCTGAAACTCTCTTTACCCAGATATATGCATGGCTTATTCTATCAGTTCACTCAGATCTCAGCTAAAATATCACCAAATAAGAAAGGTCTTTCTTGACACCTTTATATAAAACTGCAGATCTGCTCTCTTCCAGAACTCTTTATTCCTCTTACTTAGCCTATTTTTTATTCATAGCATTTAAAAATACCTGACATATTTTGTGTTTATTTTCATTGTTGTCCCAGACCCCACTAGCACTGTGTTCCAGTGCCTAGAAGAGTGACTGATATGCAATGATGGTAAATAAGTATTTACTTAATAAATGAACTGCATGCCATGATAGGATGTAACATGACAGGAGAGAGTGATTATTTTATCATAATATTAAGGGAATGAAGCAGTAAGCATTTTTCTAGTAAACAAACAACAACAGCATCACAAAAACCTTCCCAAAAAGAATTCTGAAAGGAAAATCTACAAAATATTTATAGTGGGTGTGAGACTCTGAAAATTGGGACAATGTGTTGTCTTTTTTTTTTTTACTTTTCTATTATTTGAAAAAAAATTATTTAATGAACACATGATTTTATAATAGATAAAACTGATGAACTTTAAAAATTATTAAAATATAATGGAATAAAAATAACTAAGGCTAAATAACTTTGTCTAGATTAACATTTTACTCCTATGTTTCTCTTAACCAAATAAAAATTTAAAGGCAACTGGAAACTGGGACAATCCACAGTAATTATGCCACATCAATGGTTATAATTTTTATTTTTATATAAAGAGATCACACAAATCAATACAAAAGCACATGGGCAAACGTAGTTTGCGGGGAGAAATATATCAATAGACAATTATAAAAGAGAAAAGGGAAATGACAAACTGATAGCAAACATGACAATTTCAAGGTAGGTAGCTAAGAAATAAAAATTTAATGCGACACCATTTTCGTCTCTCAAATTAGTAACACTGAAAAGAATCAGTCACTGTTGGTGGTTATAGTTAAAACAGGCACTCTGAACTGTTGCTGATCAAGGTTTAACTTTTTAGAACTTCTTTGAAATTATTTTGGCAATTTGCTTTAGTATCCTTAAAGTTTATAGCTTTTGAACAAGTGATTACCATCCTAAAACCCATATATGTACAGTTCCCCTTAGAATGGAAAATTCCATTCAAACCCTCATTAAAGATCTCTGAGGCCATCCTCATGCCTCATCACTCTCCTATAGCCATGACAGCAACCCACCATGACACCACAACATAATCTCCAAGAAAAAATGTGCGTTATGTTGGCAATTGTAACTGTTGCATGCCAGAAAAACTTGCTTTTCTTCAAATATGGCCTCCTCTTTTTTATCAGCTTTTCTCAAGTAGCTACACAGAGCTGAGATCATAGAATTGTGCAGTATCTGTTAATTGAGTTATTGAAAACATTCATCCTGTTGTCTTCTGACCATGAAATGGTCTATTTTCTATTGTTAGAAATATACGGAAAGAAAGGAGACACTTCAATGAAATCACCATCTTCCAACCCAGAACTCATAGCATTAACTTGATCTTGAATTTTTTCTTCTATGGTGGTGTCCAAATTACACCTAATACTGCTTTGATCATTTAGTTCAAATAAGGATGTTTGTGTACACAAGCACGTGTGGGTGTGCTTGTTTATATGTATTTGGGTGTTTGGGGAGAGGGAGGATTATCACAGTAGTCTGGTTCAAGTAAATAAAATGCTTGAACCAATTATAGGAGTAGAGATAGTTTCCAATATTTTCGGACTTTCTTATACAACTTCAACATTTATTAACTCAGAACTGCAAGAAAAACGAAATGAAAATTTAAAGGCTTTACCAAGTGAAATATATATGTAACAGAATAAAAGAGTTAAGGAAAGACCATTATTGAAAGTAATAGTTTGTGTTTTCACCCATTACAAAAAGAAACATAATATTCTATGTAATTGTCCCAGAAAAGCAAATGGCAGAGACTTATTTGGGAATGAGGATGATGTAGGTATCAGCTTCAATAGGTATCTGTATTCACTTCTAAAATGAATTGTTTAACCAACAGAGCAACTATTGATAGATAAATAAAACAAGCATGTCATTAATCTAATTACAGGAATGACAAGAACTGAAACAAATGACTAGATTTGCTGCAAATTAAGCACACTACTTTGGCAATTTTTTCATCTATCTAAAGGGAAGTTTAATAGTTATTTAAAATTGGAGATCCAGTGTTTCTTGTTTTTTGTATATCTATTTCTAAACTATATTCTAATCCCATATTTTCATTAGTGATAAGGAAAATCAGTGAATGTCAACTATTGGCTATTTTGTTTTTTCTTCAGTTTTGAAAAGCACATCTCCAAATTTCCCTTTACATTCAAAAAAGAAAAGCTTTAAATATAATGGATGTTGCTTTTGCCACCAACCGTGATAGCATATGCAGTCTTGCCCTCTGGGCCACTCATTCTCTCTTATCTGCCAGTATGCTTGACAACAGTGTATAATTAAACTCAGATTTCATGTAAAGTTGTAGCCTGGGGCAAGTCAGTCACACGGCTTTGAGCTCTTTGAACCATTTTAAAGTATGATACACTTTCTCTTATCCAAGAATAAAAGATGTGGGTCATTTAGGACATACAGAGATAATCACCATCCCTTATCAACTGAAGAACAACCTTCACAAAAATGTGATGATGACCAATAATCTATCATCTATCTATCTATCTATCTATCTATCTATCTATCTATCTATCTATCTAATCTATCTTCCTCCCAAGATTAGGCCTACATCTGTGAATATGAGTCTATAGATAGTTGTCTTTGGTACATATCAAATAATTTTCAGTTTCCTAACAGTAAATATAGGCTAGAAAGCTCCTCTGCTTTAAAATTGCTCTAATAGGGAGAAGATGAGCAAGTATCTAAAAACTTTGCATATGTACTCAAATCAATTTTTAAATCTGTATGCTCTTCTAAAAATACCATCATCCTCCATTAAATTAAATTCTTATACAGTAACGTTTTCTTTTCCTGACCCTATATTACAGTATTATTGGAGGTGCCCAGACCTGAAAAGCATTTGTGACTACTACCATTTCATCCTGAAGGAATTTCCAAGCCCTGCTTTTCTTAATAGCTACATTTTTCCAGCTTCCCCCATAAGATTGAATCATTCTGCATGGCTTGGTGCGATATAGGTGCAATATATCCCAGGTGTGATATAACGAGTTATAAGAAATACATATTTGGTCATTCATATGACCAAATATTTATTTCCCAGGTACATTTGCTCTTCATCCACTGGTCCTGAAAACACTGAAGAGTCTTAGAGGTGAAATGAGTGTCTTGTCATGTTAATAGAGACTTTTGGACCCCCACCCGAGAGCAGGGGCTGGAGGCTGAATCAGCCAATGGCCAGTCATTTAGTCAATCATGACTATGCAATGAAGCCTCCACAAAACCCCCTAAGAAGAACTTATTGCTCTCTGCTTCTAAGCTTGGGAAACCAGAACGTCTCCATGTGCCATGGAGCCAGGCCTCAAGCTCCATGAGCACAGAAGCTCCTTTATTTGGAAACTTGCCATATGTCTCTTTTCATCTGGCTGTTAACTTGTGTTCTTTATTAAACTGGTAAATGTGTTTTCCTGAGTTCTGTGAGCCAATCTAGCAAGTTAATCAAATGTAAGATGGAGATCATGAGAACCTCCAATCTGTAGCTGGTAGGTCCGAATCACAGGTACCTAACTGTCTGGGGCTTGCAACTGGCATCTAGAGCAGAGTGGGGGGAGGGGGGGAGTAGGAGGTAATGGGGGTGGTGGAGGGCAGTGTGGTAGAACTGACGGGGCCCTTAATCTGTGGAACTGTTCCTGTCTCCAGGCAGATAGCATCAGAACTGAGTTGAATTCTCAGACACCCCGCTGGTGTTCGAGAACTGCTTGGCCTTAATTGTGGGAAGACCCCCTCCCACATACTTAACACATATTGCACTGGGGTCCAAGGAATCCGAATGGAATTATACTACTATTACTACTATGTATAATGTTATATACATATATAGGAAAGAAAGAAGACACTGTAGCACCAAGGTAGCCTGTCGTTAAGCTGTAGCTGTATACCTTTTGCCTCCAATGATACCTACATGAACCACCTAAGCTTATTCTATGGAAATGTACAAATAAAAAGAAGTCCAATTCTTTTTGAAAAGGTTCTGTGTTATCTAAAATTAAGTAACTTTCGCACATATAACTGAGAAAAGCCTAATTTAGAACAAAAAATATAGTAAAAACACTTCTGAGTTAGTAAAGAATCCATAAATAATGAAGTAAGTCATACACTTGACTTCAAACATAGACTGTTTCACTAACTTAATTACTTTGGAACTCACTGCATTCCAATACAACATTAATGCTTTTAAAGATGTCCTCAGTGTTTTTTAAATCCTTACCAATTTTCTCAGCATAAGAACAAGTAAGAATGCTGCTATAACCATTTCTATTTAACAGTGTACCATATGTTTTAGGCAGTTCCGTAAGGCATAAGTAAATAGATAAATTATTACATATATAAATATATAAAAGGTAAAATGACTAGAAATAAACAGCACTATTATTACTTATAGATGATACAGTTTTACAGATTGCAATTCCAAATAAATCTACAAATAAACTATTAGGATGAAAACTAAATTTCTGATGTGTACTGAATATAAGGTCAATATAAAATTATTTGTCTTTCCATATACAAACAAAAAAATATAAATTGTATAAATTTAAAAATAAACTGTTTTATATTGTCTAAAAATATCAAATAACTTGGAAATAGTTAACAGAAAATAAGAAAAATTAGGGGCATTACGATTGGCAGACATAGGGTGGGGGGCACGGGGGGACTGTACAGCTCAGAGAAGACAAGTAGTGATTCTCATCTCACTACGCTGATGGACAGTGACTGTAATAGGGTTGGTGGGGGGGACCTGATGAAGGGGGTAGTTTAATCATCACAATATTGCTCATGTAATTTAGGTTAATGATACTAAAATAAAATAAATTGTAAAAAAAAAAGTTCATTGTGTTATTAAAGGAGACCTAAATAAACGAGAGATTTATAATGTTCATAAATTAGAAGACCTAATATTTTAAAGAGGTTAACTATACAAAATTGATTTATAGATTAAATGTAATCACAGTCAAATTGTCAACAGTTTTCTTGTGTGGAACTTGATAAATTAATTCTAAAATTTGTATGGAATTTCAAAGGGCCAAGAATAGGATAATATTGAAAAAGAACATGGTGAAATAGCTTTGTCAGATATCAAGACTATATAAACTTGTAATCAAGACTGTTATGAAGTTGCAGTAATTACAATGGTGAGTTCATTACTGAGCATCATAGATTAATAGAACAGAATAGAAAGCCCAGCAAATCACATTCACACACTTACCAAATGATACTTGATTTATGAATAGAGGTTGCACTGATGAAAAGATGTGAGAAGCCATCTTCATCTATTTATTTATCATTTACTTTAATTAAATAAATTGTGTTGGAACAATACACATATAGAAAACTCAAACATCAATTCCAGGTAGATTAAATACTGTCGTATGTAAGTAAAATCAGCAAAGCCTTTTTAAGACAATGTTATAGAAGAGAACATCAAAGGAAACCTTGTACATTAAATTAAAACTTATCTTCATTGAAAGATATCAGACCATCAAAATAAAAGGCACAGAGAGGTAGTAGATAGTCACAGTACATACAACCAACAATGAACACGTCCTCAGAATATATAAACACCTACAATTTTTTTTTAAAGGGCAGAATAAACAATGCCAATTTTAAAAAAATGGTCAATAGATTTGCATGGAACTTCACAAGAAGAAAACCAAAATGGACAATAACAATAAAAAAGGTGTTCAATCATTGAAATACAAATTAATATCACACAGAAATCACTACACATCCAGTAGTGATAAAATTTTAAATATCTAAAATTAGTAATGTTGCATTGGAGGCTTTCATCCATTCTGGTTTAAAATACAAAGGTTATTATTAATAGAAGAACATTTTTTTAATTCAATAAGGAATATTTTTTGAAAACTAGAATAACACCACTATTAATGGTGAAACATTGAATGTTATCACTTTAAGATATGGAACTCCATATTCTGTTGGTGAGATTGTAGCTCATAAAACTACTTTAGTGAATACTTTGGATACTACTAATAAAACTGAGGATACTCATACCCTATGGCCCACCAATTCCATTGTTTATTATATATAGGGAAATGCGTGCACATGTGCACCAGTATACCACACTGTTCATAATGGCCATTACAAGAAACAATGCAAATTTCCATCAAAAAGTGTATAGTCATACAATTATGATATATTCATACAAGTACCACACTGTGAAGCAATGAAAAGGAAGGAACTACAACGGCACACAATAGGAATTAATCTTACAAACATGATATAAAAAAGAGGACAGATTCAAGAGAATACATTCTTTCAAAAATTTATAAAAATGTTAATTCAGAAGTTTATATTCAAGAACAGGCAGTAATATCAATAGTATTTAGGGATGTGTGAGTATGTAGCGAAACTATAAAGAAGACAAAGATTTTCATAAAAATGTAATAGCATTTATCTCTAAGGGAGAGATAGGAATTTGTAATCAGGAAGGAACTCTGAGTAATAACTACAAGATTTTCATTTTGCAATGAAATGTTAAGTTTTAAGAATATTTTATACAGTTTCTTTATATATGGTATAATTCATAATAAATGTGTTAAAAACAAAGAAAAGTGTGTTCTAGTATAATATACTACCCAGATTCACTGTAGCCAATAATCTCTCAACATAACTGTTGGACATTCAGTTTTTCTCAAAGCACAAAGTAATTCTAAAATCTATAAAAATAATATGAAAACACAATATCAAGTCTTGAGTACAAATAGCTCCTTTCCTATAATACATTAAAACACAATATATAGAAATAAGTAATTTTTTCAAAACATTGATTATAGACAGTTATTCCAGCAGTACAGTATGGTATTTTCATCATTTATGAAATGGAAATCTTTTGTCATAAAAATCAAATATTTCCAGAATCTAGTAAGTAATCGTGTTACTGTGGAGGAATGCAGTTAACATGTAAACAGAATGAACAATGACTCTTTGGTGTACAATGTCCAGAAGTTTTCATCACCCAGAAGTTTTATAAAGTGGACAACTAGAGCACAACTTAATAAATAATTTTATTTCTTGATGTAAACATTGATGGTTAAAGCAAAATCACAAAGAGGGTAGAATAATCAGATGCATAGTACTGGTAGAAGAGAACTTTGATTATCAAAATTTTTATATTTCATAGTGAAGTTATAGGAGTTTCTCACAGAAAAACAGAAGCCATTACTTTATATACATGTTTAAATTCAAAGCAATTAAAAAGGGGTGGTATTATATAATTTGAATAGATTTAGTCAATTTTAACTTCTGTGCTTTAGCTTATATTAGTATATATGTCACCAAAACTCACACAGACCTTGGATAACTGGCAGTATGTCTTGTCTAGTCATCAGATAAACAAAAATAGATACTTAGTGATTAGAAAGGACCAGTAAAGGGCAATGTAGCACCACGGATAGAAAAGATCTATTCAGATTAGGGTTATGGCATACCTTTGTAAGTATATGTGGCAGAATTCATGATATCTGGAACAGTACAGAGAACTTCAATTTCCACTGATGTCAATTGGGTACCTAACTAACTTAAAAACTAGATAAAAAAATGACATCTAGAATCCTGACTGAGGTATATGGTACTGTCAAAGAGACTGAGAATTAGTTGTAGTTTCTTATGCCCATGAAAGTGATGTTAATGTTATTATCACTTTAGATTTCTTCTTCCCGGTTGGACCTGAGTAAAATCAAACTAAGACAGGACATGTTTCTAATGTCATTTTTAGCTCTAATCTACCTAAAATTTACAGTGAGTATTGCTGGTAACATGGTAAAAGGGGCCAATATTTGCAGAGTCAGCACAGTCTAATCTAATTACACAAGAGTGGAGTAAAGATGCTCTTTTTTACTTTTACCCCTGGGTATATAGATGCCATCTTCTCTTTCACAACAGAATCAGCAGGTAAATTTATTGAACTTGAAAGGAAAAGTAATATTTTAAGGATTCCACAACATTCACTTTCATAAATTACTTTTGATGTAGATATTATATATTCTCACATTACCTGTGAAGTGCTATAGTGTGCTTTGAGAGTGGACTTGGATTCGTTTTAAGTGTCCATTTCAAATTCTAGAGAAACCACTAAAAAAAAGTAATAAAAGAAGTAAGGGTAATATGTCAAGAAAGGAGAAAAAAACAGTATATGTTGCTCAATTAAAACCACAAAAGGAAGAAAAATATAGAAGACAAAAACAGAAATAAAGAAAAAGGGCAGCAAATACAAAACAGTAAGAAATATGGTAGATATTAATCCAACTATATAAATAACCAATCTAAATACACCAATTAAAAGACAGAGACTGTCCGAGTAGATCAAAAAACAAGACCCAATTTTATGTTGAAACCCATATATATAACCCATGTATACACACACACGCACACACACACACACATATATTAAGAGTAAAGGAATGGAGGGAAATATACCGTGCTAACACCACTAATCAAAAGAAAACAGGAATAGCTAAATTATTTTCAGACAGATTAGACTTCAGAACAAGGAAAATTATCAGGGATAAAAAGGGGCAATACAGAATGATAAAGGAATCAATATTCCAAAATGACATAACAGTCCTTAATGCGTATGTGACTAAAAACACAGCATCAAAATACATGAGGCTGTACAGTAACAATAGTGAACCCTAATGTAAACTATGGACTTTGAGTGCTGATGTGCCAATGTGCTTTAATCAATATTAACAAACATACCATTCTGGTGTGGGATGTTGATAGTGTGGGAGGTTGTGTGTGGGGGAGCAGTGTGTATATAGGAACTCTGTATTTTCTGCTCAATTTTGCTATGAACCTAGAACTACTCTAAAACCTGAAGTTTAATAATTTAAAAAGTTAAATACTAAAACAATATTTGCAGCAAATATTTTTAAAGTGCTTTGCTATCCTGAAAGAAAGTATTTTTGTAGCTATAAGAAATGTTTTAGGTATTATGGGAGATGGTTAAGCAAAGTAGTTAAGAGCATAGATTCTGGAGCCAGACTCCCTGGGATAACACCCAGTTCCATTACTTATTAGCTATATTGCTTTGAATTGATTATTTATCCTTTGATGTCACAAAATTTTCACATAATAATAGTATCTTACCACATACACTTGCTGAGAGCATTAAATAAGTTAATGTACTTAAAGTCCTTAGAACAGAACCTAGCACAGAGTGTAAGCATTCAAATAAAAATTAACTATTATAACTTCTAGGAAGATGGAGAAATGAGCAGGGCAGCAGAAATCTCCTCCCCAAACCATATATATTTGTGAAAATACAACAAACGCAACTCTTCCTAAAAGAGAGACCAGAAGATACAGTACAAAAGCCAGGCTACAGCTACATCTGCAATAACTCAGCGCCTCACAAAGCAGGTTAGATACAAAGTCGTGACCCAGCGGGAACCGAGAAGCCCACAGATATCCCAACACAAGGGACCCAAGGAAGACAACACAAAGACACATAAAAATTAAAATGGCAAAGATCAAAGAAAAGGACAGAGTATTAGAGGCAGCTAGAGAGAGAAAAAAGATCACCTACAAAGGAAAACCCATCAGACTATCATTGAGACATCTTAACAGAAACCTTACAGGCCAGAAGAGAATGGCATGATATATATAACGTAATGAAACAGAAGGGCCTTGAACCAAGAATATTGTATTCAGCACGATTATCATTTAAATTTGAGGGAGGGATTAAACAATTCCCAGACAAGCAAAAGCTGAGGGAATTTGCCTCCCATAAACCACCTCTACAGGATATCTTAAAGGGACTGCTCTAGATGGAAGCAGTCCTAAGGCTAAAAAGATGTCACAAGAGAAAATAAAATCATAGCAAAGAAAGCACACCATCTAAATACTAACTAAAGGCAAAAATTAAAATCAACTATCCACAAAAACAGTCAAAGGAAATGTAAAAGAGTACAGAATAAAACACCTAGTATATAAAGAATGGAGGAGGAAGAATAAGAAGGGAGAGAATAAGAATCATCAGACTGTGTTTATAATAACTTAATAAGAAAGTTAAGTTAGACTGTTAGATAATAAAGAAGTTACACTTGAACCTTTGGTAAACATGAATCTAAAGCCAGCAATGGCAATAAATACATCACCCTAAATGTAAATGGACTGAATGCACCAATCAAAAGACACAGAGTAACAGAATAGATAAAAAAGCAAGACCCATCTATATGCTGCTTACAAGACACTCACCTCAAACCCAGAGATATACACAGACTAAAGGTGAGGGGATGGAAAAAGGTATTTCATGCAAACAAAAAGGAGAAAAAAGCAGGTGTTGCACTACTTGTATCAGACAAAATAGACTTCAAAACGAAGAAAGTAGCAAGAGATAAAGAAGGACATTACATAATGATAAAGGGGTCAGTCCAACAAGAGGATATAATCACTATAAATATATATGCTCCCAACACAAGAGCACCAGCATATGTGAATCAAATACTAATAGAATTAAAGGAGGAAATAGAAAGCAATGCATTCATTTTAGGAGACTTCAACACACCACTAAATCCAAAGGACAGATCAACCAGACAGAAAATAAGTAAAGAAACAGAGGCACTGAACAACACACTAGAACACATGGACCTAACAGACATCTACAGAACTCTACACCCTAAAGCAGCAGTATACACATTCTTCTCAAGTGCACATAGAACATTTTCCAGAATAGACCACATACTAGGCCACAAAAAGAACCTCAGTAAAATGAAAAATATTGAAATCCTACCAACCAACTTCTCAGATCACAAAGGTATAAAGCTAGAAATAAATTGTACAAAGAAAACCAAAAGGCTCACAAATACATGGAGACTTAACAACATGCTCCTAAATAATCAATGGATAAGTGACCAAATTAAAACAGAGATCCAACAATATATGGAAACTAATGACAACAATAACACAAAGCCACAACTTCTATGAGATGCAGCAAAGGCAGTTCTAAGATGAAAGTATATTGCAATCCAGGCCTATTTAGAGAAGGAAGAACAATCCCAAATGAATAGTCTAAAGACACAATTATTGAAATTGGAAAAAGAAGAACAAATGAAGCCCAAAGTCACCAGAAGGAGGGATATAGTAAAGATCAGAGAAGAAATAAATAAAATTGAGAAGAATAAAACAATAGAAAAAATCAATGAAAACAAGAGCTGGATCTTTGAAAAAATAAACAAAATAGATAAACCCCTAACCAGACTTATTAAGAGAAATAGAGAATATACACAAATAAACAATCAGAAATGAGAAAGAAAAATCACCACGGATACCACAGAAATACAAATAATTGTAAGAGAATACTATGAAAATCTATATGCTAACAAGCTGGAAAACCTAGAAGAAATGTACAACTTCTTAGAAAAATACAACCTTCCGAGACTGACCAAGCAAGAAACGGAAAACCTAAACAGACCAATTACCAGCAACAAAATTGAATCAATAATCAAAAAACTACCCAAGAACAAAACCCCCAGGCCAGATGGATTCACCTCTGAATTTTACCAGACACATAGAGAAGAAATAATACCCATTCTCCTTAAAGTTTTCCAAAAAATAGAAGAGGAGGGAATACTTCCAAACTCATTCGATGAAGCCAGCATCACTCTAATACGAAAACCAGGCAAAGACTTTACCAAAAAAGAAAATTACAGACCAATATCCCTGATGAACGTAGATGTAAAAATACTAAACTAAATAATAGCAAACCAAATTCAAAAATACATCAAGAAGATCATACACCATGATCAAGTGGGATTCATCCCAGGGATGCAAGGATGGTACAACATTCGAAAATCCATCAACATCATTCACCACATCAACAAAAAGAAGAACAAAAACCACATGACATTTCCATATATGCTGAAAAAGCATTTGACAAAATTCAGCATCCATTCATGATTAAAACTCTCAACAGAATGGGTATAGATGGCAAGTACCTCAACATCATAAAGGCCATATATGACAAACCCACAGCTAACATCATACTTAACAGCGAGAAGCTGAAAGCTTTTCATCTAAGATCGGCAACAAGACAGGGGTGCCCACTCTCTCCACTGTTATTTAACATAGTACTGGAGGTCCTAGCCACGGCAATCAGACAAAACAAAGAAATACAAGGCATCCATATTGGTAAAGAAGAATTCAAATTGTCACTATTTGCAGATGACATGATATTGTACATAAAAACCCTAAAGACTCCACTCCAAAACTACTAGAGCTAATATCTGAATTCAGCAAAGTTGCAGGATACAAAATTAACCCTCAGAAATTTGTTGTTTTCCTGTACACTAATGATGAGCTAACAGAAAGAGAAATCAGGAAAACAATTCCATTCACAATTGCATTCAAAAGAATGAAATACCTAGGAATAAACCTAACGAAGGAAGTGAAAGACCTATACTCTGAAAACTACAAGACACTCCTAAGAGAAATTAAAGAGGACACTAACAAATGGAAATGCATCCCATGCTCTTGGCTAGGAAGAATAAATATTGTCAAAATGGCTATATTACTTAAAGCAATCTACAGATTCAGTGCAATCCTATCAAAATAGTAATAGCATCTTCAACGAACTGGCACAAATAGTTCTAAAATTCATATGGAACCACAAAAGACCCCGAATAGCCAAAACAATCCTGAGAAGGAGGAATAAAACGGGGAATTATGCTCCCTGACTTCAAGGTCTACTACAAAGCCACAGCAATTAAGACAATTTGGTATTTGCACAAGAACAGACCCACATACCAGGGGAACAGAATAGAAAATCCAGACATTAACCCAAACATATACAGTCAATTAATATATGATAAAGGAACCTTGGATATACAATGGGGAGATGACAACCTCTTCAGCAGCTCGTGTTGGCAAAACTGGACAGCTACATGTAAGAGAATGAAACTTCACTACTGTCTAACCCCATACACAAAAGTAAACTCAAAATGGATCAAAGACCGGAATGTAAGTCATGAAACCATAAAACTCTTAGAAAAAAACATAGGCAAAAATCTCTTGGACATAAACATGAGTGACTTCTTCATGAACATATCTCCCCGGGCAAGGGAACCAAAAGCAAAAATGAACAAGTGGGACTATATCAAGCTGAAAAGCTTCTGCACAGCAAAGAACACCATCATTAGAACAAAAAGACATCCTACAGTTTGGGAGAATATATTCATAAATGACATGTCAGATAAGGTGTTGACATCCAAAATATATAAAGAACTCATGCACCTCAACAAACAAAAAGTAAATAATCCAATTAAGAAATGGGCACAGGATATGAATAGACACTTCTCCAAAGAAAAAATTCAGATAGCCAACAGGCACATGAAAAGATGCTCCATATCGCTAATCATTAGAGAAATGCAAATTAAAACCACAATGAGATATCACCTCACACCAGTAAGGATGGCCAACATCCAAAATATAAACAACAACAAATGTTGGCGAGGATGTGGAGAAAGGGGAACCCTCCTACACTGCTGGTGGGAATGTAAATTAGTTCAACCATTGTGGAAAGCAGTATGGAGGTTCGTCAAAAAACTCAAAACAGAAATACCATTTGACCCAGGAATTCCACTCCTAGGAACTTACTGTAAGAATGCAGGAGCCCAGTTTGAAAAAGGCATATGCACCCCTATGTTTATCGCTGCACAATTTACGATAGCCAAGAAACGGAAGCAACCTAAGTGTCCATCAGTAGATGAATGGATTAAGAAGATGTGGTACATATACACAATGGAATATTATTCAGCCATAAGAAGAAAACAAATCCTACCATTTGCAACAACATGGATGGAGCTAGAGGGTATTATGCTCAGTGAAATAAGCCAAGAGGAAAAAGACAAGTATCAAATGATTTCACTCATATGTGGAGCATAAGAGCAAAAAAAAAAAAAAAAACTTAAAGAACAAAACACCAGCAGACTCACAGAACCCAAGAATGGACTAAGAGTTACCAAAGAGAAAGGGACTGGAGAGGATGCGTGGGAAGGGAGGGACAAGGGGGAAAAGGGGGCATTACGATTAGCAGACACAATGTTGGGGGGGCAAGGAGAGGGTTGTACAACTCAGAGAAGACAAGTAGTGATTCTACAGCATCTCACTACGCTGATGGACAGTGAGTGTAATGGGGATAGTGGGAGGTACCTGATCAAGTGTGGAGTTTAATAACCAGAATGTTGCACATGCAATTGTAGATTAATGATACAAAAAAACAAAAAAACAAAAATTAACTATTATGTTATATACATAGTCAAACACTTTTTGTGTTTGTATGAAATAATATTAGCAAAATTAGAAAATACAAGATACTGAAATCTTTATCCTAAAATGCATATTCATTTGCATAGCAATCTTTCTGAAATGGATATAAATTCATAACATACCTCTCATTTCACCTTTTACCGCAAATGTTTTAAACATTCCTTCACATCTCACACCCTTCTGTATCAATATTTTTTACCTGTAGGAAATCTCTATTTTATTCTGGTATTTAAATATGATATAAATTCACAACTATTTTGTATGCCTTTTAATGTTATGTAATATAGCTCTTAATTTTCATCAGTAGAATTCTTTAAGAAAGAAAGTTCATCTATTCAATATGCTTTAGGGAAGCTGAGGAATACAATATACATCCAAATTCACATAAAAAAGTTTGGGGTTTTTAAGGTCAGGATTTGGAAAGTGCAATTAGTTTTTTAAAATGGCATTTGTATGTGTGTATATGTTTATGTGATCGAAAAGGAGAGGAGAAAATGACAAAATCTAGGGCAAAATGGCCTCTATAGAATAGGCACAAAATAATTTATGCATACAACATATAATTCGACTATTTTATGCAAAATTTCTATTGAATAAAGAATAAATACATGAATGAATGAATAAATAATTAAGACTATCTACTGGCTGTTCTGGAAAAGGAATAAAGCATGCAAGGCAAACCCAAGAATTCTGATCAATAAATCAAAGAGTATTTGCTCAAAAGAATGAATTTGGGAAATATGGTTTTCAAAACTGCCACTCTTCTACATGAGGAATAGGAAAAGAAATGTCAAAAGAAAAATCAAATTGAAGTTTTACTGTGTTATTGGTAGAATGAATTTGATTAAGTAGAGATTCAGAAAACATACAGTTTTGCAAGTTTGAGTAAACCAACTCCTTGCCTACCTGAGAGACTTAATTTCAAGAGATCCATCAGGTCCCAGTGTTTTTCCTTCTTCCTTCCCATTTCTTAACTTCAATTTGAGGGCTGTTTACCTGAACATGCACGAAGGGCTTGGCATGGCACTTGGCAAGGGATAGTTATATTTACAGATCAGAGAGACGGCACGTTCACCGCCCAGGAGGCTGACTTTACAAGGAAAGAGCTTGTTGCCCAGATGTCAGCTCATGTGAAAACGGTTGATATAATATGCATGGTTATTTGTGAGTATTGAGTCCTGCTTTTTTGAATCATAAATAAATTGCATTCCAACTGGCTCCAAAAGGATTCTCTATATTGGAAACTTTTTCTAATGTACTGAAAAATAAAATCCTTCTCATTTGTTTGAAAAATAGAAAAATAAAATCACTTCAAAATCTGTGTGGGAAATTGCACGAAAGCTTAGAAATAAAAGCAGAATAAATTTTTAATCATTAACTCAGATTTGGAAGTGAAGAACCAGGGTGGTACAAGGACAAAAGGGTGGAAAGATCATACTTCAATGTATGTTTATTGAGCATGTGATTTGTGCACAATATTTTGGTAAACAGTGTGAGAGCAGAAAAGAAGTATACAGCATTTATTCCTATTCACAAGGCATTTGTAGTTTTGGGAAGCTAAATGAAAGAGTTAGTAAAGTGCTAAATCACATATATCCATATGTCAAACCATTCAGTGTAGGTTATATGTGTTCTGAAGGATCAAGGCAGGGACAGTTCAACTTTGACCTCACGCTTAATTTTGAAATCAAAGAAAGTTTATGGAAAGTTCACCTTAAATCAGTTTCTGTTTGAAGCTTACTTGTTTATTCATAATTTGACAAATCAAAACATGAACAAGACCAGAAAAAGCCTTATTTAAGATTATAGCGAGTTCCTAGCCAACCTATGCTACAAAATAGAACAGAGTGCATATCATATTATTATTATTCAACTATCAATAATTCTGAAATAGAAATGGTATGTCGCAACTTTTCCAAGTTCCTTTACACCTGCCCTCCAACTCACATTTAAAATGAATTTGAAGTTCTTATTTGCTATTTGTTTCAACAGCACCTGTGCAGTAACACCATAAATCATTGCCTTTCTTGTAATGTTGCTTCTCCTTAAAGAAAAATAGTAATAGTGACATCCACTAGAAAGAAAGGTTAAATCAAATACCATAGTGAGTAGTTAAAAAGGATTTGCCAGCTCTTCTCTAGCATTGATCCATAGAGGACAGTACGGTGCAAGGACATTCAGATCCTGGGAGAAAGAATGACTAAAAGTTTCTCTATTGGAAAAGTTTTAAAAAATACTTTTTGCTATTTCTGTTTAGCTTTATTTCTAAATATTTCTCTTGAATAAATTTATGCTAAAATAGTAATACTATTCATTTTTCTGTATTAAGAGGAAGTTAGTTGTGCACATGACTATGTGAATATATGCATGTGTAAATGTTAATCTAAGGACATTCACTTGCAACAAAATATTTACCTTAAGAAAAGGAGGAAAAAGGTTTACCTTTGAGGAATTAATTGAATAATGATCTGACAAGCAGGATCATTTTGCTTCATATGAGGAACAACAAAATAAAGAGTGTAACAGAGGTCATTCTTTCCTTTGGGTTCTGGTATCTTATTAAAAAAGAGATATAACAACAACAACAATAACAAAAATTTCCCTTTAGCGACAGGAAACCACAGAGGGAGAATTCATGAAGGACCTAAATATTACCCATCCGAACAACACTGACAACGAAGGCTGCACTTTAAAAATTGTAGCAATTTATAATCCAACCAAATAAACACAAACACTACCAAATCTCAAACTTTCCTGTGAATGTTACAGATTTTGTTCAACATTTCTAAGAAGGACTGTTTTGCAGTAAGCAGTTTCAGACCTGGTAAGAATATATCTTACTTATTACTTCTAAATTTTAATGATAAGATTTCTAACATATCAATCCCTACGATGAACAATTTGGGGAGCAGCTTGGACTGTAATAAGCAGTATTAGCATCTCTCAGGACAATATGTAATCCCTATTCTTTTGCAGTCCATATTAATTGACAATTGTTTAAAGAAGTCCCAGAAGATCTGAACTGATATTACTTAAACTTTCTTATTTAATAAACGTGAAATACATGTAAAGTATGGAGAATAACATTATAAAAACCTACTTACCCACCACTCAGTTTTATCAAATCTGAATTTTTTGCTGTTTGATTCATATGTATTTATACTAAATACAAATACACTGAAGCAGGCTGTGCAATCTTTACTGGTCTATTTCCTGTCTCCTTCATCAATTGTAACTGCTATCTTTCATTCAATGTTTATCACTCTCAGACATGTTTTTATACTATTAATGCTTAGGTATCAGTTAAAATATGTAACTAGTTACCTTGTTTTAAACTTTATATAAGATAAGCATCAGCAAAATGGTGATATAGAAATTTCTAGCTCCCATCCCCTCCCAGAAACATCATTTAGAACTACTATTCATGTGCAAAAATACTTTGACAAGTTCTAAGTATTACAGGTGAGGGATTATAGCATCTGGATGAAGCACAGAAGTAAGAAAAAGATGCATTGAGGAGAATGGGGCATAGATTCACATTACCACTACCACTCCTCCCCCAAGAGCAGGCAGCCCAACATGGAGAAAGACACTCTTCGTGTTGGGGAGAGAGCAAAGTGAGCCCCAACGCCATCCTGTCCCAGGACCAGGCCAACTTCCCTGGCCCTAGGTGGCTTCCAGCAGGCTGCTATGAACCTAGGACCTCAACCCAACCTGAAGCCTACCAGCTTCCATAGGCCCAGGAGGTTTCCGTGGCACCAGGCTCCAGGCACACTCCCATGAACCCAGGCTCCTGGCCCACTCATGTGCCCACTAGCTCCAGCACCCCGGGCAGCTTCCATGACACCAAGCTTCAACAGGCTCCCATGAACCTAGGCTTCTGGCTAACTCTGGCATCTTCTGGATCCGGTGGACCAAGGCAGCTCTTGTGCCCCACGTGGCTCCTGAGGCCCAGGCAGCTCCAATATGCCCAGGCAGCTTTTATGGCACCAGGTGCCTGATGTGCTTCCATGAACCCAGGTCCCCATCCACTCCAGTAGCAGCCACTTCCCACGGTCCCAGGGGCTCCCATGACACCAGCTCCCAGGGGACTCCAGCAAACCCAGGCTCCCAGCCCACCTCAGTGACAGTCCATATCCATTGCCTGGGTGACTCCTGTGCTCCAGGCTTCCAGCAGGAAGCCCTAGGCTCACCCAGGTGCCTGCTGTCTCCATCAGTCACAGGCAGCTACCACAGCTCTAGGAGGCTCCCATAAGCTCGGCAGTCCCAGACTTCTGGTGGGATCACACAAACTCAGGCCTCTAGTCAACTCCAGCACCAGCTAGTTCCAGTGGCTGCAGGTGGTTCCCATGACACCTGGCTCCAGGGAGACTCCAGCAAACCCAGGCTCCCAGGGCACCTCAGCAACAGCCATCTCCTGGGGCCCCAAGCTCCTAGCAAGATCTTGGGAATCCAGACTCCAAACTCACACTGGTGCTGAATGGCTCCTGGGACACCAGGTTCCCTGCAAACTCCCATGATCCAGACTCCCAGCACATGCCAGTGTTGGCTGCCTCCCACAGACCTGGGAAGCCCCTTTGGACCCTGGCTTCCAGTTAGCTCCCACAAACCCAAGCTCCAGGCAGATATTCATGAACCCAGGTTCCTGACTGGGCCCAGTGCCAGGCCAAGTATCTAACACAGGCTTTTGACCATCCCCAGCACCAGGTGAGGTCCTGTAGCCCTAGGCCCCTGACCCATCCAAGCACCAGACCAGTTCCAGAAGCCCTCAACTCCAGACTAGATCCCATGGAGTCAGACAAAACCCACAGATCCAACCTGGAGGCCCACCCCTCAAGGCCCCAGGTTACAGGCTAACTGTTGCAGGCCCAGGCTGCAGGTTCACTCTAGCAGTAGGGCAGCCCCCATAGTCCTATGCTCCAGGCCAGCTGCTGCAAAACTAGACTCCCAGCCTATCCAAGTATTGAACAAAATGTCAGAAATCCCGGCACTAGACCCACCTTAGTGGTCCCAATGCCAGGCTGGCCTCTGTGAAACCAGGATCCAGATCCACTCACACAGACAGAGGTGTCAGGCCCATAACCACAGACTCAAGTACCAGACATGCCCTAGTAAAACCAAGACTCCAGGTCCACCCCATGGACTCAAGCACAAGACTGGTTCCCATGTACCCATGTACCAGCCCTTCTCACCTGTTGAACAGACACCAAACCTGGCCACTCAAAGACTCCAGTAACAAGCCCACCATGGTCACTGAAAAATTATCCACCCAGAATTTCCGGACTGGCTGACTGGTGAAGGGCTTTATCCACTGAAGTCAGTCTGTAAAGAGTAGAAAACGTGCTCGCAGACACAAATGCAAGGCTACAAAGATCACAAAAAATCAAAGAAATATGACACCACCAACAGAAATTAATAAAACTCTAAAGATTGTAGTGATGTCACCAAGATGTTGATATAGGTTGTTTCTGACTGCTCCCCTCACAACAACCACTAACAACTATTCCCAAAAGAGACACCACTGAGAAAATCCTAGATCACAGGCATAGGACTGAAACACCTCCTGGCACTTCAGAGACCAAGACAGACTGCAGTAAAAGAGTAAGAGAAGGGGCTACACACTGACCACATTGTTCTTCCCCCAGGGCAGCATAGCACCACACAGAGAGGCCTTCCATAAGCCTCTGCTTCCTACAGAGGGAAAACAGAACCCAGGGGGAACACCAGGTCCCCCCAGCATTGTGGATTACTTTGTGGGAGACCCTACTCTGATCTTGCACCATGGGGTTTGCAGGGGTATCTGTGGGGCTCAACCACTGGGAATCTGACTGTGACAAAGAAGTGGGGAGGCGTTTGCAACAATTATACGGATCTTGGCAGACTGAGTTCATACCTGCAGTGCCCAAGTAGTAATTCCAACCAGAGGCTTTGTCCAATTGCAGCACCACGTCATGGGTGCACTGTGACCAGGAAATTTGATGGGGTACTGATCTGTTTGATTCAGATCCTCAAAGGAGGAGTTTTGTGGGCGCTAGATCCCAGTTTGCCAATGCCCAGGTAAGGAGCTAAATCACAGCCCCACACACTGTGGAGAGTGTCTTCTGACTGCATCTGCTCAGAAGGGCTGGCAACAACTCCTGGAGAGAGTGCAGCCCAATGGTGCTTGAGTTAAGAGGTGGGCAAGAGAGCAATTTACCTCCAGAACAAAGCCAGTACCAGGTGTGAAGTGTTCTCTTGCAAGGCACAAAGCAGGGAGATTAAGTCATACCAAGGCTGGAAATAAGTCCCAGCCCCTCTCAACTAGACAGATTGTTTGGGAAACTGAGACTAGCTTAAACCCATTCCCTCTGCCTCCCATCCAAGCAAGGCAGCTGGGACCCCACCCTCTATGGGTAGTGTCTCCCAGCCCTGTATGACCAGAAAGGCTGGAGACACATCATAGAAGCAGTGTAACCCAGCAGCACTCAAGCTAGGAGGTGAGCAAAGATGAGAATTTGCAGAGCAAAGCCAGTGACCCTGTTCAGTTAAGAAACATGGGGTTTGGTCAGCTTGAGTTAAGACAGCAAACAAAAGCTTTATCAGCTTTAAAGTTGCTTCTCCCACTGTGCCTGAGTGAGAAATCTAATTTCTAACCCTGTTTATTACTAAATATAGTCTTTAGCCTGTTCAACCAGGGAACCTAACCAGAACACATTCAACAACCCTACACACAATGGCACATGAACACAGAGCATATCCCATGGCTTCTCCCACCTTCAGAGCAAATTCAGTAGTCTCTCACCTGACCAGGGAATTCAGTGCACACTAGGGACTTATTTGGGTCCCTAAACTACAGGCTGTATAGGCTTGGGGTCCTGTCCTGCTACCCTACAAAAGCAGGGACTCTAACTCATAACTCACTCTGAAACTGAATATAGTACTCAGTCTTGACCGTGTAGTATGTTTGGCCAAAGAATCCAGGAAAACATGGAGTGCATCCTACAGCCTCACCTGGGTAGTGAACCAAGCCAGCAGACCTATATAAATGCTCTCAGCCAGTGGCACAGCCTCTATCCCCATGGGGCTTGAACAGTAATCTCACCCTAAAACAGAGCATAATAGCAGACCATACCTGCCCAAGGACATTACCAACAGACACACCCAGAAACCCAAACTGAGTTGATTAGTAAAAGTCTGTCTTTACCAAAGCAAATCTGTAAAGCCTAGAAGAGGAACCCAGTTACTCAAATATAATACCAATGTAAGGAATCAAGGATCACAAAAATCAGGTAAATATGACACCAGCAAAGGAAACTAATGAAACTCCAAAAACTAACCCTAAAGAAATGGAAATCTATGAACTCAGACAAATAATTCAGAATTATCTTAAGGAAGTTTAGTGAATTAGAAAACAGACAATTAGATTAAGCAAATTAGGAGAACCATGCATGAACAAAGTGAAAAGTTTGACAAGGAAATAACAGCCATCCAAACAAAAACAAAAACAAAACCCAAAAAACCAAATTCCTAGAGTTGAAAAATGCAGTAATTTAAGAATTCAATGGGGAATCATATCAATACGTGTGAATGGGATTAACTCACTTATTGAAACAAAAAGTTTACCAATTGGTTCATAAGCAAGATGCAACTCTGCAATAAATGAGAAAAAAAACCCTTTATGTTAATACCATGATATTCTATATATAATTTCTTTTCCTGAAACTTACATTTTTAAGATTTAACCATGTGTGTATATGCTGCTGTAGTTTGTTATTTTATCTTCTACTATAGTTCCACAGTATGCATACAGCACAGTGTATTTTCCTTATGCATTTGTTATCTCAGGTAATTCACCACTATAAACATACAAGTAGTGCTACAAAGATTGTATCTAGAAGTTTAAAATTCTTTGTTGAATGGTGTGGGCATATTCAGTTTCATGCATATTTGCTTTCCTGAACAGTGGTATCCATGTATAAATCCTATAACCATTCAAGAAACTGCCTATTTTTCCACATCTGTGCCTGATTTGTTTTTGCCAGGTTTTTTTCCCAATCTGCTGGGTTTGAAATTATATCTCACTATAATTTAAATTTTATTTCCTTGGTGAGGAATGAGCATTTATTGGTGAGGTTGAGCATATTTTCACATATTAATTGACTATTTAGATTCCCTTTTCTGTAAAATACTTGTTTAAACTCTTGCCCATTTTTCTATTGACGTTTTTAACTTATATTTTTAATACTGTCTTTATTACTGATTTATAAAAGTTCTTTATATATACTAGATACTATTCCTTTTTTGATTATATATGTTTAAATGTCTTTTCTTTGTCTATGACTAATTTTTAACATTTTTATAGTGTTTTTTGTAAGTAATATATTTCTTTTAATGTACTGAAATATATTTTATATTGTGTTTAATCAATTATTTCCTCTCTTGAGACCATATTCTCCTGTGTTTTTCCTAAAATGTATTTAATTCCTCTTTTTTGAACGTAAGTCTTTGAACTGTATGCTATTTACTTTTGTGTGTGATGTGAGTAGACCTGTAGTTTCATTTTTCCCTTGTGGATTCCTAGTTATTCTGGGGTCATCCTTTCCCATCTATGAGCAAATATTTTAAGTTTTAGTTTGTTCTCCCACCAGACTTTATATAATACCATATAATAATGATAGTGTATATTGTTTATAAATATTTCTCTAAAAGCAGATTTTAGATTACCTTCCCATTGATATTTTATATTAAAATCATCTCTGAAGCATCTAATTTTAGCATTTTTATTATAAATTATAACTTTTAAACTTTTACATTCATTTTTATATATTGCTAGCTATAAAGCAGAATAGAAAGAGCCATACATTTTCTGTCAGATTTACAATACATGGTATTTTTCTATCAAAGAACATTTTAAATGAGTTCTTCAGCTCATTTCATTCCTCCTTGTACTTTCCTTCACTAGTTACTTTGAATCTCTTTTGCTACTACTTCATGATCTCCATCTCCTGAATTGCCTTTGACAGTTACATTTTAAACAACCTCTTCTCTAATAGCTAAAGTTCTGCCTTCTAGTTCAGTTTGTCTTACACTCTGTCCTAATTTATTATCTGTCCAATTAGCTCATATACCCATTGTTTTACATTACTTTTATAATAGTTAGCCAAAAACACTTAGTGGTGACCATTTGCATCTGGATTGTAAACGTGTCAACCTCGATACATAAGATCTAAATATTCCATAATATTTTCCTAATCAATTTTTGTCCATTGATTCCATTTATAAGAGTAGCTATCACAATATAATAACCATCTCTCTGGATTGTTACTGAGAAGGGGGTAGATCTATATGCTTTGTTCCTTGTATTCTTTATAATTCTTGCCTTACTCCTTTTTCCCTTACAAGTATAAAGCATAATGCTTTTTTAAAATACGAATTTTTGTAACTCTGAACTTTGCAGTGATATTGCATGCAGATCACCTTGTAAAATAACCAAAAGAGCCAAAACAAATATTTGGTTGTTACTCAATTCTTACTTAAAGTGCTTTTCAAGAAAAAGAGCAAAGACAGAAACCCAAGCATGGAAATTGCTCATTTGATGTTACTCAACATTGAAGGAGATTCCTTAGTATCAGAAGCAAATTATGCTGATTATGAAAAAAGAGAGCAGGAGAGTTTGTACAGGAATCTTTCCAATAAGTTCATGTATTTAAAATACATGTCCAAAGAATGGATGGAGAGACAAATAAACAAGCACAAATAAAAAAAGAGCAAACCCAAAAGAAAGGCTGATAAAGGCATAAGATCCACATGGCTAAAGAATTTGAAAAATGTGAAAAGCCAAAATAAAGGTTTTTTAATTTATATTTGCAATAAAATAATGAAGGAAGATATTGATGCATAAAAGGAAGATTGGGATGCATAATTTAGTGTGAATACATGAGAATGCGGGGAGCAAGTCTTGTTTATTTTGTTCACTGAAGTACCATAAACATTTAAAAAGACTGCTTAGCACATACTAGGTACTCAATAAATACATTTTGGGTAAATGAATGAATGAGTCAGCAGAAATGCTCTAGCTACTCAGGTCATTTTGTTTACTCCATCAATGATGATCACTGGCTGGAAAAGGAAAGAAAAATTCAAGTATGAAGGAATTAAACTGCAATGAAATATCTTACAACTCTAAATAATGTTAACACCTCTAACCTGATTAATTTTTTAGATCTCTGAACACTGATGATTTAGTGATGAGATTGCTTTTTTGCTATCCATGATCTTTGAAGAATCCTACAGAATGAGATTAATAGCAAAAGAAAGAAAAAGGAAGAGGAAAACCTATAAATACATCAGCTTGATATCAATCTCAGAAAAATATTTTCAAATGGATGACATTTGAATAGTTAGCAAAGACAGAAATAATCACTCAAAACTTACATGAGTTAAAAAAAACACATGCCTTATTAAGCTCAGTCAAAAATAAGGTCACAAGATTCTTAAAAGTCAGAGGATCAACTTAGCTATAAACACATATGAATGTTGAGAAAGATTTGATATGATAGTGTTTTAAGATATCTTTTAACAAAAGATATAGAAAAGAGGATATTAGGTAAATTGATAGAATTTTAATTTGCTAAATACAAAGACTGTAGGTTAGTATATAAATGCCAATGCTTTTATTTTTTATTTTATTTGGCTCATTTGTTTTATTTATTATTATTATTTATGATTTGGGAGGAAGAGGGCATTGATGCCATGACATAGAGTTCTGTCCTTGACTCTGTTTCATCCAGTTTTTAAAACCTACTTCTTAAAAGACAGTGCCTAAAATAAGTGTCTCATTCTTGAATTAGCTCATGTCAAGAATCTAGAAGAGATGTTGAATAAATGGCAAAATTACAACCCAGAATTTTCAAGCTTTTCTTTTCATAGGCTGAAAAGATAGGCCATCAACTAAAAAAAACATAATAGGGATGAAGTTCTGTGCTTAAGGTCACAAAACCCGAGAGAAGGAAGTATTTTGAGAAGGGTTTCAACAACTATCTTGAATGATTCTGAGATGTGAGATGAAGTGAATACTGGATAATGTCACTGGATTTAGCAGCGCAGATTTCATTAGGAACCTTAGGAAAAACATTTTTGGTGGCATGGTGAGTGTGGAGTGGTTTATACTGTCAGATTATGGTCACTAAAATTTTTAGTAATAATTGCAATCCTGTTTCACCTTTCATCTATCTTTTACTATAAGTTTTTCTTCTTTAGAAGCAACGTCCTCTAGTTTCTCTATAATGCCCATATTATTTCAGCTTACCAGTGAGTTACAACTTATCCTTATATTTCTACTTTAAGCATTGGTAAAGAAGGGCTTGAACTCTAAGGACAAGGAGATATGGGTTTGAGTCCAAGCAGTACCACTTCCTATCTGAGTGGTCTTAAACAAGTTATTTAACCTTTATCTCCCTCAGTTTTCTTATCTGTAACATGGGAATAATGTTAGTACCTATATTTAGTATGATTGCTTTGAAGATTAGATAAAATAATACATTTGTAATGTTTGAGCCAGCACCTGGCCATGGTAAGAACTAAATGTAACTGACATTATTATCATCATAATTATTTCTATTACTACCATTGTTATTATTTGATCAGAAATGCACCAATTAGTAAAGAATAAAGACTTTTTATTTTTTTTAAAGGGTTCCTATTTAAGGTACAATATTTTGGAGTTTTAATCAATCTAGATCCAAGTATGAGTCTAGAGTGTCAAGATCTTCCCTACAGCTAATGCAGCCTAGAACTTCAAAAGATAAAGTGTAGAATAAAATGTAGAACAACGGAAGTGGCAGGCCTTTTCTGCTCAGGTCAGTTCACATTTGATGTTTTAGGTAATCTGTTCATATCTGAGTATCAAATCCTGAGAGAAATTAACAAAAATAGAAAGTTTCTATGACAAGATAACCATGTATTAAAGGGTCTGAATAGATTGTTATGTTGTTGAATAGACTGGCTTTTAAAAAGCAGAATTAGGATGAACATGACAACTATATTCACAATTTTAAAAAGACCTATCCTATGGAAGGTGTTTCAAGTGGAAAAACTTCAAATTGTGCTTCTTAAAGCCTTAGGTCTTGTAAAGGAGGCCTTTCAGTTTAAAAGGGAGTAAACTGAGTTTTCAGACAGAGAAGCAACAGGCTTCCCATATCTTAGTTCAACTAAATCCACTCCAGTGTCATCTGTTTTATACATTAGGTGTCTAAGTAAGATTGAGGAATGACACAGAAGGGAGATCTGTACAGAATATAAAAAAGAACCTCCAAGTTCTCTCCAACTTAAATTCTATATTATGACAGTTTCTCTAGTCAATTTATTCTGCACATTCTCCCCATTATGTTGTTTGCTTGTTTTGTTTGCAGTTTTTCCACCATAAACTAATGTGTTTTGATTTATTTAAATTTACATTTCAAGTGATAATACATTTGAGGAAATCATTGTTGCCCTTCCTATTTGGTAAATATAAAGCAATTTAAAGATCAAAATATTGTAAAATATGAAGGTAAAATTTCTTTAGAATTTAAGATCAAATTAATTTGTCTATATGGGTTTTTACACATTGAGATATATTCTTAGAAATTTACAAGTAGAGTTTTAAATGAATCTACAAACTATAAACAGTTTGCCAATATGAAAAGCTATGATGCTTTCTAAAGCTTCAGTATAAACCCAGTTTGAATTTGAGACAAAAGTCTCTGTTATCTTCAATCATTAAAAATGGTGTTGAGAGTCAACACTGGTTTTAGAGTCCAATAGACCAGGATTTCATTCCCAACTTTTCCACTGCTTAGTATTATTTCATTGGGCTGTTGGCTTAATCTTCCACAGCCACATTTGTCATCTGTAAAATGAGAATGTCAGCAATATTATCTACTTCCCTAGGTTGTTGTGAATAAAAAGCTATATACTGCAGTAAACTGTGATTTATACCTTAAAAACTATTATGTAAATATACTATGTTATTATTAGTATCACCTAAGTAGTGGAGGAAAGTTTGGTTTAGGCAAATTCTGTTAAATTGTAGTTAAGAAAACAAAATAGACATATTCAATTATATTTTGAGTAGGATAAAGCTAATCTAGTTGTTGAGCATAACTTCATTTCTATTTATTTTGCTTCTGAGTTAATGTTAAAGCAAGAGGATGACAATAAAACGGATGTGAATGAGCTAAATTACCTTCCCAACATACCAACATCTATAATTCCACAAACTTTTAGTAAAGAGATAAGATTGCAAAGTGTTTTCTTAGGGTCAATGGGCAATAAAAACATCTGTGGTGTTTGCCCTCTCTGACACTGAATTCTCAGTGCTTTATTATTATTAGTTTTCTTATTATAACATTCTCAAGGGACACAGAGAATCTCATTAGTTACAGAGGTTCTCTAGAATAGTGATTTTCCATGAAGATGCCACAACCCTCAAGTTAAAATATTATCAATATACAGGTGTATAAAAGAACTTTGAACAAAGTGATTTTTCTATACCACCCTCACCCTGGTGAGAACCTAGACTTGTGTTATCCAATATGGTAGTGATTAGCCACATGTAGTCACTGAATTATAAATTGATTAATTAAAATTAAAATATTGAGTTCCTTAATTATGATAGCTACATTTCAAGTGCTCATTAGCTGAATTTTCTTCATCATAGAAATTTCTATTAGTACTGAATCAGACACATCTTGTATAGTTACAATAAAGTTTCAAATTTCAATGAGAGTGACACTGGCAAGATAGTGGACAAGAAGTCTCCAGGTCCTTGTTCTCCCGTGGAAACACTAAATAAACAACAAATATAGACCCAAGTAGCTTTAGGAGAACTGTAGAAACCAGTTAAAAGTTGCAGCAACAAAGCACATGGCCTAATAACGAAAACATACTCAAGACAGCAGGGAATTTTATAGTATTTTGCTTACCGTTGCCCCACTCCCACTCTGAGGCAGTACAGTGATATCAGGAAGAAGTTGCCTAATTCCCAGTTTCTCACCTGAGATGAATGGAAAAGAGCAGAACTTGCTTACAACTTTCTGGTTTGGCTGGGGACAGCTCGAGGAACTGGTTTCCATATCTCATCCCACTAAATGCATGGAACAGAATGGTGGTATTGTTTGGATATCAGGTTGGAAGCTGCTGAAAGCAGTGGCAAGCACCATAACACATAAGTGTTGTAGGGGGAATGCATACCCATGAGTACCTAAAGACAAGAGATTACAGGCTGAACAATATGATAGAATATGTATGGTCCTATGAAGCAGCTGAAGTGAGACTCAGGGAAATTAAGACATTTAAAAAAACTATGTAAAAGGAAATTGGTTGGGAAAGCACACACACAGCCCCAGGGAGGATGCAGCCCCAGAAAAGGTTGAGAGGACCTTGACCTTTATGCAGAGATGATTAGTGAAGGCCTTTCCCTGCATGAAGCAAGTCCACAAAGACTAGGAGAGGTAGTTGTTATTTCAAATGTTAGTTGTCAACAAAATATAAAATGTAAAGAAATAGGAAATATGGCCCATTTATAGGATAAATCTCTAGAAACTGACCCTAAAGAGAAACAGGCCTTGGAATTCTTTGGCAAAGACTTCAAAACAACTGTTTTAAATGCACCTAATGAGCAGAAGGAGAATAGGGATTGGACAACTAAATAAAACCAGGAAAAAAATATATTAACAAATGAGAATATCAACAGAGATGTAGAAATTATAAAAGAAGAACCAAATAAAAATTATGGGCCAAAAAACACAATAAATGAATTTTAAAATTCACTAGCAGAGTTCAACAACAGAATCAAATAGGCAGAAGAAAGAATTAGTGAATATGAAGACAGATCATTTGAAACGATCAAGTTTGAGGAACAAAAAGGAAAAAAGAATGAAAAATGATGAACAGAGCATAAGGGACTTACAGGATAGCACTAAGAAGTTCAATATACACATTATGAGACTTCCAGAAGAGAAAAAAGGGTTAACTTGAATAAATAATATCTGAAAACTTTCCAAATTTGAGGAAAGACATGAATATTCAAATGTAAGAAGCTGAATGATCTCCAAGTAGGATAATTCAAAGAGACACATTATAATCAAACTGTCAAAGGTGAAAGATAGAGAATCTTGAAACAACATGAAAAAAGTGACTTATCCCACACAAAGGATCTTCAATAATATTATCAGCAACTCTTTAGCAGAAAACTTTATAGGCTAGAAGGCAGTGGGATGATACATTTAAAGTGCTAAAAAAACCCTGTCAACAGGGAATACTATACCTGGTTGGAAAAACTGTCCTTTGAAAATGAAGGATAAGTTAAGATTTTTCTTAGATAAAATAAGCTAAGGGAATACATTACCATTAATCTTACTCTACAAAAAATGCTAAAGGGATTCCTTCATGTTGAACAGAAGGCTGTAACTAGAACACACATGAAAATATAAAGTTCTCTGGCAAAGTTTCATAGATAAACAAATATAAAAAGCTATATTATTATAATTTTGGTTCATAATTCCACTATTTATACTTTTATAACATTTAAAAGAGAACACATAAAAATAATTTTTTACCTATCTTAATGGGTATGCAATATATAAAGATGTAATTTTTGACATCAATGACAAAAAGTGAGAGTTATGTAAAGATGTAAAGGAATAGAGTTCCGTGTGTGATTGAGGTTAAATTGTTATTAGTTTAGAATTGATTCTTAGCACTTTAGAATGGTAATCCTCATGGTAAGCACAAAGAAAATATCTATGGACTATAAACAAAAGTAAATGAGAAGGGAATAAGAAAATATCAATGTAAAAAGTCAACTAAACAAAAAGGAAGGCAGTAAAGGAGGAAATAAAGGACAAAAAATTAAAAGATATAAAAAAACAACGAACAAAATGCAAAAGTAATTGCTTTCCTATCAATAATTGCATATGTTACTTAGTTATTTTATAATTGGAAGTTTGTATACCTGAAAATAATATTGTATATCAATTCTACCTAATAAAAGAACTAATAAAATAAAAAATTACATCACATTTAAATGGATTAAATTCCCCAATCAAAAGACAAAGATTGGCAGAATGAATATAAAATAACCCCCAAGATCAAGCTATATGCTGTTTATAAGGGAGTCACGTTAGATGTAAAGGCATGCATAAGTCGAAAGAGACAAACATGAAAAATGGTATGCTATGCAAATGCAAATAACAACCAAAAGAGAGCAAGGTGGCTATTTTTAATATCAGATGAAATGGACATTGAGTAAAACCTATTAAAAGAAGCAAAAGACATTATTATGGAATAATGATAAAAGCATCAATTAACCAAAAAGCTGTAGCCATTATAGACATATTGGTTACAAATGACAGAGCCCCTAAATATATGAAGCAAACATTAACAGAATTGAAGGGAGAAATACAGAACTCTACAATAACATAAGTGACTTCAATACTACTCTCATTAATGGATAGCACAATCACACAAAATATTAGTAAGGAAGTAGAAGACTTGAACAACACAACAGACAAATTGTACCTAACAGATATACACTGAACACTCTATCCAACAACATTAGAATGCATTTTTCTCAAATGAGTACAGAATATCCTCCAATATAAACCATATATTAGGATTGTATATATTAGGCTACACACAAGTCAATAAATTTTAAAAGATTGAAATCATAAAAGTATCTACTGTAATCACAGTGGAATGAAATTAGAACTCAATAGGAGAAGGAGAACAGGAAAACCAAAAATATGTGGAAATGAAACAACACCCTCTTTCATAACCAACAGGTCAAAGCATAAAATCAGAAGGGAAATTACAAAATATCTTGAGATAAATAAAAAGGAAAACAGAACATACAAAGAGAAAAGTTTAGAGCAATAAATGCTAATATTTAAAAAAAAGAAAGATATGAAATCAGTGCCCTAATTTTGCACATTGAGAAACATTCTCAAATTCACACAGAACCACAGTGAATACCAAATAGCTTAAAAAATCTGGAGAAAGAAGAACAAAGCTAGTGGCCTCATGTATCTTGATTTCAAAATATATTAAAAAGCTACAGTAGTCAAAACAGTATGGTACTGGCATAAAGAAAGACATATAGACCAATGGAACAAAATACGGAGCCAGAAATAAATCCACACATGTATAGTAAACTGATCTTCAACAAGGGTGTCAAGAATACATAATGAGGAAGGAAAGTCTCTTCAACTTGATAGCTACATGCAAAAGAATGAACTTGGAACCTTATTTTACAACACATGCAAAAACAACTCAAATGGATTAAAGAATTAAACATAAAATCTGTTACTATAAAACTTCTAGAAGAAAACATAGGGGAAATATCATGACATTTCTTTTGACAATAATATATTAAATATGATTCCAAAGGTATAGGCAGAAATAGCAAAAATAGACAAGTGGGACTTTATCAAATTTAAAAATTTGTGCACAGCAAAGAAAACAACAAAATGAAAAGGCAACCTAAAGAATGTGAAGAAATACTTGTTAGCCATGTGTTTGGTAAAAGATTAATATCCAAAATATATAAGGAATTTCTAAAACTCAATTACAAAATAACAAACAACAAGATTAAAAAACAGGTAAAAGTCTTGAAGATATTTACCCAAAAATGACATACAAATGTTCAAGAGGCATATGGAAAGACTCTTAGCATCACTTATCATCAGAGGAATCAAAAACAGAAGCACAATGAAATATCACTTCACACCTGTTAAAATGGCCATTATAAATAAATAAATAAATAAATAAATAAATAAATAAATAAATAAACAAATATCATTGGTGAGAATGTAGGAATATAGGAACTCTTGTGCACTATTTCTGGGAATGTAAAATGGTGCATCTGTTATGAAAAAGAGTTGAAAAATTGCTCACAAAAATAAAAATAGAACCACTATGTCATCCAACTATATGGCTTCTGGATTTTATCCAAAATAATTGAAATTAGTATCTCAGAGATTTGTCCTTCGATGTTCACTGTGGCATCATTCACAATAGCCAAGCCATGGAAGCAACTTTAACCATGGATGGGTGAATGGATAAAAACTATGTGGTATATAAAATACCTAGGAATAAACCTAACGAAGGAAGTAAAAGACCTATATTATGAAAATTACAAGACACTCCTAAGAGAAATTAAAGAGGACACTTACAAATGGAAATCCATCCCATGCTCTTGGCTAGGATGAATAAATATTGTCAAAATGGTTATACTACCTAAAGCAATCTACAGATTCAATGCAATCCCTATGAAAATACCAACAATATTCTTCAATGAACTGGAACAAATAGTTATAAAATTCATATGGAACCACAAAAGACCCCGAATAGCCAAAGAAATCCTAAGGAAGAATAAAATAGGGAGAATAACGATCCCAGACTTCAAACTCTACTACAAAGTTACAGTAATCAAGACAATTTGGTATTGGCACAAGAACAGACCCAAAGACCAGTGGAACAGAATAGAAAATCCAAACATTAACCCAAACATATACAGTCAATTAATATATGATAAAGGAGCCTTGGACATACAATGGGGAGATGACAGCCTCTTCAGCAGCTGGTGTTGGAAAAACTGGACAGCTACATGTAAGAGAATGAAGCTGGACTACTATCTAACCCCATACACAAAAGTAAACTCAAAATGGATCAAAGACGTGAATGTAAGTCATGAAACCATAAAACTCTTAGAAAAAAACATAGGCAAAAATCTCTTGGACATAAACATGAGCAACTTCTTCATGAACATATCTCCCCAGGCAAGGGAACCAAAAGCAAAAAATGAACAAGAGGGACTATATAAAGCTGAAAAGCTTCTATTCAGCAAAGGACACCATCAGTAGAACAAAAAGACATCCTACAATTTGGGAGAATATATTCATAAATGACATATTTGATAAGGTGTTCACATCCAAAATATATAAAGAACTCACACACTTCTACAATAAAAAAGCAAATAATCCAATTCAAAAAAGGGCAGAGGACATGAATAGACACTTCTCCAGAGAAGAAATTCAGATGGCCAACAGGCACACGAAAAGATGCTCCATATCGCTAATCATCACAGAAATGCAAATTAAAATCACAATGAGATATCACCTCACACCAGTAAGGATGGCCAACATCCAAAACACAAACAACAACAAATGTTGGTGAGGATGTGGAGAAAGGGGAACCCTCCTACATTGCTGGTGGGAATGCAAATTAGTTTAACCATTGTGGAAAGCAGTATGGAGGCTCCTCAAAAAACTCAAAACAGAAATACCATTTCACCCAGGAATCCCACTCCTAGGAATTTACCCTAAGAATGCAGCAGCCCAGTTTGAAAAAGACAGATGCACCCCTATATTTATTGCAGCACTATTTACAATAGCCAAGAAATGGAAGCAACCTAAGTGTCCATCAGTAGATGAATGGATAAAGAAGATGTGGTACATATACACAATGGAATATTATTCAGCCATAGGAAGAAAACAAATCCTACCATTTGCAACAACATGGATGGAGCTAGAGGGTATTATACTCTGTGAAATAAGCCAGGTGGAAAAAAGACAATTATCAAATGATTTCACTGATATGTGGAGTATAAGAGCAAAGAAAAAACTGAAGGAACAAAACAGCAGCAGACTCACAGAACCCAAGAATGGACTAACAGTTACCAAAGGGAAAGGGACTGGGGAGGATGGGTGGGAAGGGAGGGACAAGGGGGAATTAGGGGCATTAGGATTAGCAGACATAATGTAGGAGGGGCACGGGGAGGGCTGTACAACTCAGAGAAGATAAGTAGTGATTCTGTGGCATCTCACCACGCTGATGGGCAGTGACTGTAATGAGGTATGTGGGGGGGAGTTGATGAAGTGCGGAGTTTAGTAACCATAATGTTGCACATGTAATTGTAGATTAATGATACCAAAAAAACCAAACAAACTATACGGTATATGAATGCAGTGTAATATTTCTCAGCCTTAATAAAAGAAGGAAATCCTGCCATATCCAACAACATGGATGAACCTTGAGGACATTATGCTAAGCAAATTAAGCCAGTCACAGAAAGATAAACTACATGATTCCATTTATGTGAGGAATCTAAAGTAGTCAAACTTACAGGAGCAGAAAGTAGAAAGGTGCTTTCCAGGAGCTGGGGGAAGTGAGAAATGGTATAAAGTTGTATATAATGGTAAATTTCTGAAGATTTTCTGTACGATTTTGAACTTGTAGTTATCAATTCCGTACTATACACATAAAAACTTGTTGGGTGGACAGATATCATGTTGTTTTTCTACCACAATAAAAAATGCACAAATGAGCATCTGTCAAAGTAGACACTAGATAGTCTTCATGAAGTTTGCATTCCAGTGGAAGATAAGGACAATAAACAGATAGTAGTAGTCCTGTGTTAAATACTATAATAATAAATTCAAGTACTACGAGAGAACGTCATTCCCCGCCTCATATACTTTTGAGCGCTCTCTTTTTCCAACTCCTTACCCTCCAGTTTATGTCTTCAGTTATAAAGAACAATTATTTTCTTTCTCTAATTTCCTTTTCTAAACATTTGTATGAGTTAGAAGGTAAACAGGGACCAGGTATTTAAGAGCTTGGTAAGTCGCGTCAAGGAATTTGGACTTTTAAGACCAGTGAGGAAACACACATTAAGCAACAGAATGACGTGGTCAGGCACAGGAAAGTGAGTTAGGAAACTGACGTAATTCAGTTGACAGACTATGGTGGTTTGAACTGATTTAATATTGAATAGCTATAATTGACAGGTTTAGTGACTGAATAGGTGTAAGGGAGAGGTAAGAATCAAAGATGATTCCTAGGTATTTAGATAAGGCAACTAGATGGATGGTGTGTAATTTACTGAGATGAGGAATTTGACACTAAGATGATTAATACAAAGTGATAATATGAGAAATATGGGAGAATTATTAGATTTGGGCATTTTTGTACAATAGATAATTTTTACTTGGAGCTCTGAAATCAAGACTATCTTTGTAACTTGGAATGGAATGTTTTTATTTCTATTTCTGTAACCCAAACAGTTTAGTTTTATACCAATTTTTGGTAACATTTTTCTTAGTACAGCAATTACTTTTTTTATTTACTTGATAGATATCTCATATCTGCCTTACTGGTATTGGTAAATTTTACTAAGAAACCAAGTTGAAGGTAAATTTTAGCAAAGAAAAAAGGCCTAGTGAAAACAATAAAATGTCTGGTTGTAAAATAGCCCAAATGCAATGATGCAGGTATTCCAAGAACAGTATAGTATTACACAGCCTGTCGTTACTATTATTTCCTCTTGGCAAAGACTTCTGAACAATATACTTTATGATTACTTGAAATTATTGTCAGAAAGATGTAGATTGCAATTTTTCATCTTTCTTTGGCCCCCAGACATGCACAAGACTTTCGGTCTGGTTATGGGTTAAAGAGGAATAGAATTAGAATTTCTGAAATATTTGCTAATGAAAGATGAATAAAAAAGTTTTGGAACAGAATCTTAAAAATAAACATTTTTGATACATTTGCTTTAATAAGACAATTATTCATGAATCAGTTCTTACAATTAATTCATGTTCTCTGACCTAATTCTTTAGAAAATAATGACAGTCTTCTGTTCAATTATTAAGCGTGTGCCAGAACTATTGCATTTTAATTGGGAATGGCATTTCAGTATGCACTTACTTGTGATAGTCCAACTTATTTTGTAGTCCACTTATTTAATTAGATGTATTATAAATATACGCAATTCTTCTGAAAAATAAGATCAAAAGATACCAAATCTTTTCTGTCTGTGCTATGATGTTACATCTTCCCATTCCTTCACAGCCAAAACATTTTAAAAAGTGTAATTTACAATTGCAGTATTGATTTTATTTCAGAATATTTATGTTCCTCATAATCCCGTTTCTGTTCTAAATGAAAGTGTTTTTGTGGGGGGGGTTATGGGTAGGTAATTGGTCATTTCCTGTCAAATTCAAATGTTTCTTCTCAATCCTCACTAGGCATTTGACACTGTTCACCAACACAGTAATCACCATTTGATTTTTAAACTCCTTCCTTGCCTATCATAATATTGCACTCTCCTAATTGCCCAACATCTCTTCAATCACTTTTAAAACTTGCCCCTCTCCATCTTTTAACTGTAGGTGTTTCTTAATGCTTTGTCTCTTTCCATGCTATGTGCTTTCTCCAGATGATTTGAATTATCACACACAGGATGATGACTACCACATCTATAATCCTGGCCCTGCTGCTTCTTCCAAGCTCCAGACTAATTTTCAACATATGGCTTGGCATGTGTCATCATGTAAATTCCCACTAGGATCCTAAACCTGACATTTTTAATACCAAACTTATCTGACTGACCAAACCTGTTCCTTCTCCTATGTTCCAAACTCTTCTTAATTGGATTCTCACCTTTAAAATCACTTATATTAGAAACCTCACAGAGATTTTTTAACTCATTCTTTTCTTTCACCTCACATCCAAACAGTTTGGGGACCTTATAGCCATACTTTGGCAATATCTTTTATATCTACCTTTACCTTTCTATCCATGGCCATACTTCATGCCTTTATTAACTTTTGCCTGGAGTGTTAGTACAGCTCCCAGTTGTCTCTTTTCGCCATTACTTTTTCTAGGGTTATTCTTCACAGGTAAGTTTATGCCACCACTCATCTCAGAAATAATTTTGAGTCTGTCCACTAGGCTCAGTCTCCTTAGCAAAGTATTCAGTGTGTCCTGGCCCAACAAACTCTCTAATCTCATATTCCACTCTATTTTTCTATGTAACCTATGTTCTGGCCACACTGATCTCTATTCATACTTATGCCCAGTTTTCAATTATACAAAAACTGTTCTCAACCTTCAAGATTCAGTTAAAATATCACCACTTCCATGAAGCTTTCTATTAATTAAAAAAACCTCTTCTTTTTCTATATTCCTGTAACATTTTATATTTACCTCAGTTATAGTACTTAGATTCTTCTTTATAGTTTGGTACTTGCTAACATATCTAGAACCCAAATAAATAAAGCAGCATAATACAAAGAGCATGTATACACTCAACAATATTTGGTCTTTACTTAGAATTTAAATCCTATAACAATATATATACAATTTTGGTAGGAAAATATTCAGTGTTTCACTGAGACAAAGAAGTAGAACAAGAAATTGGGAAAGGTGGCTCACATTTTAGAAATGTTGTCTGATAAACTAGCTTCTAACCAAGTTTACACTGACAAAATCATCATTATTCAAATGTTTGTTTCTAAGACATTAACATGTTCTACATTAAACGTAGTTTCTAAATTAGTTTCATCAAGAGAATTTTTCAAATTCTCCTTCACCACAGCAGCAGAGTATATAGTATGAAAAGATAATAAATACAGAAATAGTTAGGTTGCTACTAAATAGTAAGAAAAATAAATGATAATGAACCAACTACAGCAAATATCATCTTAATGTGATAAAATTGTATCTTTGCACAAGGCCTTAAGTATCAAGAGGAACAAAGCAATACATCATTCACAGACAGCTATTGGCTTTTACCTCAAACCAAATGACATTTACTAAGTCCCATTCATACCTAAAAGAGAGGATGCTTGTCACTCTTATATTTTCAATACCTTGGATGTAGGGATAATACTATCTTAGGGACATAACTTTGGAACATGGGTTTAGTATTCATGATGTGCTTCAATATACTCTGAAACGCTGTATTTTGAAAAACATTCTTAGGAACCTTTGTATTGCCTGTTCATCTGGGCTCTCAGTATTATAGGTCAACCTCCAAAACCAGCAATAGACCTTGTGAAATGTTTCTTAGGCCTTAGTAGCAGTGCATCCAGAATAATGAATACAGCACCGAAGAGCAATTCTCTTTGACTGGACAAGTTCCCTTCCTGACACAGTAGCTTTTCATTTTTTTAAATTTTTTATTAAAGTATTATTGATATACACTCTTATGAAGGTTTCACATGAAAAAACAATGTGGTTACTACACTTACACATATTATCAAGTCCCCACCTATACCCCAAGGCAGTCATTGTCCATCAGTGTAGTAAGATGCCACAGATTCACTATTTGCTTTCTCTGTGCAACACTGTTTTCCCCGTATTCCCACACACCATGTGTACCCCTCAATCCCCTTCTTCTTCCCTCTCACACCCCTCCCCTTTGGTAACCCCTAGTCCCTTCTTGGAGTCCGTGGGTCTGCTGCTACTTTGTTTCTTCAATTTTGCTTTGTTGTTATACTCCACAAATGAGGAAAATCATTTGGCACTTGTCTTTCTCCGCCTGGCTTATTTCACTGAGCATAATATCCTCCAGCTCCATCCATGCTGTTGCAAATGGTAGGATTTGTTTCTTTCCTATGGCTGAATAGTATTCCACTGTTTATATATACCACATCTTCTTTATCCATTCATCTACTGATGGACACTTAAGTTGCTTCCATATCTTGGCTATTGTAAATAGTGCTGTGATAAACATAGGGGTGCATATGTCTTTTTGAATCTGAGAAGTTGTATTCTTTGGGAAAATTCCAAGGAGTGGGATTCCCGGGTCAAATGGTATTTTTATTTTTAGTTTTTCGAGGAACCTCCATACTGCTTTCCACAATGGTTGAACTAGCTTACATTCCCACCAGCAGTGTAGGGGGGTTCCCCTTTCTCCACATCCTTGCCAGCATTTGTTGTTCTTAGACTTTTGGATGGTGGCCACCCTTACTGATGTGAGGTGATATTTCATTGTGGTTTTAATTTGCATTTCCCTGATGATTAGTGATGTGGAGCATCTTTTCATGTGTCTGTTGGCCATCTGAATTTCTTCTTTGGAGAATTGTCTCTTCATATCCTCTGCCCATTTTTTAATCAGGTTATTTGCTTTTTGGGCGTTGAGGTGCGTGAGTTCTTTATATATTTTGGATGTTAACCCCTTGTCGGATATGTCATTTACAAATATATCTCCCATACTGTAGGATGCGTTTTTGTTCTATTTTTGGTGTCCTTTGCCATCCAGAGGCTTTTTAGTTTGATGTAGTCCCATGTGTTCATTTTTGCTTTTGTTTCCCTTGCTCGAGGACATACATTCAGGAAGAGGTTGATCCTGCTTGTATTCAGGAGATTTTTGCCTATGTTGTCTTCTAAGAGTTTTATGGTTTCATGACTTACATTCATGTCTTTGATCTATTTCGAGTTTACTTTTCTGTATGGGGTTAAAAGAATCCAGTTTCATTCTCTTGCATATAGCTGTCCAGTTTTGCCAACACCAGTTGTTGAAGAGGCTGTCATTTCCCCATTGTATGTCCATGGCTACTTTACCATATATTAGTTGACCATATATGGTTGGGTTTATATCAGGGCTCTCTAGTCTGTTTCATTGGTCTATGGGTCTGTTCTTGTGCCAGTACCAAATTGTCTTGATTATTGTGGCTTTGTAGTAGAGCTTGAAGTTGGGGAGTGTAATCCCCCAGCTTTATTCTTCCTTCTCAGGATTGCTTTGGCCATTCAGGGTCTTTTGTGGTTCCATATTAATTTTAGAATGATTTGCTCTAGTTCATTGAAGAATGCTGTTGGTATTTTGTTCGGAATTGGATTAAATCTGTAAATTGCTTTAGGCAGGATGACCATTTTGACAATATTAACTCTTCCTATCCATGAACATGGGATGTGTTTCCATTTATTGGTATCTTCTTTAATTTCTCTCATGAGTGTCTTGTAGCTTTCAGAGTATAGTCTTTCACTTCCTTGGTTAGGTTTATTCCTATGTATTTTATTTTTTTGATGCAATTGTGAATGGAATTGTTTCCCTGATTTCTCTTTCTGCTAGTTCATTGTTATTATATAGGAATGCCACAGATTTCTGCATACTAACTTTGTATCCTGCAATTTTGCTGAATTAAGATATTAGATCTAGTAGTTTTGGAGTGAATTCTTTAGGGATTTTTATGTACAATATCAGGTCATCTGCAAACAGGGACAGTTTAACTTCTTCCTTGCCAATCTGGATGCCTCTTATGTCTTTGTTTTGTCTTATTGCCATGGCTAGGACCTCCAGTACTCTGTTGAATAGAAGTGGGGAGAGTGGGTATCCTTGTCTTGTTCCCAATCTTAAAGGACAACTTTTGAGCTTCTCACTGTTACGTATAATGTTGCCTGTGGGTTTGTCATATATGGCCTTTATTATGTTGAGGTACTTGCCCTCTATACCCATTTTGTTGAGAGTTTTTATCATGAATGGGTATTGAATTTTGTCAAATGCTTTTTCAGCATCTATGGAGATGATCATGTGGTTTTTGTCCTTTTTTGTTGATGTGGTGGCTGATGTTGATGGATTTTTGAATGTTGTACCATCCTTGCATCCCTGGAATAAATCCTACTTGGTCATGATGGATGATCTTTTGGATGTATTTTTTAATTCGGTTTGCTAATATTTTGTTGAATATTTTTGTATCTATGTTCACCAGGGATATTGGTCTGCAATTTTCTTTGTGGTGTCTTTCCCTGGATTTATTATTAGAGTGATGCTGGCCTCATGGAATAAGTTTAGAAGTATTCCCTCTTCTTCTACTCTTAGGAACACTTTCAGAAGGATGGGTATTAGGTCTTTACTAAATGTGTTTGATAAAATTCAGCAGTAAAGCCATCTCGTCCATGGGTTTTGTTCTTAGGTAGTTTTTGATTACCAATTCAATTTTGTTGCTGGTAATTTGTCTGTTCAGATTTTTTGTTTCTTTCTGGGTCAGCCTTGGAAGGTTATACTTTTCTTGAAAGCTGTTGATTTCTTCTAGTTTATCCAGTTTGTTAGCATATAATTTTTCATAGTATCCTCTAAAATTCTTTGTATTTCTGTGGTGTCCATAGTGATTTTTCCTTTCTCATTTCTGATTCTGTTTATGTGTGTAGACTCCCTTTTTTTCTTGATAAGCCTGGCTAGGGGTTTATCTATTTTGTTTATTTTCTCAAAGAACAGCTACTCCTTTCATTGATTCTTTGTATTGTTTAATTTTTATTTATTTCTGCTCTAATATGTATTATGGCCTCCTTCTACTGACTTTGGGCCTAATTTGTTCTTCTTTTTCTAGTTTCATTAATTGTAAGTTTAGACTCTTTATATGGGATTGTCTTTCTTTCCTCAGATGGGCCTGTATTGCAATATACTTTCCTCTTAGCACAGCCTTCGCTACATCCCATAGATTTTGAGGTGTTGAATTACTGTTGTCCTTTGTCTCCATATATTGCTTGATCTCTGCTTTTATTTGGTTATTGATCCATTGGTCATTCAGGCACATGTTGTGAAGCCTCCATGAGTGGGATTTTTCATTTTCTTTGCATAATTTATTTCTTGTTTCATGCCTTTGTGGCCTGAGAAACTGGTTGGTAAAATTTCAATTTTTTTGAATGTACTGAGGCTCTTTTTGTGGCCTAGTATATGATCTATTTTTTAAAATGTTCCATGTGCACTTGAGAAGAATGTGTATTGTGCTGCTTTTGGGTGTAGAGTTCTGTAGATGTCTGCTAGGTCCATGTGTTCTAACGTGTTGTTCACTGTTTCTGTCTCCTTACTTATTTTATGTCTCATTGATCTGTCCTTTGGAGTGAGTGGAGTGTTGAAGTCTCCTAGAATGAATGCATTGCATTGTATTACCCCCTTTTAATTCTGTTGGTATTTGTTTCACATATGTTGGTGCTCCTGTGTTGGGTGCATAGATATTTATTATAGTTATATCTTCTTGTTGGATTGACCCCTTTATCATTATGTAATGTCATTCTTTGTCTCTTGTTGGGACTTTCTTTGTTTTGAAGTCTATTTTGTCTGATACAAGTATGCAACTCCTACTTTTTTCTCCCTATTAGTTGTATGACATATCTTTTTCCATCCCTTCACTTTTGGTCTGTGTATGTCTTTGGATTTAAAGTGAGTCTCTTGTAGGCAGCATATAGGTGTGTGTTGTTTTTTTGTCCATTCAGTGACTCTATGTCTTTTGATTTGTGCTTTCAGACCATTTATATTTAGGGTGATTATTGATTGGTATGTACTTATTGCCATTGCAGGCTTTAGATTCATGGTTACCAAAGTTCAAGGTTAACTTCCTTACTATCTAAGAGTCTAACTTAACTTACTTAATATGCTATTACAAACACAGTCTAAAGGTTAATTTTTTCTCCTTTTCTTCCTCCTCCATTCGTTATATATTAGGTATCACATTCTGTACTCCTTGTCTATACCTTGATTGATTTTGGGGATAGTTGATTTAATTTTGCATTTGCTTGGTAATAAACTGTTCTACTTTCTTTACTGTGATTTTATTACCTCTGATGACAGCTATTAAACCTTAGAAACACTTCCATCTGTAGCAGTCCCTCCAAAATACACTGTAGAGATGGTTTGTAGGAGGTAAATTCTCTCAGCTTTTGCTTATCTGGAAATTTTTTATCCTTCCTTCAAATTGTAATGATAACCTTGCCAGGTAAAGTATTCTTGGTTCGAGGCCCTTCTGCTTCATTGCATTAAATACATCATGCCACTCCCTTCTGGCCTGTAAGGTTTCTGCTGAGAAGTCTGATGAAAGCCTAATGGGCTTTCCTTTGTATGTGATCTTATTTCTCTCTCTGGCTGCTTTTAATATTCTGTCCTTATCATTGATCTTTCCCATTTTTATTACTATATGTCTTGGTGTTGTCTTCCTTGGGTCCCTTGTGCTAGGAGATATGTGCACCTCCATGGCCTAAGAGACTATTTCCTCCCCCAGATTGGGGAATTTTTCAGCAATTACCTCCTCAAAAACACTTTCTATCCCTTTTTCTGTCTCTTCTTCTGGCATCCCTATAATGCAAATATTTTTCTGTTTGGATTGGTCACACAGTTCTCTCAATATTCTTTCAGTCTTAGTGATCCTTTTTTCTCTCTGTGCCTCAGCTTCTTTGTATTCCTCTTCTCTAATCTCTATTTCATTTGTCATCTCCTCCACTGTATCTAATCTGCTTTTAAAACTTTCCATTGTATGTTTCATTTCTGATACTGTGCTCCTTAATGATTGGATCTCCAACTGGAATTCTTCCCTGAGTTCTTGAATATTTTTCTGTACCTCCATGAGCATTTTAATGGTTTTTATTTTGAAATCCCTTTCAGGCAGATTCATAAAGTTGATTTCATTTGAATTTTTCTCAGGTTTGTATTCATAATTTTACTTTGAACTACGTTCCTTTGGCATTTCATATTTCTATATGGCACCCTCTAGTGCTGAGAAGCTCTACTCTCTGGAGCAGCTCATCCTTGAAGCAATGTCAGGGGTCACAGAGGAGTGGTATTGATGTCTGGGGTGAGGAAAGAGCTGTTTCCTTCTTCCTGGCTGCTATGTCTGTCTCCACTGCCAGAACCAGTGGGATGAGCATGCCGGTATAAGCCCCTGTGCTTTGCATTTGTAGTTGCTGTGGACTGGGCTTCTCTCTGGCTGGCCTAATGCCAGGGTAGGGTTTGCCAATTTGTGAGTCAGGTGGATCTGGCCAGGGGAAAGGCTCAGTTGGCTGTGTATCTTGGAGGGGTACTTGGAGCCCTGTAGCCAGCCAGGGAGCTGGAGCTCCTGAAGATTGTGAAAGTTCCCAACCTTCTGGGCAGAGTATACCTGGACAATTTTGTCTTCCTGTCCTTCCCTCTGAGCAGTAAGCTCTGTGCAATCCTTGCCCCTTTAGCAGCTCTCTTACTGTTAGGAAGTCTCTCAGACTGGCTACCTTTCTTTTGTCCCAGAGCAGCTGGGTATGGATCCCTGCTTTCCACAAGGGACTGGAATCTGTCTCTCCAGGTATTCTGCCTGTCTTAGCTTTCCAACCCCCTAATCACGAGAGTACCATGAAATCACCATGAAATTTAGGTTTGTCCTCCCAGATAAGATCTCTAGAGTTAGGTATTCAGCAGTCCCAGGCCTCCACTCCCTCCCCACTCTGTTTTTCTTCCTCCCGCTGGTGATATGAGTTTGGGGAAGGGCTTGGGTACTGCTGGGCCATGGCTTTGGTACGTTACCCTGTTCCATGAGATTTATTCTTTTCTCCAGGTGTATGCAGTTTGGCACAGTCCTCTTTTCTGTTGCTCTTTCAGGATTAGTTGTATTAATTATATTTTCATATTATATGTGGTTTTAGGAGGAAGTCTCTGTCTCACCTCTCACACTGCCATCTTTAATCCTCACCCAGAGTAGCTTTTTGACATTTCTCGTCACCTATTTTCTTTTGAGCTTGTCTTTGGATTATGGGCTAGTAGGAAATTTCCTAGTTACAAAAGTGAAACTTTTGGGTAATACTTCTTCAAATATTTCCATGAAAAGAAAATAATCTCCAACTGCAAAATCTCAAAATACCATTTTGTATCAGGTGTCTAATGATTTCTTTCATCCAAAAGTTTCCTATTCTCATTTGCATTGGCTAAAAGACATGCACTGTTAAAAGACAACTCTCTGTGGGCTGCTCACGTTTCTGCATGCCTTACAAGGAAAGGCAGTGGTTGCTTTCCAGACTGTTTTTTCAAAAATGTTTGTATAATGAATTACTTTATTAGATAGAGATAATATCTCCCTCCAGAGCACAGAGCAGTTTTGTTTACTTTCCAATATAATAGAGATATTGTCTTCATCCAGGGCAAAGATCAGACAGGCTTACTGACCATTATAAAAGCTTCAAGTTCCCCAGGATCAGAGTTCCTTTTCTATAATGTAACCCATTTCACGTACAGGCACTAACTGGCCCTCTTAATGTCACCCTGTGGAAATTGAGACTTAGAGAACTGGCCCAAGTGCTGTCACCCTGGCTAATGTTATTGCCATGAGTAACAAAGTTATTTTTTCGTGACTTGGCAGTCTCATGTCTTTTGCCAGCATCCATAAAACTGTGGTAGGCTAGCTCATTAGCTTGTGAGTAAAATCTCTGATCCTTGGAAGTTATTGACACTTTCATAGGTGCATTCTTTCAGGTAAAAAAAAGAAAGAAGAAACAACCTCTAGGCAACATTGTCTTAGAAAGGTGTTTTAAATGGAAAAAAGTGAACATATTAATTCAGTTTTTCCTAGTGAAAATTCATTGTCATGAATTGTAGGCTGCTTAGGTAACTAATACTATTCAAGCAATATTTTTTCTAGTATTTCAATTATTTAAATTGTTTTGCAATTTCTTTTCATTTTCCCTTCTGCAATTTCAGCCTATTTTAAGACTAGTTAACAGGAAAACATGACCAAATGTATTTATTTTCCTACACTAGTGGGTACATGGAGCAATGTTTGACACTTTGCTACACTGGGAAAAAATGAATTACTGCATATCGACAGTGTTGCTCTCTGACAATGTGAAAAACACTACTTAGTCCATAGCGGTGGAGATTATAGTTGTGTGCATGGAATATATTGTGAAAAATACAAACTTATGACCATTTATTTTGCATATTGCAAAGTTTTTATATTTCTGGCTTAAAAAGAAAAGGTATTATGTTATATCAAACTTTAACTATTTTCTGTATTCTTGGGGTTAATGTAGGGACGCACTTTTTCTCCTCCTGTTATACTTACTTTGCAGAAGCCTGTAGATGCACACACCTTGATTTTCAGCTCCTTTCTAAGAATGCTACATTGTGGGAAACTTTGGAGGAAATTTCCATAGAAATTAAAAAATACTAACCATGCATTTTGTTCCAATAGAAATTGTGAGTAACTATATCTTACACTGGTGATATTTGAGTTACTGCTATAACCAATATGGTTTCAAAAAGTATTCCATTATAGTCACTATATAGAGTGGCTTCATCTAAATTGTAAGATGCTGTATTTATAACAAAGAACATAGTATGACAATATCAATATTTCCTACTGTTCAAAAATCATCTCATAAATATGTGATTTGGGGGTTTAAAACAGAGAAAAAACAGAAGTGAAATCATAACTCAGAAATTAGTTCATTCACTGTTGTCCAAGATTGCACAAGTAGAGAACAATTCGAAGACATTTACTTTTTTTTTTTACTTTATTTTCCTTATGTATTAGTGAAAAATTACATAAATGAAAGTATTATTAAATATTTGTTCAGTAAGTAGTCACTATATTTTTCAGAGCTCTGTATCTTAATTTTCTTAAATTATATAGCAAAGAACCTTTAGCCTTTCATTAAAAATAATGTTTAATAGTGATATAAATCATGGTAGAAAGAAATCAGTGATAAATCAGATGTATTCCTTAAAAAAGCAGAAACAACTCTTTTATCAACTAAAGAGGGGGTCTCTTTGACCAGTTTATATTAAGATAGACATGGACTCTCCAAAAGTATGCAATACCCAAATTACTGTACAACTTCTTCTTTAATACCTAATACTCTGTTGTAAATAAATTTTTACAGGTATAACATGACCAAAAATCTGCATTGAATTGTATTTATTTTCAGGTTGTATATAAATAATGATACAATATTCTAAGCCATTCACTAGTAATCATTCATATCTCTGCTTTGCCCAGCTGCCTCTCTTTCTCCTGTCTAACAGAATAATAGAACTGAAAGTTACAAGGGACCTTAAGAGCCAGCTATCCAACTTCTCTTGAGAAGAATCATTCCAAGTACTCCTGACAGGTGGTTTACCAACCTTTGTTTGGATTAACTCAGGAATGAGGTAGAAAGAGCTAATGGCCATAGAAACAGATAATTTTTTTTTCACATGAATTATTTCATAAGATTAAATCATGTGGTGAAAACAATATAAAAATACTTTTCCTTGTAATTATGACTTTTCTGCACATTTACAAAGGCAAGAATGTGCAAAATCTAGATAAGTTTTATAAACATTAAAATACCTCATCAAAGATAGGCTAACTATACACCGCTCCACTAAAATCAAGGTAAATGATTATATGAAATTTAAAAATTGTCATATTATGTTTAAGCAGCATATTACTCTTAGCTCCACGGTTACTATCCTATCTACCTGCAATACTCACCTCACAAGTAAACAAAATGCATATTAATTTGAATATGTATAAAGAAGCTCTAGGGTGTTTATATTATTTCAAGGCAAAATTGTAATTTTATATTTCAGTGGAAATTATCAGTATATGTCATGTACCATAACACACAGATGCCCTAAGAAAAGAGAATGATAGAAGGCAAGAAGGGTAAAGGAACCAAAGAGGAAGGAAGGAGGAAAAAAAAAGTTTGTAATGAGTATGTGAAACCATGTCACTGGGAACTTGTCGAATTATCAAAGTCACCTTATTTGCAGAGACCATATATTTAATTTTGCCTCAAATAGTCTCAGTTTGCTTGGAAGGATCCCCCTTTCATGCTGAAAAGTGTCTTGGTTTAGATAATAAATTATATAGTCACCCTGCCTAGATTAATTTAACAAATTAATTCAGTTGTGTTAGAGGTGACTTACTTAAAACATTCATTCTTCTCTGTGGACATGTTTAATATGAGTATTTGTTTTCATTTTAAAATCAACCTTATTTAAGAATAATGTATATGTACAACAAAAAACACCTATTTTGAATGCACAGTTCAGGAGGTTTTAAAAAATTTATACACCCTTGCAAACACAATTCTAAATCAGTTATATAGTATTTTCATTACCCAAAAAGTTCCTCTGTGCTGCTTTGCAGTTAATTTCCATTACCACCTTCACTACTAGTCCAAGGAGAACTGTGTTGTCTGTCATTATAGGCTAGATGTGCCACATCCAGAGTTTTTATATGAATGGAATCATATTTTTTATTCTCTTTTTGTATCTGGCTACTTTTGCTCATCATATTTTAAAGATCCATGAATGTTGTGAGGTATATCAACGGTTCTTTCCTTTTCCTTGCGAAGCAGCATTACGTTATATGGATGTGTTCCAGTTTCTTTAACCATCCCCACATTGGAGAATATCTGGGCAATTCCAGTTTTGGGCTATTATGAATAAAACTGATATGAACATCCATGTATAAGTCTTCGTGTGAACATGTTTTCCTTTCTTTTGGATGAAAACGTAGGAGTGAAATAGATTATAGTGAGTGTATCTTTAGCTTTATAAGAAACTACCAAATTGTTTTCCAAAGCGGTTTTACCATTTTACAATGCTGCTGGCCATATATGAGAGTTTTAGTTATTCCACAAACTTGCCAACACTTGTTATAGTCACTTTAATTTTAGCCATTCTAGTGGGTGCACAGTGGTGGCTTTCCTTTGCATTTTCCTGATAACTAATGAAGTTGAATATTTTTTCACATTTATTTTTTTGTGAAGTGTCTGTTCAAACATCTTTAAAATTTGCTTAACACTATTTCCACTAATGATTGGAGAAGTGATTGGAGAATGTGCCATGTATAACAGTCCTTGGTGGCCATACTGTAACCTCAGTACATCAAGCACAGATTAAAGTGTGTAAAAAATATGAGTTTACATAAATATAAAAACATGCTAGATTTTCAAAATCTATAACCTCATCTTGATGATCTTGATTATCTTAATGATGGAAAGAATGAATGACTACAATAGTGAATGGAATGATCTCGGCAGTGCTCCTATGTTTTCAGAACACTGCTATCTGCTGTGCTTAGCACAGTGCCTGTGGGCAGTAAGCATTCAATAAATGTGTACTATAAAAGATCCTGCATAATTTCTAGATCACTGTAGCATATTTTCCTCTTGAAAACACACATTTCCACTGTTGAAAATCTGCTTATCAACTTAAGTATCTGGACTCCTTACTTTTTCACTGCCCTATCATTTAAGTTGACTCACTTCTCACAACAGAGGAGGCGTATCAGGAAGAAAAAGTGAAACCTTAAATATTATATTTATTGTTTTATAGTAAATAGCTTGGGTAAAAAGATGCGATTGAATAAAAGCAAAAGTTATTGGCAGAATGAGCTTTTTATATTAGATACCGATTTCATTATCCCTGTTCCTCTGGCTTACAATAAGCAACTATGCTTAGATTATGTTTATAAGGACACATTCTGCAAAGTAATATAAGCATTATCTGTATGTGTTTCAGCTGAAACATTATACAGATATAATTAAAATAAGAGATGTTGAGATCTAAAAATAGGCTCAGATATTTTGAAAAGTCAAATATTTTAGAAAAATTGCTTTGTAAAAGAAAAGACAGAAAACACTCTGGCACCAAACAATACTAGATTTCAAAGGTAAGAGATTCTATTTTTCTGTTTGGAATTTACAAATCAAACTGAATCCCTTTTTATTTTATGGTTTTGCTATTTTTAGTGCTATATTGCAAAGTACTGATTTTAGTTGGTTCAGCTTGTACTTGAAATTCATAAACTCTGCTACCAGATAACCTAGAAAAAAATTTTAATTGAGTGCAAAATATTTTTAGGATTAGAAAGAAGCTTGTATATGCTGAATATCATATTTCTGATATCTCTACTCATTTTAGAGTACATATATTCTAAATTTATTTTTATAAAATAATAGACTCAGAGTGTGGGAAATTACATCAATTCTAATCACACACCCAAATTATAAGGAATTAAATAACATTTCTTGTTATATTTATAGAGTCAGAAGTAATATGTCAGCACTATCATAACTCAAGAAAACACTTTGTCTGACTTAATTTAACTAATAAAAGCTGAATATGTAAAAATGGAGAATTATACTTTTTGAATATAAACCATTTCCCATGCAATCACATGTATATCTATCACTACTGTATACATCGACAGGGACAGAACAATTATGTGTTTGTGTGTATGTGTATAACATGAAACATAAGAAATGACTTGGAAAAATAACTTGAATTCAGAATGTAAGTTTTTGGGGTTTTTTTTCCACATTATTAGTATTATTCCCAGACCATTGCGCTCTTTCTATACTCTTCCAAGGACCCTCAATACACAAAGGCATCCTTCACTACAAAGTTCTATCTGACACAATAGCTAAAGCGTCCTACTGAACAAAACAACTCTTCACACTTGTTTACTTAAGAACATCTAATTGAGGTGAAATTACACATACAATCTAAATTCTACTAGGGTAGGGTTATCCAGTACACTCAGGATTTCACAATGGAAAAAGCTATAGATGAATATGCAGTAAACTCATGTCCCAAAAATGAGAACCAAGAATTGTTGAAGTTTCCAAATTACACCTTCAGCTTTTCAAGGTTCCCTCTCTAGAACACCATTGAGAAAGTATATTCTTCTTTCCCTTAATCCTACTTACTCTTACCTCTTCCTTACCTGGTTAAGCATAGGAATGATGTGGGCCTTGCTTGAATTAGCTAATTCACCATGGGGAACAATAGCAACCTCCAAAAATCCAGATAAAATGGTGTGCAGAGAAACAAGCTTTATTTGGATTTGTTACCTGATGCCAATGGATATTCCATGCCTAAATTTTACTATGGCTCAGGCATGTACAATTATATGGGGCAGAAAATTTTTCTCATAGCTTCTACTGGACACAGATTACTGTAGATTATGAACTAAAGCAAATCTGTGCTTACACCCATGTAATGGAATTTATTTGAACATTTTCTGAGTATCTATCATGTATAAGACCTTTGGTTGGGTCTACAGGTAAGAAAAGATGAAGATGTGATGTTGCCTTCAAAGCGTTTTTAATCCAGTAAAATAAGCAAAATTGCTATGTCATATAATACACATATATACAAATATGTATGTATATGTGTAGAGAAGCACAAATGAGGTAAGATTATTACTTGGGACTGGGGAGGTCCAGAAAGGCAGAGTTATGCTGTGAAGAATGGGTCAAGTTTTAGCAGAGAGCAATAGGCAATTTCAGACACAGAGAACAATGTGAACAAAGGCATAGAAGAGGGAAGTAGATAGTCAGTTACCTGGACCATGAGGTGGATAACATAGTAACCGGAGTGGAGTCTGGAATGGTAATTTTTAATTTTGGTGACACCTAATTAACCATTTACTTCTTTTGTTTTATTTTATTCATCATGCTTTCTGTGTCATATCTCAAAACTAATTTACCTGACCCAAGACCAAGGTAATAAATATATTCTCTTATGTTTTATAGTTTACATTTTTTAGGTTAAAGTTTTCCATTCTAGGCTATGATCTATTTTATTTATGGCGTGAGAAATTTATGGGTTTAGCTTCCTCTTCTTTTTGCATATGTTTGTCCTATTGTTTCAGCACCATCTGTTGAAAATACTCTTTTTTCTCTATTTTCTTCATTGAATTGCCTTTGCATTTTCGTTAAAGATCAATTGACCATATATGTGTGGGCCTATTTCTGAAATCACTTTTGCATACCATTGATCTATTTATCTTTTTTCCAATACCACATTGGCTTCATTATTGATACTTTATACTAAGCCTTGAAGTCAGATTGTCTCAGTCCCTCGATTTATTTTTCAAAATTGTTTTGTTCACCCTTCTTCTTGGACTTCAGTGATACAAAGTGTAGAGATCATGCTATGTCAAGACCTACAAGCCCTACATCTTTTCGTTTTTGGCCTTTTGTTTTACTTGGTTAAATCCAAAAAAACAGATTTTTTTTTTTTAGGGTCATTGAGGATATGTGGCAGACTCAAAAGAAAGTAACAATAAATGCAAGTCAATGAGAAAATATGTGCAATGATTAAAAGAAAGTCCTCATTATGCACATTACAGAAGAGAAAACATTCAATTACAAGAAAATATCTTATAATTAATATTTTTGGCTTTGTAAACAAAATAATATAAAAATTCATTTATGTGAACTGTCTGATCGAGGCATAACTGCCACGAAGCAATTATAATAATAATAATGTGCATAATTAAGTGTCAAACATACTTTGCTATGTTTTATTTTACTATAATAGGAAATTCCAAACATGTTTAGTAGGTCTTCATAGATTTCTGGACTACATAGTAGAACTGTTGCTAACATGGCAAAATTGTATACACAACTTTTTAAATAAAGACTGGGAAATTTTCTACGCCCGAAAAAAATTTTTAAATAAAGTTAAAAAAACACAGTGGGAAAATACTGCAAATCACGTCACAAGTGGCAAAGGCTAATTTCCTTAATCTATAAAATGATCTTTCAGTTCAAAAAGGAAGACTCATGATAAAAGCAGACACATCAAATTAACAGTACACAGAAAAAGAACTACCAATGATGCTCAAAACAGAAAAAAAGTTCAGTATCACTCAAATGAGACATAACATTTAGAACTACAAATGAATATCAGATTTGAACTATAAATTTATCAAATATCAAAAATTTTGATAACATACTGTGCTAGCAAGAATAACTCACTTTATTTCATAGTCACACACATGCAATATGATGCATGTACAAGAAAGAATATACTTTGTAAAGCCTTATTTAAAAGAAAATAAATGGGAACAAATTACTCTAAACTGAGTATCAGTTAAATGCATTCTGATATGCACACACTCATACTTGTCTGTAAATGCATGTGTTATGTCTGGAAGGGTATACGCATAAAAAAACTCGTCATAATGATTGCCTCTTAAGCATGGAACTGAGACAGAGAAGGAAAACTTATTTTTCACTGTATATTATTTTGTATGTTTTTATGTAGTACCTCTGCAGACAGAAACACAAATTTTAAATATTAATTTTCCCAGGTCATCTTACAAGTTAAGTTCTAGCTCTTATTGATTTCTTATCTTTTTCCCATTTCATCAACTTTCCTTCCAGAAAGATCAGTTCTAAAGCCACTTGGTGAGCCTGAGCAAGGTAGGTGTCCATGCTGGAGGGAGTGGAAGTTGGATTTGGAAGTCCCAGATTAGTGTGTCAGAACCTAAGTTGGGTAAGTACATCTCCATAGGAGCCCTACATATTAAGTCTGTTTAAAGTTGTACTACTGAGATAAGAAGGGCATCTATCTTTGTTTTGCTGCCATAACAAAGTGCCATATGCTGAGGGGCTTATACACAGCAGAAATCTATTTCTCACGGGTTTGGAGGCTGGAAGTCTGCAGTCAGGGTGCTGGCATGGTCACATTCTGATAAGGATCCTTTTCTTGGCTGCAGACTGCTGCCTTCTTGTTGTAGCCTCACATGAGAGAGCATAAAGGGAAAGCAGGCACTTATGGCTCTTATAAGGGCACTAATCCAACTCATGAGGGCTCCACCATCATAGCTGAAGCGGGCACATGCAGGGAGGTGGCCTGGCACAATATATCAGTCCAAGCAGGGTGAGGGGGACTTCTATGCAGGATGCAACTTGGCTTGGGTTTTAAAGTCCAAGCAAGGTGAGAAGGGTATCTATATAGGAGAAATTCAAAGGGGAGGCAGTGGGGGCAAAACATAGAGATTAGTTACATACTGGGGGATTGAGCAAATAAGTAAATACATTAAGCACAAGAGTCAGGTTTTTCACTGTCAGAAAAAAAAGAAATACAAATATGAAAAGGGATAAAACTAGAATAAACCCAATAGTGCAGATTCAAACTGAAGATACCAATATGAACGCATGCTTTTTAAAATACAGAGATAGAAGACTTTGATAGTTGTATTGTGGTTATGTAGAATAAAATCCTCAGTTGTAGGAAATACACATTAAAATAGTATGAAGGGTTGGTAGATATCATGTTGATAAGCTACTCTCAAATGGTTCTGAAAAAAAAGATTCCTGAAATATACTTGCAATTTTTCTATAAATGTGTGATTGTTTCAAAAGTTAAACTTTTTTTAAATTAAAAATGACTGTATAAAATTGAGTTTTATTTTATTACTAAGATACTGAAAAGGCAAATTTTTTTGTATCTTATCATTTGCTTTCTTTTCTTAATTTTGTAAACTGCATGTGCTGTTGAACACTCTTAAGGATCTACATTTTCAAATTTAGACTTTTATAGTTTTGAAAAAGTCACCAAAGAGTTCTTTTATAGATGGAATTCATTAATAAATTGGAAATGGTCAATTGTGCTGGCATTTAATAGTGTTACAGTATGCTAATATTTTTACTGATTTCGCTCTACCTCTAGATTACAGGACAAAATTCCTGAAAGCACACACATGCATGTGCACACACACAGAGTAATAAAAACAGTAAAAACAGTACAAGCATGATTGTGGTAAACCCAAGCTGGAAACTACCATTAGCTCTGACTGTGAATTTATCCTATCATGATAATTCAATCAGTTTGTAATAAGTATCTCCATGATTTTTAAATACTTTAATTTTTCTCAGGTGACTTGGAACATAGTGGAAATATTTCTTCTATGGTAACATGGTGAAAATTAAAACATTAGCTTGTTTCTGAACACCGTAAGATTTGTGAAAGAAACAAATTAACTCTGGTGAATTTCTGTGGCTGGCATACACTCCAAACCTAATCAACATTTTCTTCCTGCTATTAAAATAGCACCTGTAAGCCTCCTGCATCTGGAAGCACAGCACTGTCATTCTCATTTGTGTTCCAAATATGTAGCTTAGAGCCGTTTTAAAAGATTAACTTATACTATTATATTGTGAAGCATTTTTATATAGAATCTTGGGAAAGTTTAATGGAAATATTTTAAGAGAAAATATTAAATATGTTTTATTTATTTATTTTTTGGTATCATTAATATACAATCACATGAGCAACATTGTGGTTACTAGATTCCTGCCATTGTCAAGTCCCCACCACATACCCCATTACAGTCACTGTCCATCAGCATAGTAAGATGCCATAGAGTCACTACTTGTCTTCTCTGTGCTATACTGCCTTCCCCATGCCCCCCTACATTATGTGTACATATAGTAATGCCCCTTATACCCTTTATCCTTCCCTTCCACCCATCCTCCCCAGTTCCTTTCCCTTTGGTAACTGTTAGTCCATCCTTGGGTTCTGTGAGTCTGCTGCTGTTTTGTTCCTTCAGTTTTTACTTTGTTATACTCCACAGATGGGTGAAATCACTGGGTACTTGTCTTTCTCCACCTGGCTTATTTCACTGAGCATAATACCCTCTAGCTCCATTCACGTTGTTGCAAATGGTAGCATTTGCTTCCTTCTTATGGCTGAATAATATTCCATTGTGTATATGTACCACTTCTTCTTAAATATGGTTAACGAACAGAAAATGCAGGAGTCAGTGAGTAAAGGCTAGGGTAGAGGAATGTTTATGACAAAGATAAGAAAAAAAATAAACAATATGTTTTATTTTTTTTAATTGGAAACAAAATTACCATTACAAAAAAAGTTTTGCCAATAGCTAGTATGGAGGATTGAAATTTGTTTTACTTAGCATCATTCTGCCCTACATGACCTAAACAGAACACGCTTTGACTTTCAAAAAGTACCTGGATTGAGAGTTCTGTTAAAAGCAGTCTTGGCGACTTCCGGGAATATGGCGTCTTGAACGGACTAGCAGAAAAATTCCTCCCAACATTATATTTATTCACGAAAATACAGCAAATACAACTATCCCTAAAAGAGAGACCAGAATACACAGGAAAGTGCACTGCGTACAGCTACACCTGTGAGAACTTGGCAGCCGGGGAGGCGGACGGGCGGCGATCCGGTGGGACCGAGCGCTCCCCCCCCCCAGAGCTCCAGCGGCCAGACACGCGGGACAGAGGACTCGGCACCCAGCGAGGCGGGACGGAAACACGATCCAGCGAGACGAGAGCGCCCCTGCACCCCAGCACTCTGGCGGAAGTCCCGGCAAGGCGGGTAAGGTACGGAGCCGCGAGCAGACCGAGGGCTCCTCTCCCCCAGCGCTCCGGCGGGAGGAGAGGATTCAGAGCCGGGAGGCAGGGGAAGTCTGCGCCCGGAGCGCCCCTCCACCCCAGCACTCCGGCGGGAGTTCCGGCAAGGCGGGTAAGGTACGGAGCCGCGAGCGGACCGAGCGCCCCTCTCCCCAGCGCTCCGGCGGGAGGAGAGGATTCAGAGCCAGGAGGGAGTGGAGGTCTGCGGTGTAGCGGAGATTGGAGGGACAGAGGGCACAGGGTCCCAGCCGGGAACGTGCAAGTTGCCCGCGGCAGGCTCCGGGAAGGAAAAAGAAAGGAGAAAAAGGGGAAGAAAAGCGCGCGCTCTACCTCAGCAGTCTTAAAGAGACAGGAGCTCAGTAGAGGGGACGGAGAGCCCCGCAAAGTGAGCCCAGCACGCTGGGAGTCCTGGGGAGCTTTGGACCCCGTAGCTGGCGACTGGGAAAGAGTGCCCGCCATTGAGACCCTCACGGAGATCAACAGCTTCCCATTGTTTCCAACCCAGCCAGAACTATAGTGGCGCTGGAATAGTGGAGCAACAGCGCCACCTACAGCACTCGTGCAGAACCCACGCCCGGTGGCTTTTTTTTTTCTTTTTTTGTTTTTTTTGTTTTTTTTTGTTTTTTCTCCCCTTTCTTTTCCTTTTTTTCTTTCCCTCTCTTTCAACAGCCTCCCATCCATTCTCACCCGGCCACAGATTTAAAGGGCCGTGTGGAGCGACGTGGCCGCGGCTCTGGAATAGCGGAGAAATAGCGCCACCTACAGCATTCGCACAGAAACCACCCCCGGTGGGCTTTTTGGTGTTTTTTTTTTGTTGTTTTGTTTTGTTTTGTTGTTGTTCTTGCTGTTTTCTTTTAGGTGTTGCTGCCTTTTCTTTTTCTTTCTTTTCTTTTCCCTTCTCTCTCTCTCCTTATACTTTTATATTATTAGTAGAAATCTCTTTTTTTCTTGTCTCTCCTTTCTTATCTCTCCTTGCTACCAACAACCAATTCTACAGTCATGAGAAGACAGAAGAATATGATACAGACAAAGCTTCAGACAAACACCACGCCAGAGAAAGAATCTGGAGAAATGGACATTCACAGTCTTCCAGAAAAAGAATTCAGAATAAAAGTCATAGCCATGCTGACAGATCTACAGAAAAATGTGCAAGAGCTGAGGGAGGAAGTGAGGGAAGTGAGGAAAGACAATGCAGAAATGAAACAAGCCATCGAAGGGCTCAACAGCAGATTGAATCAGGTTCAAGACACGATCAAGGAATTACAAGACAGGGACCAGGAATACAAAGAAGCTGAGGCAGAGAGAGATAAAAGGATCTCTAAGAATGAAAGAATATTAAGAGAACTCTGTGACCAATCGAAGCGTAGCAATATTCGCATTATAGGAGTACCAGAGGAAGAAGAGAGAGAAAAAGGGATAGAAAGTGTCTTTGAAGAAATAATTGCCGAAAACTTCCCCACGCTGGGGAAGGATATAGTCTCACAGACCACGGAAGCCCACAGATCTCCCAACACAAGGGACCCAAAGAAGACAACACCAAGACACATAATAATCAAGATGGCAAAGATCAAAGACAAGGACAGAGTATTAAAGGCAGCTAGAGAGGGGAAAAAGATCACCTACAAAGGAAAACCTATCAGACTGTCATCAGACTTCTCAACAGAAACCTTACAGGCCAGAAGAGAATGGCATGATATATTTAACATAATGAAACAGAAGGGCCTCGAACCAAGAATATTGTATCCAGCATGATTATCATTTAAATATGACGGAGGGATTAAACAATTTCAAGATAAAAGAAAGTTGAGAGAATTTGCCACCCATAAACCACCACTACAGAATATCTTAAACGGACTGATCTAGAGGGGAACACCCCTAAGACTAAAAAGATGTCACCAGAGAAAATAAAAGCATAGCAAAGAAAGCAGACCACCCAAATACTAAATAAAGGCAAAGAATAAAACACCTAATATATAAAGAAAAGAGGAGGAAGAATAGGAAGGGAGAGATAAAGAAACATCAGACGGCGCACACAATAACTTAACAAGAAAGTTAAGTTAGATTCTTAGATAGTAAAGAAGCAACCCTTGAACCTTTGGTAACCACGAATCTAAAGCCTGCAATGGCAATAAGTACATATCTATCAATAATCACCCTAAATGTAAATGGACTGAATGCACCAATCAAAAGACACAGAGTAACAGAGTGGATAAAAAAGCAAGACCCATCTATATGCTGCTTACAAGAGACTCACCTTAAACCCAAAGATATACACAGACTAAAAGTGAAGGGATGGAAAAAAATATTTCAAGCAAACAACAAAGAGAAAAAAGCAGGTGTTGCAGTACTTGTATCAGATAAAATAGACTTCAAAATGAAGAAAGTAGCAAGAGATAAAGATGGACATTACATAATGATAAAGGGGTCAGTCCAACAAGAAGATATAACCATTATAAACATATATGCACCCAACACAGGAGCATCAGCATATGTGAAACAAATACTAACAGAAGTGAAGGAGGAAATAGACAGCAATGCAATAATTCTAGGAGACTTTAACACGCCACTCACTCCAAAGGATAGATCAACCAGGCAGAGGATAAGTAAAGACACAGAGGCACTGAACAACACACTAGAACAGATGGACCTAACAGATATCTACAGAACTCTGCACCCAAAAGCAGCAGGATACACATTCTTCTCAAGTGCACATGGAACATTTTCCAGAATAGACCACATTCTAGGCCACAAAAA
>JAQQAC010016209.1:74945338-74998626 GCA_029783875.1 Phataginus tricuspis
TTGACATCCAAAATATACAAAGAACTCACGCACCTTAACAAACAAAAAGCAAATAACCCAATTAAGAAATGGGCACAGGACATGAATAGACACTTCTCTAAAGAAGAAATTCAGATGGCCAACAGGCACATGAAAAAATGCTCCACATCGCTAATCATCAGAGAAATGCAGATTAAAACCACAATGAGATATCACCTCACACCAGTGAGGATGGCCAACATCCAAAACACAAACAACAACAAATGTTGGCGAGGATGTGGAGAGAGGGGAACCCTCCTACATTGCTGGTGGGAATGCAAATTAGTTCAACCATTGTGGAAAGCAGTATGGAGGTTCCTCAAAAAACTCAAAATAGAAATACCATTTGACCCAGGAATCCCACTCCTAGGAATTTACCCCAAGAATGCAGCAGCCCAGTTTGAGAAAGACACATGCACCCCTATGTTTATTGCAGCACTATTTACAATAGCCAAGAAATGGAAGCAACCTAAGTGCCCATCAGTAGATGAATGGATTAAGAAGATGTGGTACATATACACAATGGAATATTACGCAGCAATAAGAAAGAAACAAATCCTACCATTTGCAACAACATGGATGGAGCTAGAGGGTATTATGCTCAGTGAAATAAGCCAGGCCGAAAAAGACAAGTACCAAATGATCTCACTCATATGTGGAGTATAAGAACAAAGAAAAAATAAAAAAATAAAAAAATGAAGGAACAAAACAGCAGCAGACTCACAGAACCCACGAATGGACTAACAGTTACCAAAGGGAAAGGGACTGGGAAGATGGATGGGAAGGGAGGGATAAGAGGGTAAAAGGGGCATTACGATTGGCAGACATAGGGTGGGGGGGCACGGGGGGTACTGTACAGCTCAGAGAAGACAAGTAGCGATTCTCATCTCACTACGCTGATGGACAGTGACTGTGGTGGGGTTGGTGGGGGGGACCTGGTGATGGGGGGAGTTCAATCATCACGGTATTGCTTATGTAATTGTAGGTTAATGATACTAAAATAAAACAAATTATTAAAAAAAAAAGCAGTCTTGGCTATTTTCAAATGATTTCACTACTTTTATTAGGACAATGCAAACCTCATATTACAACGATTGCACTATTAAGGTTGAAAGAATATATTTCAACTGTTGTCTGAAGATTAACTTATTTTATTAACTACTTAGTGGCCCAGAATGTACTTTCCTTAGGGAAATAAATTTAGTGATTTCCTTTAATGTGGCATGCCCTATTCTTAGAACTTTAATACAATACCTGCTACAATCCTCACAATAACCCTATAAGAGACAAATTGCTATTTCCATTTTGCGTGTGCACAGCTGAGAGGCTAGTAACTCATGATCTTACAGCCAAGCCAAATTCTAGGACTGGCTGACTTTAAAAGTTATATTATATTCATTAGACTCCTTGTGAAAATATAATGCACTTAAAATGAAAGGTATTTGGTTCTAATAAAAAACTCCTTATGGGACAGCGATAGTGTATCTCACCATTTGTAGCAATTACAAAATGACAATGTTGTCAAATAAATATATAGTAAGGGCCTACATGAGAGTATTAAATAAAAACAAAATATCTGTTCCACAAATCTTTTCTCTAATGACTGTTCACAAGTTCAGATTTTCTTTTTCTCTCTGGAATTTAAATTCAAAGGGTAGGAACATAATATGGGGTAATAAGATCTATTCATCTGCAATTGAATCCCTGGAAATGTACTGATTCCTCTTCTTTCTGAGACTAGTCAGCTTTTCCTTTAAAACTGTGACCCACCTCATATCCTTCTAGTAGAGTCTCTGTTTGCTCAAGAACATCAGTGTTTATGTCTATTTCTTGGACTCAAAGATCTCTATAATTGATACACATAGTTAATCAAGATTTCTACAAAGCATCTGATAATGATAATAATGAACTCTTTATAGGCAAGACTGATAAACCTGATCTTCAAGATAAATAACAATAGTTAACATGTATTGGGACTCTATTTGCCATAGTATTTACTAGGCACTTATTTGATTGCTTTATTTAATTCTCACATCTCTATTAGACAGGAATTATTCTTGTTGTAACCTTACAGATGGGGAAACTGAGATACAAGAAGGAACAATTACTTGCACATCTTCATACAGCTGGTAAGTGATACAGCCAAGATGTGAACACTGAGTCTGACTTCAGCATATACATACTTTACCATGACCCAATAACTACTCAACTTGGAGCCATTGCTGGTAAAATAACTACACATAAAAATAAATAGACTGGTTGCAGACTAGGAGAATATTTGTAGAATTGCACTATCAGTCTTATAGAATATGTGTATCATTAACTTGAATGAGGATCTCTAACACATTATTATTAAATCTGGGTCAGACCCAAAGCCTGGAGGAGTAGCTAATAACACTGGGTGCCATATTTTAAAAGGAATATTGCACACCACATAGGGCTCAATAAATGTTTGCTTACTTCTTGCCTTTCAGAGATGTGAGGCATTCACTTAATGAAAGATTGGCTCTCATAACCTTTATGCTTTATGATCCTCTCCAACTTTATAATTCATAAAAGAGATTCTGATATCCTGCCTAATTTGTGTTCTTTGGTATGTTGTATTTTCATTTTCATTTGTCTTAAAATATTTTAACATTCCCTTTTGGTTTCTTCTTTGACCCAATCGTTGCTCAAGAGTGTGTTGTTTATTTACATGTATTGTGAATTTTCTTACTCATATTGATTTCTAGTTTCATTCCATTGTGGTCCAAAAGATACTTGAAATGATTTTAATTTATTTAAATTGTTAAGACTTGTTTTCGATCTAACATATGATTTATCCTGGAGAATATTCCTTGAGCATTTGAGAAAAATTTGTAAATTTGTGCTGTTGGGTAGAAAGTACTGTATTGTCTATTGAGTATAGTGTTGTTTACTGTATAGTGTTGTTTAGTTCTGCTGTTTCCTTAGTGATATTCTGTCTGGAGAATCTATCCATTATAGAAAGGGGTATATTGAATTCTCTTATTATTATTATATTGCTGTTTATTTTCTCCTTAGATCTGCCAATGTTTGCTTTATATATTTAGGTACTTTGATGTTGGTTGTTTATATATATTTATAATCACTAGATCTTCCTGTTGAATTGACCCTTCTATTATTATTTAATGACATTGTTTGTCTCTTGTGACAGTTTTGACGTAAAGTCTATTTAGTCTGATATTAGTATATTTATCCCTACTCTTTTTTGATTACCATTTGCATGGGATAACTTTTTCCATCCCTTCACTTTCAGCCTACATTTTTCCTTAAAGATAAAGTGAATCTTTTGTAAGCAGGATATTGTTAGACTATTTATTAAACCATTTATCCACTCTATGCCTTTTAATTGGGGAATTTTATCCATTTACATTTAACATAATTATTTACAGGTAAGTAACTGATACAATTAGTGACTTACTCCTGTGGGTTTTTTTTTTTTTTACTGTTTTGTTTCTCTTTTCTTTCTTCCTTGATATCTTCCTTTGTGATTTGTTGATTTTTTATAGTGGTATTATGTGATTCCTTTCTCTTTCTCTTTTATATATCTGCTAGAGCTTTTTCCTTGTGGTTATCATGAGGCTTGTACAAAACATCTTATAGTTATAATGGTCTATTTTAAGGTGATAACCACTTAACTTTGATTGTAAACAAAACTATTCAAATTTACTTTTTCCTCTCCTGCATTTTATGAAAATGATATAATAATTTTCATCTTTTTATATTGTGGATACATTAACAAATTATTTTGTGTATAGTTATTCTTAACTTTTATACTTGAGTTAAAAGTGATTTATGTACCACCGTTACAGTATTAAAATATTCTGAACTTGACTTACATACTTGCCTTTACTGGTGTGCTGTATACTTTCATATGCTTTCATGTTACTAAATAGTGTCCTTCCATTTTAATATGCAAAACATCTTTTCAGCATTTCTTCCAAGGTAGATCCAGTAGTGATGAACTCCCTCAGGTTTTATTTATTTAGGAAAGTCTTTATCTCGCCTTTATTTCTGAAGGACAGCTTTGGTGGGGGTAGTATTCTTGGCTGGCAGGTTTTTTTCTTTCAGGACTTTGAATATATCATCAAACTCTCTTCTGGCCTTCAAGATTTATGCTGATAAATTCATTGATAGCCTTATGGGGATTCCCTTGTATATAATGAGTCACTTTTGTCTTACTGCTTTCAAAGTTCTGTCTTTAACTTCTTATAATTTGATTACAGTTTGTCTCATAATCATATTTGGATAGAGTCTGCATGGGAACTTCTGAACTTCATGAATGTGGATGTTCATATTTCTCCCAATATTTGGGGAGTTTTCATACACAGTGTCTTTAAATAAACTTTTTGCCCCTTTCTCTAATTCTGAGACTCCCCCATAAGTTGTGCATTGGTTCTTTTAACAATATTCTACAAATCCCACAGGTATTCACTCCTTTTCATTTTTTTCTCCTCTGACTGGATAAGTTCAAATGATCTCAAGTTCACAAATTTTTTCTTCTGCATGATACTGTTATTGAAGCTCTCTTGAATTTTTCATTTCATTCATTGCATTTTTCAGCTCCAGAATTTCTCTTTGGTTCTTTATTACAATTCTATCTCTTTCTTGAACTTAAATTTTGTTATTGTATTATTTTCTTATTTTATTGAGTTGTTTGTGTTTTCCTGTAACTCACTAAACTTCCTTAAAACAATTATTTTGAATTCCTGATCAAGCAATTAATAGATCTCCATTTCTTTGGGATCTATTGCTGGTATTGTATTATTTTTCTTTGATGATGCCATGCTTGCCTAATTCTTCATGGTCTATGCATCCTTGGGTTTATGTCTATGTATATGAAGTAGCAAACTCTTCTTCATATCTTCGCAGATTGATTTTAGCAGGTAAAGACCTTCTGCTTCCAAGTCTGCAGACACATGGAATTGCTTCTGGGATTGCAATCAAGAATCAAGGGTGGCTGAAGTGAGGTGACATGTTTTATGCCAGGTCCACAGTTGGATCTGTGATTTGTAGGGCTATTACTTGAGCTGTGAATGACTGTAATTCCTTATAAGTCTCCAGTGGACAGGACTGCTTCTGGGACCACAGTAGCAGTGCTGGAACTATATCATGGGGTAGTTTTTGGGTTTGTAGTCAAGTCCACAGATGATGGACCTGCTACTAGAGGCCCAGATGGGTGTGACCTCTGCTGGTTTCCTGAGAAGGTTCCTGCCAAGTGCCTGAGTGGGTCTCTCGGTGGACAGGACCGATTCTGCACTGCAATAGAATGGGTCTGGAAATGGGTCCCAGGGCCACCTCAGAATCCACAGGCAATAGTGATATCACCAGATGTGTTACTGTGGGGCATGGACATATGTGTTCTGCCACATCCCTGGGCAAGCAGTACTGACTCCTGACCATAGTACATCAAGATTATAGCTGGGGAAGGACTTCCGGGAAGATGGTGACGTGAACAGAGCGGCAGAAGTTTCCTCCTATTATATTTATCCATGAAAACACAGCAAATAGAACTATTCCTAAAAGAGACACCAGAATACAAAAGAAAGTGCACAGCATGCAGCTTCACCTGAGAGGACTTGGCACCCGGCGAGGCAGGTAAGATACGGAGCCATGACCCGGTGGAACCCGAGCACTCCCCCACCCCAGTGCACCGGCGGGCAGCTACACCTGAGAGGACTCGGCACCCAGAGAGGCAGGTAAGATACGGAGCTACGAGACGGTGGAACCCGAGCGCTCACCCACCCCAGCGCACCGGCAGGAGGAGAGGATTCAGAGCTGGGAGGGAGTGGAAGTTTACGCCAGGAGCGCTGACACACAAAGAGCAGTGTAACAGAGACTGGAGAGACAGAGGGCGCAGGGTCTCAGCGGGGAACGCGCCAGGGTGCCTGCAGCAGACTCCGGTAAGGGAAAAAAAAAAGACGAAAAGAGAGCACATTTTTCAGCGGTCTTAAAGAGACAGGAGCCCAGCAGAGGACCGTATCACCCCGGCACACTCAGCCCAGCAGGCTGGAAGTCCTGGGGAGCTTCGGACGCCTTAGCTGGTGACTGGGAAAGGGTGGTCGCACTTAGGACTCACACAGAGCTCAACAGGCTCCCATTCGTTCCCACCCCAGCCAGAGCTGTAAAGGGCCTTGCGGAGCAGCGTGGCCACAGCTCTGGAATAGTGGAGCAACAGCGCCACCTACAGCATTCACACAGAATCCACTCCCGGTGGGCATTTTTTTTTTTAGTTCTTGTTTTTTCTTCTCTTTCTTTTCTTTCTTTCTCTTTTTATTTTTTTTAATGTTTTTATTTTTTTTCTTTTCTTTCCTTTCCTTTTTTTCTTTTTTTTCCTTTTTAAAGTCATAAACAGCCCAGTTGACATACATGGCAACAACCACCAACCAATTCTACGGCCATGAAAAGACAGAGGAATATGGTACAGACAAAGCTTCAGACCCAGACAACCCCAGAGAGGGAACATGAAGGGATGGACATGCACAGTCTTCCTGAAAAATAATTCAGAATAAAAGTCAGCCATGCTGACGGATCTACAGAGAACTGTGCAAGAGCTGAGGGAGGAAGTGAGGGAAGTGAGGAAAGACTATGCAGAAATGAGACAAGCCATAGACGGGCTTAAGAGCAGACTGGACGAGGTGCAAGACACTGGTAATGGAATAGAAAATACAGAACAGGAGTACAGAGAAGCTGAGGCAGAGAGAGACAAAAGGATCTCTAGGAATGAAAGAATATTAAGAGAACTGTGTGACCAATCCAAACGGAACAATATTTGCATTATAGGAGTACAAGAAGAAGACAGAGAAAAAGGGATAGAAAGTGTCTTTGAATAAATAATTGCTGAAAACTTACCCACACTGGGGAAAGAAATACTCTCGCAGTCCACGGAAGCCCACAGATCTCCCAACACAAGGGACCCAAAGAAGACAACACCAAGACACACAATAATTAGGATGGCAAAGATCAAAGATAAAAACAGAGTATTAAAGGCAGCTAGAGAGAGAAAAAAGATCACCTACAAAGGAAAACCCATCAGACTATCATCAGACTTCTCAACAGAAACCTTACAGGCCAGAAGAGAATGGCATGATATATTTAACATAATGAAACAGAAGGGCCTCGAACCAAGAATATTGTATCCAGCACGATTATCATTTAAATATGATGGAGGGATTAACCAATTTCCACACAAACGAAAGTTGAGAGAGTTTGCCTCTCATAAACCACCACTACACTATATCTTAAATGGACTGCTCTAGAGGGAAGCACCCCTAAGGCTAAAAAGATGTCACCAGAGAAAATAAAATCAAAGCAAAGAAAGCAGACCATCCAAATACTAACAAAAGGCAAAGAATAAAACACCTAATATATAAAGAATGGAGGAGGAAGAACAGGAAGGAGCGATAAAGAAACATCAGACGGTGTTCACAATAACTGAACAAGAAAGTTAAGTTAGAATCTCAGATAGTAAAGAAGCAACCCTTGAACCTTTGGTAACCACGAATCTAAAGCCAGCAATGGCAATAAGCACATATCTATCAATAATCACCCTAAATGTAAATGGACTGAATGCGCCAATAAAAAGACACAGAGTAACAGAGTGGATAAAAAAAGCAAGACCCATCTATATGCTGCTTACAAGAGGCTCACCTCAAACTCAAAGATATACACAGACTAAAAGTGAAGGGATGGAAAAAGATATTTCATGCAAACAACAAAGAGAAAAAAGCAGGTGTTGCAGTACTTGTACCAGATAAAATAGACTTCAAAATGAAGAAAGTAGCAAGAAATAAAGAAGGACATTACATAATGATAAAGGGGTCACTCCAACAAGAAGATATAACCATAAAGGGGTCACTCCAACAAGAAGATATAACCACTGTAAATATATATGCACCCAACACAGGAGCATCAGCATATGTGAAACAAAAACTAACAGAATTGAAGGAGGAAATAGACAGCAATGCATTCATTTTAGGAGACTTCAATATACCACTAACTCCAAAGGATAGATCAACCAGAGAGAGAATAACTAAAGACACAGAGGCACTGAAAAACACACTAGAGCAGATGAACTTAACAGATATCTACAGAACTATGCACCCAAAAGCAGCAGGATACACATTCTCCTCAAGTGTACATGGAAAATTTTCCAGAATAAACCACATACTAGGCCACAAAAAGAACCTCGGTAAATTCAAAAACATTGGAATTCTACCAACCAACTTCTCAGATCACAGAGGTATAAAATTAGAAATAAATTTTAGAAAGAAATCAAAAAGGCTCACAAATACATGGAGACTTAACAACATTCTCCTAATGAATCAATGGGTTAACGACCAAATCAAAATAGAAATCAAAGAATATATGGAGACTAATGTCAAAAACAACACAATGCCACAACTCCTGTGGGACGCAGCAAAGGCAGTTCTAAGAGGAAAGTATATTGCAATCCAGGCCTATTTAAAGAAGAAAGAACATTCCCAAATGAACAGTCTACAGACACAAATATTGAAATTGGAAAAAGAAGAACAAAGGAGGCCCAAACTTACCAGAAGGAGGGACATAATAAAGATCAGAGAAGAAATAAATAAAATTGAGAAGAATAAAACAATAGAAAAAAATCAATGAAACCAAGAGCCGGTTCTTTGAAAAAATAAACAAAATAGATAACCCCCTAGCCAGACTCATTAAGAGAAAAAGAGAATCTACACACATAAACAGAATCAGAAATGAGAAAGGAAAATAATGACAGACCTCAAAAAACACAAAGAATTATAAGAGAATATTATGAGCATCTATATGCTAACAAGCTGCAAAACCTAGAATAAATGGACAACTTCTTAGAAAAATACAACCTTCCAAGACTGACCAAGCAAGAAACAGAAAAACTAAACAGACCAATCACCAGCAACGATACTGAATCGGTAATCAAAAAACCACCCAAGAACAAAACCCCCGGACCTGATGGATTCACCTCTGAATTCTACCAGATATATAGAGAAGAAATAACACCCATTCTCCTTAAAGTTTTCAAAATATAGAAGAGGAGGGAATACTACCAAACTCTTTCTATGAAGCCAGCATCACTCTAATACCAAAACCGGGAAAGACCTCACCAAAAAAGAAAATTACAGACCAATATCCCTGATGAATGTAGATGCAAAAATACTCAACAAAGTATTAGCAAACCAAATTCAAAAATACATCAAGAGGATCATACACCATGATTAAGTGGGATTCATCCCAGGGATGCAAGGATGGTACAACATTCTAAATCCATCAACATCATCCACCACATCAATAAAAAGAAGAACAAAACCACATGATCATCTCCATAGATGCTGAAAAAGTATTTGACATAATTCAGCATCCATTCATGATTAGAACTCTCAACAAAATGGGTATAGACGGCAAGTACCTCAACATCATCAAGGCTATATATGACAAACCCACAGCTAACATCATATTTAACAGCGAGAAGCTGAAAGCTTTTCATCTAAGATCGGGAACAAGACAGGGATACCCACTCTCTCCACTGTTATTCAACATGGTACTGGAGGTCCTAGCCATGGCAATCAGACAAAACAAAGAAATACAAGCCATCCAGATTGGTAAAGAAGAAGTCAAATTGTCACTATTTGCACATGACACGATACTGTACATAAAAAACCCTAAAGACTCCACTCCAAAACTACTAGAACTAATATCTGAATTCAGCAAAGTTGCAGGATACAAAATTAACACACAGAAATCTGTTGCTTTCCTATACACTAATGATGAACTAACAGAAAGAGAAATCAGAAAAACAACTCCATTCACAATTTCATCAAAAAGAATAAAACACCTAGGAATAAACCTAACGAAGGAAGTGAAAGACCTGTACTCTGAAAACTACAAGACACTCCTAGGAGAAATTAAAGAGGATACTAACAAATGGAAATGCATCCCCATGCTCTTGGCTAGGAAGAATAAATATTTTCAAAATGGCTGTACTACCTAAAACAATCTACAGATTCAACGCAATCCCTATCAAACTACCAACAGCTTTCTTCAATGAACTGGAACAAATAATTTCAAAATTCATATGGAACCACAAAAGACCCCGAATAGCCAAAGCAATCCTGAGGAGGAGGAATCAAACAGGGGGAATTATGCTCCCTGACTTCAAGCTCTACTACAAAGCCACAGTAATCAAGACAATTTGGTACTGGCACAAAAACAGACCCACAGACCAGTGGAGCAGAATAGAAAATCCAAACATTAACCCAAACATTTACAGTTAATTAATATTTGATAAAGGAGCTTTGGATATACAATGGGGAGATAACAGCCTCTTCACAGCTGGTGTTGGAAAAACTGGACAGCTACATGTCAGAGAATGAATCTGGACTACTGTCTAGCCCCATCCACAAAGGTAAACTCAACGTGGATCAAAGACCTGAATGTAAGCCATGAAACCATAAAACTCTTAGAAAAAAACATAGGCAAAAATCTCTTGGACATAAACATGAGCGACTTCTTCATGAACATATCCCCCGGGCAAGGGAAACAAAAGCAAAAATGAACAAGTGGGACTTTATCAAGTTGAAAAGCTTCTGTACAGCAAATGACACCATCAGTAGAACGAAAAGACATCCTACAGCATAGGAAAATTAAGTCATAAATGATGTATCTGATAAGGGGTTGATATCCAAAATATATAAAGAACTCACGCACCTTAACAAACAAAAGGCAAATAATCCAATCAAGAAATGGGCAGTGGACATGAATAGACACTTCTCTAAAGAAGAAATTCAGATGGCCAAAAGGCACATGAAAAGATGCTCCACATCGCTGGTCATCAGAGAAATGCAAATTAAAACCACAATGAGATATCACCTCACACCTGTGAGAATGGGTAACATCCAAAACACAAACAACAAGAAATGTTGGCGAGGTTGTGGAGAGAGGGGAACCCTCCTACACTGCTAGTGGGAATGCAAATTAGTTCAACCATTGTGGAAAGCAGTATGGAGGTTCCTCAAAAAACTTAAAATAGAAATACCATTTGACCCAGGAATCCCACTCCTAGGAATTTACCCTAAGAATGCAGCAGCCCAGTTTCAAAAAGACAGATGCACCCCTATGTTTATTGCAGCACTATTTACAATAGCCAAGAAATGGAAGCAACCTAAGTGTCCGTCAGTAGATGAATGGATTAAGAAGATGCGGTACATATACACAATGGAATATTATTCAGCCATAAGAAGAAAACAAATCCTACCATTTGCAACAACATGGATGGAGCCAGAGGGTATTATGCTCAGTGAAATAAGCCAAGCCGAAAAAGACAAGTGTCAAATGATTTCATTCATATGTGGAGTATAAGAACAAAGAAAAAAACTGAAGGAACAAAACAGCAGCAGACTCACAGAACCCAAGAACGGACTAATAGTTATCAAAGGGAAAGGGACTGGGGAAGATGGGTGGGAAGGGACGGATGAGAGGGTAAAAGGGGCATTACGATTAGCAGACGTAAGGTAGGGGGGGCACGGGGAGGGCTGTACAACTCAGAGAAGACAAGTAGTGATTCTATAGCATCTCACTATGCTGATGGACAGTGACTGAAATGGGGTTGGTGGGGGGGACCTGATGAAGGGGTAGTTTAATCACCATAATATTGCACATGTAATTGTCGGTTAATGATACCATAATAAATTGTAAAAAATAAAAAAATAAAATAAAAAAACATTACAGCTGGGTCATAGGACTGCTTCTAAAATCTCAGTCAGGTCTGTGGTCAGAGGGCCTGTTACTGAGGGCACCAATGGGTGTAGCTTCTCTCAGTTCCTTTGTTGGATGGGATTGGTTACAGAACTGTAGCCAAGTATCACTGTAGCCCACTTCATAGTGGAATGGGGAATACTTTCAATCTGAAGCTGGGACCACGTATGATATGCTAGCCACTGGAGTGCAGGCCTGCCTTTTTCAAAGCAGATGTCCTCACTCTTGGACTTCACCAAGATTTTGCAATTTCCTGCCTATATACAAAAACTCTCACAAATGTACTTTTGTCTGTTGATGGTTGCCAGATCATTGTTTCTGTGGAAGAATGCAATCTGGGCACCTCCTCTTCTATCATTGTGCTAACATTACTCTCTAGGTATAATGTTTTAAATAGATAAGTTCCTTTGTTTTCAATACTCAAAATTATATTTAAAATGAAACTTACCTAATTTTCAATATTTTTTTCCTATCAGTTTCTTTTGTACTTTGATTTTAGACTTTCTGGTGTTTAAATGAAGTATAAGCAAACTGGCTTGTGAGCCCAAACTTGCCCACCACTTGTTTTTGTTGGAACACAGCCACGCTTTTGTGCTGGAATAGAAGAGTTGAGTAGTTTTAACAGAGATTGTATGGCTCACAAAGCCAAAAATATTTATTATCTGGCTGTTTACAATAAAACTTTTCTGACCTTTGGTCTAACTATCAAAAAATGATTTCTAAAATGATCAGCCTTGGAGAAATGGCTGAGGTAGGTATACTATAAGAAGACAATCTTATAATACCAGAAAGTAAAAAACTGCTTAAAATAAGGATTAGGTATGTCCAAAAGATAAAATACCTGACTTGATAAGTTCCCAGTGGCCAAAGCTGGAAAGTTTTGAATGGCAAAGTAAATTAATTAGTATTGTTACAAATCAAAGAACAAAATAAATGTCCATGGGTCTATATTAATATAAACAATAGTTGAATTAGTAAATAATTGTGGGAAAAAAAGGACAAAACTTTCTTAACAATATCAACTAATAGAAGGAGGAAGGAATAAAGAAAATAGAAAATGACAATTGCTGCAAGCAAGATCTACGAGTAGATACTAAAAATGGGTGAACCTTTAAGGAGAAACAAGATATTTGTATAGCTTAAAATATCTTTCCCTAAACTTAATAATTATTATGGATTTCAACACATTCCACAAATTCTCTGGTTTTCTTCTTCCAAGAATGGGGCTTAATTCCCCTTTTCTTATATATGGGCTATACTTGGTGACTCACTTCCAAAGAGTAAAGTATGGAATGGAAAAAATTGTAATTTTACTAACAAAATGGTAATTTAGAAGACACCACTAAAGTCAACATCAACAGTAATGTCCTGTTCCCCTACAAAATATCAAGGTTGGCTTACTTATAATGCTGGTATTATGAACACTGTAATAGTTCTTTGTGTATAAATATTCTTCTTTCTCTAAAGAAGACCCAAGAATGTCTTGTTGGTACCATGTAGTATATCCTATGATGTTATAAGAATAGTAGTATACCTCTGTGGTATTCTTCTTGAAGATCTATAGCCCCAGTCTAATCATGAAAAAAAATATGAGAGAAACCAAAATTGAAGGATGTTTTCCAAAGTAACTAACCAGTGATCTTCAAATGTGTGAAGATCATGAAAAAGAAGTCTGAGTATATGTCAAAGATTGAAAGAGAGCAAGCAGTAATGACAACTAAGTGCAATGTAGTATCCTGAATTGGATCCTGGAAAAGAAAATAGAAATTAGTAGAAACACTGGTGAATCTAATCAAGAGTCTGGAATTTAGTAATAATAATATAACAATGTCAATTCCTTAGTTCTGAAAAATGTACCATGGTAATGTGACATATTAACATTAGACAAAGCTGGATAGAGTATACGGGAATTCTTTATCTTTCTAGCTCAAGTATAAATCTAATGATTTCAAAATAAAAAGTTCAGAATAAAAAACAGAAATTATCTGACATGAAATTTTAATACATACCCATACAAACAGCAATACCTCTACCCTCTACTCAATTTTCACACTAATGTACTACAAGTGAAAAAAAGAAGATAGGATGCCTTAGAAAAATAAAATTAACATCATATATCTTTTTACATACTTGACACTAGGCTATGTTGGGAAATGGTATAATGATCAATACACTAACTTGAAAGCTTAAGTACACAATAATCATTTTCTTATTACTTTCTTTTTTATGTGATAGGAAAAAGTACTTTGTAGAGGATGGAAAAAAAGTGGCAGAGTAGGAATGCAAGGTGGAAACCTCCTCTCACAAACACACCTAGGATGCAATTCCAGCAAATATAACTAAACATAAAAATGACCTAAAGACTGCAGAACAGACCACCTACACCCGGTGAAGAGAAGACCACACAGAAAAGGGTAAAGTGGCATAGCCTCGATCAAGTGGGACCTAAGCCCCTTCCCCATGCCAGCCCACAGGCAGGAGAAAGAGGAACAGAGCAGGGACAGGTTGGGCACTCAGGAATTCCACACACCTGGCCCTTGCGATCTGCTCTAGAAGCATGAGTCCACATTGCATTGGGTTCTAGTGATTATCAGGACTGGCCCCCAGGGAGTGTTGGAACACTTTGGGAAGTGGAAACTCTAGCCACTGGTGGAGGACAGGTATGCTCCACTCTCCTACTGAGACCCAAAGCAGAGGAGTCAGTTTGAAAGGCTTTCCAGCAGTAGGAGGGGTGCCAGAGGGGTAAGAGTTGGACAGAGCTCTCTTTGCAGAAAGGGCAGGTGGACAATACCTCCCCAGCCTCTCCTTGGCCCAAAAGGTCAAGTACTCTCAGGAGCCCTAGAGACTCCACCTCCCTCACTATCTGCTCAGGCATGAGGTGCTTCCCTACATACCACCAGTGTGTCAACCCACTCAGCCCAGAAGCGTCAGACTTTGATGGCTGGCAGGCAAAGGGTGTCACATCCATCAGTCTCAGCCCTGTCTCAGCCTAACAAGGGAGGTGCCTACAATAGCCCGATATGAGTGTTCCTTACTTCCTGCAGGTGACCAAGCTTGCAGTTGCACGTAACACTGCAGGTAGGGGAAGCCCATGCAAATGACTGCCACAGTGTGCCCTGTGGCCATGAGACTGGCTGTGCCCCTCCCTGCCCCAGAGTCTTGCAACCACCTTGCCTCCCCTGTAGCCCCACCATCCCTGAAGGTCAGGCAGAGGGCAGCCCTACCCTCAATAATTCTAGCAGAAGCCACTGTTCTGATCAGAAAGGACTGGCTGAGACAAACAGCAGATTTAAACCACTGTCAGAAAACAGATGGAAATCTGGCCACATACATTGCCCACCAAGAGCAAATGGGGTTTCTCTGCAAGAGAGAACCAGGCCCTGGACTGTAAAGAGTCTTGAGCTTCTGGGCATGACAGGATGCCTTCTTCATAAAGTCATTACTCTCTATGCCAGGAAGCATAGCAGATACATATAATACAAAGGAAGAAACACAGAAACTCTGACAAAATGAATATGTAGAGGAATATGTTACAATCAAGACTACAGGATAAGACAGTAGAAAGAGGGCTAAATGAAAAGGGGATTATGAATCTTCTTGATAAAGATTTCAAAGTAAAAGTCATATATATACTCACTGATCCATAAAAAAGTATTGAGGATGTCAGAGAAGACTTCAACAAAGAGATATAAAATCTGAAAAGAGCCACTCAGAGCTGAAAAATACAGTAACTGAAATGAAATATACAATGGAAGGAATGAATAATAGATCAATAAAAGTGGAAGAGACAGTCAATGAGATAGAAATTAGAGAAGAGGAGCCAGAGAAAAAGAAAGAATATCTAGGAATGAAAGAATGATAAGAGAGTTATGTGACCAATCCAAATGAAACAATATTTGCATACTAGGTGTACCAGAAGAAGAGAGAGACAAAGGGATAGAAAGTCTCTTTGAGGAAATAATGGTTGAAATCTTCCCCAATCCTGGGAAGTAAATAGTACTCCTGTCATGGAAGTGCAGGCAGTCCCTAACAAAGGAACTCAAGGAAGACAACACCAAGATATATAATAATTAAAATAACAAAGATTAAGGATAAGGAGAGACTATTGAAAGCAGCCAGAGAATAAAAGAATACTTATAAGGGAGACCCCATCAGGCTGTCAGCAGACTTCTCAGCAGAAACTTGACACACCAGAAAGGAGTGGCATGAAATATTTAATGTATTGAAATAGAAAGAACTTCAACCAAGAATCCTCTAACCAGAAAGATTATAATTCAGATTTGAAACAGGGATTAAAAATTTCCCAGATAAACAAAGCCTCAAGTAATTTATAACCAATAAACAAGCAAAACACAATATATTAAAGGGACTGCTGTAGATGGAAATAAATATTCCTAAGAATAAATAGTTTTGAAAAGGTAGTAGAAAAATTAATTACCAAGCAAGTATGACAATAAAACAAAAGTAGAGAGAGGAAAAGATGGGGGTGTGAGTAGGGTGGCAGAAATCTCCTCCCAAAACCATATATATTTTGAAAATACAGCAAATACAACTATTCCTAAAAGAGTGACAAGAAGATACAGTACAGTAGCCAGTCTACATTTGTGAGAACCCAACATCTCACAGAAAAGGGTAAGCTACAAAGCCATGACCCAGCGGGACCCAAGCACTCCCCCGTCCCCAGCTAACTGGCAGGAGGAAAAGAATCAGAGAGGGGAGGAAGTGGAAACACAGGACTGCTAAATAACCAGCCTTAGTAATCTGGCCCAGGAGCACAGAAACACATTGAATGGTGCTCTGAATATTAGAGGAGTGGAAAAGAAAAATCCGAGACTAAGACTGCGAACAGGTTCCCACAGATGGCTGCCCTGGGACAAAAGAAAAACAGGTGCTTTAAATGTCTTAAAGGGACAAGGGTTTAACAGGTGGACAAAATCGATCTGGCACACTCAGCCCAGCAGGCTAGCAACTTTAAGGAACTTCAGGTGCCCTATCCCCCTGGTTGGCAATGCAGCTCCGAGGCCCCTCACCATGATAAGAAGCCTGCTGTTCCTTCTGCCCCACCAGCACCAGCAAGCAAACCAGCTGTCCTCGATATTGCTGCAGACCATCCAGAGAGCAGCTCCGCCTACAGCAACCACACAATTTAACACAGAGGCTTCTTCCTATGTATGGTGAACTGGCCCAGACCCAGAGGCTCCTCCCTGCACATGGTTGACTGGAACAAACAGAGGACATGGGCACAGAGACTGGGGGGCACGAAGGGACTTCATCCTTGTGGCAAACAGACTTGCTGTTACCCTGTGACTCCTGCCACTTCCCTATGCAATCCCAAAGGCTTCCTCACCCACAGCAGCCTAGGGGATTAACCCAGAGGCTGCTCCCTGTATACAGTTAACTGGCAAAGACAGCATAGACATGAAAGGTGAGTGGCAAGCAGGAAGGGACATTGTTCTCCCAGTGGACACAGGTACCACACTCCCATTGCCATGACACAGGTGCCAGTGACCACTCCCATTGCCATGAAAAGGCATAAGAACCTTGTTCAATCCAAAATCCCTAAAACACCAGAAAGAGGGCTTGGTGAGACAGAAATGACCAATCTTCTCTGATGGAGCTACAGAGAAATATTCAAAAGCTAAGGGATGAATTCAGGAAGGAGATAATAGAAATGAAACAAACAATGGAAGGATTTAAGAGCAGACTGGATGAGGTGGAAGAGGCTGTTAATAGAATAGAAGTCAGGAATACAGAGAAGCTGAGGTAGAGAGAGAAAAAAGAATCTCTAGGAATGAAATAATATTAAGAGAACAGTGTGACCAATCCAAATGGAATTATATTCGCATTATACAGGTACCAGAAGAAGAGAGAGAAAAAGTGATAGACAGTGTCTTTGAAGAAATAATTGTTGAAAACTTCCCCAATCTGGGGAAGGAAATATTCTCTCAGGCTATGGAAGTCCACAGATATCCCAACAGAAGGGACCCAAGGAGGACAACATGAAGACACACAATAATTAAAATGGCAAAGATCAAAGACAAGGACAAAGTATTAAAGGCAGCCAGAGAGAGAAAAAATATCACATACAAAGGTAAATCCATCAGGCTATCATCTGAATTCTCAGCAGAAACCATATAGGCCAGAAGGGAATAGCATGATATATTCAGTGCAATGAAACAGAAGGGACTTGAACCAAGAATACTGTATCCAGCAAGATTATCATTTAAACTTGAAGGAGGGATTAAACAATTTCCAGATTAGCAAAATTTGAGGGAATTTACCTCCCACAAACCCATCTCTACAGTATATTTTAAAGGGACTGACCTATATGGAAGAATCCCTAAAGTTAAATAGCTGTCACCAGAGAAAAAAAAACCACAGCAACGGAAGTAGACCAACTAAATACTAAGTAAATGCAAAATAAAATCAGCTATCCACAAAGTAAGTCAAGGGAAACACAAAGAGTACAGAATAAAACACCAAACATATAAAGAGTGAGGAGGAAGAAAAATAAGGAAGAGAAATAAAGAATTATCAGACTCTGTTTATAATAGCATAATAAGTGAGTTACATTAGATGGTTAAATAATAGAAAAGAAGCTTCCCTTGAAACTTTGGTAACCACATCTTCTCAAGTACACATGGAACATTTTCCAGAATAGACCACATACTAGGCCACAAAAAGAGCCTCAGTAAATTAAAAAAGACTGAAATTCTACCAACCAACTTCTCAGATCACAAAAGTATAAAACTAGAAATAAATTGTACAAAGAAAAAAAAACGCTCACAAACACATGGAGGCTTAACAACATGCTCCTAAATAATCACTGGATCAATGACCAAATTAGAATAGAGACCAAGCAATATATGGAGACAAGTGAAAACAACAGCACAAAGCCTCAACTTCTGTGGGATGCAGCAAAGGCAGTTCTAAGAGGAAAGTATATAGAAATCCAGGCTTAACTAAACAAGGAAGAACAATACCAAATGAGTAGTCTAAATTCACAATTATTGAAACTGGAAAACGAAGAACAAATGAGGCCCAAAGTCAGTAGAAGGAGGGTCATAATAAAGATCACAGAAGAAACATATAAAATTGAGAAGAATAAAACAATAGAAAAAATTAATGAAACCAAGATGTGGTTCTTTGAGAAAACAAACAAAATAGATAAACCTCTAGCCAGACTTATTAATAAAAAAAGAGAATCTACACACATAAACACAAAACAGAAATGAGAAAGGAAAAGTTACTACAGACACCACAGAAATACAAAGAATTATTAAGAATACTATGAAAAACTATATGCTAACAAACTGGATAACCTAGAAGAAATGGACAAATTTAGAGAAAAATACAACCTTCCAAGACTGACCCAGGAAGAAACAGAATATCTAAACAGACCACTTACCAGCAATGAAATTGAATCGGTATTCAAAAAACTACCCAAAAACAAAACCCATCGACCAGAAGGATAACCATTGAATTTTATCAGACATTTAGAGAAGACTTAATAGTTATTCTCCTTAAAGTTTTTCAAACAACAGAAAAGGAGGGAATACTACTAAACTCATTCTATAAGGCCAACATCACTATAATACCAAACAAGGAAAAGACACCACAAAAAAAGAAAACTTCAGACCAATATCCCTGATGAACACAGATGTAAAATCCATCAACATCATCTGACACATCAAGAAAAAGGAGAACAAAAACCACATGATCATCTCCATAGATGCTGAAAAATCATTTGACAAAATTTAACATCCATTCATGATTAAAAACTCAACAAAATGGGTATAGAGAGCAAGGACCTCAACATAATAAAGGCCATTTATGACAAACCCACAGCCAGCATTATACTTAACAGTGAGAAGCTGAAAACTTTTCCTCTAAGATCAGGAACAAGGCAAGGATGCCCACTCTCCTCACTTTTATTCAACACAGTACTGGAGGTCCTAGCCACAGCAATCAGACAACACAAAGAAATAAAAAGCATCCAGGTTGGTAAAGAACAAGTTAAAACATGACTGTTTGCAGATGACATGATATTGTACTTAAAAAACCCTAAAGAATCCACTCTAAAACTTCTAGAACTAATATGTGAATTCAGAAAAGTTGCACGATACAAAATTAATACACAGAAATATGTTACATTCCTATACACTAATGATGAACTAGGAGAAAGAGAAATCAGGAAAACAATTCCATTCACAATTGCATCAAAAAAAATAAATTACCTAGGAATAAACCTAACCAAGGAAGTGAAAGACCTATACCCTGAAAACTACAAGATACTCATGAGAGAAATTAAAGAGGACACTAATAAATGGAAATTCATCCCATGCTCTTGGGAAGGAAGAATTAATATTGTCAAAATTGCAGTCCTGCCTAAAGCAATCTACTGATTCAGTGCAATCCCTATCAAAATACTGCTAGAATTCTTCAACAAACTGGAACAAATAGTTCTAAAATTCATATGGAACCACAAAAGACCCCGAATAGCCAAAGCAATCCTAAGAAGGAAGAATAAAGCAGGGGGATATTGCTTCCCAATTTCAAGCTCTACTAAAAAGCCACAATAATCAAGACAATTTGGTACTGGCAGAAGAACAGACCCATGGACCAGTGGATCAGAATAGAGAGTCAAGATATTAACCCAAGCATATATGGTAAATTAGTATATGATAAAGAATCTATGGATATACAATTGGGAAATGAGAGCCTCTTCAATAGCTGGTGTCGGCAAAACCGGACAGCTAAATGTAAGAGAATGAAACTGGATTACTAAGTCCATACACAAAAGTAAACTCGAAATGGATCAAATATCTGAAAGTGTCATGAAACCATAAAACTCTTAGAAGAAAACATAGGCAAAACTCTCTTGAATATAAACATGAACAACTTCTTCATGAACATATCTCCCCAGACAAGGGAAACAAAAGAAAAATGAACAAGTGGGACTACATCAAGCTAAAAAGCTTCTGTACATCACAGGACACCTTCAGTAGAACAAAAAGGCATCCTACAGTATGGGAGAATATATTCATAAATGATATATCCAATAAGTGGTTGACATTCAAAATATATAAAGAGCTCATACATCCCAACAAACAAAAAGCAAATAATCCAATTAAAAAATGGGCAGAGGATCTGAACAGATACTTCTCCAAAGAAGAATTTCAGATGGCCAAAAGGCACATGAAAAGATGGTCCACATTGGTAATCATCAGAAAAATGCAAATTAAAACCACAATGAGATATCACCTCACACCAGTTAGGATGGCCAACATCCAAAAAACAAACAACACCAAAGTTGGCAAGGATGTTGAGAAAGGGGAACCCTCCTACACAGCTGGTGGGAATGTAAATTAGTTCAACCATTGTGGAAAGCAGTATGGAGGTACCTCAAAAAACTAAAAATAGAAATAGCATTTGAGCCAGGAATTCTACTCCAAGGAATTTACCCTAAGAATGCAGGAGCCCAGTTTCAAAAAGACATATGCACCCCTGTTTATCACAACACTATTTACAATAGCCAAGAAATGAAAGCAACCTAAGTGTCCATCAGTAGATGAATGGATAAAGAGGTGGTACATATACACAGTGAAATATTATTCAGCCTTGAGAAGAAAAAAAAATCCTACCATGTGCAACAACATGAATGGACCTAGAGGGTATTATACTCAGTGTAATAAGCCAGGTGGAGAAAGAGAAGTTCCAAATGATTTCACTCATCTGTGGAGTATAAGAGCAAAGCAAAAACTGAAGGAACAAAACAGCAGCAGACTCACAAAACCCAAGTATGGACTAACAGTTAACAAAGGGAAGGGGACTGGGGAGGGTGGGTAGGAAGGGAGAGATAAGGAGAATAAGTGGTATTATGATTAGCATACATAATGTAGGCAGCGCATGAGGAAGGCAGTATAGCACCAAGAAGACAAGTAGTGACTCTATAGCATCTTACTATGCTGATGGACAGTGACTATAATGGGGTATGTGGTGGGGACTTGATAATGGGGAGAATCTAGTAACCACAATGTTGCTCATGTGATTGTATATTAATGATAACAAAATTAAAAATAATAATAAATAAATAAAACAAAAGCAGTACAATGAACTATACACAAAATCAGTCAAGGGATACAAAAATTGCATAATATGATAACTAATACATAAAGTGTGGAAGAAGAAAAAAGAAGTACTTTTAGATTGTATTTCAAATAGAGCAATCATCAACTTATATAGACTGTTATATAGTCATGAAGCTATCCTTGAACCTTATGATAAACACAAACCAAAAGCCTATAATAAGCAAAAAATAAAAAAGAGGAATCTAATCACAGCACTAAAGAAAACCATTAAATAACAAAAAAAGAGCATAAGAGAGGAAGAACGTAATAGAGAGGAAATATAAAAACAACCAAACAACAATTAATAAAATGGCAATAAGTTCATACCTATGAAAAATTAACTTAAATATAAATGGACTTAATGTACCAGTAAAAAGACTGTGTGGCAGAATGGATAAAGAAGCAAGACCACTCTATATGCTGCCTTTAAGAGACTTAAGACCCGAAGACACACATAGACTTAAAAAAAATGGATGGAAAAAGACATATCAAACAAATAAAAGGGAAAAAATGCAAGAGTATCAATCCTTATATAAGACAAAAAAGACTTCAAAGCACAGAAGGTAACAAGAGACGATGAAGGATATTATATAATGATGAAGGGGTCAGCCCCACAAGAGGATACAACCATTATAAATATCTATGTACTCAACATAGGAGCACCTAAATATGTGAAACAAATAATAAGAGAATTTAAGGGGGAAATAGAATGCAACACATTAATTTTAGGAGACTTTAACACACTGCTCACAGCAATAGATGATCATCCAGACAAAATAATTAAGGAATAATTGAACAATACATTACAACAGATGGTCCTAACAGACATCTACAGAACATTTCAACCAAAATCAGCAGGATATGCATTTTTCTCAAGGGTACATGGAATATTCTCCAGCAGAGATCACATACTAGGCCATAGAAACATGCCTCAATAAATTCAAAAATATTGAAATTGTATCAAGCAGCTTCTCAAACCACAATGGTATGAAACTAATTATAAATTACACACAAAACACAAAAAGTCCACATACACATAATGGAGTCCAAACAACAAGCTTCAAAATAATCAGTGGATCAGTGAACAAGTTTAAACAGAAATCAAGCAATACATGGAGACAAATGAAAACAAAAATTAAACAGTTCAAAATTTGTGGGGTGCTTCAAAAGGGGTTATTAGAGGAAAGGACATAGTCATACAGGCCTACCTGAAAGACAAGAAAAATCCCAAGTAAACACTAAATTCACAATTAAAGAAACTTGAAAAAAAGAACAAAGGAAAACCAAATTAGTAGAAGGAGGGATATAATAAGGATCAGAGCAGACATAAATAAAATACAGAAGAATAAAACACTAGAAAAAAATTAACGAAACCAAGAGCTGGTTCTTGGAGAAGATAATCAAAATAGATAAGCCCTTAGCCAGAGTTATCAAGAAAAAAGGAGAAGAAGCAAATAAACAAAATCAGAAATGACAAAGAAATAGTTGCAAATGATACCACAGAAATACAAAGAATTATTAGAGAATACTATGAAAAATTATATGCCAATAAATTGGACAACATAGAAGAAATGGACAGCTTCCTAGAAAAATACAACCTTCCAAGACTGACCCAGGAAGAAACTGAACATCTGAACAGACCAATTACCAGCAATGAAATTGAATTGGTAATCAAAAATCTCCCAACAAACAAACCCCAGGGACAGAAGTCTTCACAGCTAAATTCTATCAAACATTTAAAGAAGAGCTACTAGTCATCCTTCTTAAAGTATTCCAAAAAATACGAAAGTAGGGAATACTTCCAAACTCATTCTATGAGGCCAGCATCACTCTAAGACCAAATCCAGAAAAAGACACTACAAAAAACAAAATAAAATAAAATTACAGACCAGTATCCCTGGTGAACATAGATGCAAAAATCCTCAACAGAGTATTAGAAAACCAAATTAAAAAATATATCAGACTAGTTCAACCATTGTGGAAAGCAATATGGAGGTTCCTCAAAAAACTAAAAATAGAAATACCATTTGACCCAGGAATTCCACTCCTAGGAATTTACCCAAAGAAAACAACTTCCCAGATTCGAAAAGACATATGCACCCCTATGTTTATTGCAGCAGTATTTACAATAGCAAAGTTATGGAAGCAACCTAAGTGTCCATCAGTAGATGAATGGATAAAGAAGATGTGGCACATATATACAATGGAATACTATTCAACCATAAGAAAGAAACAAATCCTACCATTTGCAACAACATGGATGGAGCCAGAGGGTATTATGCTCAGTTGAATAAGTCAGGCAGAGAAAGACAAATACCAAATGATTTCCCTCATTTGTGGAGTACAACAATGAAGCAAAACTGAAGGAACAAAATACCAGCAGACTCACAGACTCCAAGAAGGGACTAGTGGTTACCAAAGGGGAGAGGTGGGGGAGGGCAGGTGGGGAGGGAGGTAGAAGGGGATTGTGGGGTATCATGATTGGTGCACATGGTGTGTGTGGGTCACAGGGAAGGCAGTACAGCTCCGCAAAGACAAATAAGGACTCTGTGGCATGTTATTAAACTCATGGACAGTTACTGCAATGGGGTCTGGAGGGGGACTTGATAATAAGGGTTAATGTTATAACCACATTGTTTTTCTTGTGAAACTGTCATAAGAGTGTATATCAATGATACATTAATAAAAAAATAATAATAAATACATCAGAAAGATTGTCTATCATGAACAAGTGGGATTTACACCAGGGATGCAAAAATGGTATGTTCATAAATCAATCAATATCATACACCACATTAACAAAAAGAAGGATAAGAACCACATGTTTGTCTCATTAGATGCTGAAAAAGCATTTGACAAAATTCAACATCCGTTCATAATAAAATCTCTGAATAAAATGGGCATAGAGGTTATGCACATAGATATAATAAAGGCTATATATGACAAACCCACACCCAACACCATACTTAATAGTTGAAAGCTGAAAGCTTTTCTTCTAAGATTGGTAACAAGACAATGATATCCACTCTAAAAGCTTTTACTCAACTTAGTACTGGAGGTCCTAGACAAGGCAATCAGACAACACAAAGAGATGAAAGGCATCCAAATTGATAAAGAAGAAGTAAGATTGTTATTATTTGCAGATGACATGATAAATATAGAAAACCCTAAAGACTCCACCAAAAAATTTAGAATAACTAGATTCAGCAAAGTTGCAGGATACAAATTAATATACAGAAATCAGGAAATACACAGATATGAGGAAAATGATTCCATTTACCATTGCATCAAAAGAATAAAGTACCTAGGTATAAACCTCACCAAGGAGGTGAAAGACCTGCACTCTGAAAACTATAAGACACTCATGAAAGAAATTAAAGACACAAATTGAAATTTATTGCATGCTCATGGATATGCAGAATTAATATTGTCAAAATGGCCATTTACCCAAAACAGTTTACAAATTAAATGCAATCCTTATCAAAATACGATCAGCATTTTCAATGTACTAGATCAAATAGTTCTAAAATTCACACAGAATCACAAGACACCCCAAAAAGCAAAAACAATCCTAAGAAAGAAGAACAAAGCTGGGGGTGTTATGCTCCCTGACTTCCAGCTATACTACATAGCTACAGTATTCAAAACAGTATTTTCCTGGCACAATAACATACCCATAGATCAATGGAACAGAATAAAAAGCCCAGGTATAAACCCACACATATATGGTAAGTTAATATACAATAATGGAGCCATGAATATACAATGGAGAAAATAAAGCCTCTTCAATAACTGGTGTTGGTAAAAGTGGACAGTTATATGCAAGAGAATGAAACTGGATTACTCTCTAACTCCACAGACAAAGGTAAACTTGAAATGAATAAAAAACCTGAATATAAGTCATGAAACCATAAAACTCTTAGAAGAAAACAAAGGCAAAAATCTTTGGTACATAAGTATGAGCAATTTTTTCATGGACACATTCATTGGGCAAGGGAAACATAATAAAAAATGAATGAGTGGGACTACACCAAATTAAAAAGCTTCTATACAGCAAAGGATGTCATCAGCTGAACAAAAGGTCAACCTAAATTGTGAGAGAATATATTTGTACATGATTTATCCAATAAAGGTTTAACATCCAAAATATATAAATAGCTCATACACCTCAATACCCAAAAAAGAAATAACCCAATTAAAAAATGGCAAGAGGACCTAAACAGACATTTCTCCAAGAAGAAATTCAGATGACCAACAGGCACATGAAAGGATGTTCCACATAGCTAATCATTAGGGAAATGCAAATCAAACCACAGTGAGATATCACCTCACACCTGTTAGAATGGCTACTATCCAAAAGACAAAAAAGAAGTATTGGGAAGGATGTGGAGAAATGGGAACCCTCCTACACTACTGGTATGTACATTGTTGCAACTTCTGAGAAAAGCAGTATGGAGGTTCCTCAAAAAAAAAATAGAATTACTGTATGTCCCAGTAATTCCACTTCTAGTAATTTACCCAAAGAAAACAAGACCTTTGATTTGAAAAGATATATGCACCCCTATGTTTATCATTGTATTATTTACAATAACCAAAATATGGAAGCATCTTAAGTGTCCATCAATAGATGAATGGAGGAAGAAGAGGTGCTACATATACAGTGGAATATTATTCAGCCATAAAATGAAAAGAAATCTTGCCATTTTGCAAAAACATGGATAGATCTAGAGGGTTTTATGCTCAGTGATAAAAGCCAGGTGGTGAAAGACAAGTACCTTGTCATTTCACTTATTTGTGGAATATGAAAACAAAGCAAAACAGAATGAACAAAACAGCAGTAGACTTATAGACACTGAGAAGTGACTAGCATAAGGGAGGGGTTGGGGTGGGTGGTGGGGAAGATGACTGGAATATAGGGGCCCAAAAATCATAATATAAGTTGGTCATGGAGATAATAGCAGAGCATGGAGAATATAGTCAATGATTCTGTAACATTTTTCTATGTTGACAGAAAGTAACTGCACCAGAGCGGGTGAAGATTTAATAATACGAGTAACTGGTGAACCACTGTGTTGTATATTTGAAACCAATATAAGACTGTATATCAATGATACCTCAATAAACAAATAATTTTTAGATTCATGTTATAAGCTTTCTTACATATTTTGTTTTATAGCAAAGTCATCACAGTCTTACACTGTGCCCAGTGTTATCCAGAGTGTGTTCTTCCATAGTCACAAATTAAAAAGTGTTTTTTGTTCATATAAGTTCAGGAAACACTCTGTTAAAAATATTAAACTTGTTTCTTTACCATAGGATTGTGTAAAGGTTTTAATATATGAATGTACTTTATGAATCTTACAGAGCATATACAGAATTTCCCAAACTTCTTTGACCGTAAGTCACTTTACATTTAACATCTCATCCGATTTATGTAGGAAAAAATCAATATAGCCTTTCCTTTAAATGTCATAGTTATACCTTTATTGGCTTATAGAAATGTTAGCCCCCATTCTTTAGGTTTTAATATGTGTCAGTTTCTATACTAAATGTTTAAGTACTTTATGTCACTTAATTTTCAGAACAACCTTGTGAAATAATTGTTCAAGTAAGGTCATTTATTTGTCCAAAATCAGTCAAAATGCTGTTAAGGAGCTATGAGGGGAAAACCTGGCTCATCTGACTACAAAGCCCAGGGTTCTAACTACTACACCATACAACCTCCATGAACTATGTGATGTTTTCTTGAATAAGACCAACTAATTAACTAGATATTTGATTATAGACTGTAATACTCATTTAGGAATTTTCATGGAGCCACATTCTATCACCATCTAAATCAATGCTTGATAGAACACCTCTAAAAATCTTTAGATTTCTAGACTATTATCTAGAATACAAACAGTAACTAAAATAAGGCTGAATGTAGAAATAATTCTTACATATTTATTCACCTGAAGTCAATATAGCAGTTGGTGAAATAGAGAAGGCATTATTGGAAATTTTCAAGGAACTGGTATTATTGATGACTTACTTAGAATAAGTTTAAAGCCCTCATATTTCTCTGAAGCAATTACAAGTATGCATACAATTTTTCCAAGCATGACAAAACTAGAAAACAGAAACCTCTAATACATAAAATACACCCTGTCTTAAATGCTATGGTAAGTCAACAAGAATCAAAGTAGGGAAAGTATCTAGTTATTAATAAATTTGTTCAGTGCTGCACCACCAGCACTTACAGTACCATCTGGTAATACTTAGTAGTTAATATTGTTGAATGAATGAATGTATGATAGAAGTAATCTGAAGACCTATTTATTAAAATACTTAATCTCAAATTCCTTAGTCCCATTCCTCAGATCCAGACACATTCTAAATAAGCAATATTTTTGGTTGGTTTCTATTTCGTATTTGTTTTCTTTTGTTGGAAGTAAGGGATATGGATAAGTATATTCTTTCCTCTCTCTCAGAATTACACCACTGAAAGTATCTTGTAGATCTTTTCTAAGCATTTCACCTTAAAACATAAAGCCCATATTTTTTAAGAAGAGACATCCTGAAGGTTGTACAGGGAATCATCATATCTCCTAATAATCTATCTTTGATTTAACATTCTCCACACCTCCAAATTCTAAATAAACTAAATGACTCTTCTTTGTCTTTTTAAGACATCATATGCATATTTCTAACTATGCAGTATCTTTCACTGAATTTATTTAATATTGTGTTCATTTACTTGATTACAAACATTGTAAAAACAGGGATTTTTTTTTATCCATACTACCATTCATAGTCATACACACATACCTTGTGCTTGGTACATTTCAATAAATGTTTATTACCTAAACAAAATTATTAAGTGAAAAAATAAGGCCTAGACCTAGGTTTTGTGAATATTTGTTGGTAAAAGCACTTTCAAGTTTGCAGTCTTTCAACTCAGTCTTGGCCTCATAAGAATAGGCCATGGGCCTGGAACACTTTTTTAATTTTTTTTATATTGGTATAATTAATCTACAATAACATGTGCAACATTATGGTTACTAGACTCCCCACATCATCAAGTCCCCCCCACATACCGCATTAAAGTCACTGTCCAGCAGCATAGTGAGATGCTATAGAATCACTACTTGTCTTCTCTGAGTTGTACTGCCCTCCCCGTGCCCCCCTACATTATGTCTGCTAATCGTAATGCCCCTATTTCCCCCTTGTCCCTCCCTTCCCACCCATCCTCCCCAGTCCCTTTCCCTTTGGTAACTGTTAGTCCATTCTTGGGTTCTGTGAGTCTGCTGCTGTTTTGTTCCTTCAGTTTTTTCTTTGTTCTTATACTCCACATATGAGTGAAATCATTTGATACTTGTCTTTTTCCACCTGGCTTATTTCACTGAGCATAATACCCTGTAGCTCCATTCATGTTGTTGCAAATGGTAGGATTTGTTTTCTTCTTATGGCTGAATAATATTCCATTGTGTATATGTACCACATCTTCTTTAACCATTCATCTACTGATGGACACTTAGGTTGCTTCCATTTCTTGGCTATTGTAAATAGTGCTGCAATAAACATAGGGGTGCATATGTCTTTTTCAAACTGGGCTGCTGCAGTCTTAGGGTAAATTCCTAGGAGTGGGATTCCTGGGTTAAATGGTATTTCTATTTTGAGTTTTTGAGGAACCTCCATACTGCTTTCCACAATGGTTGAACTAATTTGCATTCCCACCAGCAGTGTAGGAGGGTTTCCCTTTCTCCACATCCTCGCCAACATTTGTTTGTGTTTTGGGTGGTGGCCATCCTTACTGGTGTGAGGTGATATCTCATTGTGGTTTTAATTTGCATTTCTCTGATGATTAGCGATGTGGAGCATCTTTTCATGTGCCTGTTGGCCATCAGAATTTCTTCTTTGGAGAAGTGTCTGTTCATATCCTCTGCCCATTTTTTAATTGGATTCTGGAAACCTTTTTATTAAGAGATAAAAAAACAGTTGTCACAACTTGTACTGGACTTAATCACCTTGCACAGAATATCTTTCCCTGTTTCATACTCTGTGTGTGCTCATTTGTTCTATTTAAGTGTGTCCATCATATGGCACCTGGCCAATCTTATTACTCTATCTGTCCCTTTTGGGAAAGGGACAAAGTCCTTCTGCTGCAGCAAAAGAGGAGTGTATGCAGGCCAATTGCCCTGTTCAGGGGACAAGAGGTCGTCTCTGGTCTTGGGGGACTGATGTCTACTTCTGGAGCTGATCTTCTGTCTCTTTTTTATTTGAGTAAACCATTACTCTACCCAGTGCTTCACTGTGTTGTATTCCTTGGTAAGTTCAATATTAAGATGCAATTGGTAGAAGTATTTAGATTTCTACTCCTAATAATAGGCAACAGATGCCACTAGCTTGACAAAGTCGCTTTATCCCAAACATTATCCTGCCACTTCTCTAATTCCATTTTTATATCTGTTTGAAAATTAAACTATATAACCTATGTGGAAATTGCTTTTCTACTGAAATAGTGCTGTCTGCTTCAGCTTCTGCAAGATGCTGTAAGAAGTCGAAGAGTAATATATAGAAATTCAGAGAAACCCATTGAAGAAGAATACAGTTTTAAAAAATCCCAAGGTCAAGGGAATGATATGAAATGTCCAAAATAAGGAAATATATAAAAATGAAAAAGATTAGTGGTTTCTTGGGAGTTTGGAGGGAGGATATGAAGTGTAACTACTAATGGTTATGAGATTTCTTTTTGGGGTGAGGAAAATGTCCTAAAACTAGTTTATGATAAGGGTCACACTACTCTCTATATAGTCGAAAGTCCATTGAACTGTATACTTTAAACAGGTGAACTTTATTGTATACAAATTGTATCTCAATAAAACTGTTAAAAATTATTCCTCCCAGTTGAAGGAAATGGTCTACAGGAAAACAAACTATTAGCTAATCTGAAATCATTTGAAGTCACATAATTTAAAATGTACAAATAATAGACTTTATATCAGAAAGTTACAATACTTCCTACAATACTACTATATACCTTTAGGAATGTATACAGAAATAGTAAAAAAAAATCTCTCAGAGCATAGTCAGTCAGATATATCTTGATTCAATTCCAGCTCTACCATATATTTACTGTGTGATCAAACTACATAGCCATCTTGAACCTCCATTTCCTCATGTGAGGCTAGTAAAAGTGCCTAATTTACAGTACTAACATTAAATATGATATTATATATAGGTGCTTTTATTTTACAGTGTTCCCAATTCCACACTATTGGCTTTAATTCATTCTACATGATCATCTTTATTCTTTTCTGCCTATGGAAAATTTACATATTACAATTTGACTTTAATCTCTAGTCTCACAGACATTTTCACTTTTCTTCCTTTCTTTCTGTGGGAAAGCTACACATATATATCTTCATTCTGTTACATCATACATGCATTAGGAATATAAGCTTTTAAGGCAAACTTAAAGCTCTTATAAGGCTTTTGAATCTCATTTCCAGTATTATTAACTGTGTGACTTTTGGTAAGTGTTTAACATCTCTTACCTCATTTTCTTCAATTGTAAATCAGGTACAAATATAATATTAACATCATAGGGTTATATATTTTGTATATATAATGCTGAGGATACTGCCTGGTAAACAGAAACTTCATAATAAATGTTGGATATAGGTACTGGGCTGGAAAAACATGGCAGGGTAGGATGGCAAGGTGAAAACGTCTTCATACATACACACTGAGGAAGCAAGTATTACAAATACAACTAACCCTGAAAATTAGCTGAAGACTGGAGAACAGACCATCTACATCTGGGAAGAAGAGAAGACCACATTGAGAAGGGTAAAATGGCAGAGCCAAGGTCAACTGGGACCCAAGGCCTTTCCCTATCCCAGTTCACAAACAGGAAGGAGAGGAACAGAATGGGGAAGGGATAAAAACTCAGGAATTCAGCACATCTGGCCCTGGAGATATACTCCAGGAATACGAGTACACATTGCATTGGGCTGTGGTGGTTAATGGGGTTAGACACCAGGGAGAATTGGAACACCTAGGAGGCCAAGACTCCTGTTGCTTGTGGAGGATAAGCACACTCTGTTGGTCCCACTGAGACTCAGCAAGAGGCAGAAGTTTGAAAGATTTACCAGCAGGATGAAATATGCCAAAGGGGTGGGGGTCAGAGGAAGCTATCTCTAGAGGAGAAATGGCATGGGAATGGCACTTTCCCAGCCCTCCCTTAGCCCTATTTGTCAGGTGCTCATGGAAGCCAGCCTCGAAATGCTCCATCTTGATCACTGGTGACTCAGCCCCACAGAGGCAGTCACCTGAGTTTCTGCTCCAGCTAGCCTGCTTGGCTGAGCAGTGGTCCAACTTTGCTGGCTGGCAGATAGAGGGCAGATGACACTTTCTCGACTTTCCCAGACCTCCCTCAACCCAACTGGTCAGAGACTTGCTAGAGCTAGCTCTGAACTAACTCACTTGCTGGTGGCTCAGCCCCACAGTGGAGTTCCCCTGCCTACTACACTATCAGCACACTCAGCTCAGCAATGATCCAACTTTGCTGAATAACAGGCAGATGGTGGAGTATACTTTCCCACCTCTCTTGGCCCTCCCTCAGCTCAACTGGTCAGACATTTGTAAGAGCCAGCTCTAAACACTCCACCTGCTCCACTAGCTCAACCCCAGCACCCCACAGTGTGCCTACCCAGCAGCAGTCCACCATTGCTCACCAGCAGGTGAAGATGTGCCTGCCCACAATGAATTCAAGCAGAAGTGCATCACATTACACAAAGGCAAGCTGTAGGAATCAGCCACTGCTGGCAGAAAAGCAGAAAGTTGGGCCCTGCCCATAGTCCACCAATAGCAACTGCAGCTCAGCTGCAAAAGAGAACCAGGCACTGGTGGGCAAAGAGTTTTGAGCCTCCAGGCAAAACAGGATGCCCACTTCATAAAGCCATTACTTTCAAGATCAGAAGGCATAACTGATCTATCTAATACAAAGGAAGAAAGTTTTCTATGTGCTTCTGTGTTTCTTCCTTTCATGAGGAATGGCAAAATAACAAGGCAGAGCAATATGTTCCAAATAAAAGAACAAGATAAAACACCAGAAAAGGGGCTAAATGAAATGAAGATTAGCAATCTGCTTGATAAGAAATTTGAAGTAATAGTCATAAAGATGCTCAATGAACTGGGGAAACGAATTGATGATCTCAGTATGAACTTCAACAGAGATACAGAAAATATGAAAAAGAGCCACTCAGACCTAAAGAATACAGTAACTAAAAGGAAAAAAATTACAATAGAGGGAATGAAAAGCAGACTGCTTGAAGAAGAAGAAAGAACCAGTGTGATGGAAGATAGAGAACAGCAGAATAAACAAGCTGAGAAACAGAGAGAAATAAAAGGATTTCTAAAAATGAAATGATGTTAAGAGAGCTATGTGACAACTCCAAGTGAAACAATATTCACATAAATGGGTGGCAGGAGAAGAGAGAAACAAAGGAGTAGGAGGTCTCTGAAGAAATAATAGCTAAAAACTTCCCCAATCTAGGGGAGGAAATAGACATCCAGGTCATAGAAGTACAGAAATCCTCTAACAAGATGAAACCAAGGAGTACAACACCAAGACATATTAGTAGTTAAAATGGTAAAGATTAAGGAAAATGAGGGAATCTTAAAATCAGCAAGAGACAGGCAGTTACCTATAAAGGGAACTCCATAAGGCTATCATCAGATTTCTCGCCAGAAACGTTACAGGCCAGAAGGAAGTAGGGTGAAATATTCAAAGTACTGCAATGTAAAAACCTACAACCAAGAATTCTATACCCAGCAAGGTTATCATTCAGATTTGAAGGAGAAATCAAAAGTTTCCCAGATAAACAAAGGTTAAAAGAATTCACCACCACTGAACTGGCCTTACAGGATATGTTAAAGGGATTGTGCAGATGGAAATGTTAAGTCTAAATATTTTTCATCAGTGAAAATAAACCTACGGTGAAGGTAGTAGACCAATTACTTACTAAGCAAGTATGAAGTTAAAAAAATGTAGTAAAATTAATTATACACAAAATCAATCAAGGGATACAAAAAGATGTAGATTATGACACACATAAAGTTGGAGGAGTAAGAAGAATAAAAAAGTTGTGTTTAACATAAGAAAGTGTTTGAAATAAAGTGGCAATCAATTTAATACAGACTATTATATATTTAGAAAACTATGAACATTACAGAGACCACAAACCTAAAGCCTATAATAGATACATGAAATAATTTAAACAAGGAACCCAACATAACACTAAATAAAACCATAAATAACAAGAAAAGAGAGAGTATAAGAGAAGAGGAAAGGAACAGAGAGGAAATATAAAAACAACCCCAGAAAACAATTAATAAAATAGCAATAAGTACATACCTATCAAAAATTACCTTAAATGTAAATGGACTGAATGTACCAGTCAAAAGACAGTGTGGAAGAATGGACAAAGAAGCAAGACCCATCTATATGCTGCCTTTAAGAGACTCGCTTTAGACCCAAAGACACACATAGACTCAAAGTAAATGGATTGAAAAAGATGTATCATACAAATAGAAGGGAGAAAAATGCAAGAGTAGCAATACTTATATCAGACAAAAAAGACTTCAAAACAAGGAAAATAAGAAGAGACAAAGAAGAACATTATATAATGATGAAGGGGTCAGCCAAACAAGAGGATACAACCATCATAAATATCTATGCACCCAACATAGCAGTAGCTGAAGTTATAAAACAAATACTAACAGATGCATGGGGAAAAAAATAGCAACACAGTCATATTAGAGGATTTTCAACACCCCACTTACATCAGTGGATAGATCATCCAAAAAGTAAATAAGGAAACAGGGGCATTGAATGATACATTTGACCACGTGAACTTATTTAGTAGATATATACAGATCATTCCACCCAAAAGCAGCAGGATACGCATTTTTCTCAAGTGTACATGGAATGCTCTGCAGAACATATCACATATTAGGGTACAAAAAAAGGCTCAAAAATTGCAAAAAGACTGAAATTGTATCAAGCATCTTTTCAGACCACAATGGTATGAAACTAGAGATCAATTACTTGAAGAAAACCAAACCAAAAAAGCCACAAACACATTGAGTCTAAGCAATATTATTCTAAATAATCAATGGGTCAATGAACAAATCAAAGAGAAAGTCAAACAGTACATGGAGACAAATGCAAACAGAAATACAGCTGTTCAAAATATGTGGAATTCAATAAAAGCAGTTCTAAGAGGGAAGTACATAGCAATACAGGTCTACCTCAAGAAAGAAGAATCCCAAATAAACAACCTTACCCTACAACTAAAGGAAGTAGAAACAGATGAACAAGCAAATCCCAGAGATAGTAGAAACAGGGACATAATTAAGATCAGAGCAGAAATAAATATAATAGAAAATAGTAAAACAATAGAAAAAAAATCAATTAAACCAAGAACTGGTTCTTTGAGAAGATAAAAAGGACATATATGCACCCCTATGTTTATTACCACATTATTTACAATAGCCAAGATATGGAAGCAATCAAAGTGTCTGTCAACAGATGAATGGATTAAGAAGATATGATACATATATACAACGGAACATTATTCAGTCACTAAAAAGAAATAAATTGTGCCATTTGTGATAACATGGATGGACTTATAGGGTATTATGCTAAGTGAAATAAGCCAGGTGGAGAAAGACAAATGCCATATGATTTCAATTATATGTGGAATTTAAAAACAAAAAAAAAACAAAATAGTAGACTTATAGACACTAAGAAGTGACTGGTGGTTACCATAGGGGAGGGATTGAGGAAGGTGAGGGGGATAAAGGGACACAAAATCTCAGGCATAGTACAGTCACTGGATGAAAATACAACACAAAGAATATAGTCAATAGTTATGTAACATCTTTCTGGGTTGACATATAATAACTATACTAGTTGAATTGAGGATTTAATAATGTATATAACTGTTGAATCACTATGTTGTATACTTAAAACCAATATAATATTCTGTATCAATTATATTATACTTCAATAAAAAATACGCAAAGAAAATTAGAAAATAAATGTTGGGTATTAACAATACTTTGTAAATCTATTATTTTCATTAAAATATTCAATTAATGGATCCCTAAACATTCTGGTATAGCTTATATTTTCCACTAAGGAATCTTGTTTACCCCTTTCATTCTATATTTTATCCCTGTGTATATTATATAGCCCTATGAGTACTATATAAACCTTTCCTTCTTCATTTCCTTATCACAACTTAATTAACTGGCCTTGACAGAATACCATACTAATACTCTGTATTCATTCAGTACCTGATTCATAAAAAATCAGAGGATTACCTCTGAGGTTCCTGACTTTTACTTGCTCTACAGTAGTCCATAAATTGTGTCTATTATGTTTCTTGGACACAGAGGTTCAGAGTAGGTAAGGGGTTTTTCTAGAATATATCCAGAGTGAGTAGTATGACCTCTATAATACCTAAATATTCTTGATTTTTAATATAAAATCATCTAGAAATATCCATGTCATTTTTTCAGCTCACTTCCCAAATGAAGAATAATTGAGAAACTTTAAAATGTCTATTCTTTTTCTTTGAAAAATAGAATGGGCATTTTCAAGTTTTCACAGATTGTTATAGAAAGCTCTGTGCTGCAGCCAAATCAAGGTAATATTTTAGTTAAGTATTATAGTAAATGATAGCTGTTCAGAGAAACTCAATTGCTGATTTTTTGTTACTGGCAGTCATAGTAGTGCCCCTGGGCAAGAGTATATGAAAGACTCACTACTGTTACTTGCTATTACAAACCAGCATTCCCATCTTATTAATGTGGATTTTTTTTTCCCCAACAATTAAAATATATTGAAACAGAATTGGTATATTATGTAGATGTTTTACAATTTGTGATCTGACATATAGACAAAGCAGCAAATTAGTGTTTGTATTTGGAAAGTATGAATATTGCATTAAGGTTCTATATGTTTTTCTTTTGTTTCTTCAGCCTCACTCGTGCCTGACTTTTAATATTCCAGTATGCATCACTGTCACTTTTACATTAGTGCTGGTATCATGAGCATTTATGTTAATTTAGTATATGTGCCAAAGTTATTACTGTTAGTTTCTGAACTGAGAATTAAACCTCATAAAGTCAGCTGTGTAGAATATTTCAGTATATCGCTGTCAATGAATCATAGTCTATAACCCCATTAATGCATTAACTACAGAAATAGATATTTTCATTTACATAATAGATGAAAATGTGCTCCTGCAATCTCTTGAGCACCTCAGTTGAAATGTACATTACTTTTCGTAGGCAGTTTTTACTATGCCCTGTAGTTGTTGATGCCTAATAAAATCTAGCATATCTTTAATATTTAGATATATATTGATATTATAAACATTGAAGAAATCAAATACTGCTTTCTTTTGTAGCAATCAGAGATAATAAAATATTTGGCATGTTACAATTGCATATCTGTAGATGTAGGCAGGTTTCTTTTGCTATATTTTCCATTGTGTTACTGGCTATTAACTTTTTTTTTTTTTTAGGAGAGCAAGGTACAGGCTTTTATTTAGAGATAAAGTGAGAGGAAAGAGCTCCTGGCTCACGCCAGGAGGGGACAAGAGAGCCCCCTGGCTATTAACTTTTGTAGCAGGTTACTCATGTGTAATAAATAATTAGCTCCTTTGTTCTTAAAATGTAATTTAATATTAAATTTGATATTATATTTTGATAATATAATTGTTGATATTATTTCCATTTAAACATTTGCTATTTCTTACTAGTACATATTTCCATTTAAAAGGAAAGAACAACAAACAAGCATGCTCGTTAACTTGTTGGGTAGTAAGAAATATTGAGGAGTGATGTATCCTGAGGGTGACAGAAACATCTAATGATGGAGAAAACTACATTGGACTATAACTTCAACATATATTGTTTTTCTTTTTGTTTTGGTGATAGCAATAACGCTGTTATGGTTTTTTTTTTGGTTGTACAACTATAACTAAATACAATTCAAACAAAGATCAGGTGAAAGAAATGTTTTCAAAGGAATATCTCGGAATACCTCACCAAGAAAGATGGGCTATTCTTTAGGCATATCAATATGTCATAGTACAACATAGTATTTTATATGTTAAAATTCTGAGTTTAACAGTAGGTATATACATATATTTAAAACATCAAATTTTTTTAATATTCTTGTCTAAATGTCTTCATCTGCTACCTTCCATGGTTTATTTGATGGATACCATTAGATTTCAAGATAGAAGACATTCCTCTGGTAGTTTTCTTATACAATGGTTTATTCACTAAACTTATTTCTAAAATAGTAAAAGGTTCTCAAAGGAACCAGACTCCCTGTTCCCAGTGAATAGACTTTATAATGGGTTTCCTAATTTGTTTGAAGATTTAAATATGTTAGCCCTTAGGGGATACCTTCCTATTCATAACCCTCAGAATAACTGTACCAAACTATTATTTGAGGAAGGCTGGGAAAGCAATCCTTCTCCTGTGCAAGAAGACCTGAGGTTATTTCTAAGTATACCACTATCCTTAATTATACTGGGTCCTAAGCTGAGGCTTACAAAAGGAATAAGAAAATAAAAGGTAAGTTAACAACAACTGCTGATACTGTTTTTAGAAATGCTATCTTTTTTAAAATCACAAAAATCTAGATTGGCAAGAATATGGTTGATAACATCACATGGAAAGCTGAACAGCCACTGGAATTTGTAAGAATGATGCTTTGTGGCTGCAGTCTGTCCAACTACAGATGTACTGGATGAGTGACCCACTTCTATATGCCATACCCAGGAGGCCAAGTGTCCAGCTCCCACATGCCCCAGCTGTGACCTTTCCCACTGCAGCTGACAAGCACATTCTGCCTACAAAAGGGACACCCCTTGAGTGCCTGGCTATGATGGCTAAGGGGGATTGCATTTCTGGACCCCATGGGTCTGAAACAATCTGAGAGACAGCCTTGGCATGCTACTACCTTCAGGGCACTTCACCCTCAGGGCACTTCAAAGAGGAGGTGGAAACATCCCCAGTGTGCATATAAAAAAAGCTGATTTTCTTGTCCTGGAAGTATGGCTTGAGGGAAAGGCTTTAGGTTTGCCATACATCAATGGGCTACAGAAGCACCCTCAGGGAATATGGCCTGGGAGACACCATATTAGCACCCTCTCTTGACCTTGCCACAGCTTACTGATACATCCCATAAAGGAGCTTATATAGTATATAAATTCAAAATTTTTGCAACTTTCACCCAGGGAATAACCTCCAGATCTATTGGTATGGAAAAGTCAACAGGGTTCACAGTTATAGACACATAAGGCTGCCCATACTAACATACCTTCAAAGCTGCTACACAAGGATCTGGTTTACCATTAACCTGAAACTAGACACTGTCTAAGATCTTTCCCTTTGGAACACTGACAGTTCATGGAACACCCTTAACAACAGGAACCTATCAAGTTATCAGTCTATTTAAACAATCACAAAGATCTGAAAAATAACCAAAAGCTAGTGTAAATTTGAATGATAAGGTTCATCTTCTGCATAAGGCCACTCCTTCAAGACTGGGAAAAGTAGTGTTTTGCTTAGCACATAAAAACAAACACAGAGAGTCAGACAAAATGAGGAGGCAAAGAGTATCTTCCAAACAGAAAAGCAAAACAAGACTTCAAAAAAAGACCTTAACAAAATTGAGATAAGTAATTTACCTAATAAAGAGTTCAAACTAATGGTCATAAAGATGTTTAATGAACTCAAGAGAAAATGAGTGAACACAGTGAGAACTTTGATGAGATGGAAAAAGTAAGAGAGTACCAAATAGAAGTCAAAAGCTGAAGAATACAATAGCTGAACTGAAAAATATGATAAAGATGTTCAACAGCAGGCTAGACAAAGTAGGAGAGAGATCAGTGACCTAGAAGACAGGATAGCTAAAATCACTCAAATGGGCAGCAAAGAAAAAGAAGAATGAAAAAAATTAAGGTAGCTCAAGGGACCAGTGGACATCAAGTGGAATAACATCCTTATTATAGGGGTCTCAGGAGAAGAGAAAGAAACAGGTAGAAAACCTTCTTAAAGAAACAATAGCTGAAAACTTCCCTAACCTGGAGAAGGAAACAGACATGCAGGTTGAAGAAGCTGAGAGTTCCAAATAAGAAAAATAGATCCAAACCAAGACACATTATAATTAAAATGTCAGAAGTCAAAGAGAATTTTAAAAGAAGCAAAAGGAAAACAACTTGTTACACATAAGGGAACTCCTATGAGACTTCCACCTGATTTTTCAATAGAAACTTTGCAGTCCAGAAGGGAGTGGCATGATATATTCGAAGTACTGAAAGGAAAACACATTCCAACCAAGAGTACTCTACGTGACAATAATATCATGAAGAATTGAAGGAGAGAGAAAGAATTTCCCAGACAAGTAAAAAACTAAAAGGAGTTCATCACCACTAAACTGACCCTACAAGAAATATTAAAAGAACTTATTTAAGTTAGAAATAAAAGGTACTAACTAGTAACAAGAAAGCATATGGAAGTAAAACTCTCACTGTTAAATACAAGTATATAGTTAGTAAAGGTAGTGGATTAACTACTTATAAAGCTAATATGAGGTTAAAAGAGAAAAGTACTGCAACTAACTATAATAATTATTAGTTAAGTGATACACAAAAAAGTAAAATATGACATCGAAATAAGGACACATGAGGGGTGGGTAAAAATAGTTTATAGAATGCATTCAAACTAAACATATTATCAAAATAGACTGATATATATATATATATATATATATATATATATATGATGTTATTTATATACAGACTTCATGGTAGCCACAAAGCAAAAACCAATAGTAGATACACAAAAGACAGTGAGAAAAGATTCTAAACATAACAATAAGAACGTCATGAAACCACAAAGGAAGAGAGCAAGAGAAAAGAAAGGAACAGAGAGGAACTACAAGAACAGCCAGAAAACAATAAACAAAATGGCAAGTACATACCTACCAATAATTACTTTGAATGGAAATGGACTAAATTCTCCAATCAAAGGATATAGAGTGGCTGAATGCATAAAGAAAACAAGATCCATCTATATGTTACCAACAATAGATTCATTTGAGATATAAGGACACACACAGACTGAAAATAAAGGGATAGAAAAGATACTTCATGAAAATGGAAATGAAATCAGGCATAGCTAAACTTATATCAGACAAAATAGACGTTAAAATAAAGACTTTAGTGAAAGACAAAAAAGAGCATTAGATAATGATAAAGAGGTCAATTCAACAGGAGAATATAACATTTGTAAATGTGTATGTACCCAACATAGTTACACCTAAATATATAAAGTAAATATTAACAGACCTGAAAGAAGAAATTGACAGCAATACAATAATGGCAGGGGACTTTAATATTCTCCTTACATTAATCGATAGAACATCCAAGCAGAATGTCAATAAGGAAACATTGGCTTTAAATGACACATTACCAAATGTACCTAAGAGATATATACAGACCATTCAATCCAAAAACAGTAGAATGCACACTCTTCTTTAGTGCACATGGAACATTCTCCAGAATAGATCATATGTTAGGTCACAGGACCAGTCTCAATGAATTTAAGGAGATTGAAATCTATCAAGTATCTTTTCTGACAACAATGGTAAGAAACTAGAAATTAATTACAGGAAGAAAGCTGTAAAACTTGCAAATATGTGGAGATTAAACAACATACTAGGATCAACCAATGGGTCAATGAAGAAATCAAGGAAGAAATCAAAAAAATCACCTGGAGACAAATAAAAATGAAAATATTATAGTCCAAACTCTATGGGATACAGCAATAGCAGCTCTTACAGGGAAGTTTATAGCAATATAGGCCTACCTCATGAAATAAGAAAGCCTCAAGTAAACAATCTAACTCTTCACCTAAAGGATATTGAAAAACAACAAAGCCCAAAGTTTGTAGAAAAAAGATAATAAAGGTCAGAGTAGAAATAAATTAAACGGAAACTAAAAATATAAATAAAATAAAAGACCAATGAAACTGAAAGTAGGTTCTTTGGAAAGATCATCAAAATTGACAAACCTTTAGCTATACTCACCATGAAAAAAGAGGGCTGAAATAAGTAAAATCAGAAATGAAAGAGGAGAAGTAACAACTGATACCACAGAAATACAAAGAATCAGAGACTACTATGAACAATTTACACCAACAGATTTGACAAACTCAGAGAAATAGATAAATTCCTAGAAACATAAAATCTACAAAGACCGAATCATGAAGAAAGAGAAAATCTGTATAAATCAAATAGGAGCAAGGAGATTGAATAAGCAATCAAAAACCTCCCAATGAACAAAAGTCTAATACCAGACAGCTTCACTGTTGAATTCTACCAAATGTTCAAAGAAAATTTAATAAATACCCTCTCAAACTGCTCGAAATTTCAAGAGGGGAACACATTTTATGAAGCTAACATTACCTTAATACAAAAACCAGACAAGGAAACCATAAAAAAAGAAAATTACAGACCAATATCCCTGATGAACATAGATAGATGCAAATATCCTCAACAAAACCTTAACAAAATGAATTTAACAATGCATTAAAAGGATCATACACCATGGGATTTATGTATTTATTTATGGGATTCATTTATTCCAGGGATGCAAGGATGGTTCCACATTCACAAATCAATCAAAGTGATAAACCATATTAACAAAATGAAGGATAAAAATCATATGATCATCTTAATAGATAGAGAAAAAGCATTTGACAAAATTCATCCATTTACAATAAAAACTCTCAACAAAGTGAATATGGAGAAATTGTACCTCTCTATATAATAAAGGTAATATATAAGCCCATAGGTAACATCATACTTGACAATGAAGATCTGAAAGCTTTTCCTCTAAGACAAAGAACAGGGCAAGGATGCTTATTCCCACTACTTTTATTCAACATTGTATTGGAAGCCTTAGATGCAGCAATTAAGTAAAAGAAATTAAAGGCACCCAAATTGGAAAAGAAGAAATAAAACTCATTATTTGAAGATGACAGTATTCTATATATATAAAAACCTAGACTCCACCAAAAAACTGTTAGAATAAACAAATTCAGTAAAGTTGCAGGACACAAAATCAATATACAGAAATCTGTTGCATTTCTATGTACTACAAATGAACTATCAGAAAGAGAAATTAAGAAAATAATACCAATTATATTTGCATCCGAAAGAATTAAAATACCTAGGAAAAAATTTAACCAAGGTGCTGTGTGGGATTAATGTATAAATCAAGTATAGAAATCAAATGTATAATCATATATGACTTGATTATTTTTCTGTAATTCCTGATAATGTGATCAAGAACAGAACAAACAAGACTAAAACAGTTTCTGTGACCTAATGCCCTTGCTATTGTTTCAATACCATGTAAGACGTAGCTCCCTGGGATACTGGAGACTGCTGAGGATTAGGTTTAGAGTTTAGTTAATGGTTGTCTATTAAGTCCCCCACACAGAATTATATTGTTGTTAACATGTATTTGCTCAATAAATAGGAAGGGTGCCCTCTCAGCACCACTCTTGCGCTGTTAAGCCTGGAGTCCCCTGGCTGGTCCTTTCAGATCTTCCATGTCTCATCATGTCTCCTCCCTTATCTATGGGTCAGAAGCAGGGAGGGACCAACAAGTGGTGCCTGAACAGGGACCCTGAAACTCAGAGCGGGGAAGCTCCAAAGATCGTCAATCCGGTAAGAGTCCCAGGAAAGCGTACATAGGGATAGGGTCGAGACGTCAGGGACACTATAATGGGTCAAAACGAATCTAAAGCAGCTCAACTAGAGGATCATTTAAAATTACTCCATGCCCTCCTGAAAACATCAGGAGTGAAAACTTCTACAAAGGACTTTGCTCAACTTCACTAATATATTAAAAAACATTGTTACTGGTTGCCACCACAGGGAACCCTTAAACAAGCTGATTGGGATAATGTATTAAGAGATTTTAAAAAGGCTCATAGACAGGGAGATATTATCCCTGTGCCTGTTTGGTCTTTATGTAATTTGATCACTCTTGCCTTGCAACCTTTGCAAACTCCCCCACTGTCTGAAACCAAATCAGACACACAAGAGTGAGAGAAAGAACTTTTAGATGATGTGGTGAAATCAGATAAAGGATCTTCATCCTCACATCCGTCTGACTCCTCTTCATCCTCCTCTTCCTCTTATTCAGAGTCAGACGGTGAGAGTTCCAATTGTTCCTCTCATCATAAGAAACCCTCAGCTCCTGTTCCTGCTGCCTCTGCCTTCGCGGCAGGAACACGCAAAGCCCAGAGGGAGGGTGATATAGATGCTTATCTGACACCCTTAGTGGCATCAGTTAATTTAACTCCTTTTGGGCAAAATGAGGATCCTGATTTTCCACAAGGCGGGGCCAAGGCACTTTATACACCTATTCGTTACAAGACATTAAAACACTTTAAACAGGTTATTTCCTCTTATGGTACTAATTCTCCATATGTTGTGGGTCTCTTGAGGGGGTGGGCATAACAAGAAAGGTTGATCCCCCATGATTGGGATTTATTGGCTCGTACTTGTCTAGACTCTTCTGACTTTTACAATTTAAGACGTGGTGGTATGAAGAGGCAAAACACAAGCTTTGAGAAATCAGCATGCCAATCCTCCGATTCTTATAACTGCTGAACAACTAGCAGGACAAGGAGATTGGCTGCTGTTAGAAAGACAAGCTGGGTATGATGATACCGCAATAACACAAGTACGTCTGTGTTGCCTAAAAGCCTGGGAGAAAATACAAGCAGCTGGAAATCCTGCCTTACCATTTAGTAAACTTAAACAGGGAATTAATGAACCATGTGTTGACTTTGTTGTGAAATTGCAAGATAATTTGAGAAGGACAGTAGCACATCCAGATTTGAGAGACCTGTTGTTGCAGATGTTAGCCTATGATAATGCAAATACAGAGTGCCAAAGAGTTCTTAGACCTTTAAAAGCCATGGGGGCTAGAATGGAAGATTATATCAAGGCCTGTGCAGATGTAGGTTCTCCTACATATCAAGCTAATTTACTAGCACCACTATGAAAGGAAAATTGAGGGGAAATTCAAAAAATTTGAAATATTTTGGTTGTGGCAAACAAGGACATGTGTAAAAGGACTGCTGATCACAAAAGAGGACAAAAGAGCCAAATTTCAAAAATAAACCACCATCTGTGTGCCCAAAATGTGAAAAAGGGAGACATTGGTCTAATGAATGTTTTTCAAAATTTGATAAAAATGGTAATCCTATCAATGAGTCTCAGCCTTTAAACCTTCAACCAGGCTAGCCTCTGAGGCCCTAGAAAACAATACAGAGGCATCTTCTCCAGTTAAAAGAACACGGCATGATTTACAAGCAGCAACTAAAGGAAGTGCCTTTAATCTGTATATTTACACCCATCACAAGGAGTTCAATTACTTAGTACAGGAATTTTTGGCCCTTTACCAACCAATTCTGTAGGATTACTTTTAGGTTGCAGCAGCTGGACATTAAAAGGATTAATAGTAAGACCTGAGGTTATTGATCAAGATTATATGGGTGAGATTAAAATAATGGTGTCATCGCAGAAAGAATTATATATACCTCAAGGAGAAAGAATTGCTCAATTACTTTTACTTCCCTTTCTCCCACCTTCAACAACATCCTATGAAAGAGGACAAGGTGGATTTGGAAGTACAAATAAACAAATATGGCTTAATACAAAAATTACGTCTGACAGACCTCATTGCAAGGTCTGTATTCAAGGCAAGTCTTTTACATAATTGTTAGACACAGGGGTTGATGTGTCTGTAATTGCTCTTAAACATTGGCCGAAAAATTGGCCCAAACAAGAAAAGCACATTCAAGTTTCAGGCATTGGTACAGCCTCTCAAGTAGGGCAAAGTTCAGCTACCTTACATTGTCTAGGCCCTGAGAAACAATAAGCTTTATTGAAACCTTTAATTGTTGATGTAGCAGTTAATCTCTGGGGATGAGACCTGATGCAGCAATGGCATTCTACACTGTCTTTTGATGAAACTTCATCAGTTCAATCTTTTCTTAGGGGTCATGGATACACAGCTGCCAGCTCCTATACCATTACAGTGGACCACCCCCTCAATAAAGAAAAACTGGAAGTATTACACACATTAGTTCAAGAACAGCTTCAACTAGATAGATTAGAATTTTCCACAAGCCCGTAGAATTCCCCTGTATTTGTTATAAAAAAGAAGTCAGGAAACTGGAGACTCTTACATGACTTCAGACAAATCAATGCAGTTCTTAAACCTATGGGACCTTTACAACAAGGCCTCCCTTCTCCGGATATGATTCCAAAGGACTGGAACATGGCTATCATTGATCTTAAAGATTGTTTTTTTACAATTCCTTTAGCCATAGCAGACAGGGAAAAGTTTGCTTTCACCGTGCCTTCCTTAAACTTACAGGCCCCTTCAGAAAGATTCCAATGGAAAGTAGTTCCTCAAGGAATGTTAAACAGTCCTACAATTTGTTGAAAGTATGTGCATAGGGCTCTTCAGCCTATATGTGAGCAATGGCCCTCAGCTTATATCATTCATTATATGGATTATATTCTTATAGCCCTACCTAAACATCTGTCTCTTACTACTATTCTCAGTGAAACTGAAGCTGAATTAAAACAATGGGGCCTACAAAAAGCCCCCAATAAAATACAAATACAATACCCAATGAATTACTTGGGGAATAAAATTCATGAAAATTCAATAATCCCTCAGAAAATTCAGATAAGGAGAGATCATCTTAAAACTTTAAATGATTTTCAAAAGCTATTAGGAGATATTAATTGGATCCTACTGTTATTAGGTATGCCTACTTATAAACTACAACATCTTTTCAATACCTTAAAAGGACCCCCAGATCTTAATAGCCCTAAAGACTTAATCTCAAAAGCTGAGGAAGAACTCAAATGGATAGAACAACACATTCAAAAAGCTCAATTATCAAAAGTTAACTTACACAAACCCTTGCTTTTATTAATTTATTTTACATCCCATTCTCCCACAGGATTGCTCTGTCAATGTGATGGTTGACTAGAATGGATATGTTTACAATATCAAACTAAACCCTCGTTACAACCTTACATAGACAAAGTAGCCTCCATTATTCTCAAAGGATGACAGAGATTAAGGTAGATGATTGGTCAAGATCCTAATTCCATTATTCTTCCATTGTCTAAACAAAATATTATACAAGTATTTCAAGAAAAAATTCATTGGCAAATTTCACTTTTTGATTTTTTAGGAAATATTGACTGTCATTACCCTAAGAATAAATCATTTTCCTTTTTTCAGTGCCATCAATGGATCCTTCCTCAAAAAACTTCTCCTAATCCATTATTAAATACTGTTACTTGTTTTACAGATAGTACAAAATCTTTTAAAGCAGCCTATACAACTTGTTCTGTTTTGTCAAAAACTTTTCAAAAGTCTTTTACTTCTGCAAAACAAAATGAGTTGTATGCTGTATTGCAAGCTCTGCGAGATTTTCCAGGTCCTCTCAATATTGTTACTGACTCTGCTAATGCTGCCTTTTCTGTTCCTCTTTTAGAAACTGCCACGTTGGGCACCATGCAATCCCCTATTACCACTTTATTTTCTCAGTTACAGGCATGTATCTGTCAGCATCTACACTCCTTTATCATTCATATACGATCACACTCTAATCTACCAGGTCTTTTATCATACTATAATGATAAAGTAGACAAGCTTGTTTCTTTGGTTAATTACTCACAGCCTCAATGCTATCATGACCAGACTCATGCTCCCTCCTTTACTTTACAAAAATGTTTTTCTCTCTTTGTATCTGAAGCTCAGAATATTTTGAATTCTTGTCCATCCTGTTCTCAAATTAATTCTCCTCATTTACAAGCTGGAACTGTTCCCAGGGGAACACGTCCTAATGCCCTATGGCAAATGGATGTTACTATTGTTCTTGAATTTGGAACTCTTAAACATGTTCATGTTTCCATTGAAACTTATTTTTCTGCTTCGTTGGCCACGGCCTTAACAGAACAATCTCATCACGTTATCACTCATCTTCTACAAGCATTTGCAGTACTAGGCATTCCTGCCACCATAAAAACTGACAATGCTCCAGTTTACCTCTCCTCTATGCTAAGAAAATTATTTCAGCTTTATAATAACACTCACAAAACAGGCATTCCTTACAATTCTACAGGTCAAGCTCTAATTGAACATCATCATCTTACTCTTAGGCATTATTTATTAAAACAAAAAGGGGGATTACTCCCTGATATGATAAAATTCACTGCAAATCAACGATTAATGCATGCTTTACATATTCTTAATTTTGATATTTTAAAGAGTGACAGACGATCAACTATGGAAGTGCATTTTTCTGATAATATTTATTTTTCTAAAACAAAAGCAGTTCCTGTGTGGTGGTCTTCAATAGGTTCTTCACGAAGGTGTAAAGGTCATATCAAAGTGTGGGGCAAAGGGTTTGTTTGTGTTGTTACAGAGGATCAATGCCTAATTTGGCTACAGAGAAAACGAATCAAGATATGATATGAAGAAGAACTTCCGATGTCAACATCCTCTGGAAGAGTCATTCCAGAAGATGACCATCAAAAAACTTCGACAAAGACCTGTATGTCAGACACAGAAAATTGAAACCCACCAAAAGATAATTCCTTTGTTTTTATTCCTGATAATGGCACTTATGCATATACACACTACACAGGCTTGCATTATAACAGCAAGCATAGATAGTCCCCCTTACTTAGGCCATGGTGTAGTTCTTCATTGCTTATCTACTTGCTCCACTCCTGTGGGCCCCATAGTATGGAAAAAGAATGGTGAAGAAATATATAGACAAAAGAATGGAGGAAAATTTGGATGGTTTAATAATATTGATCAATCCATTAGAGATGATTGTTATGATACTTATAAAGCAGTTTTGACCCGAGAAGATATTGGCAATTACACCTGTGAAAAGTTACAAAAGGGAACTCCTGACATATTATATAAAAGCAGTTATGTGTATCTGAATATATCACTTACGCCAGAAAATAATTTTTCCTCACCTAACTTGTGGTTACAACTTGTAAGCCAAGGGTTGCACAAGTAACATTTTTGTGTAGCAGGAGATTTCTCTATTAGTGGATTGTTGAAGAAGAATTTAATAGGCATAGGGCTTCCTCTTATGGTGTTTACTAACATATCAGGCATAAATATTACTCTTACTCCTAAGACTCTCACTTCTGATGCTCAATTAAATTTACCTGTTAGTACTACTATAATTACTGACTGTGCATGTATTAATTGTACTCATGTACCCTCTTATTGTAATTCTACAATCAATGTAAAATGGTCTTCTGGATATAGACTTCCAAATGGTTCGGTATTTTTGTGTAATAACAAAATGTATCAAGCCCTCTCTTAAAATTGAGGTGCTTGTGGCGTGGGACACATTCTTCCTGCTCTAATAGATCATCCTGGAAATAATCACAAAAGATTTCTCCAAGCTCTGCCATCTGATTGTGATGAGAACTTGAAACTTTTGGATCCCATCGCTGTTGCTGTTGCAGCTGCATTCCTCCTGCCAGTTCCTGGACTTGTCAGTGGAATGCAAAAGGAAATATCTAAGCTGGCCTGTGCATACAGTAAGACAACAAACTTGATTGCTTCTATATTATCTGAACTTAATCAAGAGTTAGGAGAAGTACGAGTTGCAGTACTTCAGAATTGTGCTACTATAGATGTCTGCTGTTAAAAGAACATATGGGATGTGAAGAGTTTCCAGGAATGTGTTGTTTTAATTTGTCTTATTTTTCTCAAACTATTCAAAATTAATTAGATAATATTCATTATATTATTGATAAGTTTTCACAAATGCCTGGGTTACCTAACTGGTTTTCTTGGTTTCATTGGATATGGCCAGTAATTGTAAGTCTGCTTTTGTTATTTATCTGTATTCCTGTTCTGTTAATGTGTGTATGTAATTTAATTAGTAGTTTGTTAAAACCTATACATGCTATGTTACTCTACAAGAAGTTATGTCAAAGAAATAATCAATCTTCTCATATTTTCTTCCTTTGCTACTTCTATGGCTTTTATTCTTCTTTCCTAAATACAGCATTTTCTAGAATTCATGCCTCATACTTAAAATTACCGAGTGTCATAATCCTTCCAGCTGGTAAAGATACCTCAAGACAAGTGCTGGGCATAGAAGCCACGGGGCATAAATTTGCAAAGAAGTAGAAAGCTAACCTTTTCAAAGAATATTGCTTCACTCTCACTAACTTTACATCTCCCTGTATGGCCCCGGAAGATGGCTGGTTAGCCAGAGACGGGTAAGATTCCTCAAGGGAGGAACAACCTAAGACAGGCATAGTCGCTCGGGGGCTGTCAGGTGAGCAATTGGGAGCCAACAGAAGTGAGGCTTAGAACCTCAACCCTCCCCCCAGTTTTCAGAGAAATCTGCACCCATGGCTGTTTGTTGCCCTTGTCTCGCTCGGATCAATACCTGGTCTATAGGCATGGACCTGAAAGTCTACACTGCCTTCCTACTGCACTAAACTCTACTTTCCATCTTTATTTTACATCACGAGATTTAAAAAATAGATTATCTTTTATGAAAAGGTAAACCGTGTTAAAAGGCTTTCTATTAGAAACTGTAATCTTTATTTCATTTACCTACTACTTCAACATTTTATTAAAAAAATAAGGGGGAAATGTGGGATTAATGTATAAATCAAGTATAGAAATCAAATGTATAATCATATATGACTTGATTATTTTTCTGTAATTCCTGATAACGTGATCAAGAACAGAACAAGACCAAAACAGTTTCTGTGACATAATTGCCCTTGATATTGTTTCAATACCACATAAAACGTCACGCCCCAGGAAACTAGAGACTGCCGAGGATTAAGTTTAGACTTAGTTAATGGTTGTCTATTAAGTCCCCACACAGAATTCTATTGTTGTTAACATGTATTTGCTCAATAAATAGGAAGGGTGCCCTCTCAGCACCACTCTTGCGCTGTTAAGAAGCCTCAAGCCCCTTGGCTGGTCCTTTCAGATCTTCGATATCTCATCGTGTCTCCTCCCTTATCTGCGGGTCAGAAGCAGGGAGGGACTTACAGTGACGAAAGACCTGTATACTGAACACTACAAGATACTGATCAAATAAATTTAAGACACAAATAAATGGAAAGATATTTCATGCTTGGAAGACTTAACTTTATTCAAATGTCTAAACTACCCAAAGCAATCTAAAGTTTCAATGCAATCCCTATCAAAATTATAGTGGCATTTTTCACAGATCTAGAACAAATCTAAAATTTGTATGGAACCACAAAAGACTCTGATTGGCCAAAATTATCTTGAGAAATAACAACAAAGCTGGAGGTATCGCATTTCCTGACTTCAAACTATAGTACAAAGCTATAGTAATCAATGAAAAATGTTATCCACATAAAACAGACACATAGTACAATGGAACAAATAAGAGAGAGCCTCTATGACAAAGGAGCCAATATACCATGAGGAAAGGACAGTCATTTCAATGAATGGTGTTGTGTCAACTGGACAGCCACATGCAAAAGAATGTAACTAGACCACTATTGCATACCATACACAAAAATTAACTTAAAATGTAATTGAGTTGAATGTAAGACCTGAAATTATAAAATTCCTAGAAGAAAACAGGCTGTAAGTCCTTAGACATTGTTTTTAGCAATGTTTTTTGGATTTGATTCCTGATGCTTGTTCTTATCCACAACTCTGTACTGCCTCACAGGTGTAGGAAGACTTCCATTTAATACAAAGAAAGGAAGTCAGGAAACCGAAGGAACAAATTTTGTCCAACAAGTGTGCTGCCTTTATACATTATGATAATCATTTGGCTTGCCTATATTGTAAAATGATTACCACAGTAAGTTTAATGTCCATCATCTCATATAGATTAAAAAAAAAAGAAAAATGAAAAAAGTGTTTTTTTCTTGTGATGATTACTATTAGGATTTACTCTCTTAATAACTTTCAAATACAACTGACCCTTGAACATTATGGGTTTGAACTGTGTAGGTTCACTTATACACAGACTTTTTTCAATAAATATACTGGAAAATGTTTGGACAGTTGCAACAAATTTGTACATTTGAAATAACATTCTCTTTTCTATAGCTTATTTTATTATAAGAATATAATATAAAATATATATAACATACAAAAACTGTTAACCAACTGTTTCTGTTATTGGTAAAGATTCCAGTCAATAGCAGGAATCAAATTACTCACATTTAAACTCCACTTTACCATTTTGTTAATAATCTTGGGAAAGACACTTCAAGTCCCAGAGTCTAAAATTCCTTCATTTTTGAAACAGAGATGCCATATCTTTTTATATCCATAAAACACATAGCATAATATCTGGAACATAGAATTGACCACACTGTGCCAGTTCATATTTTAGAGTAGACAAAAGCATTTTCCTTTTGTCTTCAACTTTAAACTTACTTTATTCTCAGAATTCCCTTAAGAGTTTCATTCAAATTTAATGTCCCATACTTTCCTGCCAGTACTAAACCAATTTCTCTAGAGATAAGTTTAGAAAACATAACAGCACAAAAGAATGTTCACCAAATTGAAAGACAACCTAGGAAACAAAACAGTATTTGCAAACCATATATCTGATAAGGGATCAAAATATACAAAGAACTTTTACAACTCAGTAGCAAAATAATAATAATAATAATCCAATTAAACTGGGCAAATGATTTGAATAGATATTCTACCAAAAAAGATATATGCATGGCCAACAGGCACTTTAAAAGCAACCCAATGTCACTCATCATTAGGGAAATGTAAATCAAAAACACAAGGAGCTAGAATGGTTATCATCAAAAAAGAAAAAATAAAAAACACTGGCAATGATGTGGAAAAAGTGAACACTTATGCAGTGTTGGTGGGACTGTATATTAGTACAGCCACTGTGAAAAATAGTATGGAAACTCCTTTAAGAATTAAAAATAGAATTACAATATGATCCAGTAATTACATTTCTAGGAATATATCTGAAAGAAACAAAACACTATGTTAAAGAGATATCTGGGCCCTCATGTTCATAGCAGCATTACATATAATAGCCAAGACAGGAGACAATCTAAGTGTCTCCACTAATGATGAATGGATAAAGAAAATATCACACACACACACACACACACACACACACACACACACACACACACAC
>JAQQAC010016209.1:74998636-75011703 GCA_029783875.1 Phataginus tricuspis
CACACACACACACACACACACACACACACACACACACACACACACACAGAATATTATTCAGCCATTAAAAAAGAAGGACGTCCTGCCTTTTGCAACAATGTGGATGGATCTTGAGGGCATTTTGCTAAGTTAAGTGAGTCAAACAGAGATAAATACAGTATGAACTCACTTATATGTGAAATCTTAAAAAAAAAAACTCATAAGAAAAGAAACGAAATTTGTGGTTACCAGAGAGGTGGGGGAAGGGAAATTGGATGAGGTGTTCAAAAGGTACAAACTTCCAATTTTAAGATAAATGAGAAGTAGGGAGGTAATGTACAACATAATTACATAGCATAACACTACAGCATGGTATACAGCAGACTCTTTAACAATGCAGAGATTAGGGGCACTGAGCGCCCATGGAGTCAAAAATCTGCATAAAATCTTTTAATTCCAAGAGAGTGGAGTCACTTTCCACTGAATGTTTTTTTAATTAAGGTATTATTGATATACACTCTTATGAAGGTTTCACATGAAAAAACAATGTGGTCACTACATTTACCCATATTACCCATATTATCAAGTCCCCACCAATACACCAATATGGTCACTGTCAATCAGTGTAGTAAGATGCCACAGATTCACTATTTGCCTGCTCTGTGCTACACTGTTTTCCCTGTGATCCCTCACACCATGTGTACTAAACAAAACACCCCTCAATCCCCTTCTCCCACCCTTCCAACACACCCTCCCACACCACTCCCCATTGGTAACCACTAGTTCCTTCTTGGAGTCTCTGAGTCTGCTGCTATTTTGTTTCTTCAGTTTTGATTTGTTATTATACTCCAAAAATGAGGGAAATCATTGGGCATTTGTCTTTCTCCACCTGGCTTATTTCACTGAGCATAATATCCTCCACCTCCATCCATGTTGTTGCAAATGGTAGGATTTGTTTCTTTCTTATGACTGAACAGTATTCCATTGTGTATATGTACCACATCTTCTTTATCCATTCATCTACTGATGGACACTTAGGTTGCTTCCATATCTTGGCTACTGTAAATAGTGCTGTGATAAACATAGGGGTGCATATGTCTTTTTGAATCTGAGAAGTTGTATTCTTTGGGAAAATTACAAGGAGTGGGATTCCCGGGTCAAATGGTATTTCTATTTTTAGTTTTTGAGGAACCTCCATATTGCCTTCCACAATGGTTGAACTAGCTTATATTCCCACCAGCAGTGCAAGAGGGTTCCCCTTTCTCAGCAGACTTGCCACCATTTGTTGTTCTTAGTCTTGTGGAGGCTGGCCATCCTTACTGGTGTGAGGTGATATCTCATTGGGGTTTAATTTGCATTTCCCTGATGATTAGTGATGTGGAGCATCTTTTCATGGGTCTGTTGGCCATCTGAATTTCTTCTTTGGGGAAGTGTCTGTTCATATCCTCTGCCCAATATTTAATAGGGTTATTTGCTTTTTGGGTGTTGAGGTGTGTAAGTTCTTCATATATTTTGGATGTTAACCTCTTGTCGGATATGTCTTTACAAATATACTCTCCCATAATGTAGGATGACTTTTTGTTCGGTAATGGTGTCCCTTGCTGTACAGAAACTTTTTAGTTTGATCTAGTCCCATGAGTTCATTTTTGCTTTTGTTTCCCTTGCTCAAGGATACGTGTTCAGGAAGAAGTTGTTCATGCTTATATTCAGGAAATTTTTCCCTATGTTGACTTCTAAGAATTTTATGGTTTCATGACTTACATTCAGGTCCTTGATCCATTTCGACTTTACTTTTGTGTATGCGGTTAAACAATAATCAAGTTTCATTCTCTTGCATGTAGCTGTCCAGTTTTGCCAACACCAGTTTTTGAGGAGGCTGTCATTTCCCCATTGTATGTCCATGGCTACTTTATCATATATTAGTCGACCATATATGGTTGGGTTCCATTGGTCTACGGGTCTGTTCTTGTTCCAGTACCAAATTGTCTTGAGTACTGTGGCTTTGTAGTAGAGCTTGAAGTTGGGACGCATAATCCGCCCAGCTTTATTCTTCCTTCTCAGGATTGCTTTGGCTGTTTGGGGTATTTTGTGGTTCCATATGAATTTTAGAATGATTTTATCTAGTTCGTGGAAGAATGCTGTTGGTATTTTATAGGAATTGCATTGAATCTGTAGATTGCTTTAGGCATGTTGGCCATTTTGACAATATTAATTCTTCCTATCCATGAGCATGGGATATGTTTCCATTTTTTGGTATCTTCTTTAATTTCTCTTATGAGTGTCTTATAGTTTTCAGAGTATAGGTCTTTCACTTCCTTTATTCCTAGGTATTTTATTCTTTTTGATGCAACTGTGAATGGAATTGTTTTCCTGACATCTCGCTCTGCTAGTTCATTGTTAGTGTATTGGAATGCCACAGATTTCTGTGTATTAATTTTGTATCCCACAACTTTGCTAAATTCAGATATTAGATCTAGTAGTTTGGAATTGGATTCTTTAGGGTTTTTTATGTACAATATCATGTCATCTGCAAACAGGGACAGTTTGACTTCTTCCTTACCAATCTGGATGCCTTTTATTTCTTTGTGTTGCCTGATTGCCATGGATTGAACCCCCAGTACTATGTTGAATGGCGGTGGGGAGCGTAGGCATCCTTGTGTTGTTCCCAAACTTAAAGGAAAAGCTTTCAGCTTCTCGCTATTAAGTATAATGTTGGCTGTGGGTTTGTCATATATGGCCTTTATTATGTTGAGGTACTTGCCCTCTATACCTGTTTTGTTGAGAGTTTTTATCATGAATGGATGTTGAATTTTGTCAAATGCTTTTTCAGCATCTATGGAGATGATCATGTGATTTTTGTCCTTCTTTTTGTTGATGCGGTGGACGATATTGATGGATTTGCGAATGTTGTACCATCCTTGCATCCCTGGAATAAATCCTACTTGATCATGATGGATGATCTTTTTGATATATTTTATTTTTGAATTCGGATTGCTAATATTCTGTTGAGGATTTTTGCATCTATATTCATCAGGGATATTGGTGTGTAATTTTCTTTTTTGTGGTGTCTTTGCCTGGTTTGGGTATTAGAGTGATGCTGGCCTCATAGAATGAGTTTGGAAGTATTCCCTCTTCTTTTACTCCTTGGAAAACTTTCAGGAGGATTAGGTCATTAGGGTATTAGGTCTGCACTAAATGTTTGATAAAATTCAGCAATGAAGCCATCTGGTTGAGGTGTTTTGTTCTTAGGTAGGTATTTGATTACCAGTTCAATTTCATTGCTGGTAATTGGTCTGTTCAGATTTTCTGTTTCTTTCTGGATCAGCCTTGGAAGGTTGTATTTTTCTAGAAAGTTGTCCATTTCTTCTAGGTGATCCAGTTTGTTAGCATATAATTTTTCATAGTATTGCCTAATAAATCTCTGTATTTCTCTAGTGTCATAGTGATTTTTCCTTTATCATTTCTGATTCTGTTTCTGTGAGTACACTCTCCTTTTTTCTTGATAAGTCTGACTAGGGCTTTATCTATTTTGATTTTTTTCTTGAAGAACCAGTTCCTCCTTTCATTGATTCTTTCTATTGTTTCATTCTTCTTGATTATATTTATTTATTCTCTAATCTTTATTATGTCTGTCCTTCTACTGACTTTGGGCCTCATTTTTTCTTCTTTTCCTAGTTTCAATAATTGTAAGTTTACACTGCTCATATGGAATTCTTCTTTCCTAAGGTAGGCCATATTGCAATATAGTTTCCTCTTAACACGGCCTTCACTGCATCCCACAGATTTTGTGATGTTCAATTATCGTTGTCATTTGTCTCCATATATTGCTTGATCTCTGTTTTTATTTGGCCATTCATCCAGTGATTATTTAGGAGCATGTTGTGAAGCCTCCATGTGTTTGTGGGATTTTTCATTTTCTTGGAGCAATTTACTTCTAGTTTCCTACCTTTGTGGTCTGAGAAATTGGTTGGTATAATTTCAATCTTTTTTAATTTACCGAGGCCCTTTTGTGGCCTAGTATATGATCTATTCTTGAAAATGTTCCATGTGCACTTGAGAGTAATGTGTGTTCTGCTGCTTTTGGGTGTAGAGTCCTGTAGAGTCTGTTAGGTCCATCAGTTCTATTGTCTTATTCAGTGCCTCTGTCTCCTTACTTATTTTCTGTCTGGTTGATCTGTCCTTCAGAGTGAGTGGAGTGTTGAAGTCTCCTAGAATGAATTCATTGCATTCTATTTCCCCCTTTAATTCTGTTAGTATTTGTTTCACATATGTAGGTGCTCCTTGTTGGGTGCATAGATATTTATAAAAGCTATATCTTCTTGTTGGATTGACCCTTTTATCATTATGTAATGTCCTTCTTTGTCTCTTGTGACTTTCTTTGTTTTGATGTCTATTTTGTCTGATACAAGTACTGCAACTCCTGATTTTTTCTCCCTATTATTTGTATGAAATATCTTTTTCCATCCCTTCACTTTCACTCTGTGTATGTCTTTGGGTTTAAAGTGAGTCTCTTGTAGGCAGCATATAGATGGGTCTTGCTTTTCTATCCATTCAGTGACTCTATGTCTGTTGGTTGGTGGATTCAGTCCATTTACATTTAGGGTAATTATTGATTGGTATGTACTTATTGTCATTGCAGGCTTTAGATTCCTGGTAACCAAAGGTTCAAGGTTAACTTCCTTACTATCTAAGAGTCTAACTTAACTCACTTAATACACTATTATAAACACAATCTAAAGGTTCTTTTTTTTTCTTCCTCCTCCGTTCTTTATATATTAGGTATCATAATCTGTACTCTTTGTCTATCCCTTGATTGACTTTCGAGATAGTTTTTTATTTTTGCATTTACTTAGTAATTAGCTGTTCTACTTTCTTTACAGTGGTTTTATTACCTCTGGTGACAGCTATTAAACCTTAGGAACACTTCCATCTATATAAGTCCCTCCAAAATGCACTGTAGAGATTGTTTGTGGGAGGTAAATTCTCTGAGCTTTTGCTTATCTGGAAATTCTTTAATCCCTCCTTCAAATTTAAATGATAATCTTGCTGGATAAAGTATTCTTGGTTCAAGGTCCTTCTGCTTCATTGCATTAAATACATCATGCCATTCCTTTCTGGCCTTAAGGTGTCTGATGATAGCCTGATTGGCTTTCCTTTGTATGTGATCTTATTTCTCTCTCTGGCTGCTTTTAATAGTCTCTCCTTATCCTTGACCTTTGCCATTTTAATTACTATATGTCTTGGTGTTGTCTTCCTTGGGTCCCTTGTGTTTGGAGGTCTGTGCACCTCCATGGCTTGAGAGACTATCTCCTTCTCCAGATTGGGTAAGTTTTCAGCAATCACCTCCTCAAAGACACTCTCTATCCCTTTATATCTCTGTTCTTCTTCTGGTACCCGTATAATGCGAATATTGTTCCATTTGTATTGGTCACACAGTTCTCTCAATATTCTTTCAGTCTTAGTGATCTTTTTTTCTCTCTGTGCCTCAGGTTCTTTGTATTCCTCTTCTCTAGTCTCTATTTCATTTATCGTCTCCTCCACCATATACAATCTGCTTTTACTACCATCCATTGTGCTCTTCAACAATTGATCTCCGACTGGAATTCATTCCTGAGTTTTTGAATATCTTTCCCTATCTCCATGAGTGTGTTAATGATTTTTATTTTGAACTCCCTTTCAGGAAGAGTCATGAGGTTGATGTCATTTAAATCTTTCTCAGGAGTGGTATTAATAATTTTACTTTGAACCAGATTCCTTTGGCATTTCATATTTGTATATTGCACCTTCTAGTGCCCAGAACTCTACTCCCTGGGGCTACTCAGCCCCTGAAGCAATATCATCGTTCTCAGTGGTGTGGTATTGGGGCCTGTTGGGAGGAAAGAGCTGTTTCCTGCTACCTGGCTGCTATGTCTGTCTCCCTTGCCTGAACCAGTGGGCTGAGCACACAGGTATAAGCCTCTGTGCTTTGCGTTTGTAGTTGCTGTAGACAGATCTTTCCTCTGGGTAGGCTAACACCAGGGTAGAGTTTGCCAGTTTGTGAGCCAGGTGGGGCTGGCTGGGAGGAAGGCACAGTAGGCTGCGTATCTCAAAGCGGGTCCTTGGAGCTGTGTAGCCAGCCAGGGATCTGGAGCACCTGAAGATTATCTAAGGAGGAAGGTTTCTTTTTCCTCCTTAAATATGAGAGTCTATATGGCAAAGCTCCCAATCTGCTGGGCAGGGTGCACCCATACAATTTTTTCTACCTGTCCTCTCTCCTGAGCAGTAAGCTATGTGCAATCCTTGGACCTTTAGCAGCCCTCTTGCTAAGGGCTTCCTTGTTAGGAAGTCTGTCAGACTGCCCATCTTAATTTTGTTCCAGAGCAGCCGGATATGGATCCCTGCTTTCCACAAGTGGCTTGAATCTCAGTCTCTTCAGGAATTCTGCCTGTCTTAACTTTCCAAGCCCATAATCATGAGAGTATCATGCAAGCACCATGAATTGTAGGTTTGTGCTCCCAGAGCAGATCTCCAGAGTTAGATATTCAGCAGTCTCAGGCCTCCACTCGCTCCCTGCTTGGTTTCTATTTCTCCCACTGGTGAGCTTGGGTGGGGGAAGGGCTTGGGTCCTGCCAGGCCACAGCTTTGGTACATTACCCTTTTCCATGAGGGCTGCTCTTGTCTCTAGGTGTATACAGTCTGGCACAGTCCTCTTTCCTGTTGCTCTTTCAGGATTAGTTGTATTAATTATATTTTCATATTATATCCAGTTTTAGGAGGAAGCCTGTGCCTCACCTCTCATGCCGCCATCTTTAATCCTCCATTGAATGTTTTATAAAAGTGTGAGCAAACATGAATTTTTATGCATATTAGGACACTATACATGACAAAGATATTGCCAAGTTAAATATGTGATTCTTTCCTCCAAGTCCCCTGACCTTTGGTAAATATATGCATAGTAGGGGTCTCTAAGAAACCTCTGCATGCATTTCCATTCACACACCAAAATTAGCTAGATTTTGGTAGTAAGAAAATGTCAGAAGGGAGAGCATTTTGATATGTTTTACTTTTTAAAGTTCTGAACATGATAATAATGCAAGTTCAGTTTAGGTATTTGAGATGTCCCTTAATACCTTTCTATCCCTTTTTCTCTCTCTTCTTCTTCTGGTATCCCTATAATGCAAATATTGTTGTGTTTGTATTGGTCACACAGTTCTCTGAATATTCTTTCATTTTTAGAGATCCTTTTCTCTTTCTGTGCCTCAGCTTCTTTGTATTCATCTTCTCTAATTTCTATTCCATTTACTGTTTCTTCTACTATATTTAATCTGCTTTTAAATCCCTCCATTGTATGCTGCATTTCAGATATGGAATTTCTTAATGATTGAATCTCCAACTTAAATTCCTCCCTGAGTTCTTGAATATTTCTCTGTACCTCTATAAGCATGTTTATAATTTTTATTTTGAACTCTCAGGAAAACTGTTGAGTTCAGTTTCATTTGGCCCTCTTTCTGGGGTTTGTGAGATTTTGGTCTGAACCATGTTCTTTTGTGTTTCATATTTCTGTGTGGTGCCCACTAGTGCACAGAAACTCCAGTCTCTGGAGCTGCTCAGCCCCTAGGTGAGGTTGGGGGTCATAGGGGAGTGGAGCTGGTGTTTGGGGGGAGGAAAGGTCTGTTTCCTGATTCCAGTCTGTGGTGCCTGTCTCCAGTGTCAGAGCCAGTGGGCCAAGCACACACTTTTAAATGTCTGTGCTTTGCATCTCTAGCTTTTGGAGGCAGGGCCTCCCTCTGGCTGGCCTGATGCCTATGCAGTGCCTGCCAGTTTGTGTGCAGGTGCCTGCAGGCCAATAGGTAGGCTAGGCAGGCTGTGTGTCACAGTGGGGGGCCTCAGAGCTGAGTAGGCAGCCAGGGGTATGGAGCACCTGAAGCTCCCCAAATTTCCCAACCAGCTGGGCAGAGCACTCCCAGGCAACCTTGTCCAGCTCTCCCTTCTCCCACACAGCAAGCTCCGTGCAAACCCTGCCCCTTCAGCAGCCCTCTGGCTGCTAGGAAGCCTCTCAGACTGCCTGCCTTTCCTCTGACACAGAGCGGCCGGGTGTGGATCCCGTCCTTCACAAATGGCCGAAATGTCAATTTCTCAAGCACTCTGGCTGTCTGAGCTTCCCAATGTCCAGAGCACCACACACTATAGGATTCTGCTCACAAAGCACATCTCCAGGGCTAGGTGTTCAGCAGTCCCAGTCTTTCTACTCCCCAGCTCCATTTCTCTTCAACCTGCCGGTGAACTAGGGTGGGGGAAGGGCTTGGGTCTTACCAGATTAAGGCTTTCCTACATTACCCTGTTTTGTGAGGTCTGCTCTGTTCATGAGGTCTGTTTGCAGTCTGTTTCAGCCTTCTTTCTTGTTGCTGCTCCAAGGTTAGTTGTATTAGTTAACTATATTTTTGTACAATTTGTGGTTTTGGGAGGAGCTCTCCGTCTCACCTCTCATGCCGCCATCTTGCAAGTCCAGTTCTCCACAATAAGATTTTAAGTAAATTACACTTATGGGCTTTCTTATCATACTAATACTAATAATTATTGCCCTTTAAAATGTGATTTCACTAATAGCTAATGAAACTCATAGGGTTATCTTGTAAATATGTATTACAGCAGCTTCAAAAACTGTCACCATATGGTTTTAACATGAAGTGTTCAACAACAGTACTAAGTGAGACACACAAATTTTCCAGACTAATACATTTTCTTTCTCAGCCTCTGAACTCGTGTCTGGAATTATTCATGGGTATAACCACTTCAGAGCTCATTTCAGTTTCTTAAATATGACCTTTTATACTGAAATGAATTTAGTTCTATTAAAAAATGGATTAACATAAAATAGAATACGTGAATATTCTTTAATAGCCATAAGGAGCAAAAAAATTTTTATTGCTTAAAGAGACCTTTAAAGGAAGCAGAAGAAAAGAGTGTGAAAAGGAAATAAAGCCCTTCAGAGCTAAAATTTACAAGGTAAATCTTTTCCAAAATATGTATCAATTTATGTTTCCAAAAAGATGTTATTACTTTAATATTCAGTAACTTTGCAATTAATATTGACTGTGTCATAATGCCTATTACATATGTCTGCTTTTTCATAAGTATTTCATCTTTGGCAGCCTGCTGTGTTTTTCTGATCTTCTAATTAATGAGCTTTTCTCACCTTGTGATTATCTAATTTTCACTTAATTGCTTTATAGTAATAAAGTTCATCTTGTATTCTTCCCCCATAAGGATGATATTTTTTTAATGCCACAAATCTTCATCTTGTAGAACTGAAAATGATACATTATATTAAGATGGTTTCTCTTCCTCTGAGATTTAGATGACTACAATTTCAACTGAAGGTTGAAAAGGTGATCATAAGTCTCCTGTATTCAGTGGTTCATCATTTATTGAATGTCATACATAAACCTTCTTTGGAAAAGAACATTTTCCAGGAAAAAGAAGGCAATAGAAAACAATAGTATACCAAATACGTTTTCTCCTTATAAACTATTAAGATCCTTTCATGCCCACTGTTTCACCAAAAATATTCTGTAGTCTATTTTACTACTTCCACATCTCATCTGCAAGTGCTTTGAGCTATTTATTTACATAATAAAGTAATTAAAGACACTTTTAAGTGATTATTTTTTATTATCATATCCATCTTTTGCTTTAATAAGAATCTTTACATTAACTGCACATTTTCAATCATGACAAAACTTCTTTATGTATGATACCAAATATATTACTAGGAGACAAATTTAGATACTATGCATAAAGCTGTAGCAACCATGTACATTAATATATAGATGTAAAAATGGTCACCATTTAGAACTAAAACAATTATTTAGACTTAATTTTTATATCATGACTTTATTGTATCTAAAAATATAAAAGCAGGAGAGCCTTATAATCGAGGGCTCTATGTATAAGCACTTTGTCCTTTAGGGGCCTCACTCAGTTCTGCTCTAAGAATGATGAAGAAAGTTTGTAAAGCTACTCCCTTTACCAGTTTTTCCATCACATTAATGACTACAAGACAAACCACCAATGTTCATTTTTCTTACAGATCACTCAAGAATATTGTAAATTCTCAATCTGTTCTTTGTGAGTTTAATATAATTTCACCTAGTTCAAGAAGCAAATATGAAGATGGATCAATAAGTACTCAGCTATGTAACTAACTGATATTTTCCTCTCAATATCTAAAGTAAAATAAAAATGTAAATTCTGCATAAGTGGAGGCTCCAAGTTTGTGGATTCTCTAATGTGCACATCCAAATAAACTTTGAATAAAATATATTCCTTTCAAATATGATTCCCTAATTCTCATTAGTGCTTAATGTCTTTAAGCAATAGCACAGCTGCTTTTGAAACTCAGTATTTAGTAGTTGTTAATGGGATAATCAGTTATGAAAGACCAATGAGGCTTTAAGATGGGCAGACTTTTGATTTTTTGTAATAAATATTGCCAGTGAGGTTTGAGTTCTCTTTTTAAAAAAAAAATGGCAACTTCACTATCTTTTGTGTAGTTAGAAACTTAATTATATAAAATGACAGAATGTTTCGTGTTTGAGTTGTAAAATTTCTATTTGATATAATCTCCATTAGTTTTGAATACTGTTGTTATTGCAGCTTCATTTGGCTAGAAAATTGCCAATAAGAGCCCCTCTAATGAGTGATACAATTGCAAAACACCATAATCATCCCAATCTGATTAGTTTCATAAAAGGAATGATGAGTTATCTCATGAATAGCATATTATCAAGAAAAACAGGGAGGCTTTGTTGCTATGGTGTTTTCTTGGTATTAAAATTAAGTATAATGAATTAGAGGACTTGGCAAGTAGAATTTGTTCTGACATCATCCAAATTATGGTTGTGCAGTGATAGCAAGAAAGCACCACCATCTCAGATGATATAAGAAGGTTCAAGATGTGAAAGAAGTTTGACTAAATCATCAATTTCAGAAAATGTGTCAAATGCCAAAGTATTTGAAAGAAAGTTGATTTCTAAAGGGCACTACATCTCTGCTAGTTCAATATCAACATATCTGTATAAGGAAAAATAATATTTTATCAGTGTTCAAAATCAGAAAAAAAATGTTCAAGGTCAGAATTCTTTTATTTTTTTCATCAAGAGGAGCAACCAGTCTTTTTCCTAAAGAATCTTAAATTTTTATTGGAGATAATTGTATTATTGTGAACTCTTCCCTGATCCCATAGTGAAGTCTCTGAGTAGAGAACTGATGCAGAAAGGCAGATAAAGAAGGGCATTTCTTGGAGATTAAATGATAATGTGCAAAGATATAGGGATGAGAAAAATTAAGATATGTTCATGATATAGTAGGTATGGCAAGGAAGTGTTCATGGAGGAAATAGATTTTATATGGGACTACGAAGGCAGTCAATGCCAGATCATACCAGGCCTCATATGCTAAACTAAGGAGCTCACTGAAGAATTTTTAATAGGACTGATATTGTCTGATTTGTATTTTTTTAAAAATCACTAAGGCAGCAGAGCAAAAGACTGATTGGGGCCACCAGTACTGGAAGTAAGCACACTGGTTAGGCATGTTTTGCCATGATCTAGATAAGAGTACTTACATTCAGACAAATGTCACTGAAGACAGAAATGAGAGGACAGATTGTGGAAACATTTAAATTAAGAATTGACCAGGTATGTTGAACAAATGGATGTGAGAGATGAGAGAAAATAGGCTAGGAAACTACCAGATTTATATCTTGAGTAGGCAGTGAAATAACTGTAATATTTGGAGAGAAGATGGTAAATTTAATTTAGTATTCTACATGGACATGCAAGTGGGACATGCCAGCAGATATACTTCAAATAAAAGTGTAATCTCAGGAGATACCTCCGGAGTCATTTACCTTCATATTCTAGAGGAATCCATGGTGCAGATGAGATCATGGTGCTATGCTGGTTTCATAGCTGCCATAAATAGGGCAAAAATAATCTGTCTTTTTATAAGGTGATTAACAGGAGCTTCTGTTGCTATTTAGGAGGGAATTTGGTTATGCAGTTATTTCTTACACTTTTTGCTCTATATTTTTCTGTTTTGTAATACTGTATAATATAGTACATATCTTCTTTCACTAAACAATGTGAAATATTTACTGATTTGATTTTGACCCTTGCTTAGTCCAAAGATAGAATATTTCTGGTCCATGATCATAGAGGCAGTTACATAATCTCTGATGAGTCCCTTTCCTCGGAACACAGAAAAATAAAAGATCTACACTTGAATAAATTTAAAAATTGTGTATTATATAATGTTTGCAACTGACTTTGAAATAATCCAGTGAGAAGGAAAGTGGAACATGGTGTTACTGATGAAACTAGATTTGCCATGAGTTAATAAGCTTTGAAACTGAATGACAAATACATTGGGGTTCATCAGTCCCTCTCTCTATGTTTATATATGCTTGAAGTTTTATGTAATAAAAAGTTCAAAATATTGTAAATAATCCTGCACATAGAAAACGCACCATAAATATTAACAATGAAAATTGAGTACATTTAATGTAAATATTTGATCAGCAATTACTAAAAGCTTCTAAAAGGATGATTATTAAAAATAGTTTTCCAGGAGGAAGAAAACAAAAATAGCAACTAAGTGCACATGAGTTTTATATATGCTAATTTTATATACATTGTCATGATCCAAAGTCAGCTTTTTACTGCATTCAAATCAATTTGCCAGAATACTACATAAAATGATTAAAAATATAAGTTGTCTATAAATGGTGTTGTTCTTCATACTGTGATTATTTTATCTATCTAGTTTCTACAATGATAACCACATCAAACCTAATAGCACTGAAGCCCATGATACGCTTTTAAAAAATAAATTTAAAAGCAATGCTTATTTTGCTATAAATTAAGAAATATATTTCAACAATTTTATTCATTTTAATGTTAACTATACTTGCATCTTTCAAAGTTTTGTTTCTGTAACTATTACATTTTTCTTTTTTCAGTTACAGAAAGGCAAATTAACAATCTTTCATCCTATGAATAAAATATTCATGAATAAATTTCCAAAAGAAGGAAATGCCTATTTGTTAA
>JAQQAC010016209.1:75011713-75025242 GCA_029783875.1 Phataginus tricuspis
AAAAATAATTAGCTACTGACATTTATTGTACAGACAATTGTATGTTATGATGAAGGGAGTTATCTAAAGGATTCTATAATTGTTTATGAAATGGTCATCCAAGAATTCATTGCAATAGCATCTAGGGAGCTTGTTGAAAATGCTGATTTCTGCCTCACTGCAGCAGATATGATGAAACCGAATTTCTGTAGGTCATACCCAGGAATATGCATTTAGCATAATGCTCACAGTGATTTTTATGCTCACTAAATCTTCAGTGTTACTTTGCTAGAGGGTAGGATGACGCAAAAGCAAGTCGGTTAAAATCGCTATTCAGTGAAGATTCTTTATTTAAATTTCACCAGCTATCTCCACTATAATGAATAAAGCAAACCTAGAGAATTTTATTCACTTTCACTGGCCACACTTAATGTTCAACATAGGAGCATGGAATCAAGGAACATGCCGAGACAAAGAATAGTTAACTTGGCTCATAAGTGGTGATCAACATGTATTTGTTGAATAAATGAATGTTATGTAAACAAATTATTATTACTATTGTTATTATATAGTGTTTTCCTCTGTTAGCACAATACATTATCTCCTGTAATGAAGAAACAGTCATTTGGCAAGCATCTACCACGTAGAGCACTATGTGGAGGGTTCTGGAAATATGACCAACTGAGTTAATGGACACGCTTTCTCCCAAACAGAAATGCTAGACAAAATATTTTCTTGTATACTAGGTTATTTTGGACTTCTGTAAATACATTTCACTTTAATGGATTTAGTTTGTGTTTTTCCCGTTAAAACAGGTTGATAAAACTGCATAAGCATTATCATTAACATATAGTATTAGATAAAAAATATTTTTGTTCTAGTATTTAGCTGGGAAAATGGAGCCAATGGGAGGGAGGAAGGTAACAAAGTGATGTTTTTGAGTCATATTTAAAAGAAAAAGCAGCTCTCCCAATGTGGCAGATTCTAATATATTCTCATCAAACTCATTGCTTTTTTCTTGGCACACATGTCAACTACATTTCTCAGCCTTCCTGGTCTAAGTGAAGTGTGAACTTGTGTCTGACTTCTGGGTAGTAGAATGGGGGTGGAATTGTTGGGGACTATATCCAGGACTGTACCATAAAACACCCCCACTGTGATCACGCATGCTATTTTCCACAGTGACTTGAGAAGTTATGTGTTGAACATAGAGAAGCCACAAGATGGAAGGAGCCTGGATTCCTTGAATGAAAGCTATCAGCTCATCAGAAACTTCTGTTTTTCACTTTATTTTAAGCCACTTACATATGGGGATGTATTTGTTACCATAGCTATCATAACCTTATTTAACAGAAATTACTTCTTTGAAGTAGTAAGCTGCCACAGCAAAAACCTAAAATACATTAGTTTGACAGTCATGCAGTGAGTAATAAAGACAACTGATTTAGAGACTGAAAAACAAAAACCCATGATATGCAGTAGCAAAACATTTATTAAAACTGTTATTTGCTGTAACTTGGAAGGCAGACCCCATACCCACTAAAGAGTAAGAGTCAGTCATAGTGTGCCTTGTTTTTATTTTCTCTTTTAAGAAAGTATTAAGAAATGAGTTTAGAAAAGAATTGGCCAGTTTTCAAGGAAAAATAACCTGTCTCCTTCAAGGTCTGCATAAAATAGAACTCTGGAAGTTCTTTCCACACCGTACTAGAAAGATTTTGCCTCTCCATCAATCTTAGGGAGTCAAAAGGAAATTAGTCTTAGACTCTAATAATTTTTTGAGTAAAAATAAATAAATTTAGAACCATGTATTATGACCAGTAGTGGATCACAAAGAAACAGAAGACAGCCCTTAAGCTTAGGAAAGCTGGAATATAGTTGTGATTATAATACATAAAAATGAAAGCAAATTTTAAAAGTAATTATAAACAAGTCTAGCTCAATATAGATAATCATACATTTCATTACATGGGGGTTCTGTAAATGATGGTTAGAGATAGGGTTGGTGGGGGGGACCTGAAGAAGGGGGTAGTTTAATCATCACAATATTGCTCATGTAATTGTAGGTTAATGATACTAAAATAAAATAAATTGTAAAAAAAAAAAGAAAAGAAAAAGAAAAAAAAAGAAATACAAAGCAACAAATCAATAAGCACAGCACAAGCATACGTTTGATAATATAGCCTACGAGATGCAGGGTGAAGGGCATCTAACAGAAATAAATTTACCACAGAGATGAGCATTAATCCAAGTGTTTAAGGTAATGTCCATGAATTGGTAGAAAAGAAAAATATCAGAGGAATATTTTAACTTTATAGTTGTAACAAATTTTAAACATCTAATGTCATCTTAACGGAGTCAAGTAGAGACATGAAAATCCATTTGCCTCACATTAGCTCATTGTTCTAGTGACAAGTTAAGAAAAATATAGTTAATATTTTCAGTCATACTGGTATACTGGCATTGGTTTGCAGTGGGAGAGTGCTGTGAAATAGGAATGTACATAGGTACCTATAGTCTGAAACCCTAGAATTTCCATTCAAAGATACTTTTAAATCATCTTACACCAGAGTTTATCCTGTGAAACAAACAAGGATGAGTTAATTCTACTGAAATAACTTCAGTTCTGTCCTCTCTTCTTTCATCCCACTGCTTCTGCATTAGTGACCTATATCTAGTAGACAGTGTCAATAGCCTTGTAAAACAGTTTTACTGCCTGCTCACACAACCCACCAACCCTCACACCCCTGTGCATCTGCCTGGCTCATTGCCAGCAAAAAACTTTTTCTCAAATGCAGATGCCTACATCAGTTCTCTGTTTAACGTTATTCACCTTACAGCCTATAGACTAAATTATAAAATACTTAAAGTGATAAGCAAAGTCACTTAGAGAGACAGACAAGACCCTGACTAATTTTCAGCTTCCTCTTAAACCACTTTTGTCATGAATCCAGTGCTGAACTGTTCTCTGTTGTCTGACACCATAATCTTTTTATACCTCTCTGCCTTCGTGTACACTATTCTCCCTCTCCAGAACGATCTTCCCTTCACTCACATCACTACCAGCTGTCCCTTATTTAGGGGCTTAAGCATTGCCTTCTATATAGAGGTTACCTAGATACTGCTTTCACCCAAGCATATATACAAATAACATTTATTGTGCTTTCTGAGCCATTTACACATTGGTTTTATTACACTCTATTTCAATTTTCTATGTTTGTCTCCTACTAGACTTTGAGAGTTTTGAAGGCAGTGACCATATCTGATTCATCTTGAGAATTCCAGTTCATAGTAGAGTTTCCAACATAGAGTAGGTGTACATTAAATTATTGTAAAATGAAATTATGATGATTAATATGACACAAGAAAGCAGGAAACAACATAAATGAACTTGGGATCAAGGCAGAGTCTGCTTTCTCTCTTTCATACTACTTATCTAAGAAAGGAGTAGAATTCAGATTTTGGGAGCGTGGCTGTGATAGTTAACAAAGGGATGCAGGGAACAGTGTAGCCTATTACAATACAGAAATGTATGCTCTAAAATTAAGCCATTAAAAGTCTATTTCTTTCTGTTAGAGAATTTATTATTTTGCAGTTTGACCTACGGTGACTACAAAATGTAAACCACTAGTGGTGTTATCAAAAACTTAAATGTGAAGAAAAATAATTTGTAAAATGAGTGAGTTAAATTAGATCAGGAATGACCCAGTTTCTTTCACTCCTTAAAAACATGATTGTGCATATGCTTTTTATGGTTGTCTCCCATATTAATCAAATACTAGGATATAGGGGATTTTTGAGGGAATAGACTGCCTAAGCACTAAAAGCTATTCACATCTACTCACCTTTTGATTCCAGAGAATCAAAGGTGTCCTGTTGAGCAGTCTTGTGTGAATGAGAATAAGGTCTTGAATAAATTGCTCACAAAATCTATGTTAAACTAATCCTCCAATGGCTCCCAGTGGTCACATATGTCTTTTACACAAATCTCTGCAATGCTTTGCGAACCTCGTGGGCCTCCCAACACCAGTAAATGGGTCGGTCAGTGAGGGCATTTGCTTATTTTTTTAAAGAAAAAAACCACTTTCTGAACTTAGACTAAATACCATACTATCTCTGTCCAGGTACATAAATGTAATGATTATTGCAGCTGGGCCTATGGGCTACTTCTTACTAGTAAAGGATCATTCACTTGGAAGATTTCTAAAAACTCAAGGCTTTAGATTGTAAATGCTGCCAGATTCCTATTATTAATCATCTACTACTGAATCTGCCAAAAAGAAACACATCCAATATTGTGTTTCCAGTTATCTAAAATGATAATATTTGTACATTTTAAGACACTGAGACACAACAATCTTATATATTCTAAGTCTTTAATAGCACATGTCATAAGTGTGAGAATCAAATATATTGGTAAGGGAACAGTTGCTAATCATATCTCAATCATCTTACTACTTTTTATTTAAAATAAATATGTATACACTGAAGTCAGAACAAGCTATTTCAGAAAACAAGAAATAGAAGATATTTCTTCTAATGCTTTTTAAAGCTTTATCATTAAGGTTTTCTTGATTTTGATGTTTTAAATTATTATGCATTTATGTACTTCCTGATCTATTCACTTTCTATATGTTTGCTGCCTTAAATACCTGATCTAGAATTACATTTAATATCACCTTTATTGTACTTAGTCCTTTTATTATCAAGTTTTCTGATCTTTTTTCTAGGAAGAACAAAAAAAGGGGAGGTTTAAATGGCAGAGTAAGTATTCTAAAGTTTGAGTCATACTTCTTAACATTAAATAATGAAACAAGAAAGTTAGCATCAAAGAATGGGCTAGAAGTGGAATGATTAAGAGGTTTTGTTTCCACATTGTCACCAACGAGCTGTTACCACAGTCATATAATCAAATCTTTGTGCCCCAAGTCTCATTAGTAAAAATAGCATTATTGACTTCTTATTTCCCTGAATTGTGATAAAGCTTAAACTGTTGATGACTAATCTATGGAATTAATAATTTGTACTTGTCAAAAGGAAAATAGCCAAGAGTTGTATGGATAAGGTATGAATGTGTACCTTATTATTTTAAATAATTATTTATTTATTTATTATTTACTTTAAATTAAACCTACATATGTAACGATCAGAGAAGACAGCAAGCAAGAAAGAACAGGGGATTAAAAGAGCACAAAGTATGTGTAAATTAAACATCTAATTTTGTACAGGAGTTAATGCAATCATTCTAATTTTCTATGTACATTTTTGGAAGCTGTCCTTCATGGTCTCTTTTGACACCTCAGGATATTTAGATAGTTGGTAATGTTTGTAAAAATTCAATTGATATTATAGATAGGACTGTGTATGGCTTAATACATAATCAGGGAAGCAATCTATAGGCTTATAAAGACTTGCTGGTCCTATTATACATCTTGAAAACATATATACACATATATATATTGTTATGTTTCTCCAATAACTACAAGGCTTCAATTACCCACAGAAGGGGGTCTTAAAAGCAACACAAATGTGATGAGAGGCCAAATATTTTTAATAATAATTACAAGAGCACTAACAGATATTAAGGTGATATGAAGTCTTCTTTTATTGTTTTTAAAATTAATTATATTCTGGTTGTAATAAAATAATCCACATGTGAAAACAGAGGTGATTTCATGTTCTAGGATTCTATATTATTATTTTGGAATTAAATAATGTCTTTCTCCAAAAGGATTTAGGTTACTTGCCTCCACTGTTCTAAGTCTTGAGGAAGCATTTTTTAGAGAAGCCTCACAAACTTTAATGCCCAAAGAAGGAAATGATACACAGATTTGGGCTCTTTCTCTATTTCTTGTTTTTCGTTTAGTATGCATTAGCTGAGCAAGAAGTCCTATCATACCTGAATCAGTTAGCAGTCACATAATTATTTGACCAATTACATTTCAATTTTATATTTTTAAACATTTGCTTCCTTAGTGGTCTCTACTTTGCTTAATCTAAGATTTGGAAAAGAAGAAAAAACAAGTGGTTTTATACTTTGATTAAAGAAAAACTTTCTCAAATGCATATTATAGATCAGAAAGAAATGCAAGTTACTGATTCATCCTGTGCTAACCACAAGACCCAAATCTTTATAGGCAATTCAATTTACAAAAAATAAACTAAGGAAGAATTTTATGGGTAGCCCTTGCAATCTGGATCACTCAAGATTATTTATATATAACTAAACCAGGTATCAGACCTCAGTTAAGTAAATGAAATGTTATCATTAGATAACATAGACATAAGCTTTTAAAAAAGTTAGTGTGAAATTTCTAAGTAATTTTAGCTAATAAAGTTAGAAACACAGTACTACAGTTACTAAAATGTTATTTAACATCCTTGTTGTGCTAAAAACTTTCTGTAATAGATTACTAGAGAATATATACGATAAAGGTAGAAAATGTGACAAAATGGTATCTGGATTACATTAAAGTAAACTACAGTGGGTTTAATTTCATTATAGCTCTCTTCCTAACCAAATCAGATTTTACATGACCCAACATAAATTTTGTGGTTTTAAAAGATGTTGGTTCACAAAGATATAAAGCAAAGACCAATGGCATTTTTTTTTGTTCTGCAAAAGGATAAAATCACAAACTAGATTAGTGGCAGTAAGTTTTAGTGTTTAAAGTAAATTAAACAATTATATTTTTAACTCTGATAGTCACAGTGTCTGTGATTGTACCACTTAAGTAACTGTTTTCATAATCAAATAAATAAATTTTATCCTATGGGTATAGTAAGTTATAAGGAATAAATGGCAATTATGTAATATTTGAAGGAAACTGGACAAAAATAGCATAAATGATACAAGGTATCGAAATCTTTTTAAGTAGTTGATAATACTTCTATTTCCTTCAAAAGGTTTCTCTACTAAATAACCTGTTTTTCCAAATGTACTTGGCCACTGATAGACTAAAGAAACAGTAATTATTTGGGGTTCATTAACCAGAATTTTGCCCCTAAACTTTTTATGAGAAAATGGGATAAATAAAAGCATTCAATATATACCAAAAAACTGCCTGATATGTGATTTAGGATTTCCTATTTTGAATTCTGGGAAGATGGACTAGGAGGCTCTTGTGATCACCTCCTCCCATGTACACACTGAGGCAGCAACTACATGTAATGCAACTCACTCTGAAGATCTCCAAGAACAGATCTTCCACAGACATTGACATACAGAAGGCCATATTTAAAAGATACAAGAGGCAAAGACACAGTTGGAAGATAAACCCTTCCCTCCCCACCCCATACCACAACCCACAAGTAGGAAGGAGAAAGGCATGGTGAAATGAGGGGATCAAACCTCACACCAGGCACCCCAAACCCTCGGGACTTGCACCAGGAAGACAAGCCACCATATCATCTGGCTTTGAAAATTAGTAGGGTTCAACTGAGGGAGTTTTGAAAATCATTAGGGATTGACTCCAGGAGAGCCAAAGAGTTGTGGGAGGCAAAATTTCCCTCTTGGAGAGCTGGAGTGATGTGTTGATTGTTCTGAGACTCAGCATAGAGCAGAAGTTTTAAAAACACTGGAGTTATATGTGAAAGTGATTTATTGACTAACTTTGGGATACATGCTGGAGTGGCAGGAATCTGCAGGAGCTTTCTCCAGGGGAGGAACTGTTATCAGCACCATTTTTCTTGCCCTCTAGTTGTACACATGCAGGAGCCAGTTCTGACACTAATGAATGTACCACCACCACTTGCTCCATTCTGGCATTTCCTGCATACTTCCCCATCCAACGTGTCTGCTCCAGCAGAAGCCCCTCCAAAATGACTCCCTCTCACCCCACTACATACAGTGGGCAGCCTCAATCAGCACCAGCATAGCCCTAGAGAGACTACTGCCCCACTACACCCAGTGGGCAGCTACAGAGGGACTAATGTCCCTCCAGAGGGGCTCCTGTCCCAGGGAAGGGTGGAGCTAGTGTCACTCAGCAATACACCCACAGTTGATGCAGCCAGTCCTGTCAAGTAGCCACACTGGGAGTAATCCCTTCCCACCAGTGTGCCCACAGTAGTCATGGCTGGCCATTGCTGACAGCCAGGTTGAGGACAGTCCCTGCCCACCAGCACACCCTCACTGGCTGTAGATGAGCCTTTCAGCCAGTTGCAACAGGAGCAAGCTTTGCAAACCAGTGCACCTACAGTAGTCAGTCATTGCTGACAGTTGGGTGGAAGGCCAGCAGTGACCACTTGTGTGCTCACAACAGTCATGGTCCAGACACAAGAGAAGGGTACATGCATCCCACACAGAAGACACCCCTGGAGCACCTGGCTCTGGTGACCAAGGGGTATGCACTACTGGGTACCACAGGATGCCTACTACATTAGGCCACTGCTTTCAAGACCAAGAGACATAGCCAACCTACCTAATACATAGAAACAAATATGGAGAGACAAACAAAATGAGGAGGTAGAGGAATATGTTCCAAATGAAAGACCAATGAAATGCCAAATAATTGCTAAACAAAGGGTATATAAGCAATCTACCTGGTAAAGAGTTCAAAATAATGGTCATAAAGATACTGAATGGACTGGAGAGAAGAGTGGATGAACTCAGTGATAAGTTCAACAAAGATATATAAAATTAAAAAAAATAACCAGTCAGAGTTGAAGAATACAATACTGAAATTAATAATACACTATAGGGAATCATTGTATTAGAGGATGCACAGATGGATCAGAAATCTGGAAGAAAGGGTACTGGAAAGCAACCACACTGAAAAGCAAAAAGGAAAAAGAATAGAAAGAAATGAACATAGGTTAAGGGATCTCAATGACAACTTCAAGCAAAATAATATTTGCATTGTAGTGGTTGCAGAAGGAGAAAAGGTAGAGAAAAGAGCAGAAAACTTATTGAAGAAGTAATAGCTAAAACCTAAACTAGGAAAGGAAACAGACATCCATTTCCTGGAATCACAGAGAGCCCTAAAGAAGATGAAGCCAAGGATGTCCACATCAAGACACATGATAATTAAAATGGCAAAAACAAAATATAAAGAGAGAATCTTTAAAAAAGCAAGAAGAAAGCACACAGTTATGTACAAGGGAAATCCCATAAGCCTATCAGCTAAATTTTCAGCAGAAACTTTGCAGGCCAGAAGATAATTACATGATGTATTTAGAGTTCTGAAAAGAAAGAACTTACAACTAAGAATACTTTACCAATCAAGGTTATCAGCCAGAGTTGAAAGACACAAAAATGTTTTCTGGACAAACAAAAATTAAGGGATATATATATATAAAATGTGGAGGGGGAATAATAAAAAAGTAGGACTTTTGGAATGTGTTCATACTTAAGTAACCATCAACCTGTCAGACAGCTATACACTTAGGATGCCATATATCAACCTCATAGTAACCACAGATCAAAAACATAATACATATACAAAAAAATAAAGAGAAAGGAATCCAAGCATAACACAAAGGAAAGTCATCAAATCACAAGGGAAGATAAAAAGCAGAAGATATAGAGAAGAACTATAAAAACACCCAGAAAACAATTAACAAAATGGCAAAAAGTACATACCTACCAGTAATTGCTTTAAATTACTGGTAGGTTAAATCCTCCAAGTAAAAGATACAGGATAATGAATATGTTAAAAAAAAAACAAGACCTAGCTATATGCAGCCTACAAGAGACTCACTTCTGACCCAAAGACACATATAGACTAAAGTGAAGGGATAGAAAAAGAAAATCTATGCAAACAAAAGCAAGAAAAAAGGAATAGCAATACCTATATAAATTAGACTTCAAAACAAAAACTGTAACAAGAGACAAATAAGGGCATTACATAATGATAAAGGTATCAGTCCATCAAGAGGATATAATAATTATAAAAATCTATGTACCAAACAGAGGTGCAACAAAACACATAAAGAACATATTAACCAATATAATGAACAAAATTGACAGCAATACAATAGCAGGGAACCTTTATATACCGATAGATCATCTAGACAGAAAATAAATAAGGAAACAGTGGCTTTGAATGACAGACTAGATAAACTTAACATATATAGAAAATTCATTTCAAATATACACTTTTTTCAAGGGCACATGGAGCAATCTTCAAAATAGATCACGTTAGGCCACAAAACAAGTCTCAATAAATTTAATATTGAAATTATACCAAGCATCTTTTCTGACCACAAGGGTATGAAACTATAAATTAATTACAAGAAAAAAACTGGGAAAAACACAAACATGTGGAGGCTAAACAATGCTACTAAACAACCAATGGTTAATGAGGAAATAAAATAGGAAGTAAAATATAAGTGGAGATAAATGAAAATAGAAACACAATAGTTCAAAATCTTTAGGATGCAGCAAAAGCAGGTCTAAGAGGGAAGTTTATAGTAACTGAGGCCCAAAGAAAAATTTCAAATAATCTAATGTTACACCTAAAGGGACTATAAATATAAGAACACCCAAAGATAGTAGTAGGAAGGAAATATTAAAAATCAGCATAGAATTAAAGTCAAATAAAGACTAAAAAACAGACTTCTGGGAATATGGCGACATGAACGGACCAGCAGAAAAATTTCTCCCAACATTATATTTATTCACGAAAATACAGCAAATACAACTATCCCTAAAAGAGAGACCAGAATACACAGGAAAGTGCACAGCGTACAGCTACACCAGTGAGAACTTGGCAGCCGGTGAGGCAGACGGGATACGGAGCGGCGACCCGGTGGGACCAAGCGCTACCCCACCCCCAGAGCTCCGGCGGCCAGACACTCCGGACAGAGGACTCGGCACCCGGCGAGGCGGGACGGAAACGCGATCCAGCGAGACCAGAGCACCCCTCCACCCCAGCACTCCGGCGGGAGTCCCGGTGAGGCGGGTAAGGTACGGAGCCACGAGCGGACCGAGCGCTCTTCCCCCCCAGCGCTCCAGCGGGAGGAGAGGATTCAGAGCCGGGAGGGAGTGGAAGTCTGCACCGGGAGCGCCGACACACAGCCTGCGGTGTACGGAGATAGGAGAGACAGAGGGCACAGGGTCCCAGCCGGGAACGTGCAAGTTGCCCGCGGCAGGCTCCGGGAAGGAAAAAGAAAGGAGAAAAAAGGGAAGAAAAGCACGCACTCTACCTCAGCGGTCTTAAAGAGACAGGAGCTCAGTAGAGGGGCCGGATAGCCCTGCAAACTGAGCGCAGCACACTGGGAGTCCTGGGGAGCTTTGGACCCCTTGGCTGGCGACTGGGAAAGGGTGCCTGCCATTGAGAACCCCACGGAGATCAACAGCTTATCATTCGGTCCCAACCCAGCCAGAACTATAGAGTGGCGCTGGAATAGTGGAGCAACAGCGCCACCTACAGCACTTGCGCGGAACCCACTCTCAGTGGCTTTTTTGTTTTTTGTTTTTTGTTATTGTTTTTTCTCCCGATTCTTTTCCTTTTTCTCTTTCCCTCTCTTTCAACAGCCTCTCATTCATTCTCACCCGGCCACAACTTTAAAGGGCCATGTGGAGCGACGTGGCCGCGGCTCTGGAATAGTGGAGCAATAGCGCCACCTACAGCATTCACACAGAAACCACCCCTGGTGGGCGTTTTGGTGTATTTTTTTGTTTTGTTGTTGTTGTTGTTTTTGTTGTTGTTGTTGTTGTTGCTGTTTTCTTTTACGTGTTGCTGCCTTTTCTTTTTCTTTCTTTTCTTTTCCTTTCTCTCTCTCTCCTTTTACTTTTTTATTATTAGTAGAAATTTCTTTTTTTTCTTTTCTCTCCTTTCTTATCTCTCCTTGCTACCAACAACCAATTCTATAGTCATGAGAAGACAGAAGAATATGATACAGACAAAGCTTCAGACAAACACCACCCCAGAAAGAGAAGAGGAAGGAATGGACATGCACAGTCTTCCAGAAAAAAAATTCAGAATAAAAGTCATAGCCATGCTGACGGATCTACAGAAAAATGTGCAAGAGCTGAGGGAGGAAGTGAGGGAAATGAGGAAAGATAATGCAGAAATGAGACAAGCCATTGACGGGCTCAACAGCAGATTGAATGAGGTTCAAGACACGATCAAGGAATTACAAGACAGGGACCAGGAATACAAAGAAGCTGAGGCAGAGAGAGATAAAAGGATCTCTAAGAATGAAAGAATATTAAGAGAACTCTGTGACCAATCGAAACGGAACAATATTCGCATTCTAGGAGTACCAGAGGAAGAAGAGAGAGAAAAAGGGATAGAAAGTGTCTTTGAAGAAATAATTGCCGAAAACTTCCCCACGCTGGGGAAGGAAATAGTCTCACAGTCCACGGAAGCCCACAGATCTCCCAACACAAGGGACCCAAAGAAGACAACACCAAGACACATAATAATCAAGATGACAAAGATCAAAGACAAGGACAGAGTATTAAAGGCAGCTAGAGAGAGAAAAAAGATCACCTACAAAGGAAAATCCATCAGACTGTCATCAGACTTCTCAACAGAAACCTTACAGGCCAGAAGAGCTTGGCATGATATATTTAACGTAATGAAACAGAAGGGCCTCGAACCAAGAATATTATATCCAGCACGATTATCATTTAAATATGACGGAGGGATTAAACAATTTCAAGACAAAAGAAAGTTGAGAGAGTTTGCCACCCATAAACCACCACTACAGATATATAAGGATATCTTAAACGGACCACTCTAGAGGGAAACACCCCTAAGGCTAAAAAGATGTCACCAGAGAAAATAAAAGCATAGCAAAGAATGCAGACCATCCAAATACCAGCTAAAGGCAAAGAATAAAACACCTAATATATAAAGAAAGGAGGAGGAAGAATAGGAAGGGAGAGATAAAGAAACATCAGACGGCGTTCACAATAACTTAACTAGAAAGTTAAGTTAAATACTTAGATAGTAAAGAAGCAACCCTTGAACCTTTGGTAACCACGAATCTAAAGCCTGCAATGGCAATAAGTACATATCTATCAATAATCACCCTAAATGTAAATGGACTGAATTCACCAATCAAAAGACACAGGGTAACAGAGTGGAGAAAAAAGCAAGACCCATCTATATGCTGCTTACAAGATACTCACCTCAAACCCAAAGATAGACACAGACTAAAAGTGAAGGGGTGGAAAAAAATATTTCAAGCAAACAACAAAGAGAAAAAAGCAGGTGTTGCAGTACTTGTATCAGATCAAATAGACTTCAAAACGAATAAAGTAGCAAGAGACAAAGATGGACATTACATAATGATAAAGGGGTCAGTCCAACAAGAAGATATAACCATTATAAACATATATGCACCCAACACAGGAGCATCAGCATATGTGAAACAAATACTAAAAGTGAAGGAGGAAATAGACAGCAATGCAATTATTCTAGGAGACTTTAACACGCCACTCACTCCAAAGGATAGATCAACCAGGCAGAGGATAAGTAAAGACACAGAGGCACTGAACAACACACTAGAACAGATGGACCTAACAGATATCTACAGAACTCTGCACCCAAAAGCAGCAGGATACACATTCTTCTCAAGTGCACATGGAACATTTTCCAGAA
>JAQQAC010016209.1:75030242-75071949 GCA_029783875.1 Phataginus tricuspis
AAATGATCTCACTCATATGTGGAGTATAAGAACAAAGAAAAAAAAAATGAAGGAACAAAACAGCAGCAGACTCACAGAACCCAAGAACGGACTAACAGTTACCAAAGGGAAAGAGACTGGGGAGATGGGTGGGAAGGGAGGGATAAGAGGGTAAAAGGGGCATTACGATTGGCAGACATAGGGTGGGGGGGCACGGGGGGGACTATACAGCTCAGAGAAGACAAGTATTGATTCTCATCTCACTACACTGATGGACAGTGACTGTAATAGGGTTGGTGGGGGGGACCTGATGAAGGGGGTAGTTTAATCATCACAATATTGCTCATGTAATTGTAGGTTAATGATACTAAAATAAAATAAATTGTAAAAAAAAATAATAAATAAATGTAATTATAAAGATGAAAAAAAGACTAAAAAACAATAGGAAGATCATTGACACTATAAGCTGGTTCTTCTAAAGAAAAGCAAAATGGATAAAACTTTAGCTAGACTCGTGAGGAAAAAATGAGAGCAGACTCAAAATAAGAAATGAAAGAAAAGTTATAAGCAACACCACAAATATACAAAGGATTATATGTAATTACTATGAAAAATTATATGCCAATAAATTAGACAAAGTAGAAGAAATAGATACATTCTTAGAAATTTGAAATCCCAATACTAAACCAGGAGGAAAGAAAATTTGAACAGATTGATTACTAGTAACGAAATAGAACCAGTGATTGAAAAACTTCCAACAAACAAAATTCTGGGACCCCATGGCTTCATGTGTGAATTCTACCAAACATTTAAAGAAGAGCTAATACCTATCCTTCTCAAACTATTTGAATCAGAACCTAATTACATATAATATTAACAGGGTGTTCACTGGAGGAGGTTCTATAATTTATTGATATATAATTTTTCATAGACTACTCATAATTTTTTGAATTTCTGTGCTTTTGGTTGTAACTTCTTTTTCATTTATTTTAATTGTGTCCTCTCTCTCTTTTTCCTGATAATTCTGGCTAAGCATTTATCTATATTGTTTATCTTCTCAAAGTACCAGCTTTTAGTTTCATTGGCTTTTTCCATTGCTTTCTTAGTCTCTATTATATTTGTTTCTGCTCTGATCTTTATTATGTCCCTCCTTTTACTAATTTTGGGCTTTGACTGTTGTCCTTTCTCTAGTTCCTTTTGTTGTATATTAGATTGTTTATTTGAGATTGTTCTTGTTTCTTGAGATAGGCCTGTGTTTCTATGTACTTCCCTCTTAAAAGCACTTTTGCTGTATCCCACTTATTTTGAATCATTGTGTTTCTGTTTTCTTTTGTCTCCATGTATTATGTGATTTCTTCTTTGATCTGTTCCTTGATCCATTGGTCATTTGGAAAAGTTGTTTAGCTTCTATGTGTTTGTGTTTTTTTCAAGTTTTTTCTTGTAAATGATTTCTGGTTTCATACCATTGTAGTGTGAGAAAATACAATTTCAATCTTCTTAAATTTGAGACTTGTTCTGTGTCCTGATATATATCTGTTTTGGAGAATGTTCCATGAGCACTTGAAAAAAATGTGTATTATTTTGCTTTGGGGTAGAATGTTCTGTATATATCTGTTAAGCCCGTCTGATCCAATGTGTCCTTCAACACCTGTTTCCTTATTCATTTTCTGTCTGGATGATCTATCCCTTGATAAGTGGGGTGTTAAATTCTCCTATTATAATGATGTTGCTTCAAATTTCTCCTTTAAGTCTGTTACTATTTGGTTTATATATTATGTGCTCCTATGTTGGGTACATAGATGTTTAATATCATTATATCCTCTTGTTGAACTGATCCCTTTATTAGGTAACTGTCCTTCTTTGTCTCTTAGTACTTTCTTTGTTTTGAAGTCTGTTTTATTTGATATAACTTTTGCAGCTTCAGGGTTTTTTTATCCCTATTTGCATAGTATATCTTTTTACATCCCTTCAGTTTCAAGTCTCTGTGAGTCTCCTGTAGGCAGCATATAGATGGATCATGTTTTTTATCCATTCAGTCACCATATGTCTTGATTGGGGCAGTCAGGGCATTTACCTTTAATTATTGATATGTATGTACTTGTCATTTTGTTAAATGTTTACTGGCTCTTTCTGTAGTTCTTTTTTGCTTTTTTCTTCTTCTCTTGCTCTCTTCTCTTGGGCCTTGTGACTTTCTTTAGTGTTATAGTTGGGTCCCCTACTTTATTTTTTGTGTATCTGTTATAAGGTTTTGGTTTGTGGTTACCATGGGATTTTCATATAACATCCTCTGAATATAACAATCTATAATAAGGTGATGGTCAATCAAGTTTGAATGCATTCTAACAGCATGACATTTTTTACTCTCTATTCCCCGTTTTATGTATATAGTATCATTGTCTACAACTTTTTAATCAAGTGACTCCCTTAACTAATTTGCAGATGTAGCTGCTTTTGCTACTTTTGTCTTTTTGACTTTCATACTAGCTTTTAAGTAATTGATCTACTACCTCTGCTGTATGTTTGCTTTACCAGTTGAAATTTTTCCCTGTCTTAAATTTCTTGATTCTATTTAGGGACTTTTCTTTTCCTTTTAAAGAAGTCCCTTTAACATTTCTTGTAAGGCTGTTTTAGTAGTGGTGAACTCCTTTAACTTACATTTATCTGTGAAGCTCTTTATCTCTCCTTCAATTCTGAATGATAACTTTTCTGGGTAGAGAATTCTTGACTGAAGGTTTTTTCTGTTCAGCACTTTGAATATATTATGTCATTCCCTCCTGGCCTGTAGAGTTTCTGCAGAAAAATCAGGTGATAACCTTATGGGGCTTCCCATATACATAAATCAATGCTTTTAAGATTATTTCTTTGACCTTTGAAATTTTGGTTACTATGTAGCTTGGTGTGGACCTCCTTAGGTTCATCTTGTTTAGAGCTCTCTGTGATTCCTGGGCCTGGTAGACTGTTTCCTTCCCCAGGTTAGTGAAGTTTCCAACTATTATCTCTTCAAATAAATTTTCTACTCATTTCTCTCTCTCTTCTCCTTCTGAGACTCCAATAATGTGGATATTAGTACATTTGATGTTGTCCCAGAGCTCTCTTACCTTATTCTCATTTAATTCTTTATTCTTTCTGATGTTCAGATCAAGTGCTTTCCATTTCCTGGTCTTCCAATTCATTAATCCATTTTTCTACATCCTGTAGTCTCCTGTTCATTCCATCCAGTTAATTTTTATTTCATTATTTGAAGTCTTCATCTCTGATCGGTTCTTTTTCAGACTTGTATTTCTTTGTTGAAGTTCCACCTTGAAATCTGCTATTGTTTTCTCAAGTCCAGTATCTTTATAATCATTGCTTTAAACTCTTTATCACACAGATTGCTTAACTCTGTTTCATTTAGTTTTTTTTCCAGCCTTTTTTTCTGTTCTGTCATTTGGAGTGTATTCCTCTCTCTTCATTTTGTATGACTTTCTGTGCTTGGTTTTATGAATTAGTTGAATTGGCTCATTCTTCAGTCTTGAAGGATTTGTCTTGTGTAGAAGAGTTCCTTGTGTAGACTGTGTGTGCCTACATGGTTTTGGCAAGCTAGAGGCTAAGTAAGTGTGAGATGGGGTTTTCCGGGTGCTGGGTCTCCCAGGGCATAGTCTCAGGGGTATGGCCTTGAGGGCTCTTTGCTGGGGCCCCTGGGTGGATATCTGTTGATTGTACAGTGGTTCGGGGAGATGGTGGTGAGCCAGAAGTAGGTTGGAGGTGCACTCCACCTAACTCCTCGGTTGATGACAGTTGATTCTCCTGTATCTCCTTACCCATGTGCCTGTGCATTCTCTGGCAGCTTGTGACCACTCTGGTGAATTCCTGCATTGGGTGCCTGCCGGGTCCTGCTGGCAGTGTGGTGAGGCTCCATTCACATTCCCCTTGGCTGCACAATCTGGGCAGTTCCTGGGAATACCTGCATAGATTCCTGCAGACCTCATTGGTGGCCAGGATCAGGCAGAGTGCACATGTGCATTCCCCATGGACCCTGTGCACTCTGGGCTGCTCCAGGGAATTTCCCAATCAGTGCCCACCATATCCCACTCATGACCTAAGGTCAGGCCCCCAACACAAGTTCCGAATTGTGCTCTTGGATGTGCCTCAGTGGCACTAGCCCACAGATTCATGCACCCTCCCAGTGAGCCAGAGAACTTTCAAGTCCTGCTAATGGGGGCTGAGCCAGTGGATAACAGCAGGTAACAAGGCAGTATTTCTGAATCCTGCCCAGATCCTGTTCTCATCTGCACTTAGATGGATGGAAAGAGCACAAACAATGACACTGGCCAGCTCCTATGATCCCAGATTGCCTGCAATAGTTTTCTTATGCCAAGTGGTAGATGTTTAGTTCTGAAACATAAATTCTTTCACTTATGGCCTAGTTACACTTTAAACTGCAAGGCTTTTTACCTGCACCTCAGAAATGCCTGCAAGGCTTTTATCCTAACCCCTGAAAGTCTATACCTGGTCCTCTCAATGATATCACTCCTACTCCCTTCTGCTGGTAGCTGTGCTGGGGTTGAGGTTCCCACAGTTACTGTGTCTCTGTCTGTCATATCATGTTGTGTTTTATTTGATATTTCTGTCCCTTGTTGTATAGAAGGTGTTCACTTCAGTATTCATTCTTCTTCAGGATAAAATGCTCTGTGTGAAGGTGCAGATTCATTGAATAGGTGTGAGAAAGTGGATTCAGGCTCTCTCTACTCTACCATCTTCCCAGAATCCCATTAGTTTATTTAAAAGAATCTGTATGGCAACTACTAGGAGTAGACACTGGTGTACAAGAATGAAGAAGGCAACCAGTGCTTTCAAAAACAGTGCTAAAACAAAATATGTCAAAAGTAAATACAAGAACTTCAAGGTGTGGATTATGTACTGTGAAGCAAACAAACAAGGTACTAAAATAGAGAACAGGTATTGAGAAAATATACCTTATTTTGAATGATTAGAAAAGGTCTATCTGAAGATGACATTTATGCTGAGACTGAAGGATCAGAAGAAGCTAGCTAGTTGGAGCATGAGAGAATGGAACATGATAATTCTAGGTGTTCATTAGTCTCTATTATCTTAGGGTTATTTCTTCACAGGGTACAAGCCAAATTCCTATGTCACAGTCCTTTCTATATATTTGAGTCATTTGTCCTTTGGATAATATGACAAAAGTTCTGGGCATTCAAAAGAAAAATGCATGTATAAACATGTCTATACATTTGCTGATGATTTGTGACACTAATACAAATACAATATCCCAGGTCAACAGTTGTCATACACTGAACACCGGTGCCTCATAATCCATATGTTGAGACTCTAACCCTCAATATGATGGCATTTGGAGATGAGGCTTTGAGGAAGTAATTAGGGTTAGATGATAGTGGAGCCTTAATCTAATGGATTGGTGCCTTTGTAAGAGGAGACAGCAGAGTTTGCTCCCTTTCTGTGTATGTACCATGGGAAGTTACAGCAATGCAACCTAGTGCAAGCCAGGAAGACGGACCTCACCAGAAACTGAATTTGCCAGCACCTTTGACCTTGGACCTCCTAGACTCTAGATTCGTGAGAAAATAAATTTCTGTTGTTTACGCCAACTAATCTATAGTATTTTTGTAATGTCAGCCCAAGCTTTCCAGTAGAATAAATCTTAGGGAGAAAGAGAGAATACACTCTGTGTACCATCTGTCACCTCAGTATACAGAGGACTAGTATATAGTACTTTCAAATATTTTTCTGTATTTCTACCATTATTTTGATGTAGCTTTTTAGGAACCATCTGAAATCACCCTTCCAGCTAGGAAATCTTGAGCATATATTTTAAGGATTCATTTAGGAACCTAGACGATTTCCAAATACGTAATTGCTTGTGTTACTTATTCTACAAGTAGGCAATATTTCACCTCTCTCACCCTCATTGACAAAGGATATTTAAACCATATTGAAAAATGACAACTTAATTTTCCCCATTTATATCTTGAATTTTCATGATTGTCTTCCTTTTCAAATGTTATTTATTATTCCTACACTGTACTTCATTCTCTACTTGGAGAATCTTACTTTCAAGGTACATCAAATGCCAACTCCTCTGTGAAATTTCCCTAAGATCTGCCTAGTCAGAATTCAGTTAACCTTTCTTTATGTTCCCACAATATTTTGCCTATTCCTCTGCTGTAGTATCTAATACAGGTATACAATTTATAGTAATTTTAATTTTCTTTACTAGACCATGAATATCTTGTTATTTTTTTTCAATTCCCAATGGATACAATAATGAATTAAAATGAAGTGATTAATAAATGCTTGATAAATGAATGTACATGTGTATATGAATGAATGAAGGAATAAACTACATATAAACTAGTGAAAATAATAAATGTCTATGTCAAGCTTTGTTTCTATATTTTTCAGTAATTCTTCGATTTCCCTAAATCTTCAAGATATTGTTTACAATCAATGAGACATTACTCTCAATTATGTAGTAACTCAAATGTAGCTCCTTGGTTTTAAATATTAGGTATAGTTGTATGTTTTAATAGGCATGTTTCATATTTTTGGGGAAAAAAGTAGAGAATACTGATTATTTTCAGTGTCATGTTCAAACATAATTACTAATAGCTTCCGTCCTGCTTAAAGACATTTTTTCTAAAATTTTTTAATCATTTGTCTGCTCTCATTATTTTGGACATAAATATTATAAATAGCACAAAATTAGGTAATTATTAAAATCTCTAAGGCAGGAGTGAAAGGTTATACTCTAAGTGAATATAGGGACTGAAAATTTCACAATTGATTAATGACATTGTCTAACTGAGGATTTTGGTATGTAAATTAACTTAGTGTATTCTTTTTTTATAGACTTGATACTATTCTATTAACACTGTATATAGGATGAGTTAAATCTCTCCCATTTAGTCTGTTTTAACCTCATAGCTTGATCATGAATCAGTCAAAAAGGGTCTATCATGTAATTCTCTGATGTAAACGAAGTTCTACCAGGCACTGGAGTAAGACTTCAAACTTATTTTACTTAGTCTCTAGTAATTAACAGCATATAATGATTTGCTAGGGATATGATTCTGGGAATCACTGAACACAAATATATTCAACAGATGATGTGCAATATGGTTTGCCTTCTTCCACCATGACTAATTTCCACATGATACATCAAAAGTCATAGAAGCAACTCTTATTTACTTAATGCTTACTAAATGAGTAATATGCAACCTTACACGTACAGCCAGCTTTCCAGTAGTCATCAAAAAACAAAAGGAATACACATGTCCAGCATTTTGCATGTATTGTATTACCTATACTATGTTCAGGCAAAATGACTTTTTTAAAGAATATATTAGTTTCTAATAAACTATCTGTAAATGGGGGTAGTTACAAATGTTTAATTAGGCAAGGACCTACCACTACTCTTCATAATAAAGTCTTAAGTATCATTTACAAATATTTATTAAAAGTTGAAATGAAATCTCCTTTTGAATGAAAGGTTATTGAGTGGGCTGGACAATAATGAAAACAAAGCAAAAAACATCACTGGACATTCTACATTAATTGAAAATCAAATAACAAAACCATCCATATATCAATTAAAATACATCAGAAAATTATTTCAGCATGAAAACATCAACTAAAATTATTTTTGAAAGAAAGAGAATAGCCGTTTAAAATGGAAACTTTTGCCTAGTAAAGTTAACTTCTTGCTCTGCCGTCTAATATAGGCTTTTTTCTTTGCTTTTCTTAAGGGTTTTCTTAACAAAAACACTGGTATTGCAGCATAGGCTTTGCTATGTTATTACAGAAAGGAGATTCATTCTCCCTCCTGAAACAACTAAAAAAAAAATCAAGAAAATAAACAATGGCTCTGAAGATGCTGAACGTTAGGCAACAAAAGACTTATTTCTCAAAGACTGGAAACAAATGAGTTAAATCCAATGAATGCTAAACAGACTGCTGGACAGAGTTCCTAGGCCATGGTGCAGGGAGAAAGAACCTGGATGAAGCCTGGTGATATCGCTAAGGTGAGATGGAGGTGAGAATTTGGTGATACCAAAGCTACTTGTATTCACATGACACAGTATTAAAGAGAGACAGCTATACAAAAAGAAAATATTGGAGATCTGCAGTTTCCCTCAAGTGTTCATTTGAGCATCATTTAAATTTTTCTTCTTGTTTTTGTGTGTCTTTGTATGCTTTTCATAGTGGTTACTCTGGGTATTACAATATAAATACATAAGAGCCTACTGGTATCAGTATTTTACTGTTTAAAGTGAACTATGGAAATCCCACTCCCATTTAGGTTTCTGTACCTTCCCCATTTTTAAGTCATTGACTTGATACGATTTATAAAACTCATGAGAAAAATAATAGTCCATTTACATATCCCTATTTCCACTCTGTCAATTGTTGTTCTTCCTTCCTCATGCTCCAAGATTATTTCTTTTATCATTTCCTTTTGGTTAGACACACTTTCTCTAGCTTTTAGAGTAGATATGCTTATAGACAAATTCTTTTAGTTTTCTTTAATCTGATAACGTCTTCATTTTTCCTCGATTCCCAAAGAATAGTTTCACTGGATATAGAATTCAGAGTTAACAGTAGTTTTCTTTTATCACTTCAATACTGTTGCGACACTTTACTTCTTGACTCCATGATTTATGATGACAAATCCACAGTCACTAGGATTGTGTTCTCTTATCAGTAATGCCTTATTTTTTTTCTGTTGCTTTCATTTTTTTTCTCTTTAGTTATCTTTCATTATGAAGTTTAATTTTATATGTGGATTCTTTAGGTTTATCCTATTAGAGTTCACTCATCTTCTTGAATCTATAAAGTGCATTGCTTTTTCACCAAGTTTGAGTTGTTTTTACACATTACTTTTCTATAAACTCTTTCAGCCCTTCTTTCTCTCCTCTTTTTGGGACTCATGATGTACATTTTGTATCTTTTGTTATTGTCCCATAAGACACTGATGCTCTGTTCTTTATCTTTGTCTATCTGATTTGTCTGTTGTTCAGAATAGGTGAATTCTATTGATCTGTTCTCAAGTTCACTAATTCCTTTCTCTTAAAGTCTATTGAGAGATTTTTCTGTTACTACATTTTTCTGTTCTATAATTTCCATTTAGTTCTTTTCTAGAACTTCTATTTCTTTTCAAAAATATTTTATTTTTCATTTGTTTCAAGAGAATTTGCAATTGATTGTTGAAGCATTTTTATGATGACTTTTAAAATTGTCAGATACTTCAATAATTATTCATCTGATTCATCTCAATGTTAGTATAAATTATCTTTTTCATTCAAGTTGTAATTTTCTTTATTCTCATTATGATCAATGATTTTCTATTTGATATTTCTTCTATGTTAGCAGAGATTCTGGGTTCTACTTATTTCATCAGGTCTTCACTATTAGGCATGCAGTACTGGTTTATTTTTCTGGGCTGCAGATACAGTGACAGTTTAATTTTCAGAGACCTTGTGGTATTATTTTGTTCTGCTCAGTTTATCTGAAGCAACAGAGCTTCTACTATCTTTACTAGTGATGTTTAAAGGGGAAGAAGGGGTTTCCTCAAGCCAAGCCATTGTGTCTCTCCATGGGAAAAGGGAGTCCCAGGCTCCATAGGATGAACAAGCATCTCTGGTAATACTATTGTTGTGCAGGTTATTTCTAATAGTGACTTCCAACTGCCCCTATGTCTCTGGGTGGAAGAAAGAAGTATTTAGCCCATGGGGACAAACAGACCTTTTGGGAATGGTCACCCACTGTGGCTGGGCCCTTTCTGCTCATTCTGCCTGCCTGTCACCTTGCCTCTCAGGAGGGGAGGTGAATTTCAGGACATAGGGCACTTCTGTGCCTGGATGCTTATTTTGGCAAGATTCTCTTTGCTTGGGGAAGATCAAGAAAGCTTTCTGGGCTAGCTCACTTGTTGGAGAGTGACCCTCCTATATGTGTCCCACAGTCTCCTTAGAGTCTATGGGAAAGGAACAGGAATCTCAGACACACAGGAACAGAGACTTTCTAGGCAGAATCACCTGTTTTTGCAAGTCCCGCTTGCCTATCCTCTTCAGTATCTCTCAGTGGAAGAGGGGAATTCCAACTGCTGCAGGAAAGAAAAGCACATCTCTTGGCTGCTTACTGGTCTCCCAATTGACTCCCCTTGCAAGGTCTCCAGGTTGATCCCTCTTGCTGGTGGTGTTGGCTTACCTTGTTTTATATTGTTGTATGGAAGAATGATCCTATATGGGTTACCTTGTATTAGCAGATGTGGGGTTGGGAAATTCTGGGTCTGGGTCACCTTCTTCTGTTCTGTGGGAGGACGCCAGATGCCTTGCTGTTGTGCTATTGTACTCCTACAGTCCCAAACCAATACACTTTCTTATTCTCTTTCAGAGTTCTTTGGTTGCCTCTTGTACCATGTCCAGGGTTTATATTAGGGCTTTGTGGTAAAAGTTTTCTTTATTACAATTATGAGTATACATTTTGCTCATATGCTTTTTAATCTTTTTTCATTTGCAGCTCTTTCTCTATGAACTGTTTGCCTACTATGTCAAGTGTCATTCCTATAGGCTTGTTTCCCTATAATAGGTCTTTTATCATAATGTCTTGTTATTGGCAAGTTATTTATTTGAATTTTCTACTAATACTTTTGCTGGCAGAAATCATGTCTACTTTCCTTTTGAGGTTCAGCTTAGATCCTAGACTAGTAACTGGCTATAACATGCATTAACTAAATATTTTATCAATGTATGAAGGAAGGAATGGTAATTTGTTCTTTCTTTGAATACGACAATGTGAAAAAATTATTTAACACAGTATTTGGAACACTGTGGTAGGGTAATAGGAAGTATTTTACCACAAATTCTGCCAACAAAATAGAAAGCAAGCTGTTAAAATTTTTCATTCAGAAATAAAAGATAAAAGCAAAGCTTGTATGTTTCTTCATTCTATGACCATTACAATAAAACTAAGGATAAAACATTGCATGTTTATGTAAAATCCGTGAGGGTTTTATGATGAAGACATGTTTAGTAGCAAATTGAAGAGCAAGAGGTTTAATTCTTCTAAAGGCTAAAGTCATGAGCACAGTGGATTAACTTCCAACATGACAGCTTGAGAAGCTCATCTGATCCACTCTCCAGTGAATCCAGGGAAAAATATTTTAAGACCACACGCAACCATTTAAGACCCTGGAAAAGGTCGTAATGGAAAACAGCAAATAAAGATACATCTATTCAAGAAAATCTACAAAAAGCCACTAAAAAGATGAGAGTTTGTGGTGCATGAACTACAAAAACTCCCTTCCTCCTCATTCCAAGCTAAGTGTGGCAGAGGCTAAACTTCAGAATGCTGCAGCCTAACTTCAAGCTCTACTACAAAGCCACAGTAATCAAGACAATATGGTATTGTCAAAAGAACAGACCCATAGACCAGTGGAACAGAATAGAGAGCCCAGATATAAACCCAACCATATATGGTCAATTAATATATGATAAAGGAGCCATGGACATACAATGGGGAAGTGAAAGCCTCTTCAACAGCTGGTGTTGGCAAAGCTGGACAGCTACATGCAAGAGAATGAAACTGGATTACTGTCTAACTCCATACACAAAAGTAAACTCAAAATGAATCAAAGACCTGAATGTAAGTCATGAAATGATAAAACTCCTGGAAGAAAACATAAGCAAAAATCTCTTGAATATAAACATGATCAACTTTTTCCTTAACGCATCTCCTTGGGCAAGGGAAACAAAATAAGAAACGAAAAAATGGGACTGCATCATGCTAAAAAGCTTCTGTACAGCAAAGGACAGCATCAGTAAAACAAAAAGGCATCCTACAGTATGGGAGAATAAATTCATAAATGACATATCTGATAAGGGGTTGACATCCAAAATATACAAAGAACTGACATGGCTCAACACCCGAAAAGCAAATAACCCTATTAAAAAATGGGCAGAAGATATGAACAGACACTTCTCCAAAGAAGAAATTCAGATGGCCAATAGGCACATGAATAGATGCTCCACATTGCTAATTATCAGGGAAATGAAAATTAAAACCACAATGAGATATCACCTCACACCAGTTAGGATGGCCAACATAGAAAAGACTAAGAACAACAAATGCTGGTGAGGATGCGGAGAAAGGGGAAAACTCCTAAACTGCTGGTGGGAATGTAAATTAGCTCAACCATTGTGGAAAGCAGTATGGATATTTCTCAAAAAACTCAAAATAGAAATACCATTTGACCCAGGAATTCCACTCCTAGGAATTTACCCTAAGAAAGCAAGTTCTCAGATTCAAAAAGACATATGCAACTGTTTGATTATCACAGTATTATTTACAATAGCCAAGATATGGAAGCAATATAAGTGTCCATCAGTAGATGAATGAATAAAGAAGAAGTGGTACATATACACAATGGAGTACTATTCAGCCATAAGAAAGAAACAAATCCTACCATTTGCAACAATATAGAAGGAGCTAAAGGGTATTATGCTCAGTGAAATAAGCCAGGCAGAGAGAGACAAGTAACAAATGATTTCCCTCATTTGTGGTTTATAACAACAAAGTAAAACTGAAGGAACAAAACAGAAGCAGACTCACATACTCCAAGAAGGGACTAGTGGTTACCAAAGGGGACGGGTGGGATGAGTGAGCGGGGAGGGAGGGAGAAGAGGATTGAGAGGTATTATGATTAGTACACATGGTATTGTGGGGAGGTCACAGGGAAGACAGTGTAGCACACAAAAGACAAGAACGTCTCTGTGACATCTTACTCCACTAATTGACAGTGACTTCAGTGCGGTATGGGGGGACTTGATAATGGGATGAATGTAGTAACCACATTGTTTTTCATGTGAAACCTTCATAAAAGTGTATATCAATGATACCTTAATGAAAAAAAAGAAGTGAAGGAGAGAGAGTGGTCTCAATGGGTAGTTTGGGTAACACATTGGGATTCTGAATGTATGGGAAGTAAGGAACAGACAACACCTGCAAAAAAAAAGAAAGAAAAGAATGGACAAACATTTCTTCTGACTCTCTATTTATTCTATGTGATTTTATTTATACACATATTGCACCATTTGATATTATCCCGCAGTTCTTGGATACTCTGCTTTGTTTTCCACTCTTTTTTTTTTTCTCTTTGCATTTCAGTTTGGGTAATTTCTATTGAACTGTCCTTAGGCTCACTGATTCTGTCTTCTGCTGTGGAAAGTCTTCCGATAAACCCATTGATGGAACTATTCATGTTACTTAAAAAAATTGTGCACTTCTATTTGATATTTCTCATAATTTCCACATCTTTGCCAAAATTGCCTATTTTTTCTTGTATGTTGTCTGCCTTTTCCATTAGACACCTTAATATATTAACTATAGTTATTTAAAATTTTCTGTCTCATGGTTTTAACATCTGTCTTGTTATGAACCAAACTGTGTTCTCCCCACATTCTTATGTTGAAGCCCTTACCCCAAATGTGGTTGTAATTGGAGACAGGGACTTTAAAGAGGTAATTAAGGTTAAATGAAGTGATATGGGTAGGGCCCTAATACAATGGGATTGATGTCCTTAGAAGAAGAGAATATGATACCAGAGATGTGCATGCACAGAGAAAAGTCCATGTGAAGCCATGTGGAACAAAAAGACACCATCTATAAGCCAAGAAAAGAGCTGTCAGGGGAAATCAACCTCGATGACACCTTGATCTAGGATTTCTAGCCTCCAGAGTGTAAGAAAATTAATTTTTGTTGTTTAAGTCACCCAGCCTGGTAATTTGTTATGGCAGTATGAACAATCTAGTGCATGTCTTATATGTGAATTTAGTTTTGATTATTATTTTGACATTCCTCGTAAATTTTTGTTGAAAGCCAAATGTGTAGGGAAATTGATACTTGGGTAATTTTTTCTTTTTTTAAAGTTGGAATATAGTTGATATAGAACATTATATTGGTTTCAGATGTACAACGTAGTGACTCAATAATTATATACATTACTAAATCCTTGCACCATAAGTGTAGTTACCCCTGTTACCCTAGCAAGATATTACAGTATTATTGGTTATATTCTCTATGCTGTACTTCCGTTCCTATAACTAACATTTTATCATTTGAAGTTTGTACCCCTTTATCTCCTTCACCTATTTTACCTCACTCCCCATTCCCCTCCCTATGGTAAACAACAGTCTGTTGTCAGTACTTAAGTGTCTATTTCTTTTTTGTTTGTTTGTTTTGTTTTAGATTCCACATATAACTGAAATTAGATGGTATTCGTCTTTATCTGACTTATTTCACTTAGCATGATACCCTGTAGGTCCATCCATGTTGTTTCAAATGGCAGGGTTTCCTTCTTTTTTATGGTTGAGTAACATTCCATTGTGTATATGTACCACATCTTCACTACCCATTCATCTTATCGATGGGCACTTGGATTGCTTCCCTATCTTGGCTATTGTAAATAATGTGGCAATAAATGTAGGGGTGCATATATCTTATTGAATTAGTGATTTTGTTCTCTTTGGGTAAATTCCCAGAAGTGGATTTGCTGGGTCATATGGTATTTCTATTTTTAGTTTTTGTATGTTTTGAGAGGAGCACGCCTTTTATTCTGTTAGGCATTTAGAGTAGGGATTTGTGTCTATTTAGTCAGGAGTTGAGCTGTTTGTAATTCGTTATTGGTTTTGTCACCAGAGATGAAGTTTATTGTTCCTAAGGGCATCAGAGATACCATATCTCTCCACTGACATATTTTTTTTTTTGTCTTCTTGCTTGGCTCTGAGTCTTCTGTTTGTGCTGCTCCTAAAGAGTTTTTGTATCTTACAGTTGTCTCAGCTACATTCTACTGTTACTTTTACTTGGTATATGTTATTGTACTTGTTGGGTGCAGTGGAGAGGGCATTCTCTAAGGTTCTGATTAAGCCTCAGCCTTCCATAGGAGCTGTGCACCTGTATCTGGGAGTATGGCTTTCACAAATGTTTCTTACTTCTCCTCCATAGGTAGAGACTACCCTCTTCCTTTTCCCCAGCTACACGGGCATCCTCCAGTGTTCCCAGGCTGCACTATTAAAATTCTCCTTGTAGATTAAGGCTTTTGTAACATAAGAAGGATAAAGAGGCTGGGCCTGAGTAGAATTTTATTGGTGTGTCTGTGTTCTTCCACCAGCTACAATGGAAATCTACCAGTGCTTTTAAGACATACATATTGATGAAGTTCCCTCTACAGATTCAGCCTCTTGTTTAGAAAGGTATATGGGGGACATGTCTGGGTTAATTTCAACAGTGGCTTCTCTTCTCCTCCACAAGTCAGGGATATAGGAGGCTTCTCTGGATTTTCTGTAATCCTCCCTATGGGAGTTTGGTTGAAAACAGGAGAAAAAACCTCCGAGAAGTTGGGATTTCCATAAAAGAACCACGAGACTACCTGGATTAGTTCTGCAAATAGTTTGTGAACATCCACCAAAAACAAAAACAAAAACACTTTATAAAAATAAGGAACCTAATACGTGGAATAGAAAAATATCCACAGATGCAATATGACAAAAGTTTCCAGAAATAAAGGAAAATTGAATCTTCCCCCTTAAAAGAACACACTGTCTACAAGTAAAAATTGATACAGGGCAATCAATACTGAGATATCTTCAAGTTGTGTTGTGGTACTTTAAGAAAGAATCTTCAGGAACCTAGGCACACACATACACAAAAGCAATAACTTGCACAGGAAAAAATTGTTTCCATTTCAATGTAAAAGTAAAGGGTGACATCTCTAGAATGGTTGTAGTTCTGGGCAAGATGCAGCAAGCATGCTCTACTGGATATAGACATAAAATGTGGACATGGTGCATGGAGCAGCTATTTGAGAACTCTGAAAATCAAATAGCAGCAGGAAGATTGGGGAAGAACACTGCAATCTGAAGTACCAGTGAAACAATGGTGACTTTACCAGTTTTTCCCCCTTCCATATCCTCAGTTCAGTGTAGCATGAAAGTTAGAAGTGGGCAATGGTGTGGGCAAAGAGAGCTCTAGTTTTGACTTGAGGAGAGGGAAAGGGGAATAGTAACTCTCAGAGAGACTGAAGGAAATCCCCAGTTTTTCTTTCTTTTTTCCTCCATTCTTTCACATTCCAATTCACAGGGAATCCTATGGAAGCACCAGTGGTAACAGAGGCAGCAGTGAGAATGGCAGCTGTCGGGGACTTGAAGTGCCTAACCTTCTTCTGTGATTGTACGAGCCGTGGTCCCAAGAGGATGGAGGCACACACGGATGACTCCCTCATCTACCCAACCCCCTACCCACTTCCCCTGCCTTGGTCTTACCACTATATGACACCAGAAGAAGGCAAAGGCACAGGAAGTGTGTGGCAGAGAAGGGTAACTAAAGTCACAGCTTTCTAACTAGAAGATTGAGGGAACCAAAAAGTACTGGACAGATTTCAGAGAGGGAGAAGCTCAGGAAAAGAAACCCATAAAGTTGTATGTGAACTTCTGGGATGACCCCTAAGTAGTGTATTCATGAATGTGATCCTATGCTACATAACAAAGACTTTGGAAACTGAACTAAGGGATAGACCATGCCAGCTCATGCTTCACAGAACCACATAGCATTGCAAAGTCTTTGAAAATAGAGCTGACATTAAAATGACAAATCATAGAGGGCTGATCAGAACATGTGGCCTGAACCCAGATGAGTTGGGGAGAAATGAACAGAGCCTCAGGGACTTGTGGGAATATAATGAAAGAGCCAACATTTGTCTCACCGAAGTGCAAGAGGAGAGGAAAAGAGGGTGGGGTTGAAAAACCATTCAAATAAATAATGCCTGAAAGTATTTCAAGTGTGGCAAAAGACATAAACCTCAGATTAAAAAAGGTGAGTGAACCACAAAGAGACTAAGCCTAAAGAAACGCACACGAAGATACATCTCAGTCAAACTTCAGAAAACTAAAGACCTAGAAAAATTCTTGAAAGCAACAAGAGAGATACAACCCCTTACCTGTACAGGAAAAGCAAGTAGAATGACAGTGGATTTCTCATCAGAAACCATGGAGACCAGAAGGAAGTGGCACAACACTTCTCAGTGGTGAAAGAAAAGAATCAGAATCCTCTTCAAAGTGAAATTATCCTTCAGGAATGCAGAGGAAATCAAGACATTCTCAGATGAGGGACAAGTAGGAGAATTTGTTGCCACCAGACCTACCCTTATCCCACTGAAAGAATTTTCCCATATAAGAGTCCACTAGGCATGCAGAAAATGTTGGCTGAGTGATGTGCTCACCAGTGCCCTCTAATATGCACATTTATGATACTGTTAAATAATGGAAGAATACATCTCAGAATTCTCCATGAGCCCAAAGTACAAGTCTGGGCTGGTTGCTGCCTCCAGCCCCTCCACTGAAACTGCTCTTGCCAAGGCCCCCAGCAACACTCGCATTGTCTAATTCAGTGAATATGTCTTATGCTTATCATTTTGGAACTCAAAAACTGTTCTTGAGGTTGTCACTTCTTGCTCTGTTCTCCTTCTGTCTTCCTTCTGACCCCTCACTCTCTTCTCTTTTCGTCTGATTCTCTCCCAGCCCTCTCTCTCTTTTTTTTCTGTGCAGACACTCCTCCCATCTCCTTACAAGAATTTTCTTCTTTCACCCACCCCTTAAAAGAACTTGTCCTTCATCCCCTTCTATGTTCTCTCTGTGCACTCTCCCTGCATGATCTCACTACATCTTTGTCCTACAGAACTATCCTGATGACTACTAAATTTGTATCTCCAGCCCTGACCATGCTCTTGACATCCCAAGCCATTTATCCTTCATCTCGGTCTGGATAGCTCACAGACCTCTCAAATCTCACATACTCCAAACTGAACTCATCTTCCCACCAATACGTGAACCTTCTCCTTCAGCCCATTATCTACACAAATGGCTCTGAAGTCCATAATCGCCTCACTCTGCCCTTGGGGACTCATGCCAGAGCCTCTCCTTTCCTTCCCCCACCAATACCCTGCTTTTACAATTGGCTAACTTCTAGTCATCCTTCAAGTTTCAGCTTGGACACAATTTCTGCAGGAATATTTCCTCAACCCCACACATCTATGTAAGTTACTCCTTCTAGGTGTTCCTATAGCACATTGAACTTTCCCTCTCATAGAACTTATCACAGTATAGTGTTGTAATTATCAGGTTCTTTGTCTGTATCTTCCACCATATTACACACAGGAACCTGATCTACATTGCTCGTTGGTATTTCCTCAATGCCTACCACAGTTCAAGGCATACAGTAAGCACTTGATAAATATTTGTTGAAGGAATGACCAAATAAATCATCAAGTCTCCAGCTAGGTTCAACAGAATCAGAAATATGTAGTGAACACCTATTATGTGTTATTTAACTACCTAAATTAAAAAATTTGTGTCCTCCAGTGTTGTCTACCAATGCAATAATCAGTTGAGATATCTATCATTCCTTGACTGGTATACTGTGCCAGCTCTCTAGCTCCAATTTCAATCCTCTCTGCTCTATTCTCCACATAGCTGCCAGGATGATCTTTCTGGAAACAAATCAAATAATGTCAGTACTGAGCTTAATGGCCATAGTAGGTTCAAGATAGCCTACAAGCTATTCTAAAACCTGAGCATAAAAAAACAGAACCTCTATGTCTTCACTCCTGCCTGCCTCTTCTCCAGCCACATCAACTACCACTCTCCCACAGGCACCCAGCTCTCCAGCCTCAGTGAGTTAATTGCAGGTCCCCTCAAAAGCCCTGGCTTCACATCATACTAAAGATCCCTCCACAAATGCACATTGTCCTCAAGCGGCTTGCCTGATTCACTCCTATGCTTTCAATTGACCATTCATTATACACCACAACCAAGTGGCATTTAGCCCATGAATGTTAGCTTGGTTGAACATATGAAAATCAATTAATGTAATACACCATATGAATAGAATGTAGGGGGTTGGGGGAACCTCATGACCATCTCATAGATGGGGGGTAGGGAAGTATTTGACAAAATCCAACACCATTTCATGAAAATAAATTTAATAAAATAGGAATAGGAGGGAACTTCCTCAACCTGATAAAGAGCCCCTATGAAAAACCCACGGATAACATTATACTTAACAGTAAAAGAGTGGGTGCTTTACCCCTCACATCAGGAACAAGACAAGGATGTCTGTTCTTGCCACTTGTATGCAGCATTGTACTCAACAGTTCTAGTAAGGGCAATGAGGCAGGAAAAATAAAGAAAAGGCATCCAGATTGGGAAGGAACAAGTGAAACTATATGGGTAGATGACATGTCCTTGTATATATAAAACAGTTAAAGAATCCACCAAAAGGCATGAAATATGTTTGAGTATGCAGTGGATGAGCTCAGCAGATTTGCAGGATTCCAGATCAATATGCACCAACTAGCTATATTTCTTTCTTTTTTATAATTTAAGTGTCATTGATATACAATCTTATATTGGTTTCAAGTATACAACACACTGGTTCAACAATTACCCATATTACTAAATCCTCACCACCCCCAACCGCCTGCCATAGTGCAGTTACTATCTATCAACTCAGAAAAGATGTTACAGAATCATTGACTATATTCTCCATGCTGTACTACCATGTCCATGACCAACTTATATTGAGAATGAGAATTACTATGCCTCTTTATCCCCGTCACCTTCCCCCCATGTCTCCCCCTTGATAACCATTAGTTGGTTCTCAGTTCTATGAGTCTACTGCTCTTTTGTTCCTTCACCAGTCAGTTGTATTTCTGAGCACTAGCAGTGACCAATCCAAAAATGAGGTTAAGAAAATAACTACTTTTACTGAACATCAAAAAGAACAAAATACTAAGGAATCAATTTAAGAGGAGATGTGTAAGACTTGTACTCTGAAAACTGAAAGAAATTAAAGAGGACCTAAATAAATGGAAAGGTACCCTGTGTTAGTGGATTGAAGATTTAATATAGTTAAGCAGCCCATAACCCCCAGGGCAATGTGTGCAGATTCAATGACATGCCTGCTAGAATCTAAGCTGGCTTCTCTGTAAGAATGGACAAACTGATCCTAAAACTCATATGGAAATACAAGGGGCACAGATGGCCAAAAGAATCTTGAAAAAGAAGAAAAAGTTGGAAGACCCACACTTCACAATTTCAAAACTTACTGTAAAGCTATGGAAATCCTAAAAAGCATGGTACTGGCGTAATCATAGACCTATAAGTCAATGCTTTAGAATTAGTGCCAAAAATAAGCCCATATGTCTATCAACAGTTGATTTTCAATAAGGGTGCCAAGGCCATTCAATGGCGGAGTGAACAGCCTCTTCAACAGATGGTGCTGGGAAAAGTGGATATCCACAGACAAAAGAACATATTTGGTCCCCAGTCTCATACCATGTATAAAAATTAACTCTAAAATGGATCACAGAGCTAAATGTAAGGGCTGAAAGTATAAAACTTTTGGAATAAAACATAGGTGTAACTCCCCATGACCTCATATTACAGCAAGGTTACCTGACCATGACAGCAAAAGCACAGCCACCAAAGGCAAACAAACAAACAAAAAAGATGAATTGTACGCCATCCAAATCAAAAACTTTTGTGCAACAAAGGACTCTACCTAGAAAGTGAAACAACAGCCCACAGGATGGGAGAAACATTTGTAAATCATATATCTGATAAGGGTCTATCTTCCAGAATGCATAAAGAACTCTTACAATTCAACAGCAAAAAAAAAAAAAAAAAGGCAAGGAACCCAGGGAAACAACTGGCAAAGGCCTTGAATAGGCATTCCTCCAAAGCAGCTATAAATGGCCAAGAGGCACATGAAAAAATGCTCAATATCATTAGTGGATATGACAATGTAAACCCAAACCACCCTGAGACAGTGCTTCACACCCCATGGGAAGGCTATTATAGGCAAGGCAAGGCAAAAGAAAGCAAAGCAAGCGGCAAATAAGTTTGGGGGAGGATGTGGAGAAACAGGGACCCGCATTCACTACTGCTGGGAATGCAAAATGGTACTGGCACTGTGGGAAGTTGGTTGGGTGGCTCCTCAGTAAGGTAAACATGGAATTACCATACGACCCTGCTATGCCAGCCCTAGCTATATACCCACATTAATTGAAAACAGGTGTTGGAACAGAACCATGTAGCTGTTTATGATACCTACAAGGTGGGAATCACCCAAACGTCACCAGCTGATGAACGGATACACAACACGCGGTCAACCCCTGGTCTAGAGAATGTTATTCAGCCATGAGAAAGAATGGAGAGCTGATTCATGCTACGGCATGCACGAGCCACAAGGCAAACGTTATGCTGAGTGAAAGCGGCCAGAGACAGAAGGCTGCCTATTTACTGGTGTGAGGCCATTTGTAGGAAGTCTCCAGAATAGGCAAACCTCCACGGACAAGCAGCAGGTTTGGGGCTGCCTCCGGGAAGAGACGGCAGTCGGGGGAGTGCCTGAGGCCTACAGGGGTTTCTTTTTGGAGTGGTGCTGACATCTTGGGACTAGATAGCTGTGATGGATGCCCAACACTGCAGGCGTATACTTGGTGCCACTGGATCATATCCATTTGTCATTTCTCCTGTCCAGTGGCAAGTGAGAGTTCCCTCAGAGGTGCCAGGGAACAGGGTGCACAGGCTCATGCCCACACCTTTTCCTTGCAGACCCAGGCCTGCCAGGGGCCAGTGCGAGAACAGTGACCTCACCAGATATGTCACAGAGTGCACATCAACCAATGCGAGAGCATTGACCTCGCTGGATGTACGTCACAAAGCGTGCGCCTCGACCTATGAGGGGCTGGTCCGTGTTCGCTAGGATACAGAGTAGCGGCTTAAGTGCTGGCTGTGCTGACATGTTGGGGCTAACCAGAGCACTGCACCACATCCCACCATACCTAGTCACACTGCAACACATCCCCCTGCACTGCAGAGCCAGGCCGGTCTGAGAAAATGCACCCAACGCCCAACATATCCCGGGATAGGAGCCGTCGAGTGTCATCTTGTGGCCACAGGAGGACCTGCTTCCGCACCGCTTGAGCGGAGCTGCTGTTCTCGGTGAGCCATATGGAGTGCCTCCTGCAGGTGGGCCACTACACCCAGCGCCTGAGCTTGTCCACACCGGCTTTCCTGGAGGCCATCACTCAGTACCTGACCGCCAAGGTCTTGGAGCTAGCATGCAAGGAGGCTCAGAACTGCAGTAGGAGGTGCATCACCCCAGAGCTCGTGGACATGGCAGTCCGCAACAACCCACTGCTCAGCAGCTTCTTTGGGATGATTACAATCTCCCAAGTGGTGCCGGCCTGGGAGTAGCTGCTCAACACGACCTGGATCCCAAGGCCTTGGCCGACAGGCAGCAGGCCTGCTCACAGCTGGCACAGTCCCAGACTGGCTGGTGCCCTGGGCAAAGTCGTTGACAATAAAGTGTTTAAAGAAACCAGTGTGCATGTGAGACAGGGACCATGGGCTTAGACAGAGTAGGGTGAGGGCATCCGGAAAAAACAAAACAAGATAACCATTGCGAGATTTCTTTGGCCTGCTGGGAGCCCAGCTTATTTTTCTAACTTTACCCAAGTGCTGTCTTTCTTCCTCCAGCCCTAAACAAATGATTTGTTGCAACTTGGGCAATGTAGCAAACAAGCCCCAAACTACTGCAAGCCCAAAACAACATAAGGCAGGAAGGATTCCATCTTGAAACCCAATTAGTTAAAAAGTAAAACAATGACTCAGCCCACCTTGGGAGCAGAGCAGGCAGCCTTGAGTGATACGCTCCCAGACCAGGAAGATGCTCTCCTGGGAGGAAATCAGATCACTAAAGTTCTTGTAAATAACCAGGAAGACTAATAAGAAACTTAGTATTTCTTCAGAAATATTTGGGACCACTTAGCCAGTGTACATCCCTAGCCCTTTGTCTCTCAACTGCTTATAAAAACCCCCTAGACAAGTACCACCTGGGGACTCTCTTGTCCCCCTCCTGGCGTAAGCCAGGAGCTCTGTCCTTTCACTCTATCATCTCTAAATAAAAGCCTGTACCTTGCTCTCCTACCATGACTGTTCGCGAAGTTCATTCTTCAGCTTCGTGAACAAGAACCCCGGCATCACATGTTTCAGTCACTTTGTGTGGGAGGCGATTGTGGGGCCTCCCTCTTTGGAGGGATGGGGGTTGCGGCGGCCTGGCATGGGGAGAGGCAGGGGACAGGGTTTGGAGTTCAGGATGATAGAGGGATGCGGTTTCTCTTGGTGACAGTGCAAGTGGTTGCCCTGGGTGAAGAGGCTGCCTGGGGTGGGGGTGGGGTGGAGGGTGAGGCCAGGTGTACAGAAGACTCCCCACTGGTTCTGAGAACGTGGGAGCCCAGCAAAGTAGCCAAAAGGATGGTGTTCATTGAGGCAGAGCTCAAGACTATGACCGCAGCATTGTGATAGGCGAAACATACAATGGCAACTTGGGGTCGGTATGGAGGGGTGTATAGAGCGGTTGGCACCACCTTCACTGCTTCCAATCTGACCTAAGGCATCTTCATCTCTTGCTTGCATTGCTGACGTAGGCTACCAACTGATCTCCTTGCCTGTCCCCTTGCATGCCTAACTATAGTCTTGACGTGACAACATAAATCAAAATTCTCCAATGGATCCATATTCCTCTCAGAATAAAGACACAGTCTTTATAATGACTTACAAGGCCTTCCACTGTGTTTACCACCCCTTGATGTTGCCATTTTATTCCTTTCCCTTCTCCCCTTCACTCTGTTCCAGATACACTGGTTCCTTGCTATTCTACAAACATTTCAAGCATGTTTTTGTGTTCATCTAGGAGCCTCTGTAATGGCTGTTCCTTCTGAGTGGAAAACTTCCCTCAGATATCTACTTGTCACATGTCTCACTTCCTTCAAGTCTTTGCTCAAATATTCCTTTTTCAAGGAGGCTTACCCTGATTACCCATTTCTACTGCATTCCTCCCAACCAAAACTCCTGACACCCTTTCGCTGGCACTTTCTACCAAACAGCAACACCTTTCATACTCTACCATTTATTTATTTAACTAGATAGTCTGTTTCTAATTCCTCCCAGTTAAATCTAAGCTCCACCAGAGCAAGTATCTTTTCCTTTTAATTTTCTGAGCTATCCTCAGGAACATAATAGTTGCTGAATAAATCTTAGTTGACTGAGCAAATACCTGCTGTTCCTTTCCTGAAACCGTTCTTCTCTTAGTTCTATAATTGCTCTCCTGATCATTCTCCTACCTGTCTGATTGTTGCTTCCCCGGTTCATTTTTCAGAATCCTGCTTCTAGGCGTCCTTTACATGTAGGTGTCCCCCCGAGATTATTTCATAATCTATTTCAGTCAAACCCATGTCTCCATTTCCCACCTATATCACAAGTCCAAAATTAATATCTCCAGCCCTTAATGTCTCCTCTGAGCTTCAGACCTTAACTGTAAATTCATCTACTTACTTGAAATCTCTACTAATAGTGCCAAAGGCACTTGATACTCAGGTTGTCCAAAACTGAATGCATGATCTCATATTCACCATGTAAGATCCTCTCCCTATGTTCTCTCTCTTATTACCATCAGAAATCCAGGGATCCCCCTTAAATTTTCCCTCATCTCATTTACTCCTGTTCTTTCTCCAGTTACCAGGTTTCTTGATTCTTCCTTTTGAATATCTCTTAAGCTATCCCTTACTTTTTACCCTCACTGCTACTGGGGAATATTGCAGCAATGCAGGAAAATAACAAAGGCCTTAAAGATCTGGTCTCTCAGCTCCTACTCCCGGCACTCCTCTGATTCATACTGCTTGCTAAATTATTATTTCTAGAGAACAAACCTGACTTGGTCATGACCCTGCTTAAATCCTTTCCATGGACTCTCTGGCAACATTTGGATGCACTTCTCCTTCTCCAGTGCATCCCCTTGATGTGGGTCTTCACATCATGCTCAAGAGATTGTCTAATACTTATTGACAGAAACCGTGATCCCTGATTTATTGATCCATGGAGAGAAAAGGGAATCATATATGAATGGCACATCAAGAAATCAAAATAATGATCCCCAAGCCATTAGGGAGTGAAAAAACTAATGAAGAACACTGGCTATAGTTTGTGACTACAACGTCTCCTTGTGTGACAATCCTGTAGGAAAAGTGTATTAGCCCAATGATGTAATTAGTTCTGAGGCCTAGAACACAGATCGATGAGGAGGAGACATTTTTGCACTGCACATAATTAAGAAAGAGGATACTGGCGAATATGTTCTCCACTCTGTGGTGTTTGGATTTGTCCTTCCAGTTGTTGAAGGTCAACATCCATGCTGGAAAGTAAGCTAACTCTCCTATCATTTTTATGCTCAACAAAGCATGATCCTTGACCAATAACCTGGGTGGGTTTGATATGTTGACAATCCTTGGAAATCATCATATAGTGGTTTAGAGCTAGACACACAGAAATCTTCCACTATAGAGTAAAATGTGTTCTTACACAATTGTCACTAAGATCTTTAAGCCCAAATGGTTTACCAGGTGAGAAGGCCTACACTGAAATCCAAAAGTATGAGTCTATTTGGTTTGGCTGTAAGTTCAGCCCTGGGATAAAAGGCAATGCCCTTCCCTGTGAAGAGCTCCTATGGAGAGATGGACTATGCCACGGTCCAAGTCAACATGAATAAGGACCCTGGCAGAGACAAGGAAACTTCCCTGTGACCCTCAATATCTGAAAGGATCATCTGGGAACAACTTGACAGCCTACAAGAGTCCAGAAGAAGATGAGACCCTTCTGCCAGGTCTAGGCAGCAGGTTAGAAAGAGATTTTAACAGATGTTTTCATACTCTCAGTGGTCTCAGAGCATGAGCATGGGAGCAATGGGAGTATCAGAGGTTCTGGAGTTCAAATGACTGATTCAAATCCCACCTCTGCCACCTAACAGTCCTGTGAGTTTAATCCAATTCTGTAAACTCCCAAGGATTTCTCTTCCTCATCAGTAAAACTGGAACAGTTCTACCCAAGTAAAAAGGTTGCTTCAAATATTGAGTGAAACATGTTGTGGAGAAATGCAGGGTCCAGGACTTGGCAAACAGTATGCTCTTGACAAACAGAGATTCCTCTACCCTTGCCCAGCTTGGGACTGTACGAAGAGTGAGTCTGCAACACCAAGAATCCTGAGGATTAGAGATCTCCCTTTTTGATATGGCCCAGTTCTAATAGCAAGATCTTTGTTTCTGTCTCTAAAGAACCAAACAGAAACAAGACAAGAGGGATACAGGGGAGATGTTGAGAGGAGAGTCTTAAACAGGGGCTAGTGCACCATTCTATAAATAAATAATATTAGTTTTACTTTTATCTAAAAACCAATATATGGAGGATGGACAAACTGGAGGGATTAAAGATGGCAGTGTGAGAGGTGAGACAGAAACCCCTTCCCAAACAAGACACAATATGAAAATATTGTTAATACAACTAATCCTGAAAGAGCAACAGTAAAGAAGGCTGTGCCAGACTGCACACACCTGGAGAAAAGAACAGACCTCACGGAACAGAGTAAGTACCAAAGCTATGATCCAGTGGGACCTAAGCCCTTCCCCCACCACAGCTCACTGGAAGGAGGAAGAGAAAAGGAGTGGGGAGGGTGATGAGGCCTAGAACTGCTGAGCAGCCAGCCCTGGAAGTCTGCTCTGGGAGCACAAACCTACATTACACGGTGCAATGGAGATTAGTGGGGTTGGAAAGCTAAGACACCCAGAATATTTGAAGAGACTTAGATTTCAGCCACTTGTGGAAAACAGGGATCCACATCCAGCTGCTCTGGGACAAAAGAAAGGCTGGTAGTCTGAGAGACTTCCTAACAATGAGAGAGCTGCTAAAGGGGCAAAGATTTCACAGAGCTTGCTGCTCAGGAGAAAGAATAGGTAGACAAAATTGGGTGCACTCTGCCCAGCAGGTTGGGAACTTTCAGGAGCTTCAGGCGCTCAATCCCCCTGCTGGCTATGCAGCTCCAAGGCCCCCCAACATGATATGCAGCCTGCTGTGCCTTTCTTCTGGGCTACACCAGATCTAACATCAGCTGCCCCGCCATTGCACCAGGCCAGCCGGAGGGAAGCCCCACCTAGAACAGCTACAAGTTCAAAGCATAGAGGCTTCTATCTGCACACTCAGCCCACTGGCCCTGGCAGTGTAGACAGGCACTGCAGCTGGGAAGCAATAAATGGCTCTTTCCTCCCAAAAGGCACCAGCACTGCTTGGTGCAACCCCCTCCATCACTCCAGAGGCTGGGCAGCTCCAGAGAGTAAAGTTTCTTGGCACTAGAGTGGGTCACATACAAATATGAAACACCAAAGGAACCTGGTACAAACCAAAATTCCACAAACATCACAAAGAGGTCCAATTGAAACTGAACTCATGAATCTTCCTGAAAGAGATTTCAAAACAAAAATCATAAATATGCTCATGGAGGTACAGAAATATATTCAAGAACTCATGAATGAGATTCAATCATTAAAGAATGCAGTATCTGAAATGAAACATGCAATGGAGGGATTTAAATGCAGATTAGATGAAGTAGAGATGGTAAATGAAATAGAAATTAGAAAAGGGTAAGCTGAGGTACAGAGAGAAAAAAGGATCTCTAGGAATGAAAGAATATTGAGAGAACTGTGTGACCAATCCAAATGGAACAATATTCACATTATAGGAGTACCAGAGGAAGAAGAGAGAGAAAAAGGGATACAAAGTGTCTTTGAGGAGGTAATTGCTGAAAACTTCCTCAATCTGGGGAAGGAGATTGTCTTTCAGGCCATGGAGGTATACAGATCTCCCAACACAAGGGACCCAAGGAAGACAAAACCAAGATATATAATAATTAAAATGTCAAAGATCAAGGATAAGGACAGACTATTAAAATTAGCTAGAGAGAGGAATAAGATCAAATACAAAGGAAAACCCATTAGGCTATCATCATACTTCTCAATAGAAAACTTACAGGCCAGAAGGGAGTGGCATGATGTATTTAATGCAGTGAAGCAGAAGGGCCTCAAACCAAGAATTCTCTACCTAGCAAGATTATCATTTAAATTTGAAGGAGGGATTAAACAATTTCCAGATAAGCACAAGCTGACATTTAAATCCTACAAACCATGTCTACAGTGTACTTTGGAGGGACTGCTATAGCTGGAAGTTTACCTAAGGCTAATAGCTGTCACCAGAGGAAATACAACCACAGTAAAGAAAGTAGAACAATTAATTACTAAGCAAATGCAAAATCAAATCAACTACCCCCAAAGTCAGTCATGTGTGGGGAACTGCCTTTGCATCTCAGCCTCGCCACGAGGGTGGCCGCTGGGAACTGCCTTTGAATCTCAGCCATGCCACAAAGATAGCCACTGAGAACTCAGCCGCGCTGCAGGGGTGGCCGCCAAAAGCCCCCTGAGGTTTAGCTGCGCCCACTCCGGTCCGCTTCTTACATCAGAGACAGCTGCGCAGGCGCGCAGCTCTGTGCCTGATTCGGAAAAGTGAAAGTCACCGTATTAGCATAGGTGACCGATCGATCGGGGAGAGACTTCACCCTATATATCCCATGCCCTGAGCCCCAATAAACGAGTTCTCCCTTCGAGTGAACTTCCTGTCGCGTCTGATTGTCTCCGGCGAAAAAGAAGCGGCCAGCGGCGAGTGGCCAGCGGCCAGCGGCCAGCGGCGGCGGCGGCAGAGGCTGGAGCAGCTGCAAGCGGTGGCACCGCCGAGCTCCGGAGGCTGCGGGAACGGGCGGACAGCCGGCGCTTACCTCCCTTGCTCTGCCTATCGGGGCGAGCCCCTCTCCCTCCCTTCCTCAGAGGGTTACGGAAAGAGCTTGCAACAGAAAGAGCTTGTAACACAAAGAGCTGTAGTCCTGACCCAGAGCGGGACCGGTGGGAGAGAGGTGAAAAAACTCCGATAACTGGCGCCTGAACGTGGGACACGTCCAAGGAAGCATGTGGGGCACGTCCGAAGAGGCGTGTGAGGAATGCAGATGGATCAACGATCACTCGGTCAACGGCCGGACCGATAGTCGGCAGAGTTAAGCAGTCGGATTACGTGGTAAGCGCACTCCCGGGAAAAAAAAGGGATAGGCAACTTTCTAAGAATGAACCTGCGCTTAAAGCGCTGATATGCTTAAGAGCTGAGGATTAGAACTCTCGGACTCTCAAGCTGAGAAGGTCTGGGAAGCCTTAGTAACGGTGGCTCCTTGACTTTCTGCTACTACAGCATCTCTGCTAATGAGACAAGGACTGTGGGTGTAGTCAGAGTGGGGGGAGGACCTCCAGGAAAAAGCAAGGCAGAATATTTGCAGTCAGAGCAAGGTAACTATATGCAGGGAAATTCTCTTCCAAGACTCTGTGTTAAACATTAAGCTCCAGAGTCATTCTTCAGTGAGATAGGTGGGTGTTCCCCAGATAAAGAGGAGTACCTCATGCTTTTATTATGCTAATCACTTGTAGGATTCACTTTAGCATGCTAAAAGGCTCAGGCCTGTTTGCTATCTTTCCTTTTCAGATCTGATGGGGTGGTTTTGCAAACCAGGCAACTAATTTAGCATGCAAACCCAGCTGTAAACAACATAGTAAAAAGCAGCAAAAGACTCCACCTTAAAGATAAGGTTGCATTTTATCACCCAGGAAGTTTGGGAAGTAGGATTGTTAACTTTCTCTTTAGCAAACAGACAATACCTCAGCCCACGTGGGGGCTGGGCAGGTCGCCTTTTGATATGCTACTAGACCAAGACGCCAGTATCCCAGAGGGAGATGGGGTGTGAAATTCCTTGTGTTAATTCTGGGTGTTCAGACAAATGCAGCACACCGGACTCTCTTGTCCTCTCCTGGGGTGAGCCGGAGCTCTGTCCTATCACTTTATTTCTAAATAAAAGCCTGTGCCTTGCTCTCCTACTTTGCATGTTTGCTAAGCATCACTTAGGCATGAGAAAATAAGCGCTAGAGTTGGATTTTTGTCTCTCAGTAGTAAAATAAAACTGTCAGCTGTTTGGGTCTATAAATTTGTCTTTAGATTAGTTCTTTAAGACTGGCTTGATATGGACTAGTTTTTTTTGGAACCTGCAAGATGTAAAAAAGCAATTTTTCTTCTTGAAAGACTTAACGTTATATGTTCCAGCTCATTGAAAGCAATTAAATATTAATGTTAATTGCATATAAACCTAAATGATAGTCTTAAAAGTCAAAGTGACAGAATAAAGTTTACTTTGACCAATTGTAGTAAGTTACTGTATGTGTTAAGATCCAGAAGTAACCTTAAGTTTAAATTGAAGAGATAATTTTATATATAGCATTGAAACAAGTTTTCTGACTCTTGGTAGTTAGTTCATTTTTCAGATTAGATGCAAATTTCCCCAGTAAGTTATTATGCTTTTAGATTGCCTTTCTTGCAGTTTTTATTGACAAATAGCAGTCTCCATGCTTTTGAAGACTCTTAGTGATATTGAGATATAATTTATTATAAGCGGTAAATTCAGCTCACGTTAAAAGAGAAATACATTTAGAGACATCTTGTAATGCATAGAGCTGTTGGTGTGAGTTGTTTTAAGTTTATCAGTTATTTCAAAATAGTGCAAATATTCCGAGAAATAACATAAAATTGCTGTTATTCGAAATTAAAGTGTTTAAACAAGCCCTAGTAATTCCTATCTATATAAAGGAAATTTCATACAAATCAACAAAGCTTGGATTTGTTGTATCCAGATTTGAGTTTCTGGTTGGTTATATCTAAGTCTGATAAAACACTTAAGATCTGGAAATCAATCGATGCCATTGATTTTATATATATGGTGTTTTATTTGTAATATATAAGCCTTGTTTAATTCTAGACCAGTTATATTTGTGCTAAGATTTTACGTTCCTGTTAAGTTATAGCCTAGAAGTATTTCAGTATATTAGAGCACAAAACTGGGAGTTAAAACACCTTATGCTCTCCCAGGACCTCCAGTCTGAGTGGAGCAGTAGCCATTACCACAAGCCAAGCTTCAAAAACTTAAAGAAATTACCCAAGAAATACTGGGAGCAAGGCTTCACCTAGACTCTTTTTGAGTAAGCCCCTTTCTAATGCCTTGAATGTGTTTACCGATGGAGGGAAGGAGGGGTCTGCTGTTGTTGTTTTTCCCCCTCCTCACCTCTCAAGCAAGTTAAAAGAAACCCAGCATTTTGAAAAGGTTACTGGCTCAGCACAATTTAAGGAGTTGTATGCCATAGCATTGGCCCTAAGTAAAATTTCTGAACCTATGAATCTTTTTTCTGATAGTCTGTATGTGGTGAACTTGCTTCCCACCTTAGCCTCTTCTTATATCAAGTTAGATAAAAACCCCATAACCCCCTTGATGATTCAGGTGAGATCCTTGCTAATGGCACGATCCAAGCCCATATTCTTGCAGCATCTCCGAGGACACCAAGGTTTGCCCAGATTCCTCTCCAGAGGAAACCTATTAGCTGATCAATTAGCGTCCTCTACTGCTCAAGCCCTTTCCATGCAACAGGCCCAAGATTTCCAGTGGGCCCAAGATCTCCATGAACTTACTCACCTAAATTGGAGAGGACTTCATCACAGATTTCCTCATATTCCTATTAAAGACTTGAAAAAAAATTATCAGGACTTGTAAATCCTGTTTGCCTTTTCTACAAATTCCACCCCTCCAGTCTCCTGGAGTTAACCCAAGAGGCATTAAACCTAATGGTCTCTGGCAGACTGATGTTACAAAAACAAAAAGGGGGAATAAGCCCCCACGACCAATTACGGATGGCTCTACTTACATTAAATATTTTAAATTTTTCAAAAAATCAACCTCTAACAGCCTTTCAAAGGCACTGGACAAATCAAACGCCATATGCCAAAATAGAAGTGCGCTGGAAAGACCAGCTGACTGGGCAATGGCGAGGACCAGATCCACTGATAAGTATGGGCAGAGGATTTGGATGTGTATTTCCTATAGGCGGACCGAATCCAATCTGGGTTCCTGCTACGAACTTGAAATTCTGCCCTCAGACCACTCAGCAAATGGAAGAAAGCCATGATATAGATTCTCCCCAAGAGGGTGACCTCTTGAGGGCTTGTCTTTCTTCTCTCTTGCAGGACTGACCTTTTGAGGAAGAAGAAAAGGAGTCATGAATGCTGGACTATTACTCCTGCCATAGTCCAGCCTGCTGAAGAAGTGACACTGTTAAGCCTTCAACAAGGACATCTTTGCAGTTCTATGTTTTCTTACCCTCTGCTTCTTTCCTTTTTTACCAGAGTGTGGGAAGAAATAATTAAGTTTGTTTAGTCTACCCAAGCTGTTATTAGGAGGTATAATAATTGTAATGTCATCAGTTATTTTCATGCTCATGCGGTGGTGAAGATCATATCAACAGCAACAGATATTATTGAAGGAGTTCCCCATGCCCCAGAGCATTCATGGGCATTTATAGCCTTACAGAGAGGTGCAAGCGACCTCTTGAGAATGTCATTACTGGAAGTGCTAGGATGGTAGTCAATGACGGGTAAGATCTCCTGAAAGATGGGGACGACCTAAGACAGGCACATCCTCGAGTACAGGATGGCATCTCTCATGCTCATACAAAAACAAAAAGGAGGAAATGTGGGGAACTGCCTTTGCATCTCAGCCTCGCCACGAGGGTGGCCGCTGGGAACTGCCTTTGAATCTCAGCCATGCCACAAAGATAGCCACTGAGAACTCAGCCGCGCTGCAGGGGTGGCCGCCAAAAGCCCCCTGAGGTTTAGCTGCGCCCACTCCGGTCCACTTCTTACATCAGAGACAGCTGCGCAGGCGCGCAGCTCTGTGCCTGATTCTGAAAAGTAAAGTCACCTTATTAGCATAGGTGACGGATGGGGGGAGGCTTCACCCTATATATCCCATGCCCTGAGCCCCAATAAACGAGTTCTCCCTTCGAGTGAACTTCCTGTCGCGTCTGATTGTCTCCGGGGAAAGGGGCGGCCAGCGGCGAGTGGCCAGCGGCCAGCGGCCAGCGGCGGCGGCAGCAGAGGCTGGAGCGGCTGCAAGCGGTGGCGCCGCTGAGCGCCGGAGGCTGCGGGAATGGGCGGACAGCCGGCGCTTACCTCCCTTGCTCTGCCTATCGGGGCGAGCCTCTCTCCCTGCCTTCCTCCCCTCCGCTGGTTCGGAGGGTCGCAGAAAGAGCTTGTAACACAAAGAGCTGTAGTCCTGACCCAGAGCAGGACCGGCGGGAGAGAGAGGTGGAAAAAACCCGATAGTCATGGGATAGGCAGAGAGTACAGAATATGATACCTAATATACAAAGAATGGAAGAGGAAGAGAAACGTGGGAAAAAAAGAACCTTTAGGTTGTATTTGTATGCTAAGTGAGTTAAATTAGACTCTTAATAAGGAAGTTACGTTTGAACCTTTGGTAACCACGAATCTAAAGCCAGCAATGGCAATAAGTACATACCTATCGATAATCACCTTAAAAGTAAATGATCTGAATACACCAATCAAAAGACATAGAGTCACTGAATGAATAAAAAAAAAGACTTGTCTATTTGCTGCCTACAAGAGACTCACTTCAAACCCAAAGACATACACAGACTAAAGTGAAGGAATGGAAAAAGGTATTTCATGCAACTAATAGGGAAAAATAGCAGGAGTCGCAGTACTTGTATCAGACAAAACAGACTTCAAAACAAAGACAGTAACAAAGAAGATTACACAATGATAAAGAGACAAAGAAGGACATTACATAATGATAAGGGGGTCAGTCAAATAAGAGGATATAACCATTATAAATATCTATGCACCCAACACAGGAACACAGCCATATGTAAAACAAATACAACAGAATTAAAGGGGGAATATAATGCAATGTATTCTTTCTAGGAGACTTCAACACACCTCTCACTCTAAAAGACAGATCTAGCAGACTGAAAATGAATAAGGAGAAAGAGGCACTGAATAACACATTAGAACAGATGGATAAAAACAGACATCTACAGAACACTCCACCCAAAAGCAGCAGGATACACATTCTTCTCAAGTGCACATTGAACATTTTCAAGAATAGATCATCTACTAGGCCACAAAAAGAGCCTCAGTAAATTAAAAAATATTGAAATTGTGCCAAGGTTCTCATACCAAAAAGGTATGAAACTAGAAATAAATTATGTAAAGAAAAGGAAAAAGCCCACAAACACATGGAGGCTTAACAATATGCTACTAAAAAATCAATGGATCAATGGCCAACAAAAACAGAGATCGAGCAATATATGGAGACAAATGACAACAATAAATCAACCCTGCAAAATCTGTGGGACACTGCAAAGGCTGTGCTAAGAGGGAAGTATATTGCAATACAGGCCTTCAGGAAAGAAGAACAATGACATATGAATGGTCTAAACACATAATGAAACTAGAAAAAGAAGAACAAATGAGGCCCAAAGTCAGTAGAAGGAGGGACATAATAAAGATTAGAGAATAAATAAATAAAATCGAGTAGAATAAAACAATAGAAAGAATCAATGAAAACAGGAGTTGGTTCTCCAAGCAAATAAACAAATTAGATAAACCCCTAGCCGGACTTATTAAGAGAAAAAGAGTCTACACACAAAAACAAAATCAAACTGAGAAAGGAAAAATCACTACAGACACCACAGAAATACCAATAATTATTAGAGAATACTATGAAAAATTATATGCTAAGAGACTGGATAACCCAGAAGAAATGGACAACGTTCTAAAAAAATACAGCCTTCCAAGGCTAACCCAGGAAGAAACAGAAAATCTGAACAGACCAATTACCAGCAATGAAACTGAATTGGTAATCAAAAAACTACCGAAGAACAAAATTCCTGGACCAGATGGCTTCACCGCTGAATTTTATCAAACATTTAGTGAAGACCTAACACCCATCTTCCTTAAAATGTTCCAAAAAGTAGAAGAGGAGGGAATACTTTCAAACTCATTCTATGAAGCCAGCACCACTCTAATACCAAAACCAGGAAAAGACAGCAGACACAAAAAAATTACAGACCAATATCCCTCGTGAACATAGATGCAAAAATACTCAACAAAATATTAGCAAACCAAATTAAAAAATACATCAAAAAGATCATTCATTATGATCAAGTAGGATTTATTCCAGGGATGCAAGGATGGTACAATATTTGAAATTACATCAACACCATCCACCACATCAACAAAAAGAAGGAGAAAAATTACATGATCATTTCCACAGATGCTGAAAAAGCATTTGACAAAATTCAACATCCATTCATGATAAAAACTCTCAACAAAATGGGTATATAGGGCAAGAAATTCAACATAATAAAGGCTATATATGACAAACCCACAGCTAACATCATACTTAAAAGTGAAAAGCTGAAAGCTTTTCCTCTAAGATGGGGAACAAGACAAGGATGCCCATTCTCCCCGCTTTGATTCAACATACTACTGGAAGTCCTAGCCACGGCAATCACACAACACAAAGAAATAAAAGACATCCAGATTGGTAAGGAAGAAGTCAAACTCTCATTGTTTGCAGATGACCTGATATTGTACATAAAAAAAAATAAAGAATCCACTCCAAAACTACTAGAACTAATAACTGAAATCAGCAAAGTTGCGGAATACAAAATCAATACACAGAAATCTGTTGCATTCCTATACACTAACGACAAACTAGCAGAAAGAGAAATCAGTTAAACAATTCCATTTACAACTGCATCAAAAAGAATAAAATACCTAGGAATAAATTTAACCAAGGAAGTGAAAAACCTATACTCTGAAAACTACAAGACACTCATGAGAGAAATTAAAGAAGACACCAATAAATGGAAATACATCCCCCATTCTCATGGACAGGAAGAATTAATATTGTCAAAATGGCCATCCTGCCTAAAGCAGTCTACAGATTCAGTGTAATCCCTATCGAAATACCAAAGGCATTCTTCAACAAACTAGAGCAAATACTTCTAAAATTCATATTGAACAGCAAAAGAACCAGAATAGCCAAAGCAATCCTGAGAATGAAGAATAAAGCGGGGGAGATTATGCTTCCCAACTTCAAGCTCTACTACAAAGCCACAGTAAACAAGGCAATTTGATACAGGCACAAGAAAAGAACCATAGATCTATGGAACAGAATAGAGAGCCTAGATATTAACCCAAGCATATATGGTCAATTAATATATGATAAAGGAGCCATGGATATACAATGGGGAATTGACAGCCTCTTCAACAACTGTTGTTGGCAAAACTTGACAGCTACATGCAAGAGAATGAAACTGTATTATTGTATAACTCCATACTCGAAAGTAAACTCAAGGTGGATCAAAGACCTGAATGTAAGTCATGAAGCTATAAAACTCTTAGAAGAAAACATAGGGAAAAATCTCTTGAATATAAACATGAACAACTTTTTCCTGAATTCATCTCCTCGAGCAAGGGAAACAAAACAAAAATGAACAAATGGGACTACATCAAGCTAAAAAGCTTCTGTACAGCAAAGGACACCATCAGCTAAACAAAAAGACATCCTACAGTATGGGAGAATATATTTGTAAATGATATATCCAACAAGGGTTAATATCCAAAATATATAAAAACTCACATGCCTCAACACCCAAAAAGCAAATAACCCTATTAAAAAATGGGCAGAGGATATGAACAGACAATTCTCCAAAGAAGAAATTCAGACGGCCAACAGGCATATGAAAAGATGCTCCACATCACTAATTATCAAGGAAATGCAAATTAAAAACACAATGAGATATCACCTCACACCAGTGAGGATGGCCAATATCCAAAAGACAAGAAACAACAAATGTTGGCGAGGATGAGGAGAAAGGGGAACCCTCCTACACTGCTGGTGGGAATGTAAATGTGTTCAACCATTGTGGAAAGCAGTATGGAGGTTCCTCAAAAACCTAAAAATAGAAATACCATGTGATCCAGTGATTCCACTCCTAGGAATTTACCCGAAGAAAACAAGATCCCTGATTCAAGAAGACATATGCACCCCTATATTTATCACACTATTTACAATATCCAAGATATGGAAGCAACCTAAGTGTCCATCAGTAGATGAGTGGATAAAGAAGATGTGGTACATATACATAATGGAATATTATTCATCCATAAAAAAATGAAATCCTTCTATTTGCAAGAACATGGATGGACCTGCAGGATATTATGCACAGTGAAATAAGCCAGGCTGAGAAAGACAAATACAAAATGACTTCATTTATTTGTGGAGTATAAAAACTAAGCAAAATTGAAGGAACAAAATAGCAGCAGACTCACAGACACTGAGAAGGGACTAGTGGTTACCAAAGGAGAGTGGTTGGGGAGAGTGAGTGGGGAGGGAGAAGGGAATGAAGGAGTACTATAATTTGCAGTCACAATATAGGTAGGTCGTGGGAAAGGCTGTACAACCCGGAGCAGAAAACTAATGATTCTGTAGCATCTCATTACACTGATAGACAGTGACCGCAATAGAGGGGGGAGGACTTGATAATATGGGTGAATGTTGAAATCATAGTGTTGTTTATGTGAAACCATTATAAGATGGTTTCTTCCAGCCTTTCTCCCCAGCCTAGTCCTTCTTCCTGGGAGAAAGAGAATGTCAGCATTTCTCATCCTGTACCCAGCTGCTGGTTGCTGAGGCTAAGCTCAAGGTAAGTTTAAAAGGTAGATGATTCCTTCTTCTACTGGTGGAATGGAGTCTTGGGGTGGGCAGGTTGAAAATACTGGACCCCAAATAGCACTTCGACAGTTGAGGCAGTGGATTCACACCTGTAGAGGCAAATCAAGACGGGCTCAGGCTACTGTTCCTTTTTCCACTGAGCACTTAAGGTTCTAAAGTGAGGATATCACTCAAAGTTTGACATTGTCCTCACTCCCAGCTCTAGAATCATGCTCCAGAGATTTTTCCTGGTTGTAATAAGCAGGCTGTAAACCAGATAGTTCTTATCTCTTCTCTAAAGAACTAACCTCATTTGCAACAGAGCTTAAAGAAGTTTAAACCTAAAAGCATTCTTAAGAACAGTACAGGTAGTGGTGAAAGGCAACTGTGAAGAGATTCATGGATCTAATGACAATAAAGCCTTGACTGTAGGCCTGCAGGACAGAAAGGGGAAAGATGGTTGGGAGGAGCACTTTTGGAGTGAGAACAAATACAAGATATTGACCTCAGAAAATAAATAATATATCCAAGGAGCCAAGGTTTGATTAGATTAGTTTGTAGAAGAATTTATGCCTCAGGGCCTTATTGCAAAAAGTAGAGCAATCAACCAGCAATTAAGTCAGTGTAACAGCTGTCTATGGTTAGAGAAAGCTTAGAAGAGACCCCTATTAGTATCACAATCATCAGATGTTGTGTGGTATGCCGAAATCTGTACCTTCCTAAAAGCAACATCAAAGACTTAGTGTGTATGAACCAAGGGAGGTGTTGAGGGACAGACTTCACTAAAATAATCCAAAGATAGTCCAGCTAGTCACTAAACAACTGAACAAACAAATAACAATAACAAGTTCAGGGGTAGAGGGGGATACCAAAGAACCAAGAATGTATAATCTGTATCTCACAGATGCAGACAATAGGAACTGCCTCTGAGTGTCCAGATACCAGATTTAACAAAAAAAAAATTAGATTTCAAAGTAGCCACTATAAATAAGGTCACAGAACTATAGGAAATCATGGTTAAAGAAATAAAGGTATGACAATGTTGCATCAAATAGATAGTATCAATAAAGAAAAGGAATTACTAAAAAGAACCAAATGGGAATTCTCGAGTACAAAAGCACAAGAAATACTCTGTGACAAGGAAATCAATTAAGGAGAAACAGGGTAGAAAAAAGAATCATGGGATACTTAGAAAACAAAAAATAGAACGGCAGATGTAAATCCACCTATATCAATAATAACATTAAAGTGAATAGATTAAATAATTCAATCAGAAGGGAGAGATTGTAAGATAGATAAAAAATTATAACTATACAGGAGACACACTTTATATATAAAGATAAAAATAGACTGAAAGTAAAAGGATAGAAGATATCATGCAAATATCAAACACAAGAAAGCTGGAGTGGCTATACTAGTATCAGACAAAACAGACTTTAAAACACAATATGTTACTACAGATAAAAGGCGACATTTCATGATAAAAGAGTCATTATATTGAGGTGATATAACAATTATAAGCATATGCACCTAAATAGAGAGTTTCAAAATTCATAAACAAAAAAATGACAAAAATGGAGAAAGAAATTGACAACTTAATAAGATTTGGAGACATCTATACCCTATTTCAATAATGGATAGAACAACTATACAGAAGATCAACAAGGAAATAAAAGATTTGAACAACACTATAAATCAACTGGACCTAACAGACATTTGTAGATTACCAAACAACAAAAGAACAGAAATTATTCTTCTGAGACTCCTATATTTTTGCTCTTAGACTTTAAGGTCAATTTTTTATGGTGTAAGAAAAAGGTCCAACTTCGTTCTTTTACATGTGGTTATTGAGTTATATCATTACCATTAGTTGAAAAGACTACTTTTTCCCTATTGAATGGTCTTTACACACATTCAAAATCAGTTGATTATGGATGCATGGGCTTATTTTTGGATGTTCAATTTTATTCCATTATCTATATGTCTATCCTTGTGCCAGTACCACAGTCTTGATTACCATTGCTTTTGTAATAAGTTTTGAAATGGGAAGAGTGAGTCCTCCTACTCTGTTTTTCTTTCCTTTTTTTTTTTCTTAGGATTGGTTTGGCCATTCTATTGCAATTATATATGAATTCTAGAGTCACCTTGTCATTTTCTACAAATAAGTCAGTTGGGGTTCCAGTGCTTTGAATCTGCAGATCAGTTTGGGTAGTATTGCCACCTTAACAATGTTCACTTCTCTGAACTATAAATATAGGATATTTATTCATTTATTTCGATCTTCAACTTCTTTCAACAATATTTTATAGTTTTCAGAATATAAGTTTTGCTTCTTTTGTTAGATTTATTCCTAAATATTTTATTCCTTTTGATGCTATTTTGAATGAAATTTTTTCTTAATTTTCCTATTATTCATTACAAGTATATAGAAATAAGATTTATTTTGCATAGTTATTTTGTATCTTTCAACCATGCCAAATTCATTTATTAGTTAATAATTATTTGTTATTGATTTGTATTACATTTTTGTGGATTCTTTAGGATTTTCCTGTTATCGTTTTTTTTTTAACAATTTATTTTGGTATCTTTAACCTACAGTTACATGAGCAATATTATGTTGATTAAACTCCCCCCTTCATCAGGTCCCCCCCACCAACCCTATTACAGTTACTGTACATCAGTGTAGTGAGATGAGAATCACTACTTGTCTTCTCTGGGTTGTACAGCACTCCCCGTGACCCCCCACCTTATGTCTGTTAATCGTAAAGCCCCTTTTACCCTCTTATCCCTCCCTTCCCGCCCTTCTTCCCCAGTCCCTTTCCCTTTGGTAACTATTAGTCCGTTCTTGGGTTCTGTGAGTCTGTTGCTGTTTTGTTCCTTCAGTTTTTTTTTTCTTTGTTCTTATATTCCACATATGACTGAGATCATTTGATACTTGTCTTTTTCGGCTTGGCTTATTTCACTGAGCATAATACCCTCTAACTCCATCCATGTTGTTGCAAATGGTAGGATTTGTTTTCTTCTTATGGCTGAATAATATTCCATTCTGTATGTACCACATCTTCTTTATTCATTCATCTACTGATGGACACTTACGTTACTTCCATTTCTTGGCTATTGTAAATAGTGCTGCAATAAACATAGGGGTGCATCTGTCTTTTTGAAACTGGGTCGCTGCATTCTTAGGGTAAATTCCTAGGAGAGGGATTCCCAGGTCAAATGGTATTTCTATTTTGAGTTTTTTGAGGAACCTCCATACTGCTTTCCACAGTGGTTGAACTAATTTGCTTTGCCACCAGCAGTGTAGGAGGGTTCCCTTTTCTCCACATCCTGCCAACATTTGTTGTTGTTTGTGTTTTGGATGTTGACCATCCTCACTGGTGTGAGGTGATATCTCATTGTGGTTTTAATCTGCATTTCTCTGATGATCAGCGATGTGGAGCATCTTTTCATGTGCCTATTGGCCATCTGAATTTCTTCTTTAGAGAAGTGTCTATTCATGTCCTGTGCCCATTTCTTAATTGGATTATTTGTTTTTTGTTTGTTAAGGTGCATGAGTTCTTTGTATATTTTGGATGTCAACCCCTTATCAGATACATCATTTATGAATATATTTTCCCATACTGTAGGATGTTTTTTTGTTCTATTGATGGTGTCCTTTGCTGTACAGAAGCTTTTCAACTTGATATAGTCCCATTTGTTCATTTTTGCTTTTGTTTCCCTTGCCCGGGGGGATATGTTTATGAAGAAGTCGCTCATGTTTATGTCCAAGAGATTTTTGCCTATGTTTTTTTCTAAGAGTTTTATGGTTTCATGACTTACATTCAGGTCTTTGATCCACCTTGAGTTTACCTTTGTGTATGGGGTTAGACAGTAGTCCAGTTTCATTCTCTTACATGTAGCTGTCCAGTTTTTCCAACACCAGCTGCTGAAGAGGCTGTCATCTCCCCATTGTATATCCAGGGCTCCTTTATCAAATATTAATTGACTGTAGGTGTTTGGGTTAATGTTTGGATTTTCTATTCTGTTCCACTGGTCTGTGGGTCTGTTTTTGTGCCAGTAA
>JAQQAC010016209.1:75076949-75142639 GCA_029783875.1 Phataginus tricuspis
ACTTCCCTCACTTCCTCCCTCAGCTCTTGCACATTTTTCTGTAGATCCGTCAGCATGGCTATGACTTTTATTCTGAATTCTTTTTCAGGAAGACTGTGTATATCCATTTCTTCAGCTTCTTTCTCTGGGGTGGTTTGTCTGAAGCTTTGTCTGTATCATATTCTTCTGTCTTCTCATGACTATAGAATTGGTTGTTGGTAGCAAGGAGAGAGAAGAAGGGAGAGAAAAGAAAAGAAGAAAAAAAAATTCTACTAATAATTAAAAAAGTAACAGGAGAGAGAGAAGAAGGAAAAGAAAGGAAAGAAAAAGAAAAAGCAGCAACACCTAAAAGAAGAGAAAAAAAAAAAACGCCCACCAGGGGCGGTGTCTGTGTGAATGCTGTAGGTGTCACTGTTCCTCCACTATTCCAGAGCCGTGGTCGCGTCACTCCGCACGGCCCTTTAAAGCTGTGGCCGGGGTGAGAATGAATGGAGTTTCTCTGCTGCACTCCCGTCTCTTTAGGACCGCCGCTGTCCGCTGCTGAGTCCTGTCCGGTGTTTCTGCACTGTGCGCACTTTCCTGTTTTTTCTGGTCTCTTTTTTAGGAACAGTTGCATTTTCTGTGTTTTCATGGGTAAATATAATGTTGGGAGGAAAATTCTATCATTCCGTTCACGCCGCCATCTTCCCAGAAGTCCTTCCTGTTATCTTTTAATAGAGATCTTCTTTTTCAATCTGAATTCCTTTTATTTCTTTTTTTTCCCAAATTTCCCTGGCTAAAACCTCCATTACAATATTGAATAGAAGGTGGTTGCTTTGAGCAATTATTCCATTTTTCTTAGGCAAGCAGCTGGAATCACTGGTAAGAGAACGCATTTTTTTAAAAAAAAATAAAAATCTTTAAAGAAACAAAAAGAAATTTGGGAACAATGTCAAACATTATGGTTTTATAAATTTATTATGTCTACATATGGATTTTCATGACAAATATTCAAATATTGCAGAATTCCTATTGCTCCAATGTTTCATGGGCAAAGAGTGAACAGATTGAAAAGGATAATTATTTACACATATGGAAAATCTAAGAAGAACGTTTTGGCTCTACTTTGTAAAATTAGTCAGAATATTGAATAATTAAGAACTAATAATAAGGACTTGTAGCTTATTTGAAAATAAATGAACAAAAAAATTAATTTACTGTGACTAAATCAATACGTGTTAGTTATTTAGTACAATCCCACAATATCTTTGGAATGTTGTTACTCTAAACAAAGTTTTTTTGGCTAAATATCTTAAAATGTTCTCCAATCTGTCCTATTCCCTTAACCCCTTTCAACAAAAAGTCACAATTATTTTATGCTATTGAGAAAACTATAAAAAATATCCAGTCATCAAACTTTTTTGATTATTTTTTCAAAATATCTCTCATGTTTTCTTTCATTGTTTAGTTCATTCAGTATTCATTATATAGTTATCACACTAGTATTATTTTAGATCAGGCCCATCACTACATTTTCTTAGCAGCTTCCCAACTATCCTTTCTGTATCCTATCTTCTTTCTACCGTACTTCCATAATTCATCTAATAGAAACACTAGCATAAGATGAAATTTCATTGTGCCACATTCACTGAAGTTTTTCCATTGTTTCTGGTTGCCTTTTAGAAAACATGTAAGTTCCTATTCGTACATTATAGAGCCTCCATAATTTGTCTCTACTACAGCCTTCCCCTTCCCTTCATTGTTCCAAGAATCTTCATTGTTCCCTTGGTCAGAATCATACCCAACCCACCCTTCAATATATTTCTTAGATAAATCCATGTGAACAGGCAAGACCCATTTGTCAGTGGGGTGGTACAAAGATGTTAGAGTTTGCTAGAACTGAACTGAAAAGACAAAAGGGTGATATAGAAGAACATGGGTTTTGGAGTCAAGGGGACTTGTACACTTTCACATACTAGCTGTTTGGCTTTGGGATAAATTAATTTCTCAGCGTCTCAGTTTTACCACCTGTAAAATTGTGATGATAGTACCTACTTTTGCATGAAAGTTGTAAGGATTAAATGAAATAATATGGGTAAATGTGTCTGCTTAGTAGAGTCTTTGACATATAATAGCCATCTAGTAAATGTCAGTGTCTGTTAATATTATTATTTGCATTAGTATTAATAAGATAAGTTTTAATTAACAGGACTTCAGCTAAATAAATATGCTGATATTTTTAGAGCCCAAATACTAACACCAGGGATCTTGACAACAGAGGAGTCAGGGAAAGACTAAAGGTATTAACAGGAAAGATAGAAACAAAACAAAATGGATGAGTATGAATGTTAGGTGTGAATTCAATACTTCTGAGATGTCTACTTAAAGCTCAATCTGGTATTCTTTGAGGCTCAGGCTGAAAATCTAAAGACTAGGCTGCACATTATGATTTTTCTTTTCTTATTTCAAGGAATTCTTCCTTTCTAGATGATTGCAATAAAAACCAAAATGTATAATAGACCAGGTATTGACAGCCTTGTGAATTAATGTTTTACATTTTTATTTCACTTATGCTTTACCAAGTCAACTGTGTTGAAACTCCTTCAGTGCATGAACACTTTCCTCCAGGTACCTTCATGCCTTCATGACTTATGCCCTCATTTGAATGTGGTCTTTGCTTTATAAATACCTTATTTACTTACAGTTTATTCCGTGCCTTGTTATATTTTCTTGAAAGAATTCATAACTAAACTGATCATGATTATGTTCTTTTCTGCTTTACAATGGTTTATGTCCCAATAGTTCATGTTTCTTAACTCTTTATGCTTGATGATACATTTGAGAATATTACATGTATTTTATTACAACATATTAACTTTGTTGTGACATAGAATATATATAGAGAAAGCAAACTTTTATATGAGTCTTTTGATCTCTAGTTTTCTCTCATAGTTATTATTTAAGCGAGGTATTTATAGATATTATTTCCCATTCTCCTCTCAAATATCCCCATCCCCTGGCCTATATTAGAGAATATGAGAAGTTGGTTTGCTACATTATGTTTGAATCATATTTCTTTTCATATATACATACTTCCCTCAATTTATTTTTCAATAATAAATTAAGTTTTAAAATTGAATGTTTGCTATCTGAGTGCATTTGAAATTTCTTTTATTCTTAAAAGCCTCTTTATTCTTAAAAGCACTATTGTTCTTGGTACTTCTATTTTATAAAGATACTAAATGATATTTGCAAAATAACATTTTTGATATATATGTTGTCTTACACTAGCTTTCAGTGAGATGCTCAGGATGGTATCTTCAAGTAGCTTGGAGCAATCATTTCAGGCAGCAGTTTTAAACCATGTAGAAAAAGTATCTGAATGCTAGTTTTTACCCCTTTGGAATAAATGTTTTCCTCCCTGCGTCTATTGGCCATGGTTTCAGAGATCACACACCATTATTTAAATTCAGCTGATGGAAAAAGATTGGCAATTGCTGACAAGCATACAGAAATAGGATCCTCAGGCTTCCCATAATACTAATTTTCTATTATTACCAGTCCATTTCAAACCATCACTGTGTAGAGTAAACTTACTGATGTCACCTTTCTCTCCCTTCAGTTAGCTACCATCACAGATCAAGCTAGGGAATTGCATTTATAGGAGATCATATGGATAAAAACCTGGATTGTAATTACCAACTCTGTGTTTTTAATAAATAATTTTTAAGACCTGGAACACATGCAAGTCTCAGTCAATTGTAAACTCCATGTGTGTGTCTGTCTTGTTTACTGTTGTATCCCCAGCCCCTGGAATAGTTCCTGGCATACAGTAGATTTTATGTATTCATTGGAAAAATTAAAGAATCCATATTAGCTAACCCTCAATTTTATTCATTCATTGTCAAACCCTGAAGAGATAACCAAGCACTAAGATTCTTTAAGGAAAAAGGAGATTTGGAAACAGTTCAGAGAAGAGTCAAATATCTGAGGAAAGAAATGGAAAAATAGAGAAATTATGGCATGTTTAGAAATTTGCAATCATTCAGTCTGGATATAAAAAAAGACACAGAGGTAGTATTGATCATCATCACCAAATGAAAAATGATCATCAGAAGAAAATGGTATACTCTTCTTAATTTCAATGAAATTAGAAAAAGAGTTTAAGACGCCAACTATCCAACTGTAGCATGAATTCTAAATACATCTCTAGTGTTTTTGAAAACATATTCATTTTTTTCAGTCACTTGGATTTCAAGTGTGGTCCTGAGGTTGGGCAGAGACTAAATGTTTTCTCAAGTCATTCTTGCGTATATGGTTAGACACACATGCACACACATGTATGAGTGTGTGTTGATAAATTAGCACATTTTAAAAAGCCTATTGAAATATTTTCCATATTATTTGGTCAGCCCCTAAACTTGGCTATACTGTTTTGCAAAGTGGCTTTCACCCAAGGCCTCTTATGTTCTCACCAGAATAAGCTTCTGTGCCTGATTTAAGGTAATACAGTTTGACATATGTGGACAGTTTGATAATTCTGAGACCGTCCAGAGTACACAAGTGAAGTTGATTAAAGTAGTAAAAAATAGGTTCCCTGATTATGCTTCAAATCTGTTCAAGCCAGAACAGCCAACAGTGTTATGATAGCTATTTTACTTAAGTTTCCTGAAATACTTGTTTAATAATTGCCTACAATTTTTTATTTAAATCAGTTGACTATTTTCATTTCTTCTAGCTGAGAAATATAACATTTGAAGTAGCCCCACCAGTAGTAAAAGTTGCTTCAACCAATAACACAGCATTAATAATCCTATCAATGGTTCTTCTGGTTTTCTAAACAGATTGAACTATATGGTGACTTAGTTACTTTAAATATGTATTTCATTCAAATGTAATTGTATCTCTTTTGAAGTTTTATGTGTGAGGTGGATTATCTGAGCAGGAAACTGTCCTGAGAAGAGAGGCGCATGATTTTTAGGTTTGTCATTTGAATAATCACTGGTATTCTTGTGTTTTATCTTCTATTTCATGAAAATGCACAGAAAGGACAAAGCCATTGTCAAATTTAGAAAAAAATAGATTTGTGCTAGATATATTGCACGCATATATATTTTTGTTTACTTATTTCTTTAAGTATGGTCAAGCAAAAGTTAAAAACAAAAAAATTCCTAATAATTTCATAAAATCAAAGAAGATACTTAAAAATAAGTATCTAAATGACCTGATCATTTCCACACTGCTGATACTTATAAAATAAGGGATTGGTCTAGGACTGACACAAAAATGTTTCCAAGCAACTCTTGCAACTCTTTAAGAATGGGAAATTTCTATAGCTAACAGGTACTATTTAAGATCTAGTCAATATCTTAGTTAGAAAAGCTATAGATGCTCAAGGACTTTTCTCTTTAACATGAAAAAATTACATAATGTCAAATATGTTAATTATGCTTAATTTAATTTCACAATTATAGAACTCTTATTGATGACTTTTTAAAAATACATTGGCTAATTCATCTTTTCATCCTGAACACTATACTGATCACTGTCCATAAATCTCAGCTTACAGGATTACAATTTTAATAAGAGCTATAGCAAAAAGAATGTCACACACTGAGTATTATAACATAACTTCCTGAGCAAGCAGGATGAATTAGGATGACAAGAAGAGAAATTAGGAGACAGCGAAGCAAAGAACTAGCACGTTTCAGAATGAAAGGGTAATAAAAGCCATTTGACTGAAAGTCTAATGATAGGATTACAGTTAAATATTCTGGCCTTAGGCATAGTTCTCATAACATGAACATTAACAATCTTCAAATGTTCATTTACAAGTGTCTAAGTCCAGCCCACTCATAGCAATCATAAAACTGTTCCATTTACTATTAAGTTGAGTCTGTTCTTGGCTCTGGTGGCAGTGGAGCTTCCATTTCCAGCATTCTCTGACGGCTATACTCAAGAAAGTAGCTTGTAGTACTGAGTAGGTTCTTATAATTTATTACATGTTATTCACATAAGTAATTTGGATCAAAGTCATAACTTGCCTGGAGATAAGTTCATTGAGGAGACGTTCCTTGATAGCACCAAAATTCAATGCAGAAGCCCACATATATTATATGCTACTAATTGCAAAAATGTTTTAATGATACTAACATGACTCTAAGAGAAGCAACTAGCAAATAAACAGGCACGGGAATCCCAGCTCTTTCTGATTTCTCCCCTTTTCTATGCCTACTAACGTTAAAACAATGAAATATTTCATTTGTTAGCTCAGAAATATGAAAATTGAAGTAGTCCCATTGGTAATGAAACAGGCCTCATCTCATGTTCCTAGCCTAAAATAAGCTAGATATTCATATCATTTATTTTCACATAATTATTATCTGAGACATGTGATATGTTAATTCTAGGCCATACAGGCGCTACATTAGGAAATTTGTATTTATAGACTTGAGTAATTTTTCTTATGTTAATTTTTGTCTCACAATATTAACAAAGTGAACACTTCCCAACTTCTTATGTTAGAAAAAGAAACACCAAATTAATAAATAAATTCACAATCAGACCTGAGATTCTTCTTTGCACCAATCCCAGAAAAAATGCATTTATGTACAGAATTTATTTCAGCAACTTTCACTCTGAGAAATGTTATTACTCAGGAGGAAGAAATAGTGTTAGCTCTGTGAAGAGAATTGCTGTGCTATATTTGCATACTTTTTAACAGTGGTAAGAAAGAAATGCCTATGATATATATTTTTGACAGCTTGACAGTTTCACTGTTCAGACTTGACATTCGACATTTAAAAGGCAAGTAATTGAAACTGCTATTACCCTGCCAAACAGAGTTCATGAGCTACTGTTATGGATTTTCATAGATGTTAGAGAGATGACATTTTCATAAACTTCACTATCACTCTGTTTAAAATGGTAAGAAGAATAATGTACTTGCTATTCTTCATGGTAAATGTGTTATAATACTCCCTTAAAATGCTTATAGTGTACATATTAGTTTCCTACTTCTGCCATATATGTCTTGATCAAGCATACAAGGACCCCACTAACATTTAGCATGAGAATACATAAGTGCTTTATTTACACTGTGATGTAACCTTAGCAACCTTCTTGTGAAATGCATAGAAACACTACATGGGGCTGACTTATCCAGTGCAGTGACCTCTTCCATAGGGAAAAAGATAGCGGTGAGTGTCTGGCAACCACAATAATGTGAGATGTAGCTGGAGAAAACTGTTTCTGTCCATCAGCACCGAGAGTATTTAGGCAGGCTTTCCACAATTCAGGGAGGAAAACTGAGAAAGAAAACTGAGAATTTCAAAGGGAATTAAGGTGATTGTGTGTAGGAGGAAGTCCACCTATACTGTAAAATATTGAGGTTGTACAATACATCCTCTTGATGTAACACACTTGAGGACTATCCCTACAAGCTCCACAGGCACCACCAATGCCTCACGTGATAAACCCATACTTCTTCCCACTCTATTCACAGCTACATGTGCACATTTCTATTTATGGTGGCAAGAGCAATCTGGCAGACAAGAAGTATACTCAGGAAACAGGCCAAGGTCTCTGGGCAAGGAAGTAGCCATAAATTTGAAGTGTAGTGCCACCTTATGGAAAACAAAAAAAACGTTTCTAATAGACAGCCTACTTAATTTTAACAATGAAAGAAGACAAAAGTTTAAGGATTCTACCACAAAAAAGAGCAAGGAGAGTGGAACACGTGTGTCATACAAAAACAGAGGATACTCAAGCTATAATAACACCATTGAACAAAACACTCCATCTGTAGGTAACTAGCAAATATTTGAAGTGTCTGCTACTTGAAATGTGAAAGCAACACAAAACAAGGAACATGAAAAATTAAGGAAACATGCCATCATAAAAAGAATATAATAATTCTCCAATAAGTGAACTCAAAGGCACTGCATTTTGTGATCTAGCTAATAAAGAACTAAAATAAAACTGATATGAAGAAACACAACTAGCTACAAGAAAACTCAGAAAGACAATTCAACAAAATCGTGAAAACAATATATGATCAAAATGATATTTTTAACAAAGATAGAAATCATAAAAAGGAACCAAAAAGACAGTCTAGATTTGAAAAACTCATTAACTAAAATGAAAAATGCAGTAGAGAGCATCTGCATAGAGTAGAGCAAATGGAAGACAGAATAAATACATTAGTGGAAATAAATTTTAAAATAACATTGTTAGAAGAGAAGAAAGAGAAAAAGAATGAAAAGAGCAAAGAAAGTCTATGATATTTTCTTTAGTCTACAATCCATGGGATTTCATTCAAAGAACAAATATTAGAATAATATTGGATATGAATTATAATAATGGGATTCCAGAAGGGGAGGAGAAGGATAAGGGAGCAGATAATTTAAAGAAACAAGAGCAAAGAACTTCCCAAATGTGAGGAGAGAAATTGGATATTGAAATTCACAAAACTAACATATAACCCTATTATTTCAATGTGGAAAAAAAAACTTTCTCCAAGATACATATAATGAACCTGTCAAAAATCAACAATAAAGAGATTCTAAGGGGAAAATAATTGTTATCTAGAAAGGAAACCCTATTAGGTTATCAGCAGTTTTCTCAGTAGAAAACTTACAAGCCAGGAGACAGTAAAATGACACATTCAACGTGTTGAAAGAGAAATTTTCCAGCCAAGAATACTCTGCATTGTGAAGTTATTCTCCAGATATGAAGGAGAATTAGACTTTCTGAGATAAACAAAATCTGAAGGAATTCATCACCACTAGGCCTGCCTTGCAAGAAATGCTGAAAAGAGTTTTTCAGGATAAAATGAAAAGATACTAACTAGTGACATAAAAAAATACAAAAGTATACAACATAGTAGTAAAGGTAAATATATACTCAGATTTAGAACACTCTACATCTATAATATGAAGGTGTGTTAACTACTTAACAATAGTATGGACATCAAAGAAAAAAGTATCAAAAATAATTATAGCTATTAGAATGTGTTAATGAATAAACAATATGAAAAGAGGTAAATGATGGTATTAAAATGGGGAAAGTAAAAGGGTGAAGCTATTATAGATGACCAAAGTTAAATTATCAGCTATAAACGCACTGTTTATCTATGAGATATTATATGTGAGGTTCACAGTAACCACCAAGTAGAAAACTAGGGCAGATGTACAAAAGATAAAGAAAGGGGAAACAGAGCATACCACCACAGAAAATCACTAATTTATGAAGGTAAGTAGAAACAGAGGGAAAAAGAAACAACTGAAGTACAAAACAACCAGAAATTAATAAGATGGCATTCGTAAGTCCTCACATATCAATAATAACTCTAAATGTAAAAGGACTGAATTCACCAACAAAAGGTACCAAATGGCTGGATGGATTAAAAAACAGGACCCCACTATACTCTGCCTACAAGAGACTCACTTCAGCTATAAAGACACACATAGTTTCAAAGTGATGGGATGGAAAAGGTATCCCATACAAGTGGAAACCAAAAGAAAGTGGGGGTAGCTATACTTATATAAGACCAAATAGACTTTAAGCCAAAAGTGGTAACAAGAGATAAAGAAAGTCACTATATAATGATAAAGTAGTCAATTCATCAAGCAGATACAGCAATCATAAATATTAATGTACCCAACATTGGGACACCTAAATATATTAAGCAAATACTAACAGATCTGAAGGGGAAACAGCCAACTATATAATAATTGTAGGAGAGTTCAATACTCTACTTTCAGCAATGGATAGATCATCCAGACAGAAAATCAACAGGGAAATGATAGACTTGAACCAAACATTAAATCAAATGTACATACAGACATTTATAGAACATTCCATCCAACAAAAGCAGAGTACATGTTCTTTTCAAGTACACACAGAACATTCTCCAGGATAGACCATATGATAGTGCACAGAACATGTTTCATCAAATTTAAGAAGATGGAAAACAAAATATCTTTTCCAACTACATCAGTATTTAAATAGAAATCAACAAAAAGAGGAAAGCTGGAAAACCTAAAAATATGTGGAAATTAAACAACACATTCCTGAACAACCAATGAGTCAAAGAAAAAATAAAAAATGAAATAAATATCTTAAAACAAATGAAAATGGAACCACAACATATCAAAACCTATGGAATGATGCAAAAACAATTTTGCAAGGAAAGCTTATAATGATAAATGTATATATTAAGAAAGTAGAAATATCTTAAATACACAATCTAACTTTACAACTCAAGGAACTAGAAAAAGAATATACTAAACCCAAAGGTAGCAGAAGAAAGGAAATAACAAGAATCAGAACAGAAATAAATGAAATAGAGACCAAAAAAAAAAAAATAGAAAAGATCAAGGAAACAAAGACCCAGTTTTTAGAAAAGATAAACAAAATCAACAAAACTTAAGCTTACCAACACTGAATCAGGAAGAAATAGAAAACCTGAATAGACCAAAAATGAGTAAGGAGGTTGACTCAGTAATTAAAAACCTCCCAACACAGTATTCCACGATTAGATGGCTTCAATGGTGAATTCTACTAAACATTTAAAGAAAACTTAATGCCAATTCTCAAACTCTTCCAAAAAACTGAAGAGACGGGAACACACCCAAACTCATTTTTTGAGGCCAGGATTATCCTAATCTCAAAGCCAGATAAAGACATAACAATAAAATAAAATTATACACCAAAATCTCTCAAGAACATAGATGCAAAAATTGTCAACAAAATATTAGGACACCGAATTCAACATGTTGAAAGGATTATACATCATGGCCAAGTGGGATTTATCCCTCAGATGCAAGGACAGTTCAACATATGCCATTCAATAAATGTAATATACAATACTAATAAACCGAAAGATAAAAATCATATGATTTTCTGATAGATGCAGAAAAAGCACTGTCTGATAGATGCAGACAAAATACAAGCTTCTTTCATGTTAAAACCCTCAATAAATTGGGTATAGGAGGAACATAGGATAATAAAAGCTATATATGATGAATCCACAGTTAACATTAGACTCAACAGTGAAAAACTGAAAGCTTTTCCTCTGAGATCAGAAACAAGACAAGGGTTTCATTCTCACCACTCCTATTCAACATAGTACTGGACATCCTAGCTAGGGAAATTCAAGAAAAAAAATAAAAGGCATCTAAATCAGAAAGGAAAAAGTAAAATTGTAATTATTTGCAAATGATATGATTTTATATAGGAAAACATCCTAAAGACTCAACCAAAAAGCTGTTGGAACTAATCAACAAATTCAGTTGCCCATTCAAAATAGTAACAAAAACAATAATATATTTAATCAAGGAAGTGAATGATCTGTACAATGAACAGTATAAGACCTTAAATAAAGAAGGTGAAGAAAGCACAAATGGAAAAATACCCCATGTTAATGGATCATAAGGTTTAATATTGTTAAAATGTCCATACTACCCACGTCATATTTAGATCCAATGCAATTTCTTCACAATTCCAATGGTATATTTCACAGAAACAGAAAAGAAACTCTAAAATTTGTATGTAATCACGAAGATCCCAAATAGTCAAAGTAATGATGACAAAGAACAAGGTCAGAAGTATCACACTTCTTGATTTCAAACCATACTACAAAGCTATAGTAATTAAGACAGTATGGTATTGGCATAAAAGTAGACATGTAGACTAATAGAATGGAATAAAAAGTCCAGAAATAAACCTATGCATATATGGTCAACTAGTATTTAACAGGGGAGCCAAGAATACTCAATGGGGTAAAGATAATCTCCTCAAAAACAATGCTGGGAAACAATCACATGTAGAAAAATTGAAATTGGACCCCTATCTTACACAGCTCACAAAAATTAACTTGAAATGAGTTAAAGACTTAAACATAAGATCGGATACCATAAAAATCGTAGAAGGAAACATAGAAAAGAAACTCCTGGACAATGAACTGGGCAATTATTTTTTGGATATAACAAAAGTACAAGCAACAAAAGCAAAAGCCAGCAAGTGGAATCTGAAAAAAGCTGAACTCACAGAGAAGCAGAAAACAGAAACTCCCAGAAACAAAAAGAAAAAACAGGAACTCATTAGTAGAATGGTGGTTACCAGGGACTAGGGGGTGGGGGAATTGGTGAGTTGTTGGTTAAAGGGTGAAAACCTACAATTAGAACATGAATAAGTTCTGGAGAGTTATACACAACATTGTGATTATAGTTAGCAATACTGTATTGGATAATTGAAAGTTGCTAGGAGACTAGATCTTAAATGTTCTCACCACAAAAAAGAAATGATAGTTATGTGACAGGATGGAGGTTACAATGGTAAACATATTGTAATCTATGTATATTAAATCAATACGTTGTATACCTTAAACTTACACAGTGTTACACATTAATGACACCTGAACTTTTAAAAAGGATGTTTTTTTAAATTAGTTCTTCAGAAGAACTAAATCTGAAAAGTATAGATTTAGGGATACACTACCATTTTCATTCTTTTAGTTTTTTGTTGGAATATTACTATATAGATATCCTGATATTTTGAAAGACAATTTCATGAAGGCTATAAGCTGAGGCTGGGACTATATATAAATACAAAATTGAAAGCAAAATTCTTTTTAGAATAAGGCAATCTTGCCCTCTGATGATCAAATCAGGATGCCCTCTATTCCAATTTCACGAATAAAATTTAGTCTTAATACAATACTCTGAAAAAGTTGTCTAACAACTTCCATGCAGGCATTTTGTTTGTATTATAGATTTCTTTCTTCTCTTAGTAGAATGCAAAAATAATTTACTTATCATGTACCTAGATCTAAATGTTTATCGATTTCTATTTCAATTTTTACATAGATTTGGAACATAGCTTTCCAGGGGAAGTAGAAAAAGCCTTTTCTAGCTTTTGTTTGAAGTGTTTTTTTAAATGTATTTTGTATGTGTCACAAAGTATCAGCTTTAAAAGGTACTATCATGAATTATTTTTCAGTCATTCTTCTGCTACTTCCCTTTGCTCTTCTGTGTACTTTTCCAAATTACTTTTTCTAGCTCAATTTCTGAAAAGTGTTCTTCTCACAACTTCAGCTCTTCTATATTTACTTTTTCAGTGCAAAAATTCTTTTTGGAAGTTGGCTAATACTATACTTTGAAACTTTTTTTCTTAGACATATTATTAATGACTAGCATCAGCTACTATCCCCTATTAATCTCCCAAGATAATATAACTATGGTTTAGAATGAAGTAAATCATAGTAAGTTGTTAAAGTAAAATTTCTTTTGATCAAGTTGAACTCTGATTCTCTCACAAAAGTTACCATCATGTTTCTCTCTCATTAAATACAATGCAAACTTCTTTCTGCAGGTTAGTGATTCCATTACAAGAGGGGTTAGATGACTATTCATTAGTTTTCTGTGTGCATATGTATGTGGGTATGTACATGAGTGTGTAATATGACTGTTACTTTCCATAAAATTTCAATTTCAGTACTAATTTAGAAATATCTGCTTTTTAGTCTTTTGGTTTCAGTTTGGCTTAGTCTAAGTACCCATACCAAAGTATAAAAAGCACTAAATGATATCATTACCATGGATAGAAGGGAGGAGAGGCAGAGACAGAGAGAAAGAGGAGAGAAAGCTCATGCAGGAGAGCACATGCCTTTTCTTATAGAGATCCCTAGTGTTCTTTGAAACAGGCAGAAATTCAACATGGAATTCAGTTGTTGCTTTTGCCACAAGCATCTGTATGGTAAGAAATATTTATAGAATGTTGAAAGCCAATTTTTAAAAAGTTATGTAATTTCCATCAATGACAGAGTAAACACTATGAAGACTTAAGTGATTAAGAAATTACGAACATAATTTTTTATTCACACCCTTCAGCTGTGTATTCAGAAAATAAAGCATATCATACTGTAACAGAATTCTGGCCCATTAGCAATACTTCATATTTGAAAATATAAAATGTTTTATTCATGTATTTAAGACATTCATTCAATGATGCAAATATTCAACACTGACCAAAAACTGACTTTAGTATTTGGCCACTTGGGAATCAGCCAAAACACGCATTGAGTGCATGTCTGTTAGGCACTGTGAAAACAGTTTCAAGAATGCAGTACCTTATTTGATCATCAACTTCCCCTAAATTTTAGTCTATTCCATAATAATTAGTTTTATACTATAAACTTTCCACTTAAAATTTTCCACTTAAAGTTGTGTGTGAGAATCTCATTTCTTAAAGCTAAAACTTGGTTCCACCTGAGTCCCACCCAGCTTTCAGTTGGCAATTGCCACTACCTCTGAGTCCTGAAGAGCAAGCTCAAAGGTTATTCTAAACTTTCACAGTTAAACAATGTGTATTAACACTGATTCCCATGAACCTTAGAAAAGGCAAATGCCAGTACAGCTCACTTTAATTCAGCCCACCTTTCTGTTTCTAGATAGCTATGAGCATGGACTGTGCATGTAAAAGGACCCAGGTTGAGATTCCACCTCTGGAAGCAACCTTGGTGTGATCTTGGGCAAGTGATGATTAAAAATGATAGGATATATGTAAAGATAGGAAAGCTCAAAGAAAATGGTATTTCCCCACAACTAAGTCATTTCTAGGACAGGATGTGGGGGCAGGATGAAACCTATTTTCAGAATAGCCAAAAATTATCCTGTCTCTTTTTGACTATTATTTTAAGAGCTAATATATACTACTCAATTACTGATTTTTCTAATTTAAATATTACACAAATAATTTGACTTCCTCTTTATCACTAAAATTCCTCTTCTTCTTTCTTCCAAAAAAGATATATAGATTCTAAAAATCGTTTGAGATAGAAGGGCCATATTTCCAACTAGAAGCATGAGGAAATAAAGTTTCCCTATGCATATTAGATTATAGGTATTTACTAATGAATAAATGCATGGGGAATGAAGTTTCCATTTTTGTCATAGCTATTATGCTGTCACCCTTTATCTTTTAATCAATGAGTTTCCATATAAAAATATCACATATATTACTTTCACTGATTCTTATAATGGCCTGTAAAAAATAGAACATGCATTGCTACGTCTAGTTTACCAAAAAGAGAAAGTAAGCCTTAGCAAAATTAGGTGATTTACCAAGCTAAACTAAGGAACGGGGCTTGACCACAAGTCTTTTAACATATAATCCAGGGTCCTCTACAATACACCACTCAGATTCTCATGTGGCCTTTTCACTGAAGCCTGATGAAGGGAGGTTGAGGAACATCTTCCCATAGAGTTTCTGTAGCTTATATATTCCCTGTATGAGTACTTCTTCACTACTAAAACAAACTCAGAGCATTTCAGCCTCTATACTGAAAAAGATCTGAGTTGGAATTTCAAGCTGTAGACATGGATTGGGGATGACTTTGTGAATTAATATTTCTCCAAGTAACGTATAGAAAATTATCTACAACATCTCACACCTGAACTATAGTGGAAACTAAAGCTCAATCTGTCCAGCTGAAGGCATTACCCAGGACAAATTTTCACTTGATATCGAGAGTTTCAAAAATGTTCCTAATCTTAACTGGACAAAGATGTTCGGTCACTTTACTGAAGGATTTCTTAACTGGAGTCTATTTCTGCCCTAGGAATCTACATATGAGTATTAAGAGGACCCTTCAGGCACTTGAAAGTATGTACAAAATTATATGTCTATTTTTCTAGATCATAGCTTTCATCAGATTCTCAGAATGCCCCTCCAAAGATTAAAATCCAAGAAGAGAAACTCAGCATAGTAGAAATTAGGCCTATTATTATTATTTAACTTGAAAATTTTAAGTTTCTATTTGTACTACAAATTTTTATTTATACTGCATCACCTTAAAAAAACTAGACAATTCACCGAATCCTCCCAAATATATGTGGGATTCCCTTGGGAAACCACCCTATGGAAGCTTTCAAAACAAGCAGCAGTTACATTCTAGATTGATCTTCAATGTTCACAAATGCTTGATGTCTCCTTCATGTAATTCACAGCAGGAATTTACTTATCTAACATTTGTTAATGATTCTTCAGAGTTGGTCAGTTGCTTATTTAAAACTTGTTAATGGTCTACTGCTAAAAAAAAGTTATGTGTTCTTTTTTTTCAGGCAAGAAATATTCATTTTATTTTTATTATAAGTATTACTAACATTTATACCATACTTGGAAATATATTTGTTAGTAATAATGAATCATTTTCCCTCATATAATTCTTATTTTTCAGGCAAGAAATATTCATTTTATTTTGATTATAAGTATTACTAACATTTATACCATACTTGGAAATATATTTGTTAGTAATAATGAATCATTTTCCCTCATATAATTGCAAATGGATAGTATTTTATTCTAGCCTTGTGTAGTACACATAATGTGTATAATTTCAATTTTCCTGTTATAAAAACAATTACTTTGACTTAAAAATTATCAAGTACTAAAGGTTATGCAGCTAGTTTATGACATGGGTTGGGGCTAGGATTCAGGTTTTCTCACTCAGCTTATGATAGATCTTCTCAGCTTTGAAATTTCAAGCAAATTGTGAAGAAAGAGTGTCTGGAAATGGCAAAAAATGCTAAAGCAGAAGGAACATTTCAGTAATGCTTAAAGTTCATACTTTATGGCTTTCAGGACTTTATTCTTCTTAATTTTAAAAGCAGCCAATAGTTTTTGTTGTTTGTAGTAACTTTTTTCCTTATCACAACAATGGTGTTTACTTTAGAAAAAAATAAGATGAAGAAAAATTTTAAACACTGTCCACAAATTATTAGTTTTAGTAACATAAATATATGGTGCATCTTTTTTCTGTGCACACCCTATCTATAGTCATGTGTACTTTATGTAGGGGTTTAATATATATATATTTCATATAGACACTGATATATAATTTCTCATTTTTAACTTGACATCATATTTTCATTCTGTAATATTATAAATGATTTTATTTTTTCATGTGTTTTTACCATTAGTGCTAAAGAATTAGGAAATTTGCCACATATTTTTATTTTCCCTACTGTTCATCTTTACTTTCTTATGGTTATGACTGAAAAGTGAAAATTAATGATTATCTCTTTCACTTACCTGAAAAATACATTTACACTTAAACTGTATTTCCCATGTTGGCTTTTACAACCTATGGAATCATGATTAAAAATAATAAGTCAATGTGTTCATGCATCATATTCCTCAGTGGAGCACAAAATAATAAAAAATCAGCATTTGAGACTTCAAAGTCACTCTTACTGTGCACCACTGTCCTCACAATTCATTATCATTCAAAAATATTTCACTGTATCTAATGGGGTTAAAAAAAAAACAATCCTTGGCTGACAGGCATCCACAGCACAAGAGAAAACTTAATTTCAATATTTTATAACACCGTGTTCCAGAATTTGGAATTATTTCCTAGCTTGCTGATCTGGTAGCCTGGTTTCCTCTTGTTTTAAGAGAAGACAATATTCACATGGATGCCAAATGGTTTTGAGATTTGTTCCAAGACTCATTCTGACCAGGACTTTTGCCGAGATACCTCATTCCCTGACGCTGCCAAGTACATACAAACTGCCTGAGTTTGATTTAATAACATCCAAGAGGACATTAGTTTTACATTTCTTACAGAGGTAGTAAGTTCCCCAACTTTTATTTCTCTGATCACTTGGAAATGTGTCCTTTACCTTTGAATGTAGGTAAGAAATATTTCCAATACTGAAAGTAGGAAAGAAAAAATACCAAATGATGTTTATTTTTAATTTATAGACTTTTTTCCTTCAGCATGTAGACTAATGAATAAAATGAGTAATTATCTTTCCAAACACTCCATTCCACCTTTAATTTATACAACACCTAATTGTTATGGCTTCTAAGCTCTATAGAGAAGGAAATAAAAATCATTATAAAAAAGGACTCAGGCCAATCACAGAGCAGCCAAATGTACTGCATTTCCAGACAGGAAAAGATGACTGTATCAAACATGTAGATGATATACAGCCTGGAAAAAAAAACTACACAGATAATTCAACATATACATTACCTATTAATCCTTAACTGCAATAGATGCTTTCCAGGAATTAAGACATAGTGTACTTTGAGGATTCAAAGAGAACCTAGAATATCAATAGCTGCCTAAAATATCAAAGAAGTGCTTCAATAGTTTGATAATTAAAATTTTCATGTTCATAATATTTTTAACTTTACTGACAGTTTAATAGATACAATGATGAGACAAGGGGCCATTAATCATGTGAGATTAAAACGACTGGAAGGAACATAATTGGATAAAAAAAATAAAAGATTTTTAAGGCCGTCCTAGAGAGAAATATCTAAACATACCATGAGATGACGTTAGTACTGCTTCAGAGTGTGATGATACTCCATCATTTCTCCTAAGTGTAAAGACTAGATTAAGGATTCGTAATAGTTCAAAGGGACCTTCCAGAGTCCTTACAGTTATGTCTATGGGCTAAAGCTTCTAACTGCCTTGATAAATTGGAAATCAAAAGCCCTCTTTGATTTTAATGAGTTGTCATCTCATACCTCTTTCCTAGTTTTACAAATGAGGAAACTGAGGCTTAGTGTAATTAAATTACTTTCCTATTATTCACATAGATAAATGAGAATGAGAAATGGGACTTGAACATAAGACTCCTTACTTCTAGCCCTGGGCATGGTCAGTGAGTGAATCAAGCAATTCAATTCCTATATTAACTAACCTATTACTCTTGGTTGTTATTTCCCTACTTTGAGTCTCAAGCATAAAACTGGAAGCTCAAAACCGTGGGATTTCAGTTTCAAAAGAGTCATAACTTCAGCCAAAAATACTTATTGGGCACATATTATGTATCAGGAAATTCAGGAGCACTGGAATTATAGCATTAAACAAGAAGCACATTGCCCATAACTTCATGGAACTTAGTTTTTAGTGGGGAGAAGAGACCAACAGACAGTAAATAAATAAGTAGACAGACAGGTACACAAAATATATTGGTGAATAAGAAGTACTATGTCAATAACTTAAAATTTTGCTGAGGGCTTGAATGGGTAGCTAGTCTAGATTGGGTGGTCAGGGGAAGGCCTCTCTGAGAAAGTGATATTAAAAAATGTCAACCATTTATATATACATTTTATGAATTCTAATATTATCAAATGTAATCCACAAAACAATTGCATTTGGTACATACTTTTGCAGAGATTTTATACAGGAAGAAAGTAAAATGCATAGAACCAAACTGCCCCATCCATGTAGCTAAGGAAGTATCAAGAGTTTTGAACCCAGATTGCACAGCACTCAAAATCAATGCTCTGTTGCTTTTTTTTTCACCAAAATATAAGTGACAGGCAACATTGCATAAGGTTAAGTGTACAAAATGTGGATTCGACACATTTATATATTTCAGTATGATTACTACTGGACACATTTATATATTGCAGTATGATTACTGCCCTAGTCTTAGCTAATATCTCTTATCACATCACATAATTATAATTTCTTTTGTGTGGTGGGAACAATTAAGATATAGTCTCTTAGCAACTTTGACATTTATAATACAGGATTGTTGATTATAATTCTGATCAAAATGACATCTAATAGCAAGAAGGCTCCAGCCATACAAAGATCAGAGAGAAGAACACTGAAGGAAAAGGAAACAGCTGTGCAAAACCCTTGAGGCAGAAATGAACTAGTGGATTTAAGGAACAGAAGAAAAGGCAGTAAAAAAAGGAGAAAAGTTAGCAAGGAAGGGTAATAGGATATGCTTAGATAATACACAGAGGTCCACAGCATGCTGGATTGAATACCTTACCTTTGAAAAGCTTTTTATAGTTTAAGAAGCATTTTCACATAGATTATCTCACACAATTCCCACATTATTATGGGCAGGTGGTTTCTTTTCATGCATGCATAAAGATTAGGAAATGTATGCTTTGAGGTGCAATGATTCATATTAGCTCACAAAACCAACAGTGGAGGGTTTAGGACTCAACCCCAATTCTACCTGACTTTGGGTTTGGTAATCACTTTATAAATGTAATACTGCTTCTGCGATATTATATTAAATAGTGGCAAAAGTCCTTTTCTGATCTAAAATTGTATGGAAATCATTAAGGAAACAGCCAATGCTGGAAACAATAGGAAAAGGTAGTATAACTTAGTTACTTTTTTATCAAACTTAACTCTGCTTCCCCAACTGTCACTATGTATAGATCACTCTGAAACATTCCTTTTAATTCTTAACTTCTGTCTTAATTTGCTTTCTTTCTTTATTCTCCCCTCTCCCCCATAACTCAGGAAGAAATGTGGGGGAAATGTGCACATTTCCATGATTAAGGTCTATGACTAGACAAAAGGAATGTTTCCAACATGCTGAATTTCTATGACTCTAGGCAAAAGCCCATGCAGGCAGAAAAGGCAATTTTACCAATACCATTAAGAACCTATTAGGGGAGGACAGTATTGAAACATGGATTTGAGCCAGGAAAATCCCTTTCCACTCTAAATTCTTATTATTCTAACTCATAAGTCTAACTGAGAGATGGCTAGGACTAAATAATATAGAATCGAGACAAGGGTGATTATATGCTTTGTGATATATAAATCTAAAAATCACAGATAATTTTAGTTTATTCAAAACCACTTATTTTCATCTTCTTCATGATTGGATATGGAAGGAGAAAAATAGCCGGCCTCAAATCACCTAAATTCCAGCTCTAAGAGAGCTGTTTAGAGAGTTAACAAATGGCAAAGTAACCCTTCCTGACATAACATTTATGAGCCAAGAATTGAGAAAAACAGCACAGTTTAGTTGAAAGAGTACTAGTTGAGGAATTAGGAAATTTGGATGATTTCCTGTGAAAGTACTGGGAGATTTGGGGCAAGTTAAACACAAATAAGCAAAACATAAACATGATCATGGGTAGCTGAGAAGACAGGGAGCAGCAAGAAGGTCAGTGTAAAAGAAAAACCACCCATGTTTATTAGCAGTGCCATTTATCCCTTGAGAAAATAGTGATGATTGTGCCATTTGCCACTGATATTTCTCCATATTTCTGTTGCAAGGCGTTTTCCAAAATTTGCTGTGATACATCTAAAGGCACAAATAACAACTTGGAGACGCTGTTTGGCTATTGAAAAACAGAAGCTAGTATAGGCAACAATGCCAGCATCAGTTTTTATTAGAAAATTTATAACTTTTCTATTGAACACAAATATGTTGATAAGAAAAACAAGTCCTTCAACACTGTAACTAAATCATGGTTGGCTTCTTTCAAATATTCCTAAAGCTTCATAGAGTACTATTACTTAACAAAACTTGTACTGTGTTAACTTTCCTTTGTCAAAGAGTGTATGAAAAGGCATGAAGGAAGGTACTGGTAACAAGCTTTCCCAAGATAGAGTAACTTTTAATTGAGCAATTAGTAACTGTGATTTGTTAGTACCAAAGGGCTTTTTTTCAAAATGCAAAATCAAATCCATAGTTTAGAAAAGACAGCAACACATAGTGCTTTTCTACAAATCAGGAGAATAAATTAATATATCAAACATTCACTTTTTGTCTTCACCACACTCTTTGAACTAATAAAACCTAATCTTCACTAAATTGTTAATGACCCAGTATGTTATCTCTTCCTTCCGTAATTGCATATGAAAATTGCTCCTTTGGTATAATGGAATTCTGCCCTTCCCAAGAATGAATCAGGCATGTATTTGTCCAAAACCCTCAAAATTAGTATATCAATCATGCATGGATGAAAATCCTATACATTAGAAAATCATCATTTAAGAGGAAAAGTAATAATCCAACTCACAAGTGGGTCTGTAAGAGATTTTATATTTTCTGAAGTTTTTTGTAGTTTGGTATATTTTTTAATTGTAATAAAAATAAAGTTCATAACCATGATCCTGGATTCCAAAGTGCTACAGCAGCATAGTATCAAGGCTAGCTTTACAGGCAGCCAAAAAAATGGGTAATTAGATAGTTTTATTAGGAGTTACCAAATATTTCACCACCTATGCTTCCCTCCTGACTAAAAAATTCTGGCACCTTAATGCTTTTGTTTTAGGCTGTAAGTTACCTGAGCTAATATGTCAGAGGGGTTTAGAGACTATAACACAACACTAGTAATACAATAAGAAGGATTAATTTACCAGATTAATCCAAAAGTATAAATTGCTAATTTACCAGAAATATAACTGTAGGTAGGTGAATTCTGGAGAAGTGTAGAGACTGTGGGGAAGGGAAGTATGGAAAAGTGAAAACAAGTAAACATTGACTAGGCTAAATTTGGCAGAGATTGAAATTTGGTGACTAGCAACACCTTTGGTTGGTTTTCTTTTTATAAGAGATTCATTATGTAATGTGTTCATTGTAATAATTTCTAACAATGCAGCAAAGTGCAAAAGAATGAAATCCCCAAGGCACTATTTCCCCTCCTAAGTCTGTACCCAGGAGGTACCTGCCATCTTTTGTAGTTTGTAGTATTTCAGCTACTAGACGATTGAATTTATCTGTACAGAATCTTGTTAAGAAAGGACTCTTGCACTTACACAACTGCCTATTGATCATTCTACCTAAATAATTAGCACTATGCACAATTTCTATCCTTTCATAACAGGCAGGAAACCCAAAACCTTGAAAATCAGTAAAAAGCTAAAATCTAGTACTCATATTCTTTTAAATAGGCAGAGTATACAGAGAAACCATGAGCTTCACTGGAGAGCTAAGCAGTCTGTGTCTAAAATGTGTGGGTGTTCAATTAAACAGGGGCATAAACATGACTTGTGTGTAGCTTGGTCGTCTTCTTCAATGTTGGTAATTAAATTGCTTTAGAAATATCCTGGTAATTAAATTGCTTTAGAAATATCCTGATGTTTAAACATCCAGTTACCTCTGATTCAATAAAACTACCAGCACCAGTATTGTAGTAACATAAGAGGATGACTACTTGAAATCAATGTAATACTGTATATCTACTATACTTCAATACAAAAAGTAAGAGGATGATTATAGCAATAGCCTTTTAGGGCAGCTGAGATCATATTAAAATGGCGCAAATGCTCTGTAAGTCAATGGGAAATACAGATATGGAAGATAAAACAATACTTTGTTAGCTACACATAATTATAATTTTGGTTGCCTGTAGAAACAACTCTCAACATATTAAGTGATCATATGCAATTTAATTGAATTTTATATTGCATGCCACCTTTAATCTTTATCGGATAATTAACTGATTGCTTGTATTACAGCTCCCAAAGAAATGTCTGAGTTTTAAATTAAAATATTGTAAAAGTTCACACAAGCTCCTAACATACTAAGAGTATATACAAAGAAAAATAGCCATTTGGTGAAAGTATTAATTACACTATTCTCATATACAAGACACAAAACAATTTAATTTTATTAACCTTCACTGAAATCAGTGTGTCTTTTATTCTTGATATCTAATTGATTATGCACAGTCTTGATTTTATGTTGTAAGAAATATTCAACCACTTAAAAAACATTTAAAAATTTCCAAACAATATATATGTCATAACACAAACTTATCCACAGTCTTAAATATTTATAACCACAAAATATGTGTGTGTATGTGCGTGTGTGGGGGGGGGATGGACTGCTGTTTACAGTGTCTCATGTGGCTATTAAATTTCTCTCTCTTGTTTTCCTCAGAGACACTTAATGTAAAATGGTACATATTTCCCATCATTTCAAATGTAATGGGGACTCTTGGTTATGTTTAAATAAAATAATCATCTCTAAACAATTTAAAAATGAAAACTTGATACCACTATCTGGTGACTTAAAATCGATGAAAATCCAATTACCACTACAATTCAACAAATTCCCTCTGTATAAATCTGGACTGAGGAATTTCACTCAGTGATTCACAAGTAGTTCAAAACCATCCGTTACTTCTGGGAGAAGTACAGCATAGACCAACATGAAGGCAACTTGAGCAAAGAGAATCCCAAACTTAAACACCTGAAAACAGGAGTAACAATTTTCAGCAACACCTGTATTTCTTCTTGAAACACTGAAGAGCCTGAATCTTATCTCCTCTCATAAAAAAGTCTTATCTCCTTTTATAATAGTACTATGATATTACTTTGTGTTCTATTCCTTATTATGTGCCCCCCTTTTTTTACTCCATCTAACAGTAATTGAGTACTATGACAGGACCTACAAGTCACTGAGACTATATTAACAACTGAACTGCAGTTTAGCAGTGGCAACAGTTCCTTCAGATGAAAAGATGATGAGAAAGAAGAAACATATTTTTTAATTAAACTATGTGCAAGCTATTGCAAATACATTGTTTTCAAATGCATTCTAAATAAAGCAATTTGCACACAATATTGTCCTAAAGGAAGGTTGTCGGGGTTTCTAGCCTCTCCCCTGCCAGTCCTGCTCACCGTCAGGACTACTAGCTCTTTCAGTGACCCTCTGAGCCAGCGGAGGGAAAGGAAAGGAGGGAGAGGCACGCCCCGACAAGGCGAAGCAAGGGAGGTAAGAGCCGACTGTCTGCCTGTTCCGCAGTCTCCGCCGTCCCTGGAGACAATCAGACGCGACAGGGAGCTCAGTCAAAGCAGGAACTCGTTTATTGCAGCTCAGAACACGGAATATATAGTGTGTGGTCTCTTCTGATTGGTTACACCTTATGCTAACAAGGCAATCTTCAAATTTCCAATCACGCACAGAGTTGTGCACATGCGCAGTTGTCTCTGATGTAAGCAGCGGACCTAAGTGAGAACACTCAGCGGGAAGCTGTGGCGCAGCAGAAATTCAAAGGGTTCTCAGCGGCCATCTTTGTGGCGCAGCTGAGATCCAAAGGTAGTTCCCCACAGAAGGTAAAATTTCAACTGTGCCACAAACTATGATTTCTCTACTAATGCTTAAACATGTTTGTTTTTAATATGTCTAAGTCTTGGAATTTTCAGTTTTTTCTCTTTACTCCTTCTCTTCTTTCAAAAAAATAATGAGATCTCTCTTTTTCTCCAGTGATTTTTCTACTCAATTTTATGATTGGTACCTACAAATACAGTAGTTTGCTCCTGGATTTAGCATATCTTCACTGAAATTCAAAGAATTATTATCAGCATATATATGGCATATTAACTTCATTTTTAGTCTATGTCTTCATTATTTTGTCTTTTTATATGTAAATATGGCTTCTGGTAAACGTAACAAATACAGAGCACCAAGATACTGAAATACCTTTATGAGATGTTAGTATACCTTTATTTTTTCTCTACTTCTCTACGTTTCTTTTGGATATTTCTGTTTTGGTTCTGTATTAGATTAACTTCACATGTTGTCATCTAATCATATTAAAGGCTCAGACATCGTGAAATGCCATAATATCTAACAGAATAAAGAAAAATGGACCACTTGTAACTCAATACTTGAAGTCAAGAAAGATTGCTATTTTATAAAAATATAATTGTAATGTAGTACATTTTATTGAATCTTTTGAGGGAACAACTTATTAAAAATGGAAATTTCATCTATTGTGCCATGTTTCATCAAAGATGTAAATTATTGTTTTAAAGAATATATATATAATCTAGGATTCATAAATGCCTCATGTTTGTCTCCAAATTAATTATCAATTCAGGGAAAATGCCACAATACAGAGCTCTAGTTAGTACTTTAACCCATTATCTGACATGACTTAATATGGTGGTGGTAAGTAAACACTGAGAGGTATTTTTCCCGTATAGATTAATCTTAATTTTCTCTGCTAGCCAAAAGGAGGCAGGTGAAAGTCAAATATGACCTCTAGCCAACCCCCTGGCCTATCTACAGAAGATCCTCTATTACCTTCATAAGAGATAATCATATGAAATTGAAATGCATGTAACAACACTGAATTTTATCTCCTATCTCAAAGAATGCTAATGCAATGACCAGAAATGGAATAAGTTAAAATTAGCATAATTAATGATAACAGTATGTAGACTAGATAACCAGTAGATAAATCCTAATTTATGACATGATTCATTTCACATTTCTCATATATATTACCCCATCTAAGCAATTTGTGTTCACTTTCTTTTTATTTAAGTACAGTTGAGATACAATCATATATTGGTTTCAAGTACGCAACACAGTGGTGGTTCAACAGTTGCCCACATAATTAAATCCTCAACCCAACTAGAGCAGTTACTGTTTGTCAACATAGGATGATGTTACAGAATCATTGGCTATACTTTCCATGCTGTACTACCATCCCCATGACCAAGTTATATTATGACTGAAAATTTTTGTGCCCCATTATCCCCCTCACCATCCTCAAACACCCATACCAACTCCTCTCTTATGGTAACCACCAGTCACTTCTCAGTGTCTATGAGACTACTGTTATTTTGTTCGTTTTGTCTTGTTTTGCTTTTAGAGTCCACAAATGAGTGAAATCATATATTTATTTTCCTTTTCCTGGCTTATTTTATTTAGCATAATACCCTCTAGTCCATCCATGTTGTCGCAAATGGCAGGATGTCTTTCTTTTTTACAGCTGAATAATATTGCATTGTATATATGTACCACCTCTTCTTTACTCATTCATTTATTGAAGGACACTTTGGTTGCTTCAATATCTTGGGTATTGTAAATAATATGGCAATAAGCATAGAGGTGCATATATCTCTTCAAATCAGGGATTTTAGTTTCTTCAGGTAAATTTCTAGAAGTGGAATTACTTGGTTGTGTGGTATTTCTATATTTTAGTTTTTGGAGGGACCTCCATACTGCTTTTCACAGCAGCTGCACCAACTGACATTCCCACCAAGAGTGTAGGAGTGTTCCCTTTTCTCCACATCCTCACCAATATTTCTTATGTTTTGTATTTTGGATAGTGGCCATCCTAACAGGTGTGATGTAATATCCCACTGTGGTTTTGATTTGCATTTCCCTGATGATTGGTAATGTGGAGCATCTTTTCATATACCTGTTGGCAACCTGTATGCCCTCTTTGGAAAAATGTTTACGTCCTCTGCTCATTTTTTAATCAGGTTATTTTTTTCTTTTTGGTGTTGACTCATATGAGTTCTTTTTGTATTTTGATGTTAACCCCTTATTGGATAAATCATTTATGATACATTATCCCAAACTGTAGTTTGCCTCTTTGGTCTGTTGATGATGTCCTTTGCTGAACAGAAGATTTTTAGTTTGATGTAGTTCCACTGGTTCATTTTTTATTTTGTTTCCCCTGCCCGAGGAGATGTGTCCAGAAAAATTGGCTCATGCCTATGTTCAAGAGATATTTGCCTATGTTTTCTTCTAAGAGTCTTATGATTTCATGTCTTACATTGAGGTCTTTAATCCATTTTGAGTTTACTTTGTGTATGAAATTATACAGTAACCCAGTTTCATTCTGTTGCATGTAGCTGTCCAGTTTTCCCTACACCAGTTATTGAAGAGACTGTCTTTTCTTTATTGTATATTCATGGCCATTTTATCATATATTAGTTGAGCATACCTGCATAGATTTATATCAGAGCTCTTTTCTGTTCTATTGATCTATGGGTCTGTTCTTGGACCAGTACTATACTGTTGTAATCACTGTAGGTTTGTGGCATAGATTGAAGTCTGGGAACATAATCCCCCCAGCTTTGTTCTTTCTCAGGACTGCTTTGGCAATTTGGGGTCTTTTGTAGTTCCATATGAATTTTAAGATTATTTGCTCTAGTTCATTAAAAAATGCTGGTGGTATTTTGATAAGAATTGCATTGAATCTATAAATTTTTTTGGGCAAGATGGCCATTTGGGCAATATTAATTATTCCTATACATGAGCATGGAATAGATTTCCATTTATTTGTGTTTTCTTTAAATTCTCTCAGGAGTGTCTTGTAATTTTCAGAGTATAGGTCTTTCACCTCCTTGGTTAGGTTTATCACTAGGTTTTTTTTGATGCAACTGTAAATGGAATTGTTTTCCTGATTTCTCTTTCTGTTAGTTCACTGGTAGTGTATAGGAATGCAACAGATTTCTGTGTATTCATTTTGTACCCTGTAAGTTTTCTGAATTCAGTTATTAGTTCTAATAATTTTATGGTGGAGTCTTTAGGGATTTTTACATACAGTATCATGTCATTTGCAAATAGTGACAGTTTTACTTCTTCCTTACCAATTTGGATGACTTTTATCTCTTAATCTTTTCTGACTGCTGTGGCTAGGAAATCCAATACTATGATGAATAAAAGTGGAAAGAGTGGACATCCCAGTCTTGTTCCTGATCTTAGAGGAAAATCTTGCAGAATTTGCCATTGAATATAATATTAGCTGTGGGTTTGTCATTTATGGCTTTTATTATGTTGAGGTATATTCCCTCTGTACCCATTTTGTTAAGAGTTTTTGTCATGAATAGATATTGAATTTTGTCATACGCTTTTTCAGACTCTAAGGAGGTGATCATGTGGTTTTTATCCTTTTTGTTAATGTGTATATCACATTTATTGATTTATGTATATTACACCATTCTTGCATCCCTGGAATACATCCTTCTTTGTCATGGTGAATGATACTTTTGATGTATTTTTTTACTTCAGTTTATTAATAATTTGTTGAGGATTTTTGTATCTATGTTCATCATCCAAGAAATGCAAATTAAAACCACAATGAGATATCACCTCACACCAGTAAGGATGGCCACCATCCAAAACACAAACAACAAATATTGGCGAGGATGTGGGGAAAGGGGAACCCTCCTACACTGCTAGTGGGATTTGCAAATTAGTTCAACCATTGTGGAAAGCAGTATGGAGGTTCCTCAAAAAACTCAAAATAGAAATACCATTTGACCCAGGAATCCCACTCCTAGGAATTTACCCTAAAACTGCAGCAGCCCAGTTTCAAAAAGACAGATGCACCCCTATGTTTATCGCAGCACTATTTACAATAGCCAAGAAATGGAAGCAACCTAAATGTCCATCAGCAGATGAATGGATAAAGAAGATGTGGTACATATACACAATGGAATATTATTCAGCCATAAGAAGAAAAGAAATCCTACCATTTGCAACAACATGGATGGAGCTAAAGGGTATTATGCTCAGTGAAATAAGCCAAGACGAAAAAGACAAACATCAAATGATTTCGCTCATATGTGGAGCATAAGAGCAAAGAAAAAAAAATCTGAAAGAACAAAACAGCAGCAGACTCACAGAACCCAAGAATGGACTAACAGTTACCAAAGGGAAAGGGACTGGGGAGGATGCGTGGGAAGGGAGGGACAAGGGGGAAAAAGGGGCATTACGATTAGCAGACACAATGTTGCGTGGGCAAGGGGAGGGCTGTACAACTCAGAGAAGACAAGTAGTGATTCTACAACATCTCACTACGCTGATGGACAGTGACTGTAATGGTGTTGGTAGGGGGACCTTATCAACTGGGAGTTTAATAACGATAATTTTGCACATGCAATCTTAGATTAATGATACCAAAAGAAAAGATATTTATCAAGCACTGACCATGTGTCAGTGTGGGTTAAATTGAAATTCTCAACCAGAATTCCTTCTGGCCTTGACAGTGCCCATTATAAATACACATAAGAGCCTGTTTGCACATCAATGGGATGTTTATCAGTGGCAGAGCCACTAGTCAGTCAAGGCAGTTCTGGCCCTGGGAGTAGGTGGAGAGGCTGTCCTCTCCTGAGTTCATGAATGGCAGGTGACTGTCATTCATCAGGGACCTGCTCACAGAGTTCTGCCCGGGACAAGGGGTGGGGGTATGTGGAGCAAGTTTTGGCAGAAGAGGGAGAGCTTGGTTGCAGAGCCAAGGGAGAGGGGGTGGAGCACACAGAGAGAGAGAGAGAGAGAGAGAAAGAGAAAGAGAGAGATGGCCGAGCAGCCAGGATTTGGAGCAATGAGAGACTGAGCCATGATAATAAAAATCTCTTCAATCCCCAACCTCCCACCCTTGTTTTCCTTGGCTCTCATCAGGTTCATAGCAACCTTGCACACAGTGAGGAACCCCCTTCCTCCCAGAGCTACAGTCACATACTGTTTCAGGTGCTGGGAATCTAGCAGTAAGCAAAAGAGGAAAAAACAAAACAAAAGAAAACAAAACTGCCCTCAATGGAGCTTACATTCTACTCATATAGTTCCTAAAAAGTAATAAGAATATATACCAAGGAAATGGTTTCACTAAAATTGAATCAAGTTCACTCTTTCAATTTTCTCAGGAAAAATTGTTATTTTTCAATGTTAAGTATGTGTTATTGTAGCATTGCAATAAAAGACACATGGAAGTAGCTTGTGTATGCCATGTAATGATGGTATCTGACAAGACATATGACTGTAAAAGTCCCCTTTTCGTTGAGTAAGTTCTGATAAAGGAGGACTCTAAAAAGTTCAGTATTTGAGATTGCCCTATGTAACTTACAATAAGGCATGGAGTCCTATTTGTTATTCATACTTAACTGGAAATTCTTCTTTTTAACCCCTGAAGATAGATTATCACAGTCAGGAGTGTTCTTAATGTTGGGATAAATTATTTTCCCTTTCTTCTTTATCTCATCCAATTGTGAATTTGACATCCTTCACTCTAACATTACCCTTAATATAAATTCATCCACTTTCTTTTTCTTGTAGACACACTTTTCAGTTCAATTGTATATGAGTGTATATGGTAAACTATACTGATCACAGTGCACAGCATACTGGTATTTTCAATTTGGTTTAAAACAACTAGAAGGGAAAGAGAATAAAATCCCCCAATCCACTTAAAGCTCACATTCTCTACATCCTCCAAATGAGGAGACTTCAACTCCAAGACTAGTTTGATTTCCCAGAGAGTCATTTCAGGTATCAATATACCTATTCTTACCTGTCTTTAACATTCTAGTATTAGGAGTATTAAATATTCTGCTTTCCTTCTGGTTATTGCTCCCAACCACCAGTCCAAACCACTTACCAAAAAAAATTAAATAATTTTTTTAAAGCATGGATGTCCATATATCTATATAAAGGAATAACTTCAAGTTCTTCATCCATATTATCAGCTTTGGGATCTTGGGTTAGTCACTTAACTACCAATTCTTTAACATCATGGTCCCAGTTAATAAAAGCACAGAGAGAAGAAATAGAGGTTACTATAGAGCTTACTGTTTCCAGTTGGCAAATTTTAAGAGAAATCATACTAAACAAAGGAACTTATAGAGAAAATAAATGCTCTCTGCCATTCAGAAACAATGAACAGCACACTCACAAAACTATAGAAGTGTACTGAAGTCTGCAGACCACTCAGTTATAAATCCCTTTTCTAATGACTTTCCTTCCTTTGATTTTGTACAAGTAAGTAACAGAATACAGATTTTCCATTAATGGATGCTGCAAAGTAATACTGGGTTTTCAAACACATAGTTTTAAATATAGAGAGTAATCAGTAACTGAGTTAATGCAGATTTTTAATGCTCTATGTATACCTATTTAAGAGCATGAACATTTAAATTAAAAGTACAAAACAAAACAATAAATGAAACAACGTAATAGAAAAATAAGCAGATCTTCAGAAGAGATTTCTAGATCCACTAGAGGTTTTTTGTTTCTTGCACTGCTCTGAATCCTCAAATTTCCAAGGCTATTTGGTCAATATTTATACTAGTGGGTAGAATAATCATTTATCATTCAATCCATTAAGCTACCCTTGGGCATTTTCCCTTATTAAAACGGAGAACCATAAGGTTTTGTTTCATCTCGTTATAAAATTTGGAGGCTACTTTGAGTACTACTTCTTAAGTATTAAATTGTTTTAAAAACTCAGTTGGGATTTGGCAAACAGTTTGTCTGTTCTTCAAAAAGCTAAACAGAGAACTACAACATAACCAAGCAATTTGACTCTAGATATATACCCAAGAGAAGAGACAACATAAGTTCACACAAAAACTTGCACACAAATGTTCATAGCAGAATTATTCATAATAATCCAAAAGTAGAGAAAACCAAATATCCATCAACTGATGAAAGGAACCTCCATGCAATGAATATCATTTGACATTAAAAAGGAATGAACTACTGATACATGCTATAACATGGATGAACCTTGAAAACATCTCACATTGTTTGATGCAATTTATATGAAACGTCCAGGATAGGAAAAGTTATAGAGAAATAAAGTATATTTGTGGTTGCCAAGTACTGAGGGGAGGAGGAAATGGAAAATGATTATAGTGACTACAGAGTTTCTTATGAAAATGTTCTGGAATCAGTGGTGATGGATGTACAGCTTTGTAAATATACTAAAAAGCTACTGAATTGTATACTTCAAAAAGGTGGATTTTGTGGTAGGTAAATTTTATCTCGGCATAAAAATATTATGCCATTGAAAAGCACAACTTACAAAACTCAATTTGTTCCTCTATTTATTAGCTCTGTGGACTTAGGCAAATTATTGTGCTTGTCTGAGCTTTGAGTTCTGTTATCTGTATAATGGGGATAAGTAATATCAAACATTCAAAGTTATTGTAAGTGATAAAATATAAACATAAAATGTGAAAATCCTGAGATGCACTAAATACTTAATAAATGGAGTTATTATTATTGTTATTGTCATTATTAATATTATTTTAAAACCAAAGGTTAGAAAAGAACTCAGAAATTTCAACTCCCTTGATTAATTAATATATATAATGACTATAATATATATATTATATATATGACTGCAAAACGATAAAAATAAAGGCACCCATATACACATGTGCATTGCACACATACTCTTTGAGGCAATGACTTTTTACCTGATTTCTCCTCAAACATCTGATAACCCCTCCCTCTTCTTATTCTTGGCTAATGTTCTTGTTTCTTGTTTTACTGAAATAACTAGGGAAGAGATTGTCTTCATTTTTCCCTACTGCACTAACTATTCTATTTTCCCTATAATGCATATATGTTGTCTTGTACTTGTCATAATTGAATGACTCTACTTTTTCACTGAATCTTACCTAGTAATTCTTGCTTTCTCATCTAAATCAACAAACACAGTTTGGTATTTACCATCTATAGAAATATTTCCTCTGTTGGGAAAGTCAGTCATTGTAGCTTGTATGGTCATATAAGAGTAGCCTTGGGGAAATGGCGGAAAAAAAATGGTGGCATGAGAAGTGAGGCAGAAATCTCCTCCCAAAAAACACATATAATACAAAAATAAAACAAATACAACTAAGCCTAAAAGAGTGACCAGAAATAAGATTGCACCAGCCAGCATACATCTGGGAAAAGAGAATAGCTCATGGAAAAGGATAAAGTAACAAAGCGGTGACCCGGTGGGACCTGAGCCCTCCCCCCACCCCAGTTCACTGGTGGGAGGAAGAGAAACAGAGCGTGGAGGGAGTTGAATCCCAGGATTGCTAAATACCCACCCCTAGAGATCTACTTCAGGAACACAAACCCACATTGCATAGTGCTCTGGAGATTAGAGGGTTTGGAAAGGAAAGTCAGGTGGAAGACAGGGAGAGACTGATAGACTTGTGAAGAACAGGCAACCAGCTGCTCTGGGACAAAAGAAAGGCATGTACTTTGAAAGACTTCCCAAGAGTGAAAGGACTGCTAAAGGGGCAAGGATTACACAGAGCTTGCTGCTCAGGAGAAGGAACAGGAGGACAAAATCATCCTGTAACACTCATCCCAGCAGGTCAGAAACTTTAAGGAGCTTCAAATGCTCCATCCCCCTGGCTGGCAACACAGCCCTGAGACCCCACACCATGAGAAGCACCCTGCCACTCCTTACTCCCAGCTGGCACCTGTGCACAAACCTCCTGACCCCACCATCACTGCAGGACAGCCGGAGAGCAGTCCAACCTACGGCAGCTTAGGGGCTTAACACAGAAGCTGATCCCTGTGGCCAGGAACCAGGAAAGACCTCTGTCCTCCTGGCAGGCACAGACGTGGCTCGCCTGTGACCCCCACCATCACTCCGGGATTATGAAAAGGCAGAAGATCACCTATAAAGTAAACCCATCAGGCTATCATCAGACTTTTCAGCAGAAACCTTACAGGCAGGAAGTAAGTGGCATGATATATTCAATGCAATGAAACAGAAGGGCCTCGAACCAAGAATACCCAGCAAGATTATCATTTAAATTTGAAGGAGGGATTAAACAATTTCTAGATAAGCAAAAGTTGAGGGAAATTACCTTCCACAAACCAACTCTAAAGTGTATTTTAAAGGGACTGCTCTAGATGGAAGTGCTCCTAAGGCTAAATAACTGTCGCCAGAGAAAATAAAACCACAATTAAGGAAGTAGACCAATTAATTACTAACCAAATGCAAAATTAAATAAAATACCACAAAGTCAGACAAGGGATAAATAAAAAGTATAGATTATGACACCTAATATATAAAGAGTGGAGGAGGAAGAAAAGGGAGAAAAAAAAAGAATCTTTAGATTGTGTTTAAAATAGCATAATAAGTGAGTTAAGTTAGACTGTTAGTAAAGAAGCTATCCTTGATTATTTTGCTAACCATGAATTTAAAGCCTGCAATGGAAAAAAGCACATATGTATCAATAATCACTCTAAATGTAAATGGACAGAATGCACCAATCAAAAGACACAGAGTTACAAAATGGATAAAAAAACTATGATCCATCTATATGCAGCCTACAAGAGACTCACTTCAAATCCAAAGACATGCATAGACTAAAAGTGAAGAGATGGAAAAAGATATTTCATGCAGCTAATAGGGAGAAAAAAGCAGGAGTTGCAATACTTGTATCAGATAAAATAAACTTCAAAACAAAGAAAATAACAAAAGACAAAGAAGGACATTATATAATGATAAAGCAGTCAGTACAAGAAGAGGATATAACCACTAAAATATCTGTGCACCCAACACAGGAGGACCCAAATATGTGCAACAAACACTAACAGAATTAAAGAAGGAAATAGAATGCAAGGCATTCATTCGAGGAGACTTCAACACACCACTCACTCCAAAGGACAGATCAACCAGACAGAAAATAAGTAAGGAGACAGAAGCACTAAACAACACATTAGAACAGATGGACCAAACAGACATCTACAGAACACACCACCCAAAAGCAACAGGATACACATTCTTCTCAAGTGCACGTGGAACATTTTCTAGAATAGATCACATACTAGGCCACAAAAAGAAACTCAGTAAATTCAAAAAGTTTGAAATTGTACTAACTTCTCAGATCACAAAGGTATGAAACTAGAAATAAATTGTGCAGAGAAAATAAAAAGTCCCACAAACACATAGAGGCTTCACAACATGCTCCTAAATAATCAATGGTTCAATGACCAACTAAAAACAGATATCAAGCAATATATGGAGACAAATGACAACAATAATTCAACACAACAAAACCTGTGGGACATAGCAAAGGCCATGCTAAGAGGGAAGTATACTGCAATACAGGCCTACCTCAGGAAAGAAGAACAATCCCAAATGAACCGTCTAAACTCACGATTAATGAAACTAGAAAAAGAAGAACAAATGAGGCCCTAAGTCAGTAGACATCAGGACATAATAAAGATAAGAGCAGAAATAAATGAAATCAAGAAGAATAAAACAATAGAAAGAATCAATGAAAGCAGGAGCTGGTTCTTCGAGAAAATAAACAAAATAGAGAAAGCCCCAGCCAGACTTATTAAGAGAGAAAGAGAACTGGCACACATAAACAGAATCAGAAATGAGAAAGCAAAAATCACTACAGACACCACATAAATACAAAGAATTATTAGAGAATACTATGAAAAATTATATGCTAATAAACTAGATAATCTAGAAGAAATGGAGAACTTTCTAGAAAAATACAACCATCCAAGACTGATCCAGGAAGAAACAGAAAATCTGAACAGACCAACTTCATTGAAATTGAATTGGTAATCAAAAAACTAATCAAGAGCAAAACCCCCGGGCCAGATGGATTCATCACTGAATTTTATCAGACATATAGAGAAGATATAATACCCATTCTCATTAAAGTTTTCAAAGAGTGGATGAGGAGGGAATACTTACAAACTCATTCTATAAAGCCAGCATTACTCTAATATGAAAACCAAGCAAAGACACCACAAAAAAAGAAAATTACAGACCAATATCCCTGATGGACATAGATGCAAAAATACTCAACAAAATATTGGCAAACTGAATTCAAAAATACATCAAAAAGATCATACATCATGATCTAGCGGAATTTCTTTCAGGGATGCAAGGATAGTGCAATATTCAAAAATCCATCAATTCACCCACTATATCAACAAAACGACAAAAATCACATGATCATCTCCATAGATGATGAAAAAGCATTCAACAGAATTCAACATACATTCATGGTAAAAACTCTCAACAAAATGGGTATAGAGGGCGAGTACCTCAACATAATAAAGGCCATATATGACAAACCCACAGCCAATATCATACCTAACAGTAAAGAGCTGAAAGCTTTTCCTCTAAAATCAGGAACAAGACAAGGATGCCCACTCTCCCCACTTTTATTCCACATAGTACTGGGGGTCCTGGCCGGAGCAATCAAGCAACACAAAGAAATAAAAGACATCCAGATCATCAAGGAACAAGTTAAACTATCACTGTTTGCAGATGACATGTTACTGTACATAAATTAAAAAAAAAAGAATCCATTCCAAACCTACTAGAACTAATATCTGAATTCAGTCAAGTTGCAGGATACAAAATTAATACACAGAAATCTGTTGCATTCCTATACACTAACAAAGAACTAGCAGAAAGAGAAATCAGGAAAACAATTTCATTCACAACTGCATCAAAAAGAATAAAGTACCTAGGAATAAACCTAACCAAGTAAGTGAAAGACCTATCCTGGAAAACTACAAGACACTCTAGAGAGAAATTAAAGAAGACACCAATAAACGGAAATACATGCCATGCTCTTGGGTAGGAAGATTTAATATTGTTAAAATGACCATCCTGCCAAAAGCAATCTACAGATTCAATGCAATCCCTACCAAAATACCAACAGAATTCCAACACACTAGAACAAATAGTTCTAAAATTCATATGGAACCACAAAAGACCCAGAATAGCGAAAACAATCCTTAGGAGGAAGAATAAAGCAGGGAGGGATCTCGCTCACCAACTTCGGCTCTACAGTAATCAAGCCACAGTAATCAAGACAATTTGGTACTGGCACAAAAACAGACCCATATAGATCAATCCAATAGAATAGCAAGTCCAGATATAAACCCACACACATATGGCCAATTGATATACGATAAAGGAGCGATCAATACACAGTGGAGAAATGACAGCCTCTTCAACAACTGGTATTGGCAAACTGGACAGCTGTATGTAAGAGAATGAAACTGGATTACTGTCTAACTCCATATACAAAAGTAAACTCGAAATCGATCAAAGACCTGAATGTAAGTGATGAAAGCATAAAACTCTTAAAAGAAAACTGGCAAGACTCTCTTGAATATAAACATGAGCAACTTTTTCATGAACATGTCTCCTCAGGCAAGGGAAACAAAAGCAAAAATGAACAAATAGTACTACATCAAACTAAAAAGCTTCTGTACAGTAAAGGACACCATCAGTAGAACAAAAAGGAATCCAACAGCATGGGAGAATATATTCATAAATGACATACTTGATAAGGGGTTAACATCCAAAATATATAAAGAACTCACATGCTTCAACACCCAAAAGCAAATAACCCGATTAAAAAGTGGGTAGAGTGCCTGAACAGACACTTCTCCAAAGAAGAAATTCATATGTCCAACAGGACATGAAAAGATGCTTCACATCGCTAATCATCAGGGAAATGCAGATTAAAACCACAATGAGATATCACCTCACAGTAGTTAGGATGGCCAACATCCAAAAGACAAACAACAAATGCTGGTGAGGATATGGAGAAAGGGGAACCCTCCTACACTGCTGATGGGAATGTAAATTAGTTCAACCATTGTGGAAAGCAATATGGTGGTTCCTCAAAAAAAGTAAAAATAGAAATACCATTTGACCCAGGAATTCCACTCCTAGGAATTTACCTTAAGAATGCAGGAGTCCAGTTTGAAAAAGACATATGCACCCCTATGTTTATTGCAGCACTATTTACAGTAGCCAAGAAATGGAAGCAACCTAAATGTGCATCAGTAGATGAATGATTAAAGAAGATGTGGTACATATACACAATGGAATATTATTCAGCCATAAGAAGAAAGCAAATCCTGCCATTTGCAACAACATGGATGGAGCTAGAGGGTATTATGCTCAGTAAAATAAGCCAAGCGGAAAAAGACAAGTATCAATGATTTCACTCATCTGTGGAGCATAAGAACAAAGGAAAAAACTGAAAGAACAAAACAGCAGCAGACTCACAGGAACCAAGAATGGACTAATAGTTACCAAAGGGAAAGGGACTGGGGAGGATGGGTGGGAAGGGAGGGACAAGGGGGAAAAAGGGGCATTATGATTAGCAAACATAATGTAAGGAGGGGCACGGGGAGGGCTGTACAACACAGAGAAGACAAGTAGTGATTCTATAGCATCTCACTACGCTGATGGACAGTGACTGTAATGGGGTATGTGGTGGGGACTTGATAATAGGGGGCAATGTAGTTACCACAATGTTGCTCATGTGAAACCTTCATAAGATTGTATATCAATGATACCTTAATAAAAAAAAAAAGAGTATCCTTGGGCCTGGATCATTTCCTTGCGAAGACATAAAGGGCCCTCACAGCCTGTGCTGGATATACCTTGTTACCTAGAAATTTCTTTCCCTATTCAGGACTTGGTATGTTGTTCTTTCTGCTTAAGTATGCATCACTGGGCACCTAGCCAGCCCCACTTCTCTATCTGTTCCAAGTGGAGAGAGAACAGTGTTCTTCCACTGTAGCACAAAGTAGGGTTTTGTAGGCACACCACCCATGTTGGCTGTGGGGTGGATCTGTTGGCCATGAAAGACCAATGCATTTCAAGGGCTTGGATCTTGTGCACTCTCTCCTCTTGCTTCAAGTAAACACTGCACCGCTTGAGCCTTGCGTGCATGTTGTCTGTCCTTAGTGATCTTAATTTACACACTGGTCTTTTCTTTAGGTGGCACTTACAGGTTATATAATACAACTTTTAACCTTGGATGCACTCATGCTATATTCTTCCATGTGGCACAGACTGACCACCTAATGAAAAGTGTGAATCACCCTCCCTTGGTTCCAGAATGCAGAGCTACAATCTTTATTGAGAGGAATCTCTCCATAAAATTAACTGCTCTACACATATGCCTCTGTTTCATTTGAGAAGTTGCTGTTTAAAAATGACCTTCAGATCAGTTACTAGAGGAAATGACAAAACCAGCTAAGATGCAGTGACATAATCAATATGATCATAAGGTTTGAACATATCAATCATCTAATGAATACTAACACATAAAAGTTCAAATATTGGAAGTTTATGATATGTCAGTTACTATAGCAAGCATTTGGCATGAAACATTTTCATTAATACTCTTATTAATCCTATAAGTAGGGCATTGTGACTGATGCCATTTTACAGACGATGGTAACAATGCATATCAGATATTATTTATATGCCCAAGACCACACAGCTATTAAGAGGCGGTGCTGGAATTTGAACCCAAGCAATATGTCTTCAGTTTAACAACTATTACCCTATATTGTGAATGCATAACAACTTTTCCTTAACACTTCTCATTGTTCTTGCTGAGCTTAGAATTCAAGCAGATTGTGCTGAGCCAAATATAGCTCACCTCTGCCACCCAGTCAGTTCTCGATACCACATACTAAATTAGGAGCTTCTTCCACAATTAAGATATAAGTCAAACTTTATTAACTGACCAACTAAGATACTAATTAAGGGTCATAGGATTGAAGGCCTTAGAGAATACTTAGAAGTGCTGACAGCAGATGTGAAAGCAAGCAGGAATTTAAAAGTTAGTAAAATTCTTCCTCTTTTGCTCTGAGTTCAAAACAAGAATTCTATGACACAGATCCAAGTGATAAGGTTTCATGACTTTCCCACAAAATATTATTCAAAGTATTGTTTAAATAATTCAGATTCATATATATTAAGAGCTGAGTACACAGATTCAAAAGGCGTAATTTTTAATTCTCAAGATGACCTGTCGTCACTGGAACCTCAATAAGTTTTTATAAATGAGCTTCATGTTTTCTTCAACTTTAGTGAAACAAATGCCAGCACAGATCACTATGGAAATAAATTCAATTTAGGGTAAATATCCTAACAAAAAACAAAGGTAAGGTACTTGAAAATTTGTAGTAGAGACTGTTGTTTGTGTAAAACCAGTTGTATTTTAGAACATTTGGGTATATAGGAGCTATAGATATTCATTCAATATGTAAATCTAAAACATGATTATTGATTAGAAAATGAAGCACCTTCTAATTCAGATAAATATTTATAAAGCAGCTTATAGCTTAAAATGGCTGCTAAAGGAAGTCTGTTAACAGGAACTAATAACTTTTGAAGTGCATGGGGTTTGTTTATAAAAGCACTCTTTGGGTAGTATGAAGCCAGAAGTACATCTTTTCTTTCCTCTCTGTAATTTGAAATATACCGAGCAGTTTTGATTTTAGCACAAAATACTCCATTACTTCTCTGCAATCAAAAAGATATTTTCAACAAAATGCTTTTTTGTGATCACCCTTTTATGGAAAGGTTATTTTGCACTGCAGTACAAAACCTCGCTATGTACAGTACACTGCTCTCATCCTGTCTGCACAACAGTTTGGAGACTTCTAATGACTCAGGTGTTGTAGGCAAGTGTTCCCGTGTTCAGCAGCAGCACTCCATAATGTCAGCATGATTCTAGCATTTTCATTTTAATGAATAAGATTGTAAGTCTTCAGTATAACTTACTTATACAGAGTTTTCAGTAAATTGTTTGAGGGTATCCGTTCTGCTTTAGCTGTTCCTTTCAAGAGATTTCACACACACTGATATCACTGTTTTATACCTATAACTAGATTCTTCTTCATTATAAGAATATTACCTAAGCAATAGAATATAATTATTATGTGAATTCTAGAGGACCTATGTGTTTTTTTAAGAGATAAGAAAAATGAATTCGCATCTACTTTCTTTCATAGAGGAAACAAATGGATTGGTGGAAGTGTTTACATTTGCACATTGTATTTGGTTCGACCCATAAAGAAAAATCAGAATGTTTAAAACAGGTCTTGAAGTACATAGTAAACACAAGTTTCAAAAGCCTGTCAAGTCCTAGTATTATGAAACAAAACATAAAATTTGAGTTCCATAAAATGAACATCACACTAAGGTGCACAGTAAGTATAACAAAAATGTCCTTCTGATATCCCTAGACACTTGTTCATCCTAAATACTAAACTCTTAACTACAGAGTATATAATTGATGCCATATTCACAGATTTTTAAGATTTTTTAATGGACATAAGAAAATTTGGAAAAATGTCTACAGAAGGAGAAAATCACTTTGTTGAGTTGAAAAGTATGTTCACATTTATAAACTGCAAATTTTATCTTCCATTGGCATAAAGCATTGTGAATCCATCTCTTTAAAAGAAAAGTTAGGGGTCAGAGTTATTAAGAAATTTTAATAAAAAGTCTTGTGAAACTTTGTACACTTTGACCAACATCACCAAATTTGAATATATTCTTGAGATCTAATGTACTGCATGGTGATTACAGTGAACAATATTGTATACTTGAAATCTGCTAAAAAGGTATATCTTATATTAAGTCTTCAATACACACACAAGAAAATGATATCTATATCCATGTGGAGGTGATAGATATATTTAATTAGTTTGATTGTGGTGATTACTTCAATATGTATATGTATCAAAAGGTCAAGTTGTATACCTTAATCATATACACTGTTCATGTGTCAACTATACATCAATCTTGCTGTTAAAGAATCTTGTGAGAGAAAAGGAATACATTGTCTGGTTGCCCTGTCATGCCTAAGAGATGGATGTATCATAGGATAACAATACCTCTTTGGGGTTTGATTGCTTTTTCATTAGGATTATATTGCATCAACCAAGAAAACCAATGTCAAAAATTGTTAGTAATGGTACTACTTCATGATTCCTTTTAAGGAAAAGCATAAGGATGAAAACATGGTGAATTTTATTTTTGTAGAGACTTTACAACACAAAATATTACATGTGTACAAAATAAGTTAAAATTTTGGAGTTTTGCTTTATTCATTATTTTCTTGGTTAACGGCTTTTCTTTCTGTAAGTTATAAATATACTTCACTATTGAGAATTATATTGAATACAATTCTAGTTATTATGATTAGAACAGTTAAATTTAACTTTACCTTTTTATTAGAAAACTAATTGTTAACATAGGTAATTAAAAATATACATGGAACATGTTCAATTTATATTCCCTTGCTATTTAATTGTATTTCTAGCTCTTCTTGAATTCAATATCAAACAGGACCATAATCTAATCTGGGATAGAAGCATCATCACAATATGAGTTTCCTCAATGTCTCTCTTACCAGTTTCAAAATTTATCTGTATATCTACCATCTTTTTCCTTCCTGTAACAGAGGAAACATTTGGTCTCTTTTTTCCCTAAGGCCCTATATTCCTTCTTCCCTTCCCTCACCTCAGGTTTTTCGTTCATTTATTTTCAATTTCTCACTTGACACCAAATCTTTTCCCTCATTATTAAATCAATTCAAGATGTCCCCATTGAAAGGAAAAAAAAAAGTCCATAAATCCTGATAACCCCTGAAGTTGCAATGCCTTTTTCAATTCTTTTCACTTAAAAATTCTTAAAAGAATAATCTATCTGTACTTCCAAAACCTTATTACCCAAACGATTCTATAAATCCTTCCCATGCCACTCTAACTAAAGGTCACTCAAAAGTCACTAGTCAAAAAACCTAATAGCCTTTTCTCTTTCTTCTCTTAGTTCTCTATGTCACTTAACTTGTTTAACCTACTTGACTCCTTTCTGGCTGTGGCAATTCTGTATGCTCTCCTAGCTCTCCTTTTTGGCCTCTGATCGTTCCTTCTCAGTCTCATGGACCTGTGCAGCCTGCTTTTCTGGTACCATATCTTCTTCTTATGAAAGCATGCTGCATCCTGGAATTTTTTTCTCAGCTCTCCTCTTACACATAACAAAGATATAAACTGAAATTCTCCATACCAAGCATGATTCACAGATGATTTTTTGATCAACATTAAAATTGAGCATGTGTTGTCTAGTTTACCATTGTGTTATAGCTGACCTATTTTACATACTTATTTTTACCAGCCAGTCTCAAATATTCTGTTTCACATCTTTAGTTTTATATCCGCTCTTGAGTTCTAAGTCTACATTTTTAACTCTGCTACCCATTTCCATTTCTATATCCTTTTAGCGTCCAAAAGTCCATTTCTAAACACCAGACTAACTTCTCCTCTCTCACACTCTTCTTCCTAATTTTACTTATTTATGCTGATAGTAATATCTTTCCATTTCATAACTTCCCATTGATTCAGGCTTGAAACTTCAGTGCCATTTTGATTCCTTCCTTGCCACACAAAACCAATTATTCTTCAAGTCCTGTGGTTCTAGCTCCATAATATATTTTTGCATTGATCCCTCTTCTTCATTCCCAGAAAAGGTACCCTATGTTAGGTCCTTACTGCCTCTCCTGTAGATAACTGAAATAGCTTCCCTATGAAGTAAATTGTGCCATATGAAAAGCATTTGAAGGAATATTGGGTGAAAGCAAAGTAGGTGGCCTTAGAAGCTACTTTAAATATCTGAAAAGCCGTCCTGGAGAAAAGTTACTAAAATTATTTTGTATGTTCTTCAAGAAAGGTAGGACCCCAGTGGCAAAAGATGTATAGATGAGTTTGGGGCCAATATAAAGAAGCTTTTTACTAATATTTACTTAAGAAAGTAAACTCTCTTTTATTCCAAGTTTGAGCCCAGGCTGGAAGAAAACAAGTCAAAGATGCTATAGAAGAGATTCTATAACTTTTAAGGTCCCTTCTTTTCAAAGTCTATGATTTTAAGATCTATAAATCGATAAGACTGTCAGATGTGTATATACAAATTACCAGTAAAGATTTTAGGATGATATTTTTTCATTGTTTAAACTGCCAATGAATATAGAGGCCATGAATCAACTTCTTTGAAGATTCAGTTGTTTTGATAAGTCTTTCTAAAGAAGGTGCAGTAGTTAAAAGAGTTTTCAGGCACTGGGAAATTGGGTAGAAACTGCTCAAATAGGGTAACAGTAGCATTTTCTTCTTATATATATATATTGTAACATATATTTTTAAATGTTTTCATTGATACGAGTTCATTTGATAATCAAAACAACTCTGAGGAGAAGATTGATATTATTTTTCTTATTTTACTGATTAGAAAACTGAAATTTGGTAATCTTATTTCTTACTAAAGTGGTGTGAAACAGTAAAAGACATTACAAAAATGATTTTTTCTGAATCTTAATCTATTTTTCTTTCTACTAAAACATATTGTTCTACAATATTAATTGGTAGATTTTGTCATAAAAGTTAACATGAACTCGATATGGGTTGAGTGATGATAGTGGAAAAAGAGCTTTCAATAACGAAAAAAGGAAGATTCACATTACCTGATGGAATTTATTGGATTTATTGGTCTTTAATACCATCACATAAAGTTTCACCATGACTCAGGTAAAATTAGTCATACAAATAAGCCTTTCATTGGCAATAACTATCTTATCAAAAGAAGAATTCCCTGAATTTATTTATATTTTGGAAAATTTCTCTTTTATAGGTATTTTCTCATTAAAGAATTGGCTGATTTTTGTCAAATACAGGTGTGTATTAAAGTTTATTAATTAAGGGAGAAGTTCTTATTACATAAGTAAATTACTTTCTCCATAAAGTTCTTCTCTTGAGAGTCCTTTGGGGGTAAAAAGTCAATTTGACAATATGCCAGAGCTATCATTATAACGTTAGTATTATTAGCTAGGATGGGATTTAAAGAGATGATTTCATTATCAGGAATTTTTTAAGTGCATTAAAAATACGTAGCTAACAATGGTTGTTTTACCTTAATATTTATTGGTATGTACTGTTCCTTATGATTCTTAAAGCTATGAGCATAAATAGGATAAAATTCATATCCTCATTGTGTTGCACATTTCAAGACTAATTGCCATGGCAAAGCCATCTGCTACCATAATTAGACACAATAGTCCAGCAGTTGTCCAGTTGCTGCCATCATACAGTACATTCAGTAGTCAAATAGGCTGACACTGAAATGGCAAGAACAACTGAGAAAGCTACAAGCACAATCCAATAGGGAGCAGGAAAGACAGTCATGTTAGTTATTGACTCCCTAGGTATCAATAGACAAATTGTCTTTTAGTCTATGTGGCCAATTAGCCTGTGCTGAAAGTTTGTATTGGAACACTTGTTGCTTTCTTCATTAAACTTTTTCATACATTTTAACCATACCCAGTTGACTTTTTATACTGTCTGTACTGGCTAACATACCCCTATATGGCAACATAGCTGAAATCTCTCCAATTTTAAGGTGCTTACTCTAACATATCTAAAATAAACTCTGTCTATACCAACCAATCCAGATAAAACTTCCAACAAAATCTTAGTAATCAACAAATGTTTATTGATCACTGGGTACTGTGCATGGCACTGCACTGAGAATAACAGGTGATTTTTAATTTAGTTTTCATTTTTAATTTTTTCACTTTCTTTTTTATTGGAAGCTGATACAGAGCACATCAAAGGTAGGAAGCCGCATGTTGCCTCCTGGCAAGACCCAGGACAACAGCAGGCACAATCAGGGCTACTCACAGCCAGGCCTAAACCCAACACCATAAGGGAGTAGGTAGACAGAGTCCACCTCTCCATATTATTATCCTCAGCATTTCCCAGGAAGCTCAGAGGACCCACATTAATTTCTTCTTGTGCCACGTGCCTGAAGTGTAGGAAGCAGACTTCTGCCACTAGCTTACCAACAGCTGGCCTGTGGGAGCAGCTTCCAGGAATGGTTTAGAATGCCAGACCTTGTTACCACACCCACAGATGTCAATACTGCCTTGTACTGTGGACCAGCTAAACATTAAACACAACTTTGCCCACCATGAATGTGCAATTAAACTAAGGTGATGTGTGAAAATTCTTGAAGAATTGAGACTATTTCCCCCCAGGATCTAGTACAGCATTTTTCATATAGGAGACATTCAAGAAAAGCTCACTTAATAAACATGTATGCAAGCAAATTAACTGCAAGTGCAAAGGAATGAACATACATTAAAGGCAACTGCAGTTCATACGAGATTGAGATCACAAAGGAAGAACTACTAAGGGAAAGCTTCACTGAGGTGACAAGTTGAGCCCTGAAGGATCTGTAAAATTTAATACAAGGAGGGAGAAAGGAATTTCAAGGGGAGGCAACTTGTGAGTATAAGATCTTGGGCATTTCAAAGCACTCAGTACATTCAGGGGACAGTAAGTAGTCAGCCAGTTTAGTTGAAATGGTAGTCTCTGGTATTGGATTTGTAAGAAAAAGGCTGGAAAAGAAGATGGGGATAAATTCTGAAGGTTTCTAAATGTCAGCCAAGTAGTATATTTATCTTATACAAGGAGACATTAAAGTTTTTTAAACAGACAAGAGCCATGATCCAAGCTATCTACAGTATATATCATTGGACTAGTGAAACATTCATGGCAGGGAGGTCCATTAGGAGCCTCATTAACGATTTGGAATATGGAGAGTGGAAATAACTTCAGTTATATGGACTAATATACTTCTAAAGGAAGTATTGGTAAGGAATTGGTAATTGGTGCTCATGAAAGAGCCGCAGCTGAAGATAAAACTTGAGGCCATCTGTAATTATCCAAGACAACGGAAGAAAGTATAGAAAGTTAAGAATAGAAAACTTAGGTACTGAATTTAGGGATAATGTCCATATCTGGGGAGAAATAAGGAGAACGAGATGACAATAAAGAAGTCAAATAAGGAAAAGAACCAGAGTGGTTCACAGAGGCTATGAAAACGATACTAATGATAGACACAACGTATTGGATGCTAACAATACACTAGACACAGTGATAAGTACTTTACATACATAAGTGTTTTAATTGTCTTAATTTTATAAGGTATATATTATTGCTATCATAATTTTAGAAAGAGGTAATTGAGTCTTAGAAGAACTCATATGTGTAAAAATAATATGTGTTTATACTACCTCCCTTTAATCATGTTTGCCCATAAAAATATTTTTGAGATAAGAAAATACATGCATGTAAGAAGGCCTAGAATGAGAACTAACCACATTAGCAAAAATTTGAAGGAAGTTATAAGAAATGGTGTCTTAAGTAAGTGAGATAATATTAGCTTTAGAGATAAGAGGTATACAGTTCCCTTAAATCAAGAATAAAGGGTATGATGAATATAAACATATGAGAAAGTAAAGAGGACCAAGGACAAGCCAGATATCCTCAAGCTTGATGCCACCTGTCATAAATAATACCTGCCAGGTATAGAGGGAAATTTTTAGGGTATTGGAAAAGGAAAGGAAGTTTAGAATACAAACTGTGGGGCTTATTCTAGGTTGTCAACAATAAATCCATCTAGTAACAACAAAGACACTTTTAGTTCAGCATAACATGTAATGGATAAGGTTAGTTTCATTGAATTACTTTATTCAGTAACACTCCTGTGGTCTGGGAACATCCAGACAGGTGTATAAGTGGGCATGATTCAGGCTAAGGAACTGTTAGGGAAGACAATGAAATATTCAAGGGTCAAAAATTCTAGGGCTTTTAAATCACCAGAAATGCAGTTCAGAATGGATAAAAGATAATAGGGCTTTTCAGATCAGGACAAGATAGCATAATCTTTTTTTCATGCTCCTCCCTGCTAAGTACAACTATAAGGTCTAGAAATAATGCAAAGAAAACCACAGGAGAACTATGAAAGGTAGAAGGAGGAAGGAAAACCAGTTAGGGACTCTAGGACTGTGGTAGGGCATCTTATCACAATTCCACACAACAGAAAGAAGGTGGCAAATGTGGTAGGTAGAATAAAGCCCTCCCCCAAAGATGTTCACAGACAAATCCCTGACACCTTATTCATGGTACAAAGGGATTTTCAGATGTGATTAAATTATGGTTTTTGAGATGGCAAGATTATCCTGGATAAGTGAGCCAATATAACTGTTAGTGTCCTTAATTGAGGGAAATGGCAGGGTCATTGAAAGAGGTGGTATGACAATGGAAGCAGAGGTCAAGGTGATGTAAGGTTCTAACTCAAGGAGTGTGAGCAGCTTCTAGAGACTGAAAAAGGCAAGGACATGGATTTTCCCTTTGAAGCCTCCAGAATAGACACAATCCTGATGACATCTTGATTTTAGTCCAGTGAGCCAATTTTGTACTTCTGACCTCCAGAACTATGAGAAAATAAATTTGGATTGTTCTAAGACACCAAGTTTTTCGGAATTTGTTACAGTAGCCTAGGAAAAAGAGACAACAATTCACTTTCAATATTTACTGATCCCTGGACATAGATACAGAGGCAGTGCAAGTATGCTGATTCTTCCACCTAAATGAATGTGAGTACCCCTGAGAAAGCCAGGTGATCTCATACCGTCAGCAAGTGTGATTGATCAAGACCTTTGTTTATGATAAACAGCGAAGAGAAGTGCTCTTCTTCTCCATCTGAGACTCTCACAGTCCCAGTGAGAAGAATTAGCATGGCTGGGTAGAGCCATCAAGAGGGATTCCACCACAAAAAGTATCCAAGCCTGCATAGCTCCTTTGTCCTCACATACTTGAGAATTCCATTTCCTACTAAGGGGTATTGGGAGACCAGAGGTAACTGCAAGAAAGATTCTGCCACAAGAAGTGGAATGGCTTGGAAGTCCCTTTATCCCTGTAAACCTGAGATTCCAATCCTCAGACAATACACATGAGATGAGTGAAGAGACACCAGCAAGAGAGATCCCACTATAAAATCAGCAAAGCCTAGTCAATACTTTGCCCATGTGAACCTGAGACTCTCCTCTCCAAAGAAGAGACACCAGGATGACCAAGTGGCACCTGCAAGAGAGAACACACTACAACATGAAGCCTGGTCCTGGGAATTTTCTTCTAAAGTAATAGACACAATACCCAGTATACAACAGAAAATTATTCATTATACCAGATGAAAATTATAGAACTATATATAAAAATGTGTAATGAAAATACAAATCTCACCTCAACAGTAAAGTAGAAATGACAGAAGATAAATCAGTGAATTGAAGAACATATCAATAGAATTCACCTAATCTGAAGAAATTATACTGAAAAAAATAGCCTCAGGGACCTGTGGAACAATAAAATATCCAACATTTGTATCATCAAAGTCTCAGAAAGAGAGGATAAAGTGAGGTTGAAAGAGTATTTGAAAAAATAATTTCTGATACCTCCCCATTTTAAGTTAAAGATATAAACCTATAGATTTAAGCTGGCTGAATTCCAAACAAGATAAACCCAAAGATGCCCATGCCACAATACATCAGTATTGAATTTCTGAAAACTAAACACAAAGAAAAAATATTAAGAGCATAGAGAGAGAAGCAACATTACTCATAGGGGAACACTAACTGTCCTTGGACTTCTAGTCTGAAATCATGGACACCAGAAGGAAGTGACACACCATTTCCAAATGCTAAAAAAAGTAAGAGAATTGTCTATATCAAAATTCCATATCTAGCAAAACTTTCAGTACTAAAGAGAAAATAAATATATTGTCAGATTAAGGAAAATCAAAACAATTATTAACTAGCAGGCAAACCTTTAGGTGCAGGCTAAAGCAAGTTCTTTAAACACTAAATAAATGAAAAGAGAAGGAATATTAAGCATCAGAAATGAGAAGAAACTCACTTCAAATTCAGCAACACATAGTTTTAGCATAAAAGCACAGAAAATGACATATCATGTCAACAATAACCAAATAAATGAAGAAGTGGCTATATTAGCATCAGATTAACTTGAAACTAGTTGCCAATTCAGAGTAAAGATAATTACTACAGACATCATTACATAATGATAAGTCAACACACTAGGAAGTTATAATGATCTCAAATGTATATGTACCAAAGAACACAGCCTCAAAATAGATGAAGCAAATGCATAAACAGATAAATCCATAATTTGTGGGGACTACAATATCCCCCTCTTAGTAACTGATGGAAATACTAGACAGAAAATCAACAAAGATATAGAATATCTAAATTAATACCATTAACCAACAACCTCTAAGTGATATGTATAGAACACTCCACCCAAGAACAGTAGAATTCATATTTTTATCAAGCACCCATAGACTATTTGCCAAGGTAGACAATTTCATGGGTAATAAAACAAACTTCAGTAAATTTAAAAATACTTGAAATTATACAGAGTATGTTTTCTGACCATAATAGAATCAAACTAGAAACCAATAATGGAAAGAAAATAGGAAAATCAGTAAACATGTGGAAATTAAGTAGCACATTTACTAAGTACTCCATGAGTCATAGAAGCCTCAAATGAAATTTTAAAAGTAATAGAACTGAGTGAAAATGAAAATCTGAATATCAAACATGTAAGATGCAGATAAAGCAGTGTGGAGAAGGAAACTTATATTACTAAATACTTATCTGAGAAAAAAAAGGGCTCAAATTATTAATCTAAATTCCTACTTCAAGAAATTAGAAATTAAAGAACAAAATACACACCAAGCAAGAAGAAGAAAGAAAATAATAAGGACAGGGATAGAACAAAGGCAATCTTGAGAAAGAATAGCAAAGCTGGGGGTATTATGTTCCCTGATTTCAAACTATACTACAAGGCTACAGTAATCAAAATAGTATGGTACTGGCACAAAAACATATACATAGATCAATGGAATAGAATAGAGAACCCAGCAATAAACCCATGCTTACATGGTCAGTTAATATATGACAAAGGAGGCAAGAATATAAGGGGGGAAAGATAGTCTCTTCAGTAAATGGTGTTGGGAAAATTGGACAACTACATGCAAAAGAATTAAACTGAATCACTATCTTATACCATATATGAAAATAAACTCAACGTGGATTAAAAACCTAAATGTAAAACTCCTAGAGGAAAATATAAACAGTAAACTATTGAATATTGTCATTAGTAATTTTGTTTTTCTGGATATGTCTCCCCAGGAGAGGGAAACAAAAGCAAAAAATAAACAAGTGAGACCACATCAAACTGAAAAGCTTGTGCACAGGAAAGCAAACCATCAATTAAATGAAAAGGCAACCTACTGAATGGGAAAATATACTACAAGTTGTATATCCAATAAAGGGCTAAAATCCAACATATATATAAAAAATACTCATAACACCAAAGCAACCAAATAACCTGATTTAAAAATGGGTAGAGGACCCAAACAGACATTTTTCCAAAGATACACAAATGGTCAACAGACATGAAAAGATGCTCAAAACCATTACTCATCAGGGAATGAAAATCAAAGCCATGAGATATCACCTAACACCAGAGTGGATAATATCAACAAGAAAAGAAATTAACAGCTGTTGGTGAGGATGTGGAGAAAAGGGAACCCTCACACGCTGTTACACGGAATGTAAATTGGTGCAACCACTGTGGAAAGCAGTATGGAGGGTTCTCAAAAAACTACAAAAATAAATACAATACAGCCCAGCAATTACACTTCTGGTAACTTACTGGAAGAAAACAAAATCACTAATTCAAAAAGATATATGCACTCTTGTTTATTGCAGCACTCTTTTCAACAGCCAAAATATGGATGCAACCTAAGTGTTTGTTGATAGATAAATGCATAAAGAAGATGTGGTACATATACACAATGGAATATTACTCTACCATAAAAAAGAATGAAATCTTGCCATTTGTGACAACATGGATGGACTTAGATGAAATTATGCTAAGTGAAGTAAGTCAGACAGAAAAAGACAAATACCATATTATTTCACTTATATGTGGAATCTAAAAAACAGAATAGACTCATAAACACATCAGACAGACTGGTGGTTGCCAGAGGGGAGGGAGAATGGGTGAAATAGGTGAAGGGGTAAAAAATTAGAATGTTTGATATCTTGATCTGGATGATGGTTGCATGAGGGTATACACATGTCAAAAGTCATCAAGCTGTACACTAAAATTTTATTGTACATACCCTCAATAAAATATTTTTAAGGATAATAAAGATAAAGAGAGAAATCAATGAAATTTAAAATAAGAAAATAGAAAAATAATATAACAAAAAGATTGTTCTCCAAAACATCAATAAAATTGAGATACTTTTAGGAAAAAGACAATCATAAGTATGAACAATGAAACAGGAGATATTGCCAAAGATCCTGCAACTATTAAAAAAAAAGAAAAGTAAGGTAATGCTACAGACATATTATGCACATAAATTCTTCAAGTTAGTAGAAATGGACCAAGTCCCTGAAAATCAGCAGCCAACCACATTCAACCACAATGAAAAAAGTAATCTGAATAACCTTATAGACATTAAATAAAATGAATTCATTGTTAAAAATCCCCTGAGAAAGTCATCTCCAGGCCCAGATGGCTTCACTGGAAAATCCTACCATTATTTACAGAACAATTAATACTAATTTTGCACAATCTCATAGAAAAATAGAAAAAGAATACTTCTCCACTCATTTTTTATGAAGTTACCATTATCCTGATTCCCAAACCCAGCAAAGATGGTAAAAAATAGAAAACTACAGATTAAGATCTCTCATAAGTTTACACTCATATATTTTCAAAAAATATTAGTGGGTCATAAGGTATTAACTGCCAGCTATAAAATAAAAAAGTCATGGAGATGTAATATAAATCATGGTGACTATAGTTAATAGTACTGGATTGCATATTTGAAAGTCATAGACATTTAGTCCTCATCACAAGAAAAAAAGTTTTGTAAGTATGTATGGTGATGGATGTTAACTAGACTTATTCTGGTGATCATTTCACAGTATATACAAATATCAAGTCACTGTTACACACCTGAAAGTAATGTCAATAAACAAAATATCAGCTGGTAAGGACTACTTGTACTGTCAAAAATAGATACATGTGACTTTTTAAAAATTTTAAATCAATTTAAATCAAAATGTTAGTTCCCCAGTCACACTAGTCACACTAAAAAAATCAGCAAATCAAATATAGCAATATATCAAAAGAACAATACACTGCTAGCAAGTGGGAATTATTCCAGGTATGTAAAATGGGTTCAATATTTGAAAATCAATGTAATCCAGCATTTCAATAGGCTAAAAGAGATAAATCATATGATTGTATCAACTGACACAGAAAAATAATTTAATGAAATCTACTTATCATAAAAATTATGAGAAAATTAGAAATAGAGGGAACCTACTTCACCTTGATATACAGCAACTAAAAAAACCCTACAGATTACCAAAAGCACCACCACACTTAATGGTGAAAGAATGTCTGCTTTCCCTCAAGGTTCAGAAACAAGTCAAGGGTATTTGTTATCACTATTCTTATTCAACATAGCACTGGATTTTCTAGCCACCCAATAAAGAAGTAGAAGTAAATAGCAGACACTCCAATTGGAAAGGAATAAATAATTTCATAAATCAGAGTGTAAAATAACCAATCTATTATTTGTCACTAATTTCTTGTTGAAAGGGGTATATATGAAATACTTTAAGATGTTGAGACAAAAGGGATAGACATATACAATTTTAATTATAAAAATTTAAACCTAGAATCTTCCATTCCTATTCCTCATAGGAAACAGCAAAATATTTACTTTTTTTATCTTAAAACAGTAAAAAGAACAGAACTGATTAAACACTATTTTGAGGATGAATGTTTCCTTGAGAGTGGGGGCAGTGTAAAAAGGAAGAATATTTACACGTGAGAATTAAAGGACATGTGTTTTCTAGTACTATCTAGGATGATAAGCCCATATGTAAAAGTTTAATCAGACATTTTGACATGTGTGAATGAGATATTTAAACAGTATTTCAGAAGAAAAATAATTTATACAAACTCAGTTTCTATAACTTACCAACATTTATGCTGTATTAGACATTCTAAAGGTGATTTCATCTTAATATTTAGGTATTACTGAGGCTTAGTGTTCTTTTTATTCAATAAACATTTTAAGAACAACTATACCTTAGAGACTCTGCTAGGCATTCAGGATATAAATGAAAATAAGATACATACTTCAGTGACACTTTGGATGTTTCACGATAGAGTAGGAGAGATGTATATAAACAAGTATCATAATAAAATTAGATAATCGTTATATTAGAAATATTTGTGAAGTGTGATAAGAATTGACTGAAAATTCACCTATATGCTACTTACAAAAATTCAAGGTCATTAAAGAGAAGCATTTCACTTATATATGCAAAATACATATCTTAGTCTTGGTCTCAACAAGTGCTCAAATTAGTGTTAATCTCACATCTTCCCATCAAGGAGCACATGTACAAAATAAACAAAATAAAATATGATGCTCATTAAAAATCAAATTGAAAATGCAATAAATGAAATATTTATTTGCCATTAAAAAGGAAAACAGTCAAAATATAAAATATTACAACTGTTTTTTTATTATGTTTTATATATTTTGGTATCATTAATCTACAGTTACATGTGCAACATTATGGTTACTAGACTCCCCATATCATCAGGTCCCCCGCACATACTGCATTACAGTCACTGTTCATCTGCATAGTGAGATGCTATAGAATCACTACTTGTCTTCTCTGAGTTTTACAGCCCTCCCTGTGACACCCCCAAATTATGTCTGCTAATCGTAATGCCCCTCTTTCCCCCTTGTCCCTCCCTTCCCACCCATCCTCCCCAGTCCCTTTCCCTTTGGTAACTGTTAGTCCATTATTGGGTTCTGTGAGTCTGCTGCTGTTTTGTTCCTTCAGTTTTTTTCTTTGTTCTTATACTCCACAGATGAGTGAAATCATTTGATACTTGTCTTTTTACGCCAGCTTATTTCACTGAGCATAATACCCTGTAGCTCCATCCATGTTGTTGCAAATGTCTGGATGTTTTCTTCTTATGGCTGAATAATATTCCATTGTGTATATGTACCACCTCTTCTTTATCCATTCATCTACTGATGGACACTTAGGTTGCTTCCATTTCCTGGCAATTGTAAATAGTACTGCAATAAACAGAGGGGTGCATATGTCTTTTTCAAACTGCGCTGCTGCATTCTTAGGGTAAATTCGTAGGAGTGGAATTCCTGGGTCAAATAGTATTTCTATTTTGAGTTTTCTGACGAACCACCATACTGTGTTCCACAATGGTTGAACTAATTTGCATTCCCACCAGCAGTGTAGGAGGGTTCCCCTTTCTCCACATCCTCACCAACATTTGTTGTTGTTTGTGTTTTGGATGGTGGCCATCCTTACTGGTCTGAGGTGATATCTCATTGTGGTTTTAATTTGCATTTCTCTGATGATTAGCGATGTGGAGCATCTATTCATATGCCTGTTGGCCATCTGAATTTCTTCTTTGGAGAAGTGTCTGTTCAGATCCTCTGCCCATTTTTTAATTGGCTTATTTGCTTTTTGTTTGTTGAGGTGCATGAGCTCTTTATATATTTTGGATATATCCCTGTCTTGAAATATTTGGATATTTCCCCCTCTTGAAAAAAATCTATTTTTCAGGATTTAATTAATATAAACCTTATTTTAGGTTGGTGCTTAATGGAGGTGATGCATAAGTCTGATTTTTTTCAGGATAGAAAATGCACTTATCCTAACAAATTGATATTTTTATTAAGCCTCCACATGGCTATGAATGCAAGCTATATATAGTGAGTTTTTCTAAATTAAGCGGAACTATGCTACTTCATTGTTTTGAATGACTGGTTAGCAAGTGTGTATGTAAGTTGTCCAGATGGTGTCGAAGCTGAGGACAGCCAGGCAAGGGCACAAAGCACATAACAGTGTAGCCTGGAGAAGGGTAGGGTCTGCTCGCATCAAACGCTGGCATGGGACTTGACTTTTTCAGAATCTTAACAGGTGATGCTGGCATTTTTTTCTCTAAAAAACTATAGCCCATTTTTTATCTACTGGGCAAAATTGACCCAAGAAAACCCTGAAACCTTGAGTTTTGATGGGCTGTAAGCAAGCAACCAGCTTCTCACTCGTCTCAAGTGGTTGTTATGTAAGATAGATTCAGAGCACATTGTGAATAGAACCTACATGAAATAACATAAACTGTATTGCCCACTGACCAGTCACCTCGACACTGTACCCTGATGTGGTCTTACCCTGCAAGCTGCAGGGAGGGTGTGGGAGCCTGCCGTGGCTCCAGGGATCCCCCCATGTTCGCAGCTCCTGTCTGCACCTCTGCATCGGCACATGATGGAGACATTGCTGGATCATGAGCGAAGGGTATCTGGTGCCATTGGTGGTAGATGGAGGTCCCCGCTGTCCCTACCACCAGGGCCAGGTTCTCGCTGATGCCCTATGCAGGTGCTGTGCTCGAATGGCACGCACACACAGAAGCCAGCCGTTTAAGATAAAGCTGCACATAAATTATTTCCTTCTAAAGGCCTAAATTTCTTTAAGTATTCTAAGCAGCATATGTTAAAATATTTGCCGCTAAATGTAACCATACAGTTTATTCCACACAATGTTATTTAACAAGACAGGTTCTTTTTTTAATTATTTCCATCCAATATTTAAAGACTTGAATTTTATTTAAACTTGAAAACGACTTTGCCTTAACTTTTGTATGAGACAGCTTAGAGTTCATGGAGACCCGCCCTGGGTTGGCGCTGCTGGATTACAGAGCTACTCAGTCAGGTGGGGGCTGCTATCGCTGGTCTTACTGAGTTGACTTATGCAGTGTGAGAGCTAACAGTCGTGTTGTAATATACTAAGGAGATCCTCAACATTTGGTCTTTTTTCAGATTGTTGAAAACCCCTGTAAATGCAAATAGTTGATACTGTATCACATATGTGCACTTGGGAGTGAGTGCTTTGCTTGTACAGTTGTAAATAATCAGAACATATTAAACAGGTATCCTAAAGAGAAAAAAAAATTTAGGTGAAAAGTTTTCAGCTTCTCACTCTTAAGTATGATGTTGGCTGTGGGTTTGTCATATATGACCTTTATTATGTTGAGGTACTTGCACTCTATACCCATTTTGTTAAGAGTTTTTATCATGAATGGATGTTGAATTTTGTCAAATGCTTTTCCAGCATCTATGGAGATGATCATGTGATTTTTGTTCTTCTTTTTGTTGATGTGGTGGATGATGTTTTCAACCCTTTATCAGATATGTCATTTATGAATATATTCTCCCATACTGTAGGATGTCTTTTTGCTCTTCTGATGGTGTCCTTTGCTGTACAGAAGATTTTCAGCTTGATATAGTCCCACGTGTTCATTTTTGCTTTGGTTTCCCTTGGGGAGATATGTTCATGAAGAGTTGCTCATGTTTATGTCCCAGAGATTTTTGCCTATGTTTTTTTCTAAGAGTATTATGATTTCATGACTTACATTCAGATCTTTGATCCATTTCAAATTTTTTTTGTGTATAGGGTTAAACAATGATCCAGTTTCATTCTCTTACATGTAGCTGTTCAGTTTTGTCAACACCAGCTGTTGAAGAGGCTGTCATTTCCCCATTATATATCCATGGCTCCTTCATCGTATATTAACTGACCATATATGTTTGGGTTAATATCTGGACTCTCTATTCTGTTCCACTGGTCTATGGGTCTGTTCTTCTGCCAGTATCAAATTGTCTTGATTACTGTGGCTTTGTAGTAGAGCTTGAAGTCTCGGAGTGTAATTCCCCCTGTTTTATTCCTCCTTCTCAGGATTGCTTTGGCTATTCAGGGTCTTTTGTGTTCCATATGAATTTTAGAACTATTTGACCCAGTTCATTGAAGACTGCTGTTGGTACTTTCATAGGGATTCCACTGAATCTGTAGATTGCTTTAGGTAGTATAGCCATTTTGACAGTATTTATTCTTCCTACCCAAGAGCATGGGATAATTTCCATTTCTTAGTGTCATCCTTAATTTCTCTTAGGAGTTTCTTGTAGTTTTCAGGGTATAGGACTTTCACTTCCTTGGTTATGTATATTCCTAGGTATTTTATTCGTTTGGATGCGATTGTGAATGGAATTGTTTTCCTGATTTCTCTTTCTGCTATTTCACTATTAGTGTACAGGAATGCAACAGATTTCTGTGTATGAATTTTGTATCCTGCAACTTTGCTGAATTCATATTTTAGATCTATTAGTTTTGGAGTGGAGTCTTTAGGGTTTTTGATGGACAATATCATGTCATCTGCAAATAGTTGCAGTTTAACTTCTTTACCAATCTGGATGCCCTGTATTTCTTTGTTTTGTCTGATTGCCATGGCTAGGACCTCCAGTACTATGTTGAATAATGGTGGGGAGCGTGGGTATGCCTGTCTTGTTCCCAATCGTAGGTGAAATGCTTTCAGCTTCTCACTGTTAAGTATGATATTGGCTGTGGATTTTTCATATATGGCCTTTATTATGTTGAGGTTCTTGCCCTCTACACCCATTTTGTTAAGAGTTTTTATCATAAATGGATGTTGAATTTTATCAAATGCTTTTTCAGCATCTATGGAGATGATCATGTGTTTTTTGTCCTTTTTGTTGATGTGGTGGATGATGTTGATGGATTTTCGGATGTTGTACCATCCTTGCATCCCTGAGAAGAATCCCACTTGATCATGGTGTGTGATCTTTCTGATGTATTTTTTAATTCGGTTTGCTAAAATTTTTTCAATATTTTTGCATGTATGTTCATGAGGGATATTGCTCTGTAATTTTCTCTTTTGGTGGGGTTGTTGCCTGGTTCTGGTATTAGAGTGATGCTGGCTTCATAGAATGAGTTTGGAAGTATTCCCACCTCTTCTGTTTTTTGAAAAACTTTAAAGAGAATGGGTATTATTTCTTCTCTATATGTCTGATAAAATTCAGCGGTGAATCCATCTGGTCAGGGATTTTTGTTCTTGGATAGTTTTTGATTACCAATTCAATTTCATTGCTGGTAATTAGTCTGTTTAGATGTTCTGTTTCTTCCTTGGTCAGTGTTTATAGGTTGTGTTTTTCTAAGAAGTTGTCCATTTCTTCTAGGTTTTCCAGCTTGGTAGCATATAGATTTTCATAGTATTCTCTAATAATTCTTTGTATTTGTCTGGTGTCCGTCATGATTTTTCCTTTCTGATTTCTGAATCTGTTTTTGCGTGTAGATTCTCTTTTTCTCTTAATAAGTCTGGCTAGGGGATTATCTCTTGTTTATTTTTTCAAAGAACCAGCTCTTGGTTTCATTGATTTTTTCTATTGTTTTATTCTTCTCAATTTTATTTATTTCTTCTCTGATCTTTATTATGTCCCTCCTTCTGGTAACTTTCAGCCTCATTGGTTCTTCTTTTTCCAATTTCAATAATTTTAACTTTAGACTATTCATTTGGGAATGTTCTTCCTTCTTCAAATAGGCCTAGATTGCTATAGGCTTTCCTCTTAGAACTTTCCTCTTAGAACTTTCCTCTTAGAACCTCCTTTGCTGCATCCCCCAGAAGTTGGGGCTTTGTGCTGTTGTTGTCATTTGTCTCCATATATTGTTTGATCTCTGTTTTAATTTGGTTGTTGCTCCATTGATTATTTAGGAGCATGTTGTTAAGCCTCCATGTGTTTATGAGCCTTTTTATTTTCTTTGTACAATTTATTTCTAGATTTATACCATTGTGATCTGAGAAGTTGGTTCGTAGAATTTCAACATTTTTAAATTTACTGAGGTTCTTGTTGTGGCCTAGTATGTGGTCTATTCTGGAAAATGTTCCATGTGCACGTGAGAAGAATGTGTATCCTGCTTCTTTTGGATGTAGAGGTCTGTAGCTGTCTGTTAGGTCCATCTGTTCTAGTGTGTTTTTCAGTGGCTCTGTGTCTTTACTTATTTTCTGTCTGGTTGATCTGTCCTTTGGAGTGAGTGGTATGTTGAAGTCTCCTAAAATAAATGCATTGCTTTCTATTTCCGCCTTTAATTCTGTTAGTATTTGTTTCACATATGCTGGTGCTCCAGTGTTGGGTGCACATATATTTATAATGGTTATATCTTCTTGTTGGACTGACCCCTTTATCATTATGTAATGTCCTTCTTTATCTCTTGCTACTTTCTTTGCTTTGAAGTCTATTTTGTCTGATACAAGTACTGCAACAACTGCTTTTTTCTCCTTGTTGTTGGCATGAAATATCTTTTTCTATCCCTTCACTTTTAGTCTGTGTATATCTTTGGGTTTGAGGTGAGTCTCTTGTAAGCAGCATATAGATGGGTCTTGCTTTTTTATCCATTCTGTTACTCTGTGTCTTTTGATTGGTGCATTCAGTCCATTTACATTTAGGGTGATTATCAATAGATATGTACTTACTGCCATTGCTGGCTTTAGATTTGTGGTTGCCAAAGGTTCAAGGGTAGCTTCTTTACTATCTAACAGTCTAACTTAACTCTCTTGTTAAGCTATTATAATCACACTCTTATGATTCTTTATTTCTCTCCCTTATTTTCTTCCTCCTCGATTCTTTATATGTTAGGTGTTTTATTCTGTACTCTTTTGTGTTTTATTTGACTGTTTTTGCGGATAGTTGATTTTATTTTTTGCCTTTAGTTAGTATTTGGATGGTCTTCTTTCTTTGCTATGATTTTATTTTCTCTAGTGACATCTTTTTAGCCTTAGGACTGCTTCCATCTAGAGCAGTCCCTTTAAAATATCCTGTAGAGATGGTTTGTGGGAGGCAAATTACCTCACGTTTAGCTTCTCTGGGAATTGTGTAATTCCTTTCTCAAGTTTAAATGATAATCATGCTAGATACAATATTCTTGGTTCAAGGCCCTTCTGTTTCATTGCGTTAAATATATCATGCCATTCTCTTCTGGCCTGTAAGGTTCTGTTGAGAAGTCTAATGATAGCCTGATGGGTTTTCCTTTGTAGGTGATCTTTTTTCTCTCTCTGGCTGCCTTTAATATTCTGTCCTTGTCTTTCATCTTTGCCATTTTTATTATTATATGTCTTGGTGTTGTCTTCCTTGGGTCCCTTGTGTTTGTAGATCTGTGGGCTTCCATGGTCTGAGAACCTATTCCCTTTCCCATCATGGGGAAGTTTACATCAATTATGTCTTCAAAGACACTTTCTATCCCTTTTTCTCTCTCTTCTTTTTCTTTTACTCCTATAATGCAAATATTGTTCCATTTTGATTGGTCACACAGTTCTCTTAATATTCTTTCATTCCAAGAGATCCTTTTATCTCTCTCTGCCTCAGCTTCTCTGTATTCCTGTTCTCTGATTTCTATTCCATTAACAGTCTCTTGTGCCTCGTGCAGTCTGCTCTTAAGCCCATCATTCAATTATTTCATTTCTGTCATGTCCCTCCTGACTTCATCCCTTAGCTCTTGCATATTTCTCTGTACATCCATCAGCGTGGTTATTATTTTTATTCTGAATTCTTTTGCAGGATGATTGTTTAAATCTATCCCACCAGGCCCTCTATCTGGAGTTGTCTGGGTGATTTTTGACTGGACCAGATTCTTCTGTCTTTTCATGGTGATAGAAATGGTCGCAGGCAGGTGACATGTGTGTCGGCTGGGAGAACAAAGTCCTTTCCTGCTTGTTCTCCTTGCCCTTCTCCGCAGCCTGTGCCACTTACAGGGAGGCTGTCTCTGGGATAATCACCTGAGCTGCCATGGCCCGGGCCACCCTCAGGCTAGCCTAGAGCACTGTGGGGGTGTGGCAGCCATGCCAGGTGCGTTCTGCAGCAAGTCTGCCACCCTTTTGTGCCTTCTGGACCTTGCTCTGGCTTCCACAGCCTGTGCCATGTACCCGCACACCGGGAGGTAGTCTCTGGGATAATCCCCTGAAGTGCCATGGGCAGAACCGCCCTCAGGCTATCCTAGAGCACTGCAGGGGGTTGAAGGCATGCCGGGTGCATTGTGCAGCAAATCTGGGGCCCCTTGGTGCCTTCCTGACCTTGATCTCGCTTCCGCAGCCCTTCCTGGTTAGCTGCGCACCCGCCGGGAGGAGATTCTGTGTTGTTGCTGTGGGTGGGGCTGCTCTCCCACTGTTCTGCAGCTGTGCCAGATCCACCAGTCCATTTGCAGTGCCATCCCAGGGGAATGAATGGCAGGCTGCTTATCACCATGAGGGGCTTCAGCGGGGCCGCTTTACCTGGCAGCCGGTTACGGGGCCCGCAATTCCTCAAGATTCCCAGCCTGCTGGGCTGAGTGTGCTGGGACGATTTTGTTCAGCTGTTGGGCCCTTGTCTCTTTAAGACTTTTTAAAAAGTGCCCACTTTTATTTTGTCCCAGGGAAGCTGGCTGTGGGGACCTATTCGCAGTCTCTGTCTCAGATCCTGCCCTTCCATTTCTCTAATCTCCAGTACACCATGTGATGTGTGTCTGTGCTCCCAGTGCAGATAACTAGGGCTGGTTATTTAGCAGTCCTGTGCTTCCACTCCCTCCCCACTCTGGTTCTTTTCCTCCCACCAGTGCACTGGGGTGGGGGAGTGCTTGGGTCCGCCGGGTCATGGCTTTGTATCTTACCCACTTCGTGAGGCGCTGAGTTCTCGCAGATGTAGATGTAGCCTGGCTTTTGTATTGTATCTTCTGGTCTTTCTTTTAGGAATAGTTGTATTTGTTGTATTTTCACAAATATATATGATTTGGGGAGGATATTTCTGCCACCCTGCTCACACCTCCATCTTGGGCCCCCTCTCTTACAGATGTTTTAGTAATCCTTATTTCTATGCAGAACAAAGCACAAAAAACTGAAGGACACTGATGTTTCTGATAACAAAAACAATACATAAAAATGCAACATATCACTAAAAAATATCTAATACCAAAAAAAGGCTATTAGTAATATAAAATGGGAAAGTAATGATGCCTCTTGTTTCAATATTTTGCTGCTTGCATATACACTTTTATTAGTTGCATGAAAGAAATCATGGCAAAAATGAAAATGCACCTCTCACAGTTCCAACTATAGGATATAATTGACTCAGAGCTCCAACTACTGTGCTCTGATGCCACACTCTTCATGGACTGCTGTTAATTAACAAGTAGGTTTACTAAGGTAGACCTGACCTGGGAAAACTGAGACTCCTCACAGGGGCAACTGCTGTGACAGGTAACTTTGGCTTGAGTACTCTGAAGTGGAAATGATGAACATTCTTAGAAGTGCACTGCTGGCTAAAACATTTTCACACACCTTCCATCTTTCCTTCTGCCCTCCACAAGAATTAGGTCTCCATCGTGGCCTGATGGTTTTTCCAGCTTTCCAAGGCTCCTTCCCTACTTTCAGGAATTTACGCTAATAAATCTCTCTCATGTTTGACCACATTTTAGCTTCTGTTACTTGAAGGAACTTAACTAACACAAGCATCAAATAAATCTACTGGTGGAAAGCACCTAAAATTGATTTTTTACAACTCAATGACAAAAAATCAAATAACCTCATTAAAAAATGGGATAAGGACGTGAATAGACATTTCTCTAAAGAAGACAGCCAAATGGCCAACAGGTATATGAAAAGGACCTTGACATGGTTAATCACCAAGGAACTTCAAATCAAGAACACAATGAAATATCATCTCACAACTTGTTAAGTTGGCTGTTATCAAAAAAACAAAATATCAAGGGTTGGTGAGGATGTTCAGAAAAGGGTACCTTTATACAGTGTTGCTGGGGATGTAAGTTGGTGCAGCCATCATGGAAAAAAATATGGAGAGTCTGAAAAAATAAAAAATAGAAGTACCATATCATCCAGTAATCTCACTTTTGGGTATATATAAAGAAGTATCAAAATCAGGATCTTGAAGGGGTATCTCACAACATTCACTGCAGGATTATTCACGATAGGTAAGACATGGATGCAACCTAAATGCTCATCAACAAATGAACGGACATAGAAAATGTTATATGTATAATATTATTAAGCCTTTCAAAAGATGGAAATCTTCTAATACCAAAACCTGGCAAAGACTTCACTAAAAAAGAAAATTACAGACCAATATCCCTGATGAAGGTAGATGCAAAAATACTCAACAAAATATTAGCAAACCGAATTAAAAAATACATCAAGAGGATCATACACCATGATCAAGTGGGATTCATCCCAGGGATGCAAGGATGGTACAACATTCGAAAATCCATCAACATCATCCATCACATCAATAAAAAGAAGAACAAAAACCACATGATCATCTCCATAGATACTGAAAAAGCATTTGATAAAATTCAGCATCCATTCATGATTAAAACTCTCAACAAAATGGGTATAGAGGGCAAGTACCTCAACATCATAAAGGCTATATATGACAAACCCACAGCTAACATCATACTTAACACCGAGAAGCTGAAAGCTTCTCATCTAAGATCGGGAAGAAGACAGGGGTGCCCACTCTCTCCACTGTTATTCAACATAGTACTGGAGGTCCTTGCCATGGCAATCAGACAAAACAAAGACATACAAGGCATCCAGATTGGTAAAGAAGAAGTCAAATTCTCACTATTTGCAGATGACATGATACTGTACATAAAAAACCCTAAAGACACCACTCCAAAACTACTAGAACTAATATCTGAATTCAGCAAAGTTGCAGGATACAAAATTAACACACAGAAATCTTTTGCTCTCCTATACACTAACGATGAACTAACAGAAAGAGAAATCAGAAAAACAATTCCATTCATAATTGCATCAGAAAGAATAAAACACCTAGGAATAAACCTATGAAGGAAGTGAAAGATCTGTACTCTGAAAACTACAAGACACTCCTAGGAGAAATTAAAGACACTAACAAATGGAAATGCATCCCATGCTCTTGGATAGAAAAAATAAATGCTGTCAAAATGGCTATACTACCTAAAGCAATCTACAGATACAACGCAATCCCTATCAAACTACCAACAGCTTTCTTCAATGAACTGGAACAAATAATTCTAAAATTCATATGGAACCACAAAAGACCCCAAATAGCCAAAGCATTCCTGAGAAGGAGGAATCAAACAGGGGGAATTACGCTCCCTGACTTCAAGCTCTACTACAAAGCCACAGTAATAAAGACAATTTGGTACAGGCACAAAAACAGACCCACAGACCAGTGGAACAGAATAGAAAATCCAAACATTAACCCAAACATCCACAGTCAATTAATATTTGATAAAGGAGCCTTGGATATACAATGGGGAGATGACAACCTCTTCAGCAGCTGGTGTTGGAAAAACTGGACAGCTACATGTAAGAGAATGAAACTGGACTACTGTCTAACCCCATATACAAAGGTAAACTCAAGGTGGATCAAAGATCTGAATGTAAATCATGAAACCATAAAACTCTTAGAAAAAAACATAGGCAAGAATCTCTTGGACATAAACATGAATGACTTCTTCATGAACATATCCCCCCAGGCAAGGGAAACAGAAGCAAAAATGAACAAATGGGACTATATCAAGTTGAAAAGCTTCTGTACAGCAAAGGACACCATCAATAGAACAAAAAGACATCCTACAATATGGGAAAATATATTCATAAACGATGTATCTGATAAGGGGTTGACATCCAAAATATATAAAGAACTTACGCACCTTAACAAAGAAAAAGTAAATAATCCAATTAAGAAATGGGCAGAGGACATGAATAGACACTTCTCTAAAGAAGAAATTC
>JAQQAC010016209.1:75143039-75189847 GCA_029783875.1 Phataginus tricuspis
GAAAAGGGAACCCTCCTACACTGCTGGTGGGAATGCAAATTAGTTCACCCATTGTGGAAAGCAGTATGGAGGTTCCTCAAAAAACTCAAAATAGAAATACCATTTGACCCAGGAATCCCACTCCTAGGAATTTACCCTAAGAATGCAGCAGCCCAGTTTCAAAAAACAGATGCAACCCTATATTTATTGCAGCACTATTTACAATAGCCAAGAAATGGAAGTAACCTAAGTGTCCATCAGTAGATGAATGGATTAAGAAGATGTGGTACATATACACAATGGAATATTATTCAGCCATAATAAGAAAACAAATCCTACCATTCACAACAACATGGATGTAGCTAGAGGGTATTATGCTCAGTGAAATAAGCCAGGCAGAAAAACACAAGTACCAAATGTTTACACTCATCTGTGGAGTATAAGAACAAAGAAAAAAACTGAAGGAACAAAACAGCAGCAGACTCACAGAACCCAAGAACGGACTAATAGTTACCAAATGGAAAGGGACTGGGGAAGAAGGGTGGGAAGGGAGGGATAAGAGGGTAAAAGGGGCATTACGATTAGCAAACGTAAGGTGGGGGGGCACGGGGAGGGCTGTACAACTCAGAGAAGACAAGTAGTGATTCTCATCTCACTACGCTGAAGGACAGTGACTATAATGGGGTTGGTGGGGGGGACCTGATGAAGGGGGTAGTTTAATCACCATAATATTGCACATGTAACTGTAGGTTAATGATACCAAAATAAATTGTAAATAAAAAAAAAGATGGAAATCTTACCATATGTGACAACATGGATAAACCTGAGGGATAGTAAGTGAAATAAGCCACACATAGCAAGAAAAGTAACTACTTGGTGACACATGAGGAATCTAAAATAGTCAAACTCATAGAAGCAGAGTGTAGCATAGTGGTTGCCACGGGTTGAGGGCAAGGGGGAGTGGGAAGTTACCGTTCAATGGTATAAATTTTAGTCATGCAAGATGAGATTGTTCAAGTGATCTGCTGTATAACATTTTGCTTATAGTTAAAAATACTGCAATGGGTATGCAGCATCTATCTATAATATTTCTTACAAATGTTTGTGAATCTTCAATTATCTCAAAATAAAAAGATTAATTTAACAAGTCATAGGCTATTAAACTAGCAGTTTAGTAAGATCAGCCGGTAAGTGGACCTAAAGAAAAATATCAATACATTAAGTAGAGTTGAGCAGGATATAGTAAACGATAAGCAGTTTATGGTCAGAAAGGGGAAAATTTAAACACAGGAAATAAAAGATGGAAGAGTACGATGCCACATGATTTTGTTGGTTGGTGATTGTTGCATCTGGGGACAGGTGCCTTCCAAGATAATATGTATAAGAGTTGACCAGCTGAAGTGAAATAACTGTGAGGCTGAGCAGATGAATGAGCCATCAGCATGGATGTTAAATTCTTTGAATATGATGGCAAAAGAGAGAATAGAGATGAATACAATAAAAACACAGTGCTGTTTTTCACTTCACAGAAATGAACTGAATTTATGCATGTATTCTCTTCTATTTAATGCAGTATTCATTTTTTTCATTAATTAAGAATACCCATTAGTTTAGTTTGATTTTTAATAGTCAAAATAAGGAACATGGCAGGACACAGTTGATTTTTAAAATCTACATTTGTGATATTTGGTTTATAGTGCATTCCTTGAAGGTATATTCTTAATAGTTTGCAAACTAAGCAAAGAACTGATGGCCTTTTTCAATATTTGGATTCTAGTTAACTGAGAGTATATTTGAGAACATGGGTCAAACATAATTATAGAAAAAATTTATTTTTTAATGAACACACACACACACACACACACACACATATGTAATCACCCTTTACACAGTATTCCTTAAATAGAAAATACTCAATTAGAAAAGGAGAAAATAACAAATGTGGATTCTAGGAACTATTTGTTCTTAGATTTCTTGGAACATTTTAGTGGGCCATGATTTGAAAGATACTTCACTGCTCTTTATCTTAGTCTCACCTTAGATATGAGGGAAGTCATAGGCATCTGCTTGAATCCTACTGCTTTGAAGCAGAACAGAAAAACAGAATTAGCTGATAATAAGAAGTATCTTGGCCATTACAATAAGCAGAATGAATTATTTGTCAAGCTACTTAAAGAGTAACAGAACACTGACGTTAATTGGCTTATTCATTCTTTCAACAAATGTTGTTGAGTATTTATTATGCTCACGGCACAGAAGTGTGCCACACAGACCAAAACAAAAAAAATCTTACTCTCAAATAGCTTAGATTCTAATGCAGGAAATTTCATTTGTAAAGATGTAAATAATGACACAAAATACCATAGCATGTATGTAGATGTTATTTAGGCAACATGGGATTTAAAAAGAAGTGTGTACTTTGAAGTAAATAGGGAAAACTCTGTGAAAGAAGTGAGACTTTACATGTGCTTTAAAAAAACTCTGTGAAAGAAGTGAGACTTTACATGTGCCTTAAAGAAAGGAGTATTGAATCCCTTTCCTGACTATAGTTTTTAGTTAATAGGCTGGAAATAAAGTAAGTTGTTTCACTGTGCTTTCCAAGGTCATCCCCAGGTAGTACATGTTGAAATAATATAATTGAATGTCCACTGAAAGTAATATGAATTTTTTGCTAATTGTCATTCTGGCTGTGTTATGAGGCCCTCAAAGATAAAGATCTCCTCTAATTAATATTTGCATCCTCCTTCCACTCCCCCTGGAACATAGAAGGCACTCAGATGTTTGCTATATTAAGTTTATTTTCTTTATTGTTCAGATACATTTTGCCAATTTAAGGCTAAAAATTCATGAGAGAAAAATTAAACCAAGACATTTCCCATGTTCTTCTCTCAAGAGTTGTCTAGATCATTTCTTTCCCTTACTTTAGTCCAATGTTAAAAGTCTAGAAGAAATAATCATTTCATGACTTTGAACTTTGTGTTCAGTAATCTTCATATTTTACTCTATGGTGTTAACCAGGTGTCAGGAAAATAAAAAGACCTGGCACTACAGGTATTTGTGGAGCAAGAAGAGAACCATACCCTAAACCCTCTTTTGGTGAAGACAATAAACTCTCATTTGAGACATTCTTTCTCTAACTTTGCAAGATGCCTTCTAGCCGTTATTTCACAACTCTCAATTTAATCAAACTTTAACTTCCATCATCTGGGAAATTTAAGAATATGTTCTGCAATGGGTTTGGGAAGCTAAAAAGAACGGAAACTATCCTCATCACCACCACAGACTTGTGAAATCATAGCATCAGAATGCACTGCAAGAAGTTATCTAGGTCTCTAGGCAACTCTACGCCTCCTAGTATTTCACTACTTGCAGAATCAATAAACACTTACCACAATTTTCTTAACAGATGTTATGCAAACTGGGACTTAAGCTACTCAAAAGTCACTAACAGTTTGTAAGGAGTTACTTAAGCAAAACTTGTTAATAGGGAGTTATCAAAATCCACAGTTAAGATAGGTCAAAATCAGCTTTCTCAGTGTGTTGCCTGCAAACACTTCCCTGTAACATTATTGTGAGATCATTTGTGTTGTGTTAAATGGATTATATTTCCTTCCTTGACATTTAACCCTGATCACCACAAAATTTCTTCTGTTTCACACACACACACACACACACACACACACACCCGTCCCTCCTATTGGTTTTTAACACTCTATTTTCTTTGCTATGGTGGTAAAAAAAATACCTTGCATGTAAGAAACATTTATGTGCCTGTAGAATTAAGTCATCCCTTGAATTGTTTCCACCAAGTTTAACGATACACAGCTTCATTTGAACATGTTAACAGATTCATAAAGCAAAATCCTTTACCAGAAAGTACAAATTTATCTGATTTGTGCTAAAGGAGGAAGTTGAATTTCACTAGTACATGAAGAGTAGTTTCCTCCCTATTCTTTCAGTGCTGTGCAGAAACAATGAGAGTGGGCCCTGATGTCTAACTGAATTGGGTTTAATCTTAGCTGTTATTATTTGAGAGACTTGGGGTCTAACTACCTACATCTGTGATCTGTATGTAAAATATGAATAATAATACCTACATATAGTAGATACTGAAGCACATAATAAGCATTGAATAAAGAAAAGTTGCTATTCACTTTATGTTCATCATTATCTATCACACAGTAGGCAGAAAGACTATGATGACAGACTTTTCTTACTTTTCTTTTTTGTATAAATGGATAATTTCAGAAGTGGTTATTATCCCTATTCTAGCTCTTGTCTCTCCCTCATCACTCTTTAGTTCTGATCCCAAAGCTAATAGAGCAATTTTGATTAATCATGAAAAAGTTGCTATTAAAAGGCCTTAATGTTGGCTGAAGTAAATATAGCAAAACACGATTTTCCAACCTAAAAATCTGTTATAAAATCAAGTGATTCAAATTGATGAAGACAAAATAAAATTTCCTAATCTGCTAAAAGTGTGGAGGAGTTGAACCTTTGCTCTAATTTTGGAAATCAATTATTAAACTTTCTCTAGGCTTGACTTTTATATGATCAATTAATACTTTTAGAATCAAAAAGTATTCTCTATTTATTTCATTTTATGACCTAAATAAATGCTTATAATATAGAAGTGTTCTACATAGCAACAGGTCATAAAGATATTGATCAGAGAGGAGGAAGTAGGAAAACATGAAGCATCTAACTGCATATTTATATACCCAAGGTAAATGAGAACTTGATTATGAGAATGTGGGGAAAGCGATATCATTTTAGACTTTATAATTCTCTTTGATTTAATTTTGTATGAGTCACTGTATTTTATCTTTGACAGAGAATAACCCAATCACATCTCTTTTATTATCCTGGGAGGCTTATGGATTTGGAATATTAAAAATAGAGAAAGTATGAAAAAAAACATGGTAAGTAGATATAAACCCCCTAATGGTTTAGCTCATCATTTTTTTCTTTTTCCTGTCTGAGACACAGAGATGCAACTGCGTGCATTATCAAAAAATTAAATCAAAAATTAAAACACTGGGGAGTCTGAATGTCTGCTTCCAGTGACACAACACTTAGTCAATATTGTTTGGTTTTGCTTAGGGAGCCTGTGTTTCCCTGTACTTCGTAGCTATCTTTGTGTTAAATTACATCTAAAATAGAAAGAGGCCAAATGAACGGAATGCTTGGTAAAGTGAGCTGTGCATCTTGGCACCTCTTTCTCAAGTTCTATTCAATCTGATCATCAATGAAATATACACTGTGCATCTTTATTCTGTATCATCACCCACTCTCCACTTCCACCTCCATTCAATTAACATTTTACTGTAATTTTTAAAGGAAACATAGATATTATTATTGATGAAGGTAAAAAGGTTTTCAGTTATCTCGAAAATAACATGCAAATGCAAAATATTTAAATGATTCTTAAAATAAGATTCATGATTTCAATTAAGAAAGAAATAAGAACAAAGCAATAATGTCAAAGTGAGACTTGAGTATGAACTTTTAAACCTAAGAGGTGTTTGAGCAACATTAAGAAATATTAAAGCAAAAAGTTCAGTGTTCATCTGAATTGTGATAGCAGGGCAACCAACCAATCCCCAAGTAGAGAATAGGCACCACTGAGCATTTGGGAATGGATTGGCTCTATCACCTGTGTTTGTGTTTACAGCTAGCATCACTACACAATATTTTCATAATAGAAAAAGAAAAATATTGTCATGACCTTTCCATTCAAGATAAATATTTCTCACATGAGAAAGGATCAGCCTCACCAGAAGAGTGAACATGATTTCCACTATGACGTTCACTACCCTTTATTAAAATGTACCCTCACTTGAATTCCTGTTTTGTCATTAAAATCTGAGATCAAGAGTTAAAACTTAAATTTTAAAACTTAGTTCAGGAGGTCTCTCTGATCTGCCTTACAGATTTAAACTGATTAACCAATGACATGTATAAAAGAAGAAAAGAAACATCACGACTATTTGACTATTCTCAAAGAAGAAAAATGAAGTTTGCTCAATTGTACTTGAGTTGAACAAGCTTTATTTTGGCATTTTCCTCCCTCTCTCCATCACTTCTTTCCTCTTTTCTTCCCTCTCACCCTCTCTCCCTTCCTTCTTTTCTTTTCCTTCCTTCATTGGGCACTTATTGAGTGCTCCTTGATTTCACACATTCTGACAGGAGAAGGAGGAATAAGCAATGTGAAGCCAAAACAAGCACAATCTGCTTCATGAGGTTGATCGCCTTGTAAGGAGAAATGACATTAATAAAATTATCACACCAATAAATATATAATTAGAACTGTGAAAATTGATATGAAGGAGAGGTACATAGTGCTATGGAAGCATATATAATAGGAATTTTATCTAGTTAGGAAACCCAGGGAAGATTTTCTCAAGAAAATTTCACTTGAATTGAGAGCTAAAAGATCAACAAGTTAAACAAGTAAAGTAGGAAAGGGATACTTAAGAAGAGTGACTCACAACACAGAGAGCCTAAGGTGAAGTAAACCACTAAGTATAATACTTAACTGTAGAGAACAGCTGGTGGAATATATAAAGAGGAGGAAATATACTGAAGTAAAAATTGAGCCTAAAACAGATATGAAACACAATATAGTGATTTAAAAATCAGTTTTATAAAATCAATCTTAGTAACTATTTGTGTAAATATCTTTAACATTTGCTTTGCATTGTTATTGAACCATTTCTGTGATTATGTATGATTATTCAATAAATACTGTCTAGACAGTGTGAGCCATCTGTTTAATATTAAAGGTTAGGTAGATATTCCCAACTTATCAACTAAATGTTTCATTTTCATACACACACATTCACACACACACATATATCAATATAGAAGATGAATAATAGGTTTTATAATTATTTCCTGGGTATTATTTGTTAATTAATTATTCAACATTCCTTGCTGTCATATTATTTCTATTCCAACTTTTCAATTAAAATAATGTTAAAGAATGTGTAAGTAAAAGAAATATTGTTAGCTTAAGCTTGTCATAATTGGTATGAAGAAATACAGTTGTTTACAGCTTTTGAATGAAGTGGTAAATTAATTTGAGTTAAAAATATGTGATAGACCCTTGGAATGGTAGTCATGTACAACCTAAGAGCTTAAATATAAATTTATAATTTGATTCCAATCTCACCTTCTAACTCTTCTATTGAGTGCTTAGAAGAACAGCTTCTAAAAGCCTCAGAGGACAGTGTTTCTAGTCCCTCTAGGGGTTGATATGACAAAGGACTGGAGAGTGTGGTAGTTTTCCTTACTATGCACTGTCCTAGCTGGTTCTTTTCTTCACATCCTTCTGGGCTTGAAAGTCACAGCTTAACCTTTCATGTTTATACAGTGACCTGAACATAAAAGAGTCATCTTTCTAAGGATTTACAGTCATAAATAACAATGACTGAATTCAGTCACAACTATCCACAAAAACTCATTTATACTGGGATGACAATGTCCAACTTCATTTTTAGATTTGATTTATAAATACAGAGTATATCTTACCCTCATTTCATTGATTTGCTCCTTTCTGACAGGCCCATGTTCATGCTGCAGACAGTTTTGCATAAAAACCCTACTGGATGGGTATTAATTCCCATTAGACTTTTGATTTACCACATTCCAAAGGAAACATATGTTGATCAAAGCAGAAACAAAATCACTTTTTAGTCCTTAGCATAATTAAAAGTATCCTCCTCCTTGAAATACTGTGTTCCAAATCATATCTAAAGGAAAATAAATTATAACTAATACACATGAGGCTCAAAATATTTTTCCAGATAAATAATTAAGTGGATAGCTAACTGGAATAGATGGCTGCCAGAAATGTCAGAAGGAGAAAAGAAAATCTAGCTATAGAAAATGAGTGTTTAATTAAGATCTAATTTACAAGACTAGAAGAAAAAGCCTCAATGCTATAGAAACAACAAGCCAAAATGTTCTTGGTCAAAATTTATTCGAATTCACAAGATATATTTTAATCAAGGCATTTGGCTTGAAGTTTAAATAGTTCTCTAAACCTTCCAGGTTTTCATTGCCATAGATGGGCTGTATTCTCCACTACATGAGCCTCTTTTTATTTTAATATCAATCTTTTAGTTTGTGGCTACTAAGACAGAGAAAAATTTAGACTTTAGAAGTGAGACAAATAATGTGAAAATTATAGTTTGAGGATTATTCTTTGTATCTAGCTGATTGTGAAGTGGTGGGGCTGGATGACTAGCTCTCCAGACATACTACTTTCCTACCATAAACACTACAGAGATCATATGTTGGAAAACAATGTAGTTTGAAAATTGCTATTATTTTTATTCTTTTGATATATACAAATCATATTATTCTGATGGCCTACATGCCAGTATAATGTGTTGTCTATTTTTCTTTTCAGGCTTAAAAGTATATAATGCATATATATTTTTTCTGCTATCAAAAGTTTTGGTGTGCTAAATTCCAATTCCAGAGGATAGAATACATGTATAGAGCGAAACAATTATTAAATTTGGAATGATATATTTTTTTAGTGGGGAGAAATTCATGTAAGCTATTTGTTATCTGTACATATATAGATGAAATTATCAAGTGTTTACATTAAGTAACAGATTAGGAAACCCATGCTGACATACCAAGAAATTAATATCCATGATACAAATTCCAAAACTCATCTAAACATACATAAGAATATGATATGCTTTGTTTCTTTGGAATTATTGATGTTTCAAAAAAAATGGAAATGTTACTATCTAAATGCTCAAATCAAGGAGAACTAGAGAACTAAAGAGTAAATTCTCAAAGCAAGTAATACTTCTAGTATCTTTCATTTTGTTGTACCAGAGTTAAAAATCTACCTGTTTTCTTTGTTAAACTACAAGTTTCTCGAAGACAAGAGTCATATCATATTCACCTCGGAACCTAGAAGCTCCTGGTAATAAATGAGTCAACATCAAAATTTAAATCCACAACCCATCCCAATCTGGCAAAGGATGACCAGTGTATTGCTCCTTAGTTTGACATAAACATCAATGTAAGTCAAACCAATCCTTCTTGCTTTCTTTTTTCTTGTTCTCCCTGCATTATCATTTCCCAAGAATACAGAAAGGGCAATAATTAATTACATATTTTGTTTCAAATATCATTTTTTGATAGCTGAGCTGTAAATAAAGAAAATAACTGCAAATATTCTTTTTCAACTCTTACTAGGGAGCCATCTTGTGCAAAATAAGATTGTTCTATGACACAGGACACAAGTAACTACTTTTTCTGTCTTTAAATGCCTCTTGTGTTATGCTTCATTGATAAGACATTATCCTGGTTCTTTTCTTACATTTTACCATTTGAGGCATGCTTTCTTTACTTGACTGTTATTTTTTTCTATTTAATGCAAAAATTCTTTAAGGTTTTACCTTTAATCATTTTCTCATTCAATGTACTATTGCTGGATAAATTCATTCACTATCAGTCCTTCAATTACCATCCATATGCTAACAACTCAAAATATATAATCCTCCCTTTTCCCAGATCTTGCTTCTGAGATTAAGATGAATAAAACCAACTTCAACTGGACATTTTCACTTGGATGTCCCACAGGCTTCTGAAAATTAAAATGTCCAAAGTTAATTTCATCATTACAACTTCCTTCCTTAGACCTATGCTTTCCTGTATCTCATATTCTGATTAATGTTCTCACTATGTCAAGTTGGAAACTTAGAAATCATTTCAAATAGCTTTACCTCAATCTCTATATACCCAACTGAGTCAACATTCTTCATATTGTTTATGTCTTCTCTTCTCCATCACACATACTTAGGTCAGGTCCTCATATTCTTTTGTCTAGATGACTGCAATCATTTCCTAAATGGTTTTCCAGATCCAGTTTTGTACCTATCCAATACAACCTTCATTTGTCCATCAAATAAATCTATATACAATATCCATTTGACAATGTAACTGTCCAGCTTAAAATCCTTCAGTGACTCCTTCCATGAAGTTTCTCCTGATCTAAACTTGTGATATAAATACAAGTTCCTTTCCTTGGAACATCCACTGTATTTTTACTATTTTTTAGACTTTTATTGTTGTCGGCATATCTCTCTCCTCCACTGAACTATAAAAACTTCATTTATAGACTCTGCCTTTTTCAATTTTGTATTCACCAGAAAACAGTGCTTGGCATGGTAGTTACTCAATAAATGTTTGATAATGTTATAAATGAAATAAAAAAGAAGATAATGATATTAAAAACTTAATTAAAAACAATGGATGCAGGCCTGTTTATTCCTTAAGCACACCCCTTGGTTCATATCTTAAAGATTGCTAGATATAAGTAAAAAATAAGCTTTATGCTATTTTGAGAGAAAAAAAAAGTACTATATGGTATAATTCCTAGGCACAAGGTAGTGTATACATTGGCCAGCTAGAAGATGAACAGATTAATGGCTACAGCTGAAGTGAAAACTGGTACTTTGTAAATTTCTAATAGGCAGAAGTTGTTGTCGACTCCACTGTTACCTCATCTTTTATTTCCACTGTTGACACCAGTTGGGGACTTTTAAATCAGAAAATTACTTTATTTTCTGTGCCTTCTCTAGACTGGAAATTAAAATAAATAGATAATTCAAAAATTTTGTGAGAAAATTAATTCAGTGTAAATGAACTAACACAAAACCAACAGGCAAACCAGTTATTTTGCATTGAATAAATCATATTAAATTGTTTTCTATTTTTCATCCCTTCCAAATTTGATACTGATTTCCCAAATTTGATTAGGGAACCTAAATAAACATAATGCATTAGTTGGAAGTAGGAATTAAGAAGTTGAAGATGGTTTTAGAAAATGAGATCAGAACATTGCAAAGCTAGGCTCTTTTTACTAACCTGATTAGATCTTCACAATCAAACAAAATGAATTTTTTCAGTTATGTCTTAAGCCAAGACATGTATTTGGCTTAAAATCATACTACTTTTAACCCACTCCCCTTGCTTTGATAAAATACTTGAGAGGAGGTCTTAGCAAATAATTATAAGTTATTTTTGCTCATTAGTTTATTATAATTACTGGCATTCTTAGAAATCTATTTTAAATGTGAACTATAGTATGCTCTCAGATTGTCCCAAATTAAATATTCATTTGATAACATGCAGTCAGAAGAGCAGGAGATGATGATGGGTCCCTGAACATCATCATTATTTTAGGGGTTCCCAGGCAGAAGTACCTGTAAAAAAGAGTAAGAGAAAATAGCCAGAATGATAGAGGAAAACCAGGAGAAAAGGATGTCATAGAAGCTGAGAAAGGACAGTCTCAAGGAGGCAGTGGTCTAACAATCTCAAACATCAAAGACATGAAATAAGATAAAGGAAAGCAAAGTGACCAATGCCTTTGGAAATATTGAGCCCATTGGTAAATCTAGGAAGACCCACTGCAAAGGCATGGTAGGGTTGGTTGGGAATCCAGTGGTTCTATGTTGGGGACCATGGGCAGTAAGTAGAGGCAGTAAATATAGACTGCTCTTCTGGCGACTCTTAGCTATAAAGAAAATAGCCTCATGGCTAGATTTATATTATTGGCAAAGGATATAAAGAAGGTTAGAGTAACAGAAGAAACAAAAGGGGAGAAATTAGCCATGTGGAAAAGAAAGAACCCTTTTCCACTTGAATTATGAGAAAGAAAAGAATACATGGATCTGGAGAAACATAATTGGCAAGAAGGGAAAAAGTTGTCAGAATTCTTGTCTGATGGCCTAAATCTCCTCAGTGCAGTGAGAGGTTAAGTCTGCTACTGAGTACAAAGGGGAAGGTAGAATATTAGATTTAAAGGAAAATCTGTTTGAGGGAAATGTGTTAGATCTGAGGGTTTATCTGTCTTTTTTGTAACTAAGAGTATGCTGTACCTATCTAAACTTGGAAAATAAATTCATTGTGATTTCCATACAAATAGTTTTATGACACTCTTCCAAGATCCAGATCAAATGGTTGTCCAACTATGAACATTTCTCTGATCCAAACAAGCAGAGTTTAGCAGTCCTTCTTTTATAGCACAATTAAACCTAAAATATATCTCTATAATTACACTTAGGATATTACTATATGTATAGGTTATTTGTGTTACATGCTGCTTTTCAACAAGATAGTGAGTTCCTTGAAGGCATGGCTGTACTTTGGATTCTAGTACATATCAATAAGTGTTTATAAAAAGAATAAATAAGTAATCCTTAATCTTTCTGGACCAGTGCATGTAGAAATGTTCAAAGCATAATTCTTAATACCTCTCTCAAAATCCCCTCCCTACCATGGCTCCAGCCCAGGTACTCTGACTACATAGCTTTGCTCTGTCAAAATGTATCCAGTGTAATCTGGAGCATTGTGTAATTTTGTTATATAGTACAGAAGATTAACTAATGTGAGATGTTTAAATTTCTGATTTAGAAACTCAGAAAAGAACCATTTGTTATAAAGAAGACATTACAGTATGAAGGTAATTCTGTATATAATTTTTAAATTATCTTCTTTCACATTTTAAGGAGATTTACTATTGTATATCTTACAGGTAAATCTATTAAAGTCCATAATCAAAAGAAATGAATGATTAAGAGTTGGCTTGTACTTGAGTTTTTCAGAAAATATCCCATTGTTATTGCTTGTCAAACAAGCAAATGTGCAAACAGACTTCTTCCAGCCTCAGAAATATGGAACAAGCAGGACTGCAGCTTGTCCAGGTGATGTCACTCATTAGTTACAGTGCTAGTTGCCTGTTGGGAAAATGGGGCATGTTTTAATTATGTGTTGTATAATAAAGTTTTATCAAGAAAAACATTTTAACCTAAATTAGGTCGTTTATTTCTTTTGATAGTAGTTTAATCAATTCATTCACATCATTCAGACAATAATCTGTCTTCTCTCATGATCATTTTGTAATCTTTTTTAACATATGTGATTGATATTGGGTGAATTGATTTTCAATGATGGATTAGCATGCTTTTACTGTAAAATCTGGGTGATAATAGAAGAATTATTTTAAAAAGCACACTGACATATCCCACACTGGCAGTGATACTTATTATTTTATGCTAAGGGATTCTTTAGCAGCCTTGTGGTTAAAAAGCTAGCTTTTTGTTCAAAGAGGTTGTAAATTAATTATTTACTGTACTTACCAGTCCCTTTCAGCTTATGATATACTGCTGAATAAATATTTCATATAAATTCTACACTGGAAGTTATAAGAATAAAAGTCATTGATCTGAGATCAGATCTCATGGGCTTCTACTATTTTTTGAGGACATCCCCCATCTTGCCTACCCACCCCCAATATATGCACGCTTTCCTGGAACTGCCATTTAGAATATGAATAATCCTCAACTTCAAACTTAGAGCATATTCTTAGGGCTGTATTATATGACAGGAAATGAAGAGCTTCTATTCTTTGACATTTAGCTTCCTGTAATACTGTATCCTATCAAAGAGCACTGAAATGCTATTTATGTTCTGGGTTTCAAATATACTTATGTTTATGAGTTTACCTTTCCCTTTGAACACATTCCAGTTTGTTCTCCAATGTAAAATGCAGATCATCTGCTTGAAGATATGCATCATGTTGGTTTTAGAAGGGTAAAAAGGAAGTTTCAGTCAGAAACAAAGAGGGAAGATGGCTTGTACAGAGCTTTTTCTAAGAATACTGCATATATTTAACTGACCAGCTTGACGATCCACACATTTTAAGTGGATCAGAGAGATGTTGTCGTTTATGTTACTATCCACTATTTACTCATTCATTGACAAGTACTTATGAACACCTGCTACACATGAGACATTATTATAAGCAGCAAACAAACAGAAAAAAAAATTCTGCCCTCATGGAGCTCACGTAATTGTGGGGGGAGATAAAATATAAACAAAATAAATAATAAAATTATGTAGCATGTAAGAAGGTGGTTAAGTGTTATGAAAAAAATGAAGCAGGAAAGAGGAAGGAATAGGATTTATTTCATATGGGACAGAGAAGAATTCACTAAGATAATGATATTTGAGTAACAATCTGGAAACAATGGAGTGAACCATATGGATATCTAGGGCAAGATAATCCCTACCAAAAGGAAAAGCAAATATAACAGCCCTGAGCTTGACTTATGGAGAAGAAGTGAGGAGGACAATATTGATGGAGTGGAATGAGCAAAGAAGTCTGAGAAGTGAGGAAATCACATTACAGAGAGCCTTGTAGGATTTTGGCTTTAACCTTTAATAAGACAGGAAGTCACTGAAAGATTTTAAGCAAAGGATGGTTTGAATGATTGTGCCTTTCCAAATTTCACATGTTGGAATTCTTATGACCAATGTGAGAATGTTAGAAGGTGGGACCTTTGGAAGGTGATTATGTCATGGGAGTCAAGCTCTCATGAATGGGATTAGAGCTTTTAGGAAAGCAATCCCACAGAGCTCCCTGACCACCTGCACCATGTGAGGGCACAACCTGGGAAAGGGCCTTCACCTAACCATACTACAGCCCTGATCTCCGACTTCCAGCCTCCATAACTGTGGGAAATAAATTTCTGTTGTTTATAACCTACATAGTATGTGGTATTATTTTTTATTTTTGGTATTATTAATGTACAATTACATAAACAACATTATGGTTACTAGACTCCCCCTACTATCAAGTTCCCACCACATGACACATTACGGTCACTGTCCATCAGTGTAGTAAGATGCTATGGAATCACTACTTATCTACTCTGTGTTATACTGCCTTCCCCGTGTCCCCCCTCTACATTGTACGTGCTAATCGTGATGCCCCTTTTTCCCCCTTATCCCTCCCTCCGACCCATCCTCCCCAGTCCCTTTCCCTTTGGTAACTGTTAGTCCATTCTTGGGTTCTGTGAGTCTGCTGCTGTTTTGTTCCTTCAGTTTTTTCTTTGCTCTTATATTCCACAGATGAGTGAAATCATTTGATACTTGTCTTTCTCTGTCTGGCTTATTTCACTGAGCATAATACCCTCTAGCTCCATCCATGTTGCTGCAAATGGTAGGATTTGTTTTCTTGTTATGGATAAATAATATTCCATTGTGTATATGTAGCACATCTTCTATAACCATTCATCTACTGATGGACACTTAGGTTGCTTCCATTTCTTGGCTATTGTAAATAGTGCTGTGAAAAACATAGGGGTGCATATGTCTTTTTCAAACTGGGCTCTTGCATTCGTAAGGTAAATTCCTAGGAGTGGAATTCCTGGGTCAAATGGTATTTCTATTTTTACTTTTTTGAGGAACCACCATACTGCTTTCCACAATGGTTGAACTATTTTATATTTCCACCAGTAGTGTAGGAGGCTTCCCCTTTCTCCACATCCTCGCCAACATTGTTGTTGCCTGTCTTTTGGATGCTGGCCATCATAACTGGTATGAGGTGATATCTCATTGTGGTTTTAAGTTGCATTTCCATGATGATTAGCAATGTGGAGCATCTTTTCATGTGCCTGTTGGCCATTTGAATTTATTCTTTGGAGAAGTGTCTGTTCAGATCCTCTGCCCATTTTTTAATTGACTTATTTGCTCTTTGTTTGTTGAGGTGCATGAGCTCTTTATATAATTTGGATGTCAACCCCTAATCGGATATGTCATTTATGAATATATTCTCCAAAACTTTAGGATGTCTTTTTGTTCTACTGATGGTGTCCTTTGCTGTACAGAAGCTTTGTAGTTTGATATAGTCCCACTTGTTCATTTTTGCTTTGGTTTCCCTTGCCCAGGGAGATAGGTTCATGTAGAAGTTGCTCGTGTTTATGTCCAAGAGATTTTTGCCTATGTTTTTTTCTAAGAGTTTTATGATTTCATGACTTACATTGAGGTCTTTGATCCATTTTGAGCTTACTTTTGTGTATGGGGTTAGAATTCAGTTTCATTCTCTTACATGTAGCTGCCAGTTTTGGCAACACCAGCTGTTGAAGAGGCTGTCATTTCCCCATTGTATATCCATGGCTCCTTTATCATATATTAATTGACCATATATGCTTGGGTTTACATCTGGGCTCTTTAGTCTGTTCCATTGGTATATGGGTCTGTTCTTGTGCCAGTACCAAATTGTCTTGGTTACTGTGGCTTTGTAGTAGAGCTTGAAGTCAGGGAACATAATTCTCCCCACTTTATTCTTCCTTCTCAGGATTGCTTTGGCTATTTGGGGTCTTTTGTGTTTCCATATGAATTTTAGAAGTATTTGCTCTAGTTCATTGAAGAATGCTATTAGTATTTTGCTAGGGATTGCACTGAATCTCTAGATTGTTTTAGGTAGTATGGCCATTTTGACAATATTAGTTCCTCCTATCCATGAGCACAGGCTGTGTTTCCATTTATTGGTATCTTCTTTAATTTCTCTCAAGAGTGTCTTGGAGTTTTCAGAGTATAGGTCTTTCACTTCCTTGGTTAGGTTTATTCCTAAGTATTTTATTCTTTTTGATGCAATTGTGAATGGAATTGTTTTCCTGATTTCGCTTTCTGCTAGTTCATCGTTAGTGTATAGGAATGAAACAGGTTTCTGGGTATTAATTTTATATCCTGCAACTTTACTGAATTCAGATATTATTAGATCCAGTAGTTTTGGAGTGGATTCTTTCGGGTTTTTTATGTACAATATCATGTCATCTGCAAACAGGGACAGTTTGACTTTTTCCTTACCCTTCAGGATGCCTTTTATTTCAATGTTTTGTCTGACTGCTGTGGCTAGGACCTCCAGTACTATGTTGAATAATAATGGAGAGAGTGGGCATCCCTGTCTTGTTCCCTATCTTAGGTGAAAAGCTTTCAGCTTCTCGCTGTTAAGTATGATGTTGGCTGTGGGTTTGTCATATATGGCCTTTATTATGTTGAGGTACTTGCCCTCTATACCCATTTTGTTGACAGTTTTTATTATGAATGGATGTTGAATTTTTTCGAATGCTTTTTCAGCATCTATGGAAATGATCATGTGGTGTTTGTCCTTCTTTTTGTTGATGTGGTGGATGATGTCGATGGATTTGCGAATGTTGTACCATCCTTGCATCCCTGGGATGAATCCCATTTGATCATGGTGTATGATCCTCTTGATGTATTTTTGAATTCAGTTTACTATTTTGTTCAGTATTTTTGCATGTGTGTTCATGAGGGATATTGGTCTGTAATTTTCTTTTTTTGTGGTGTCTTTGCCTGGTTTTGGTATTAGAGTGATGTTGGCCTTGTAGAATGAGTTTGAGAGTATTCCCTCCTCTTCTACTTTTTGGGAAATTGTAAGGAGGATGGGTATTAGGTCTTCACTAAATTTTTGATAAAATTCAGCAGTGAAACCATATGTGCCATTTTGTTCTTAGGTAGTTTTTTGATCACCAATTCAATTTTGTTGCTTGTAATTGGTCTGTTCAGATTTTCAGTCTGTGGTATTTTCGTTAGAGCAGCCCAAATGGACTAAGACAAAGTAGTAACATAATTTGCCATTTCTCAGATAGTAAAAGCAAGATCTAGCAAAGTTTACTAGTTAAAGCATATTTTCATGTTTCCCGTGCTCAGTGGGATTGCTACCTCTTTTCAGTGAAATTGGAATCTCTCTTTATATCTCTGTTGGGATAGCCACTATTTTTCCCCTCTTACTGCTTTTCTGTAATTGTATTTTATGTTGTAAATTAGCAGGGCAGACAAATTAAATAAAAATGCATAATAACACAGTGTTAAAATTATGAATTTAAACTTCATAATATGAGCAGAAGGTTCATATTACTATGATGTTCATTACTGCATGGCCACAGGCTTTTATAGAATGTAGCTTTTTATAGAATGGAATTCAGAAAAAAGGCCAAGGAAAAAGACAGTGGTGTAAGAAGTGAAGCAAAAACCTCCCAAAATCACATAAACACGAAAATACAGCAAATATAATTAAACCTGAAAATGAACTGAAGACTGCAGAACAGACTCCCTACATCTAGGGAAGAAGAGAAGAAGGGTAAATTGGCAAAGCCATGATCCGATGGGACCCAAGCCTTCCCCCGACACCAGCCCACAGGTGGGAGGAAGAAGAGCAGAGCAGGGAGAAAGGAGAAGGCCAGGACAAGGACTATTGAAGATCTGGCCCTGGAGATCTGCTCTGGGAACATGAACCCACATTATATGGTGCTCTGGAGATTAGTGGGGCTGGAAAGCAAAGACAGGCAGAACACTCAAAGAGGCTGAGATTTCCGTCATTTGTGGAGAACAGGTTTGCACTACTGGCCCCTCTGGAACAAAAGAAACATGGGCAGTTTGAAGGACTTCCCAGCAGTGAGAGAGGCACTAGAAGGGCAAAGATTACACAGAGCTCTCTGCTCAGAAGAAAGGGCAGGTGGATAATACCTTCCCAGCCCACTCAGCTCAGCAGGTTGGGAACTCTCTGGATCCTCAGACACTACATTTCCCTGACTGGGAACACAGCCTGAGGCTCCCTGCTGCATATGCAGCCTGCTGCTCCTTCCTTCTGGCAGGTGCCTGTTGCACTTGCCTGCTGCTCCCACCATTGCAGCTGGCCCGCCAGACAGTGGCCCCACCCACGGCAGCCCAAGGTGAACAGCATCAAATCCCCTCCCTGTGCACATAGCACACTTGACCTGGCAGTGGAGGCAGCCATTACAGCCAGGAAGGCAGGAAACCCTCCTACCCAAGGTCTTTCCTTCTGGCAGGGACCGGTCCTGCACACCTACAACCCACACCATTATGGCAGGCCAGAGGGAGGGTGGCTTTACCCACAGCAGCTCCAGCAGCACAGCCCTGAGTATTCTCCCTGCTTGTGCAATGAGCTGAGAGAACACACAGTCCACCTGAAATTAGATCAGTAAAAGCGAAACAGAAAGGTGCCACACCCACTGCATGCCAACAGCAGGGGCTCCTGCACAGGAAATTGAGCTTCTGGGCACTAGAGGGTTCTTCCTACAAAGCAAATATTTCACAGCAGACACTAAAAAAATGGAGAGGCAGAGGAATTTGGTGCAAAAAAAAACTACAAGAAAAAACACCAGAAAGAGGGTTCAGTGAAACTAAAATCTCCAATTTTATTGATAAAAATTTCAAAATAAAAGTCATAAACATGCTCACAGTTTTACAGAAAAGCATTCAAGATCACAGGGAGGACTTAAAGAGAGAAAATAGCCACTCCAAGATGAAGAATACAGTACCTGAAATGAAACATAAAATGGAGAGATTTAAAAGTAGATTAGATGATGTAGAGGTGACAGTAAATTAAATAGAAATCAGTAGGAAAACAAAGAAGTTGAGGAACACAGAGAAAAAAGAATCTCTAGAAATGAAAGAATAATAAGAGAACTATGTAACCAATCCAAACACAACAATATTTGCATTACACAGGTACCAGAGAAAGATCTAGGTACTACAGTATGCTGATGTGTGAGAGAAATAAGTAAAATTACAAGGGTAAATGGAAAGAAAGTTCAGGAAGTCATGTTTAACAAGGATGGGGACTCTGAACTGAGTGGAAAGACTTCTAAAAAAAGAAGAAAAAGAAAAGGATCCACTTTCAGGACAAATTAAGTCTTGAATACAAACATTGTAAGGGTTATTTCCCTGAGGCATCACTTTTATGACTTAAGTGTCTGGTTAAACAAAATCCAGTGTGCCAAAACTGATACTCTTGTGTTAAAGTAGATAACCCTACAACAGACTTACTAGTTACATTTAAATACAAAAACGCAGGAGAAATACAGCTGTTAATTAAACAATAATACAAATATAATCTCAAGTTTTAGTGAACAATCCTGGACTATTCTTACATTTGACAATCAGTGCTAGGTAGACAGAGGTGGACAGGTAAACTGTTAAGTCAATAAAGTCAGCAGCAGCACCTATCGACTTCAGTGATTTTTACACACTCCTTTTCCTATGTTTTGGTGTTCATGGCTGACAACTCCTTCGATATAATACAATAATTCTACTTTTTTGAATTTTTAAAATGAATTTTAAGAAAAAGATCCCTAAGAATGAGTCAATATGATATAATTTCAGAAAATCTTACAAGCTATGAAGTAGATTCTGTAGAGTTCTGTAGAGCTAGAAAATTCCTTAACTGTGTATCCAAATTCACACAAAAGCAGTTCAGTGTGATGGGTCTGAGCTTATGCTTTGTGGTTAAACAGATGTGGATTTGCATCCAGGCTTCATCAATTACTTTGTTACTTTGGACTTATTTAACCTCTGTTTTATTCACAGGAAAATACAGATGGCAATAGAATTTATCTATAGGTTTGCAATTAGTATTAAGAGAAAATGTAGGAAAGTCCCAGGGACATTGAGTGTTAGTCATTATTATCATACAATGCCAAAAAGCAAGGGACCTTCTCAAAGTATTTTTCTCCTATAGGATACTAGCTGATAAAGTATGACATAACCATAATATCATGGTATCTTCCAAGGTAAAGATTTCCACAGTGGTTTTCATGTAAAGAATCTTATAGCTAAGCTGCACTTAGTCAATTATGGGAGAACTTCTCATGGTCATACAAATTTAAAAAAATATACTCATGACAACAGCAGCCATAATGTAGCAGCTGCAGCAGCAAATAAATGGGACAAAAGGAAACAAAAATGAAAAGTATGATATATGCTTCCTGAGGGAGTTTAAACTAACTGCCTATACTTGGACTCCAGACATTTGTTGCTTGATTAACTGGGTAATAGCTTCTTCTCTTCGACTTTGTAAAAACTTAGTAGATATTTTGTTAAGTCTTTGAAATTGCATTATAAGCTACATTAAATTTTAAAATCCTAAAGGATAGCAGTAGTATCAATAATTAGTGCTTTTCGCCTTTTTTGTTCTGAAGACTGATCCTATAGTTAATTCTTTGGCAGATAAGGAGGATACGGTGCGGGGTCCTGAATCATAGCTCTCATATCCCACATTAAAGCACGTGGTACTTCATGTGAATACTAATATAGAACTACACCCCAGTTACTTATTATGGAAGATGATCTTGAACTCTGTGCTCAATATTATAAAAAACTTTGGTGAGAAAAATGTACATATTTAGGTAATATCTGAAGAATATGCTGTGCTGCCCCAGCCATGCCTCAATATGCAGTCAGCTCTGCCATAACATTTGTTATGGAGACATAAATTTGTTTTACATTAAGGAACAATTTGAGCATAGAGAGAATTTCACGTTTAATTATATTCTTAAATATCACTCAGTAAACAGAAAACTGTGTTCAGTGTAAAAATACATAAAATACACACATACACCCTTCAAAAATGTACCAGCTACGTTACTTCATCTTGTGTATTATCCCATAATGTTTTGTATTTGTGAACATTTTTATATTAAAAGAATCAACTTTCATGGTACATAGAAGTATCATAGTTCAAAAAATCCAAGCAGCACATGCAAAGGAAAATTTTAAATATTGAGGAGAAGCTTGACATAATAATGTGTTTAGAAAGAAATGAGGGAACACATGATGTCTCTGAAGCAGAAAGAAAGGAATCCACTTTGTGGCCCATCAGTGACTAAGTGCAAAAACAACAGAAATGTTTATGGCTGTGTGGTACAATAAAAAACATATTTGGTCTTTGTCCATGGTTCCTGGCACTGGACTCCTAAATGTGTTCAAATTTACTAATATGAATGTTTTTTGTTATTCATAATGAGCCCTTTTTTTATCACAACTGAGTTTATATTAATGAAGTGACTTAGAGTGCCTAGTCTCAGGATGAGACATGCCATCAGAAAGGTCAAGTGATTAAAGGGCTGGAACTTTCAGCCTCCCTCATTGACCAAGTGATCGGGGCTGGAGATTGTAATCTATACAAACTCTTGAACAATGAAATTAGGGAAGCCTCTGGTTTGGTGAACATATCAGTGTTGGGAGGGTGGTGTGACCTAACAGGCAATGGAAGCTGCACACCACTCAGCCCAATACCTTCCCCTAGGCGTTTTTTTCTGTTTAGTGCTCCTCAGTGGTACACTTTAGAGTAAATCAGTAAATGTAAATGAAGTGTGTTCTTGAGTTCTGAGAGCTGTTCTAGAAAATTGTCAAACTTGATAAGGGGGTTGTAGGAACCCCAACTTAGGGCAGGTCAGTCAGAAGTATGGGCGGGCCCAAAGACTTGCTACTGGCATCTGAAGCGGGGAAGGTCTGGTGGGATCTGATGCTAACTCCCGACAGTGTCAGAATTGAATCGAACTGTTAGGCACCCAGTTCATGTTGGAGAATCAGAAAATTGTTTGTCAGTATGGAAAAAACTCTATACAGGCTGGCAAAACTTCAAGTACTGCTGCAAAGTCAGTAACAACAAGGCTTAAAGAAATTGAGGAAGCAAAAAGATTATCAAGTATATGGATTCTACACCAAAAAGCACAAAAACTGGGAATAAATTTCTTAAAAAGTGAAAGGACTATGTATGCACAAATCCTACAGAAATGACTTCTTTATATCCTAGTGGTGGCTGCTTTAGTAGTTTCACACATAGGTACACTTTTCGAAGCCTTCAGCTGTCATGCAAAGGCATGAATGCAGATGACAAATCCATAAACTAATTCCCAGCAACGATACATAAGTTAATTGAGGGCTATGCATTAGATCAAACCTTCAATTTTGGTAAAATGGGTATCTATTATAAACTCATGCCTTTTTAGAGCTACAGGAAGGGTTTGAAGAGCTCTGAAACATGGAGAAACAAGGACAGGATGCAAGGTTGGGATAGAGTCTTAACTGTTATGTTTGGCAACAGTGCCAAAGCCAAGAATATGAGCCATACCCCCCAACAACTGATGTGACAACTTTCCGATTTAGATGATCCTTCCTCACTACCTCACAGTAGCTCACAAGCTGCAACTCTTCTAAAATTCACTTCCACAAATAAACTTCAGATCTTTTTCAAGGTAAAGTGCCATATTTATTATAGTATTTAGGTATTTCATATTTTAAACACTGAACATATGTAAACTATGCTATCATGTTTAGTAAGCTCCTATCATTAGGTTTTTAATGTGTCACTGACAAAGTGAATGTTCTTCCCCAACCCCATTTTTCCTGTGAGCCCTGTGGTTTTTACTGTACAATTTTGAAAAACATGGTGATTTTTACGGCACCATAAGTTGTGTGATAGCAAAAATGACTATAGTTTAAAATCTATCCCTAGAGGAAACTAGACATCTACAGAGCTGTGCATGGGGCCAAATCATTTTTATTTCTTAAATAATTGCTTCTCCTAAGCGGCTCTTTGGCATTAGGTAATCAACCTACAGTGGGGGCATTATCAGAAACTATCCTCTGAAACTCATGATTCTATTTACTGTGAGAATGTTGCTGAGTGTGATGTTCACTGCATTACACAGTATTCTCTTTATGATGATCCACAAAAGAAAATTCTCTCTGGCCTCAGTCCCAGGAAGAATTACGCTTCTCCTGAAAAACTACTTTGCTTTTATTTTTATGTATACTGAGACTTTTAAGGAAGTATCTTAATAGAGCTCAATGAATACATCTTAAATAATGAATAAATGTGTCTTTTAACTAACTGTGCTTCCCTCTCCACTTTGGCAGTTAAAGTACTGAGAGTCAAATTTGTGAACATCATCTAGCAAGTGTACAGGCCTTCATAGCACATATTTTGTTTACCACATCTTATCTTTTCTATGCTTATCTTTCTTTTGTCTGGATGTTCTTACTCCCTTATTTTTAAATTTCATTTTTTTTATATATACCCTTAAGCCAGTTAAATCCTTTTTTAGACAAGCCAGAGTGGAAGTAAAATAAAATAATGATAATAAAGTAGTATAACTAAGATATGAATCTGCTCTCTGAATAAAAGAAACATGCAAAAATTTACATGAAATTTCAAAATGCAAAAAATGATGCTACTGTAGTTAGAGGAATGAGAAAACAAGTGAAGTGAAATGTCAAGGGTAGAATCTAGGTGGTGCATATACAAGTATTGATTGTATAATTCTTTACAGTTTGTTGAATGGTTGAAATTTTCATAATACCTTTGGAAAAAATATATTATAAAATTAATTAGTGATGCTTATATATGTATTAGAAGCATAAAAATTCCTTAGTGACAATAAATGTTAATTCAGCATAGGTGTTACTTAATGTGGGAAGAGGCAAAGTAAATACATTCAGTAAGAGGTTTACAGGTAGGGTGACTCCAATAGTTTTTAATTTTTTCTTTCTTAAACTGGGTGGTGGACTAGACTAGAGGAATTGAAAATCTTCATGGAAAAGTGAGATTGAACAGAAACAGAGCCATAGTTTGGGATACATGGGATGGAATACAAAGGGTATTCCAAGTTGGGATATTTACTCAGGGAAACAATATGATTTTTTCCAAGACTACATGTCTTATATAGAGTAAGGTACTATATTATATGCAGGTCTGTTTTTGTAGACATCACATTAATATGCTTTCAAGGAAAGTCCTCTGGTCTGTCTTAGATGAAGGAACCTAGTAAGTCAGAGCAAGTTCATGCAATAATCTACCTCTTACCTACTATTTTTCTCAAATGTTCAACTTATATTACAAAGGGGTGATTTGGAGGGGGAAAATGATTGTTTTCGCCCAACCCCCAAACCAGAAAAATCATTAAAATATTATAGTTGACCTCAAAATAAAAGATTCTCACTTGTATATTTCAACTATAACTAATCATTGGCTTAAACTTTACTTGAAAATTTGTGTAATTGTTGACAGTTTAAATAAGTAGCTCTCTGACTAATGAACAAGTTACAATTCTATTATGGAATCTTGTTTTCATAGACTGCAGATGCAGGAGCAGAAATCTGCTACAAGAGACTAACTAATGTTAATAATCCTTGTAAGGTATTACTGAATTGACATTTTATTGGATCTTGATTGTACAAACTGTGCCAAGTTGACTAGGACTAAACCAAAAGAGACAGCAATTTACTTATTTTGTTCCTAAGTCATTCCCAAAAAGGAAAATAAAATCCTAAACCAGAGTAGACAGGCTTTTCAAATCATATATGTAACAACCATTAAGCCCAGTGGGAATCATGAGTATTTTCTATCTCCTTCTCCTCCCCACACACAATAACTATGCCCAATAACTTGAAAAGGGGATAAATTAAAATATTTTTCATATGAATAATGTATTCTAATGTGACTAAAAGTAAAAATATGAAAGGGAATAATCTAAGAGTAATTGGTCTGAAACCTTTAATAATAATCCCTTTTTAAAAGTACCTACCCAGCAATTTAAATATACAAGACATGCTTTCTAATCCCTATGCTACCAGTTTCTTTTAAGGTTAAACGTTCCTCACTGTACTTTATGATATATTTTACTATGTATACTTAGGAACTAGACAAGACTGACTAAATGGATTTTCTCTGTAATTTTACTACTGTTGACTAAGAACACTTTAGTCTTTTTTTATGTCATCTGATAACACTGTAAACAATATCCAAGAGGGTTAGGCCTAGCCTCAGCAATGACCTTCAAAGCTGATAAACAACCACAAATAAGCCACTTTTAGCCATTTAAAAGAAGGTGAAAAACAAGTCTCTCATTCTCTTGAAACAGAAAGGAATACTTCCATATGTATTTTTATTTTTTTTTTACTATTCTGAGACAAAATTATTTTGTTCTACTGAGAGAACCCAATCTCAGACCAACTGAATAAAAGAAAAACTCAAATTCCTGAAATACACTTTGTGTAAGACTACAACAGTGAATTACTTAAAAATATGTATGGTAACAAACAGCTAAAGTTTAATTAATAAATCATTAGAAATATTTGTATCATCTCTACCAATGAAGAACAGTGAATTATGGAACAGTGCTTCATTTTTAACTGGTGTAATTATCAAAATCAACTGAAATTTTAAAGCTCAGTGTCTTAAAATAAATTTCCTATCATGTATAACTGGTGACCAGAAAATCACCTCACATTATCAAAATATGAGTATTTAAATAGAGGATATTCATGTATTAAACCATTACATTTTTATCCCTTGGAAACACATAAGCTTGGTTGGCAGAATAATGGCCCCCCAAAATGTCCACATTCTAACCCTGGAACCTGTGAATTTATTTCCTTACATGGCAAATGGATTTTGCAGAAGTTATCTTGAGATACAGACACTTCTGGATTATCTGAGTAGGCCCAGTGTAATCGCAAGGGTCCTTAAGGAGGCAGGAGGGTCAGAGATAGAGTCAGGAAGGCTATTACAGAAGAAGAGGTCTGAATGATGTGAGACCACATTCCAAGATATGTGGGTGGTCCCTAGAAGATGGAAAAGGCAAGGAAATTTATTCTCCCCTAGAGCCTCCAGCAGGAATACAGCCCTACCAACAACCTTGATTTTACCCTAGTAAAACTTATTTCAGACTTATTATCTCTAGAACCATAAGATGATAAATTTGTGTTGTTAAAGCCAGTTAATCTGTGGTCATTTGTTACAGCAGCAATAGAAAGCTAATGCACAAGCACAGATATTTACCTTAAGATGTTTTTCACTATTGGACCTCTGATGTCACAGACAGTATTTATGTGGGAAAAAATAAAAGCTCAGTAGCAAAACTGCATAGCCAATGATGGTGATGATAATAATAATAAATAAAAAACATTGAATAGCCACTTAATGGTTTTCAATACGCACACAGTAACTCATTTCATTCATATCTAGTTACACATGGGACATATATGATAAACAAAATCAACAGCCCTATTTCAGATGTGCTGTATATCTGATGACCAAATACCAGATCTCACGAGTGTAACTTTGTCCCATCACACAACAGCTCTCACTGCCTCCCGAGTTAAATGCTTTACACCCAAACCCAATTAGTGCCTTTACAAACCTTAAGCAAAAATTATATATAGAGATAGATATATTTGTTACATATGTAAATATATATTTATATAGATAAAGTTGATAGAGTTAGAGAGAGGGACACAGGGATGGGGAAAGGCACACTCTGTTCTACATGATACATTTGTTTGCTGATACATACACAGACTCACCACAGATACTGGACACTTAATCATAGTGACATTTTTAAAATTCAGTGTTTAGCCTGTTGATTACTTTATTCCTCACCTTTATGGATAGCACTGTTCTCTTAGGTACTGAATATAACATTCAGTATTTTAATGTCTCCAAAAATCAAGTTGATTACATTTGTAAAAGAAAGATAAGATATAGTTACCAACACGATTTAATAGAAGTGAACTAGGTATCTTCCTTAAATTCCCACAGAAAGTGTAATACATCTTTGATGTGTATCAATGAAATAACATTCAGCACAAGATCTACAATTCAAAATCAGATAAGAAAACACAGCAAAATATTCAAGTCACCAAAGCTAAGATTAACACAAGAGTGAATAATATAAATCAGGGTTTTACCATAATGTTTTAGAGTTAATCAATATCTACACAAATGTGACACTAGTGATACATCACATGCTTATCATGAGATGTAACATTTTTTTCAAATAATGATAATGACTAACATTTATTGAATTTTTACTCTGTGTGAGGCACCAGAATAAGCAATGTAATGCATTATTTTATTTAATGAAGATATAATTATTTTCTACAATTTACAAATGAGGAAAGTAAGAAACAGTGAGGACAAGAAGCAATACTCTAACCCAGGTCTACGTTATGCTCAAACTTTTGTTCTTAACCACCTAGCTTAAATACATTCTGCATTATTGCTGGTAGGTTTGGGTAACCCATTTAAAATTTTATCTGTTTTCATAGTCATCAATAACATAGGTAGTAGGTTCCTTGACCACAGAATTATATTTCAGAAATATAATACATCTAAAACAACTCTTAAGTAGATTGAACTTATATTGTAAACATGAAAATATTGCAAGATGTTGATTCTTCATAGCAGTAGTAATTAAATATCTATAATATTGAGGATAAGATTCTAAAAATCAACTTTTGTCAGTGATAATTTTTACTCTGTAAGGACTGTATAGAATAGAGATCAAATAATCAACCTTAACTACTTTATGATTTAACATAGCAATCCAGTTTTAACTAATCAAGATCACATTCAATAATTTAATTAAGATTCTGAATGCTACCATTTTTCTTACGTTCATTAGCATCCTGTTTGAATATTCACAATACAGAATGAAAACTTCTGGCAAGATATATTAGATGTACACATATTTAGATGATAACATAAATTTTCATATAGAGTATAAATTGATGAGGGTTTTCTTCCCTGAAACACTGACAAAATAATTTAGTATTGTATCTAACACTATTATCATTACTATAACTATCTAATATTTACTGAGTGCTTATTAAGTGACTAAGATAGACATTTCATACATATTATCTCATTTAATGCTCACAATATACTACCATTATCTCCATTTGCAGAGAAGGAAACTAGGGCCCAGAATGTTTACATTATTTGTCTGCTAAGTGCTGGAGTCAGAACATAAAACTTGGTCTTTCTCCTACGTTCTGAAGCATTCTGTTCTCTTGTCTCAAAGCAGTTTAGCTACTATTTAATGTGGATTAACATTTTCAATCTCAGTTCTAGTGATTCCAGGATACACATACACACAAAAAGTGCACACTGGCCCTGTTCTTATAGATGTTATAATCTGGTATATCCCCATAATTTCCCTGAAAAGGGCCTATGAGCCATATTATTACACCATAGCTTTCTTTTTTGTTTTATTTTGTTTCTACACCATGTTGAATTCAATTTTTGCTCTCCTTTTCTTGCTGAAATATATCTTTATTATGCTTCCAGGATGCTACTTGGCAGAATTGAACATAACAAACTTTAAGTTATTTTTAGTGTACATGTTGCACTGAAAACCATTTGTTGCTGTGGTTTAATGTTTCTCCTTCTTTTAATCTCTCTCCCTAGGAAGAAAAATTTTCCCACTTAACATTTATTTCTGAGATCACTGCAATCTTGTTTATTCTCTTGCCATTCCAATTAAACTGCTGCAAGATTGTCAGTAATAGCCCAATTTCTAAATGCAATGGACAATTTCATTTTCATTTCTTATTTCACTTAAGCTCATTGAAGCATGTGACACCCTGACCACATTCTCTTTCTTTAATTATCTCCTACTTTAACTTCTGAGACAGCAATCTCTCTGTATTCTCTTCCTAAGTCTGTAAATATGTCTTTTGTAGTTGCTGTATCATACGACTGATCTGAGATCCAGGGATACCTAGGGTTTCATGGATCTAGTTTCTGGAGTCCATGAATTCTCTTCCCCACTAAATCATAAGATGTATTAGGATAGCTACGATATATGTTTATTCTTTTAGTTCCAAGATCTGCAACAGAGTTTAGTGCTCAACAAATATTTATCAAACTTATAAATGTCAGGCAAAGAGATACTATGCATTGATAAAAATGAAAGATTCATTGTTTATGTACATAAATTATCTAAAACCTTATAAGTGATTTTGGAAAATAGAAAATGTTAATGATCCAAATTAAAAAATTTGTGAGCAGTTTTCATGGTAGGATATATAGATTGAAGTATTTCGTTTAGAAAATATCAGTAACTATTTGCTACTTTGTTTTTTAGAACTGTGGTAGACACTGAGAATACAAATTTTCAAACATATCCCCCCAAGCTAATGAGGCTAGATTAACTAGTGAAATCATAAGAAAAAATGTTGCAATATAAAACTATATACTGAATTATGGGATGTACTGAAACTACTATCAATAGTTCAAAAAAGGTACATATTTAAAGATTGGAATGCTTAGGGAAAGCTCCCTGAAAAATGTGCAACTTGCAACAGCAGACATGGATAAAAGCTCAGGGTTAGAAACAGTACTATTGGAGATAGGAATAACATGAGCAAAGTTACAGAGATAAGAATGAGATGAGGTATTCATGGAAAAAATAGGAACTGGTCTAGCTAGAATGAAGCTTGTATATTGTGTATGGGAGAATAGTTCATCATACCACTGACCTCCTGGCTCACCTGGCTTTGTCTTCAAGCAGTCATATTGCTGTATTTTATGGCCCATTATGTCAGTCACCTCTATAGAGACATGAATGTAATTACCTGGGTATAATTATTTGTATCAGAAAATGTTACAGTATTTAGTGACTTTCCAACTTTTTTACCCAGTGGCTATAATAAAGAATGAAATAAGCAACCAAAGCAATTATTTTGTTCTCTAATATTAAAAAGAGATGATATTTTGCTTAAGTATTGGAATAATTCCTGGTATAGTTCATAAATTTCTGTTATTCAAAAAAATTCCAAAGATTGTTTTCTGAATTCTAATAAATACACTGTCAATTCTCTAAATGATATGTATTAAATGATTAAAGGCATAGATATAGTTTTCTAGAAAGCAGAGTTAATGACCTTGTATCTCTTGCCCTGGGAAGGAAATATAAACTTGACTTTAGTGTTAACAAAGAGAAGCAGCAAATATCTTTTATTATTAAATGAAGTTTTGTGCTTGGATAATAAAGCAATTTGCTTCATATTAACTTGAAACATTGTTCACCTATCTCATGATTACTTGTAAAATTTTCATTTAGTAGATGGGAAGAATTTTCATACATAATTTCAAATGGAGAGAGCCCAAAGAAGTTAGGATCACACAAGTCTGAGACTAAATTTGTTAAATAAAACTGAGTATTGTTGGTAAAATATTTTTAACAGTGTTTATCTGAATGAGAAATTTGGAATCAAAGGCACAATTCTGCATTCATTTCTTGTTTTGCATATGGAATAATTTAAGACATGGAGGGGTGTAGGAGATCAAGTTAGAATTTCTAAAGTAAGAAAAGATGTATACTTACCAGCCTGACCACTTCTTTATAATTCATTATTATTCATAATTTAGGGAAATCTAAAGAATATGAAATGAACATGAGGAAGAAGAATAATGCAGCATTAAAGCAGGACAAAAAAACTAAGCCTAAGGCAATCTACTTTTGGTGTTCCATATCTGAAACAAATCTGGCATATTAAAAGAGGAAACTAATATTTAAACTTTAATGTACCTATATGGCTAAGAAAATTTAAGTAACATTGTGTGGGACAACCCAATTTTAAAGAGAAAATGTCAAAACAGAATCAGAATTTTAAACTATTTATAAATTCAATGGCTATTGCTTTTGAAAAGACAGGGAATTTAGTTATTTGGATATTTGATGCCACTTATAGGGTAGCCATTATTCAACAATACCTTTGATTCAATTAAAGCTAATACTTCTGATTTCTCAAAACTCTGAATAAAATTTCTACTTGAAATTGATTCATCATTTTTTACTAGAAAGGGAAAGCATAGAACAGACATAATATAGGTACGTCATAATGGAAATTTACAACAGCTATTGGCTGATACATTTAAAACTTTAGAGTAATATAATTTTCCTACTATTAAAACTTACAAATGAGATAAAGAAATTTTCTATTCTGTCAGGTAACAGTAATTCACAAGAACTACTTTATTGATCAAATAAGTGAATTATTTATCAAAGTGATAATCAGGACTGAGCATTTTGTGACTCTAAGGAGATATGTTTATTACTTCAAGCAGAAGAAATGATTAATTTGCTGATGGCATAGATAATTTCATATTTTAATTTTTCTCAATTTTATTCAATTTATACTATTTAATATAATTTTAATAAAATAAAATATTAAATATATAATCAGTCTGAAGTGACCCTGGAGCAGTAAATTAATTTCACTTCTCTTTACCTTTCTTTTAAGTTTTTTTCCTGTTAAAACTTACAATAAAACCTTTACAAATAAATTCATCTTATGCTTCATTAGCAGTCTTGTAAGGTCTTGATGGTAAATCTAGATGGTTGAAGTTAAGAGCTAAACAGGCTGTGTCTGTTACATATTAAGATTTATTTCCAAATAGTAGCACCAAGAGACTGATGGCCAATAGAGGGATACTGGAGAAGAGAAGACTACAGTCGGAACCTCAGGCAACCTTGCTGACTACTTGGAAACTTTCTAAGTTTGATATAATCTTGTTTTAAGGCAGAGTCATTGAACCTTCATTGATGAAAAATCAAATGAATAAAGAAGAGCACGGTATGGGGTTTCCTAAATACAGTCAGACCAAAGAATGTAGAAAAAAAATGTGGTATAATTTATACGAATTAAAATAAGGGAAACAAGGTAAATATAAGCAAGGTCTACATTGAAATAAGCAAAGCAGATTAATATATAGTCTTCATTTGACAACTGTGAACAATGTGTGTAAACATTTGCATGCATACCCTTATACATATTCTCTTCCCATGTACCCTCATTCTTAAATTCAGTGTCATGACTCTATTAGAATCAACTTCAAAGTTATTGTTAGCAACTGTTTATTTCATTATAAAGCATTTCTAAATAGATTCACTTAGCATAATCTAATATCTCATAAGTGTATAGCAGTATTATTTCTAATAATTATGGAAAATAATTCAAATACTAGCTATTGCAATAGATGAAGCTGCAGAAAATAATGCAATAGCTTGTAAAATTCCTTGGACATATGACACATTATACATATACCAGCCAATGATCTAGGGAATGTCAGTGACCTCTGGTCATTCAGTTGAAACAATATATAAGATTACATAAAAATTCTAATTTCAATCCTACTTCATATCATTATTACTCTCACCAAGCCTCAATTTCTTCATCTTTAAAATAAGGATACTAAAGTTTTTTATATTCTAAAGGATAGTTTTGAAGATCTAATAAAACAGAGTAAAATGTGTAGGGTTATTCTTCAAAAATAGCATCTTACATGAATGCTATTTTCTTCTGTTAACCCAGCAGCTCTACCCAGAATTCTGACTAATGCAGTGAAACTGGATGACTCAAAATGCTCTAGAACTGAATTTAAAATATCAAATAAATGCTTTACCAAACACTTTCATCTCAAGGAAGAGCATCATAACAATCTGAAGATATCACATATAATGAAAACAAACTAAACATATCCACAGCAAACTAAACATATCCGCTATATAGAAAAACATTATGAGACACATATGATCTGGCCTTAGTGCTTAAGGAGATAACAGAGAAGTAAGGAGATGTGAAGAAGTAAAAAAAGAAATCCCCATTTTTATTTCTGAGTCTGTAACTACATTACTGAGATTGAATCTAAATCAACCCGGCCACAGGCCCTTTCCTTCTTTCTCTTCTCCTAGATCTTCCTTTTTCTGCATTTTCAAGCTTGGAGAAAAGTTAAGGCTGGAATTTATGGGAAGAACAAGAATAAAGTAAAACCATTTCAGCTTTAGTTTCCCATATCAGTTGATTACAGCATGTACTACATTCTCATCAATCACAACAGTACAGACTTCCTTTTGCAGTTTAGTCCCTTGATTTAGAGGTAATCATGGTTACTAAACTTTTTGAAAATTCCTTATTTAGCCTACTGAAATGCATTATCATTCAAATTATTTGTGCTGTACATAAAACAAAAAATACGACTGAAAAATGATCTTGATTGACAGACCCCCTAGTTAGCTACTTTAAAACAAAATATAAATTGAGACACAAGAGAGAAAACCTGGAATTAAAATGTGAGCAATATTAGGAAATACACTGTTAATGACATAAAGTCCCCTGATGATGCTTTTTCATTAAGAGTAATTTTTCTGTTTTACATAAACCACAGCTTGTATTTGCTAAAGTCATGTCATGATAAATAATTGACAGTGGTAATAATTCTGAAACCTGCAATAAGGAAAATAAAGGTTCAATAACTAAAGATAAATATAAAATCTATTTAAATATAAAATCTATGGCCCTAGTGTGAATTTATAAAAGTACATGTAATAGTATATTGTAGTTTTAATTTATATAATTACATATATATATGTTAAGTTGTCTTTGCATTTTATACAATTTAATGAGAATCATTATTAAATACATTTATAGTTGTAAATAACATGTTGAGTTGTTTTATGTATTTTATAAAATAAAAACGTTTAAACCAAAACTTAAAAATTACTAAACGCTTTAAAGACTGACTGGATGACAGAGGACTTAAAAATTTTATCAACTATCAATAATTATATTCTACTTGAAATTACTAAAGTAAATCTATTTATCAGTTGCAAGCAAAAAGCCTATTCCTCTCTGATGATAAATACATTGCAAATTGGATTATTTTAAAGAAAATGTTTTAGGATTATGAATACATTCTTTGTGACTGAAATAAATTCTAAATACATGGAAGAGTGAAACTGCATATAATAGAACCAGGAAAACTGAAAAGAAAGTATGCAAGAGAATGCTTATTCACAAAAAAAAAAAAAAAAGATATTTAAGAGAGAAAATCAGCCTCTACATAATAAATGACAAATGCCACTAGTCCAGGAATCATGCATAACTATTTTGAAGTACAATGATAAAACTGATCATACATAAGAAATAGAAGCTTATAGCCTATTACAATGGGTTTTTTTTTACAATTTATTTTATTTTAGTATCATTAACCTACAATTACATGAGCAATATTGTGATGATTAAACTACCCCCTTCATCAGGTCCCCCCGACCAATCCTATTACAGTCACTGTCCATCAGCGTAGTGAAATGATAATCACTACTTGTCTTCTCTGAGCTGTACATTCCCCCCTGCGTCCCCCCACCCTATGTCTGCCAATCGTAATGTTTTGACACAATCATCATTGTTATGAGGTTCTAAACATTTGATCCTCACTATAAAGATATGTGGATAACCTTTCATCTAGCCTACAGTCAAAACTGTAAATGGTCTTCTTATACACAAGTAAAAGATATAAGATTATTTAAAATAAAAAAACTTGCCATTCAACTAAAGAGAATGACTGCCTCCTTGGAAAAGTAACCTATTCTCTTATTATGCATAGGCACGTATGAATAATGTCTTTATGTAGCATTATATTATTTAAGAGTTTTCTAAAGTAAGGAATGTATAAAAGGAACCAGGGTCTCCAGTTGCTAGAATAAAGAAAACAGTAAAGTCCATAAGAAATATAGAAATTCAGTCTTCAACATCAGAAATTTTATTTCATTTATGTTTTAAGTGGCTTTTTAAAGGCAAGCTGCAGCTCAAAGAATGGCATACTGAAACAACCTCTTATACTACTGGTGCACACACATACACACAAATAATGTAAAGTGAGAGACATTTTTAAAAAATCACTTACATGTGATAATTTTCTAAAATAAAACAGCAATTATAGAGAACACTTATAAAGCATTTAATATATACCGAGCATATTTTAAGCATTTTACATGTATTAATTGACTTAATCATCACAAAACTATGAAATTGGTAATATTGTCATGCCCATTAGTCAGCTGAGAAAAAACACTCAAAAAAGTGGGGCAAGATTCAAAGTGTTTCTTCATGTCATTTTAAAAACTATATTATTCCTCTTTAATCAAAAACAATATTTGGGGGGAAATTCAATAGCTAAAACTTTTTCAATATTTACAATAAGTATCTGTAAGAATCACACTGCATGTTTTTTATAACTATAACTTAAATAATGATTTAACTTTATTCAGGTAAATTATGAATCAGGATAATCATTCTACTAAATTTCCATTATCAAATTAATCCCTAATCTTGCCTCATTTTCTGAAAATAAAAGCATAAAGATTCTCTTTTCAATGGAAGGATTTTAACTTAAACAATGTGGTTTATATGTCACTGAAGACATTTGAAGATTTATTTTTTTTTTGAGAAATCAGAAGATTTCAATGTTGGCAGAAATATAAAAGCCCATGGCTTGTTGCCTAATTTACTTTAAATAACAAATATACCTTAGTAACACAAGTAAATAGTTTATAAGATGACACTATTTTAAAAGACACTAATTGTTTATTTTTCCCCCATGCATGGTCAGCCAAAATGTAATAGATTAAGGACACCAAACAATCATCAATATAGATCCAACTTGAGGTCAGAAAGGGTGAAAGAACGGTATGAGGTATTCCCATCTAGACCTAAGGAGTCCCCAAATCTGTAATATTGGTTGAGCTTTAGTAACAATTGATCAGATAAATGTTCTATCAGATGTTACTATTGAATTAATAATACTAATTATACTAGAATATAGTATTATATTAGAATTATATACTAGAATTATATTATAAAATATACTAGAATCTTTTTATGTGACAAGTGCGCTACTAAGTGATTTGTATTTATTAATTCGTTTAATCCTTATAAAAATCCTTTGAAGTGTAACTACTATTATCATCTTTACAGATGAGAACAATCCTCAAAGCAGTCTGCTTACTGGCATAATACATAATGCACTGAAAGCATGCCCACTGTTTGGGAAATCTGAAATATGTTTTTTAGTCTGCTAAGAATTACGGCACTTCTCTGGCTCGTTCACATTTCCAAATGAAATCATTTAAATCAAAATTATCCAAATCCTCAGCCCCACTGATCTGCTTTTTATCATAACTGGGACCTCAAATTACTCAAGCAGCCACTTCATCCTGTATAGTAGCACATAAAAACTCTACACCCAAAGTAAACTCTGCAGTCACCTGCTTCAGTTCTGACCTCACTATACTTAAGATGCTCTTGCACAACCACAGACTTCTGCTGTGCTCATCATATTTATCTCAATTTTAATTCCCATAGCTACCACTCTGGGCCAGGTCATTCATGGAATGACCTAAAAAATTATGTCCCTGAGGCTAATTTTCCCATCTTATAATTTTTTCATTCAACAAACATTCATTGAGCACTTATTAGGTGCCAGACATTGTAGATATAGTGATAAAAAAAAGAGAAATTGACTCTTGTTCTCAGGGAGTTTATAGCCTGTGCATAATTAAAAACCCAAAATGACTCCCTTTGTTTTTGAGACAATTTCAAATTCTATAGCTTCTATTTAACTGTATTCAAAATATGGACCCAGACTATTTTTACATATATGTCTCATTTATTACATATATGTCTCAACACTACTGGACACAAACTCTCTAATATAGTCTGGGACATCTCCGCATTATCCTTCAAATATGAAATATTCATTCCGAAGTCGGCACCATTTCTCAAGGTGTTTCCTAAATGTGAGTTTTCTTCACTGGCTTTTCCTTGATGACAAAGCATTCTTCATTACCCTTTTACTAATAGATCAGTTATTTGTCCAGCCATAAAAATTACCCTAGTTCTTCCAGTTAATGTCTTTCTTGTATGAAATGATCAGAACTTAGAATTTATACCAGTGTTTCCAAATTTCAGCTGTCAGGGGCATCAAGAAACATTGAAAGTACACGATAGCATACTTAAAATCAAATTATGACTCCAAGTTTTCTAAATTGAAAGAGAATATCTCAAAAGATTGTATCCAAGTGAAATATGTACAAGATATTGGTGAGGTTCTAGTTTTTACGTTGCAAGATGTGTTGATGGTTATTCATATAATAATGATTATATATATATATATATATATATATCACATATAATAATATATTAATATACATTACTTTTATGTAGCCAACATTTCTTTTGAGATGGAGCAAAGTGGCATTACAGGAGGGGCTCAAGATGGCAGCTGTGAGTAGAGTGGCGGAAATCTCCCAAAACCATACATATTTTTGAAAATACAACAAATACAACTACTCCTAAAAGAGAGTCCAGAAGATACAGTACAACAGCCAGGCTACATCTACATCTGCAAGATCTCATCACCTCACGAACAAGGTAATATATAAAGCCGTGACTCAGTGGGACCCGAGCACTCCCCACACCCCAGCTCACTTGCGGGAGGGAAAGAATCAGAGTGGGGAGGGAGTGGAAGCAGGGGACTGCTAAATAACCAGCCCTAGTAATCTGCACTGGGAGCACAGACACACATTGCATAGTGTACTGGATATTAGAGAAACGGAAAAGTAAAATCTGAGATGGAGACCGGGAGCGGGTCCCCACAGCTGGCTCTACTGGGACAAAAGAAAAGCAGGCACTTTTTAAAAGTCTTAAAGGAACAAGGGTTTATCAGCTGGACAAAATCATCCCGGCTCCAAAGCACCTCAGGGCAATAAGCAGCCTGCCATTCATTCCCCCCAGCCGGTGCTGCAAGCAAAACGGATGACCCACCACAGCTGCAGAGCAGCCGGAGAACAGCCCCACCCACAGCCACCACACAGAGTCTTCTCCCAGTGTGCAGCTAACCAGGACAAACCCAGAGGCAGCTGCCAGCGCACAACTGCCCAGTACAAACAGAGGAACCCAGAGCAAGGTTGTGAAGGCACGAAGGGGCACCGTTCTTACAGAAGAACATACCCAGAGTGTCTGTGACCCCGCGCAGGGCTCCAGGCTATCCCGAGGGCTGCCCTGCCCACAGCAACTCAGGAGATTATCCCAGAGACTGCTCCAGGTGTGCAGGTAACCGGCACAGGCAGCAGAAGCTGGAGCAAGGGTCTGGAAGGCACGAAGGGGCATCATTCTCACAGGAGAACACACTCTGCATGGCTGCGACCCCCCGCAGGGTTCCAGACTTTCCCAAGGCATGCCCTGCATATGGCAGCTCAGGAGATTATCCCAGAGTCTACTTCCGGTATGTGGGTAACCAACACAGGAAGCAGAGAAGGGCAAGGCAACCAGCAAGCAGGAAGAGACATTGTTCTCCCAGCTGACACATGTGCCACCTGCCGGCGACCACTTCTATCACCATGAGAAGGCAGAAGAACCTGGTCCAGTCAAAAATCACTCAGGCAACACCAGAGAGAGGGCCTGGTGAGATAGATATAACCAATCTTCCTGAAAAATAATTCAGAGTAAAAGCCATAACCATGCTGATGGACTGCAGAGAAATATGCAAGAGCTAAGGAATGAAGATCAGAGGGATATAACAGAAATGAAACAATTGATAGAAGGTCTTAAGAGCAGACTGGATGAGGTGTAAGAGACTGTTAATGGAATACAAATCAAAGAAAAGGAATACAGAGAAGCTGAAGCAGAGAGAGATAAAAGGATCTCTAGGAATGAAAGAATATTAAGAGAACTGTGTGACCAATCCAAACAGAACAATATTCACATTATAGGGGTACCAGAAGAAGAAGAGAGAGAAAAAGGGATAGAAAGTGTCTTTGAGAAATAATGGCTAAAAAACCTCCCCAAGCTGGGGAAGGAAATAGTTTCTCTGACCATGGAAGCCCACAGACCTCCCAACACAAGGGACCCAAGAAGGACAACACCAACACATATAATAATTAAAATGGCAAATATGAAAGACAAGGACAGAGTATTAAAGGCAGCCAGAGAGAGAAAAAAGATAACCTACAAAGGAAAACCCATAAGGCTATCATCAGACTTCTCAACAGAAACCATACAGGCCAGAAGAGAATGGCATGATATATTTAATGCAATGAAACAGAAGAGCCTTGAAGCAAGAATACTGTATCCACCATGATTATCATTTATATCTGAAGGAGGGATTAAACAATTCCCAGACAAGCAAAAGTTTAGGGAATTTGCTTCCCACAAACCAGCTCAACAGGATATTTTAAAGGGACTGCTCCAGATGGAAGAACTCCTAAGGCTAAATAGATGTCACCAGAGAAAATAAAATCACAGCAAAGAAAGCATACCAACCTAATACTAACTAAATGTAAAAAATAAAATGAACTATCCACAAAAGCAGTCAAAAGAAACACAAAAGAGTAGAGAATAAAAGACCTAACACATAAAGAATGGAGGAGTAAGAATAAGAAGGGAGAGACATAAAGAATCATCAGACTGTGTTTATAATAGCTTAATAAGACAGTTAAGTTAGATGGTTAGATAGTAAAGAAGCTACACCTGAACCTTTGGTAACCATAAATCCAAAGCCTGCAAAGGCAATAAGTACATATCTTTCAATAATCACCCTAAAAGCAAATGAACTGAATGCACCAATCAAAAGACACAGACTAACAGAATGGATAAAAAAGCAAGACCCATCTATATGCTGCTTACAAGATACTCACCTCAAATCCTGAGACATACACAGGCTAAAAGTGAAGGGATGGAAAAAGATATTTCATGCAAACAATAGGTGGGAAAAAGCAGGTGTTGAAGTACTTGTATCAGACAAAATAGACTTAAAAACAAAGAAAGTAACAAGAAATAAAAAAAGACATTACATAATGATAAAGGGGTCAGTCCAACAAGAGGATATAACCATTATAAATATCAATGCACCCAACACAGGAGCACCAACATATGTGAAACAAATATTAACAGAATTAAAGAAGGAAATAGAATGCAAGGCATTCATTCGAGGAGACGTCAACATACCACTCACTCCAAAAGACAGATCTAACAGACAGAAAATAAGTAAGGACACAGAGGCACTGAACAACACACTAGAACAGATGGACCTAACAGACATCTAGAGAACACTCCACCCAAAAGCAGCAGGATACACATTCTTCTCATGTGCACATGGAACATTTTCCAGAATAGACCACATACTAGGCCACGAAAAGAGCCTCAGTAAATTCAAAAAGACTGAAATTCTACCATCCAACTTCTCAGATCACAAAGGTAAAAAACTAGAAATAAATTGTGCAAAGAAAACAAAAAGACTCAAAAACACATGGAGGCTTAACAACATGCTCCTAAATAATCAATGGATTAATCACCAAATAAAAACAGAGATCAAACAATATATGGAAAATAATGACAACAACAGCACAAAGCCCCAACTTCTCTGGGATGCAGCAAAGGCAGATCTAAGAGGAAAGTATATACCAACCCAGGCCTATTTAAAGAAGGAAGAACAATCCCAAATGAAGAGTCTAACGTCACAATTATTGAAATTGGAGAAAGAACAAATGAGGCCCAAAGTCGGCAGAAGGAAGAACATAATAAAGATCACAGAAAAAATAAATAAAATTAAGAATAAATCAACAGAAAAAAATCAGTGAAACCAACAGCTGGTTCTCTGAGAAAATAAGCAAAATAGATAAACCCCTAGCCAGACTTATTAAGAGAAAAAGAGAATCTACAAACATAAACAGAATCAGATATGAGAAAGGAAAAATCATGACAGACACCACACAAATTCAAAGAATTATTACAGAATTCTATGAAAACCTATATGCTAACAAACTGGATAACATAGAAGAAGTGGACAACTTCCTACAAAAATACAACCTTCCCAGACAGACCAAGGATGAAACAGAAAACCTAAACAGACTAATTATCAGCAAAGAAATTGAATCGGTTATCAGAAAACTACCCAAGAACAAAACCCCTGGGCCACACGGATTCACTGCTAAATTTTATCAGACATATAGAGAAGACATAATACCCATTCTCCTTAAAGTTTTCCAAAAAATAGAAGAGGAGGGAATACTTCCAAACTCATTATACGAAGCCAGCCTCATTTTAATACCCAAACGAGGCAAAGATCCCACTAAAAAAGAAAATTACAGACCAATATCCCACATGAACATACATGCAAAAATACTCAACAAAATATTATCAAACTGAATTCAAAAATAAATCGAGGTTCATACACCATGATCAGGTGGGATTCACCTCAGGATGCAAGGATTGTACAACATTCAAAAATCTATCAACATCATCCACTACATCAACGAAAAGAAGGAAAAAAAACACATGATCATCTCCATAGCTGCAGAAAAAGCATTTGACAAAATTCAACATCCATTCATGATAAAAACTGTCAACAAAATGGGTATTGAGGGCAAGTACCTCAACATCATAAAGGCCATATATGACAAACCCACAGCCAACATAATACTTAACAGTGAGAAGCTGAAAGCTTTTCACCTAAGATCGGGAACAAGAGAGGGATGCCCACTCTCCCCATTATTATTCAACATAGCCACGGCAATCAGACAAAACAAAGAAATACAAGGCATACAGATTGGTAAAGAAGAAGTCAAATTGTCACTATTTGCAGATGACATGATATTGTACATAAAAACCCTAAAGACTCCACTCCAAAACTACTAGAACTAATATCTGACTTCAGCAAAGTTGCAGAATACAAAATTAATACACAGAAATCTGTTGCATTCCTATACACTAATGATGAACTAGCAGAAAGAGATATCAGGAAAACAATTCCATTCACAATTGCATGAAAAAGAATAAAATACATAGAAATAAACCTAACCAAGGAAGTGAAAGACCTATACCCTGAAAACTACAAGACACTGTTAAGAGAAATTAAAGAGGACACTAACAAATGGAAACTCATCCCATGCTCTTGGCTAGGAAGAATAAATATTGTCAAAATAGCCATACTACCTAAAGCAATCTACAGATTCAACGCAATCCCTATCAAAATACCAATAGCATTCTTCAGTTAACTGGAACTAATAGTTCTAAAATTCATATGGAACCACAAAAGACCCTGAATAGTCAAAACAATCCTGAGAAAGAACAATAAAGCAGGGGGGATCTCACTTCCCAACTTCAAGCTCTACTACAAAGCCACAGTAATCAAGACAATTTGGTACTGGCACAAGAACAGACCCACAGACCAGTGGAACCGATAGAACATGCAGATATTAACCCAAACATATATGGTCAATTAATATACGATAAAGGAGCCATGGACATTCAATGTGGAAATGACAGTCTCTTCAACAGCTGGTGTTGGCAAAACTGGACAGCTACATGTAAGAGAATGAAACTGGATCATTGTCTAACCCCAGACACAACAGTAAACTCGAAATGGATCAAAGACATGATTGTAAGTCATGAAACCATAACACTCTTAGAAAAAAAACATAGGCAAAAACTCTCGGACATAGACATGAGCAACTTCTTCATGAATATATGTCCCTGGGTACGGGAAACAAAAGCAAAAATGAACAAGTGGGACTATATCAAGCTGAAAAACTTCTGTACAGCAAAGGACACCATCAATAGAATAAAAAGGCATCTTACAGTATGGGAGAATATATTCATAAATGACATATCTGATAAAGGGTTGTCATCCAAAATATATAAAGAACTCACGCACCTCAAAAATCAAAAAGCAAATAAGCCAATTAAAAAATGGGCCAAAGATCTGAACAGACACTTCTCCAAAGAAGAAATTCAGATGGCCAACAAGCACATGAAAAGATGCTCCATATCACTAAACACTAGAGATATGCAAATTAAAATCACAGTGAGATGTCACTGCATACGAGTAAGGATGGCCAACATCCAAAACACAAACAACAACAAATGTTGGTGAGGATGTGGAGAAAGGGGAACCCTCCTACACTGCTGGTGGGAATGTAAACTAGTTCAACCATTGTGGAAAGCAGTATGAAGGTTCCTCAAAAAACTCAAAATAGAAATACCATTTGACCCAGGAATTCCACTCCTACGAATTTACCCTAAGAATACCCAATTTGAAAAAGACATATGCACCCCTATGTTTATCGCAGCACTATTTACAATAGCCAAGAAATGGAAGCAACCTAAGTGTCCATCAGTAGATGAATGGATAAAGAAGAGGTGGTACATATACACAATGGAATATTATTCATCTATAAGAAGAAAACAAATCCTCCCATTTGCAATAACAGGGGTGGAGCTAGAGGGTATTATGTTCAGTGAAATAAGGCAGGCGGAAAAAGACAAGTATCAAATGTTTTCACTCATCTGTGGAGTATAAGAACAAAGGAAAAAACTGAAGGAACAAAACAGCAGCAGACTCACAGAACCCAAGAATGGACTAACAGTTACCAAAGGGAAAGGGACTGGGAGGATGGGTGGGAAGGAATGGATAAGGGGATAAAAAGGGGCATTACGATTAACAGACATTATGTCGTGGGGGGTGGGCTTAGGGACGTCTGTACGACACAGAGAAGACAAGTAGTGATTCTATAGCATCTTACTATGCTGATGGACAGTGATTGCAATGGGGTGTGTGGTGGGGACTGGATGATGGGGGGAGTCTAGTAAACATAATGTTGCTCATGTAATTGTACATTAATGATACCAACTTAAAAATATATAAAATAATATAAAATAGAGTAAAATAATTTAATGAGAAAAAATGGCATTACAAAATAAAAAAATATAATGAATTCATTTTCTCTCATCAGTCCTTTTTTTAAACAAACAATAATATGAAATATCAGGTGCTAAATTAAAACAGAACCCAAAGATGGCCCCGAGGATTTATTGCCTCCTGATATGCACACACTGCACAATTCTTTAGATTGTAAATGTAATGAATTTTACTCCCATGATTATATCATATGGCACATTAAAATAGATTAACAACGTGTGCCTGATTTAATCGCATGAGCCCTTTAAAATCAGAGTTTCCCCTAGCTAGTGACAGAGGAAGAAGTCAGAAATTTGAAACATGAGAAGTTTCAACATGCTGTTGCTGCAGGAGATGAATCTGACAAGGAATATGAGTAGCCTATTTGCTGACAACCACCTACAATGGACAGCCAGCAAATAAAACAGGGACCTCAGTCTACAACCACAAAGAACTGCAAACTGCTAACAATGCAGAACAACATACTGAATGAGTTAAAAGCACATGTATCCCCAGAGCCTCTAAATTAAGATGAAATCATATTGGAAGAGGATGGACCCTTAATCCAATATGCCTGGAATCCTTGTGAGGAACAACAGTGTCAGAAACAAGATGGCCATAGGATCATGGAGGCAGAGATTTGATTTAAGCAACCACATGCCAAGGAACACTGGGGCTACCTGTAGCTGGAACAGGCAAGGAAGTAACCCCCCCTGCAGGCTCTGGAGGGAGTAAGGCCCTGCTGGCACATTAGTGTTAGATTTCCAGCTTCCATAACTGGGTTGTGTTATGTGCTATTGTTTTAAGCCTCCCCGTGTGTGGTACTTTGTTACAGGGGCCCTAGGAAACTAGTACAGATTTTGGTACTGGTTAGTGGTGTGTTGCTGTAACAAATACCTAAAAATGTGGAGGTGGCCTTGAAATTTAGCAATGGGTAGAGGTTGGAAGAATTTTGAAGCATTTGATAGAAAATCCTTAATTGTTGGTAGAAATATGGACATTGCCAGTAATTCTGGCTAGAGCTCAGAGAGCTGTATGGAAAGCTTCTAATGTCTTAGGGAATTATATATATATACAAAGTATATGTCTTATTCATGTAAAACATATACATAAAGTTTAATATATACATACAATGTTATACATATATAAATAATCATGGTGCTGGAAATATAAATATTAAAAGTACTTCTGCTGAGGTCTCAGATAGAAATGAGGAATCTGTTATTGGACGCTGGAGGAAAGGTGATCCTTATTATAAAGTGGCAGAGAACTTGTCTGAATTATGTTCTACTATTGGGTGGAAATTAGAACTTGTATGCAATGAACTTTGATAATTAGCAGAGAAAACAAAGTGCAACCCGGTTTCTCCTTGCTGCTTATAGGGAAATATGAGAGGAAAGAGGTAAATCAAGGAAGGAATTACTTGGCAGAAAGGAACCAGCACTTGATGATTTGGAAAGTTCTCAGCCAAACCAGATAGTGTGCTCTGGGAAGAGAACCAAGATTGTGGCTGGACAAACATTTGCAAAGGAGTTTATGCATTTACCTTATGTGACTTATGGATCCAATAACCCACAGCAGCAACAGCCAGGAATAGAGAGATGGGGTTTTCAAGGAAAGATCTGTGGAGAACTTTGTGTTTAGTGGAGTATATCCCCTTGATATCCATGAAAGACAAGTTTTTGAGAATTTTATACTAGGAGAAAAACTGCCAGCTTGAACTGAAATGGACAGAGACAGGATGAAATGAAGGAAGAGTGGCTCCAAATGCAGAGCCATGAATGCAGAAGCTGGGGCTAATGGGACCTCATTGGTCAAGAGGGTGGGACTTGCACCACAGCAGGCTGAGAGGACTGAGCATCAAGTCATTGATAATATTTCTCAGTAATTGAAATCTAATGGAATTTGCCCTTTCAGGTTTTGGACTTGCTTGAAACCCTTTGTTTTTTCATTCTAATTTCTCCTTTGGGAATGGAGATATCTATTCTATGCCTGTTCTACCATCTTTTACTCATATCACCCTTTGAAATCTACAGAAGTTCCATGACTAGATTATCTTGAAGGACAGGAAGCAACATAATAATGTAATCTATTGCCATTTTACATTTAATAAAATAAGACTTAGTGTTACTGGATCATTTCTTTCCTTAGCTAAGTAAAGATTTACAAATCTTTGTTGTTTGAGGTAAGTATAGTGAAAATGTTCAGATGGTATATATTAGTTTATGTTGCCTCTAACATTTCATTTCTTATTACGGCTGACACATAGGATGAAATTTTTGGCTGTCAGCGTATAATATAATTTTGCCTCACATTTTTAAAATTCAAGATCCAATCTTAGCCATGAACAAACTGACTTCAAGCAAAAATGAAGATGTAATTTATTAACTGTTCAGTGTCTTTCAAAAATTATATAATGAAGCAGCTTTTAAAATCACTCCAAAATAATTTTAGATGCCAATTGAAATATTTTGAAATTAGGTTTTAATTCATTCCTTTGTGGAACTATATAGTGAGGAGCAAAACCTTTTAATTTGAGACCTTTTTAAAGTTGTTCCTTATTCTGAATTGCCATATAACTTTGCTCAGTATAGATGATAGGTAGATGATAGATAGATAGATAGATAGATAGATAACATACAGGTAGTGACTCATTTAGAAACTTTGCTAAAGAAATTAATTTTCCTCTGGAAGCAACAGGGAAAGCATCAAAGGTAAGTACTCTGTCATTAATACAACTAGCAACAAAATAATCTGCATATCTTGATAGCTAAACACTTGCCTTCTCCATTAGTCAGCTATTATATACCATAATATTAGGAAA
>JAQQAC010016209.1:75189857-75455442 GCA_029783875.1 Phataginus tricuspis
AATAAAATGGTAATTATATAGGGCAGTACCCCAGTGCTAAGTATTGTCCTGATCCAAACTATTATAATCTTTAACTAGTCTCAGTCATCACATGATTTGACTTCATAAGCTTACTGATATAAACTACATGGTCTTGTCAAGTTTGGTGCTGTTTGGTGCTTAAAGCATTGTACAAATTAAAAAATCATCAAATTTCCTCCCGTAAATATATTGTATTCCTTCAGAAAACCAGATTCAGGAAAAATTTATTATATAAAAATATAACCTTTTCAAACTAGCATATTCTTAGACTTTAGACCCCTGAGACAAATTATATAACATGATATAACATGAGTTCTTGCTCTATGGCAGTACCATTAATAGTAATAAATTACCAGATTACTGAAGATTACTGAACATTACTTCATAGTTCATGGTTCTAAAGTACTTAGTGTTATCTGTAGAAAAAATAGTTGACTTTCATTTATTCACTGAATTATTACATTTGTGGAGTTGTATATCACTATATTTTTAAATACTTTCTGATTGCTAAATCAATCTTCAAGTCACACTGTTAACAGAAATAACTATTTTTATTAGATTACAAAAATTATGAAAAAAATCTAGAACATATTTCCTTTTTCTTTTGTTTTCCAAAGGACAAAGAAGGACAGAATCATGTTACACAGATAATATTTAAGTCTAATATTTAAAAATTTTTAAAGAGTTTGGATTTATGGTACCACTATTAATATAAAACTCTGAAATTCCTTAAAAGCTTCGTGTTCTGTTTGCTTTACATTTTTTTTATTATGCCTACAGTTAAGATGACTACTTACTTCTCATATTTTACTTTATTTTTTGTTTGAGATATTCAACTTATGTGGGCTTTTGTTTCATATTTTCCATTTAATGACTAGCTGTAACAAAAGTGACCCTGTAATGAGATGAAATATTGCAGGTGTGAGCATCCTGGTAAGATATATTTAATAAATGTGTAAATCAATCAATTTATGCCTCTCCTCAGGCAGAAAAGTTGTATGAATTCACAAGCATCACTTTAAATTCTACTGAGTGAACCAAAAGTATTTCCAGGAAGTATTGGAAAGAAAGTTTAAATTTTATGTTTGTCATATGGACATACAATATTGCCACCATCACATACAGTTACTTATTCCAAATTTGGAAACAGCAAGACAGATCTGAAACCTAACATTATTTGCTGTTTCCAGCTAAGTTTCATATAGCAGAGGATGAGTGAATGCAAGCAGATTCAGAATTATAATATAACATTCTGTTCTAGTCTGACATACAAGGTAAACATGTGCATGAACTCTCTTCATCTGATTTCAACAGGCAGAATTATATTTGTCTAACTTGATACAGCTAGCAGCTTTACACACTTTGTATCATGTAAACTATGAAAACATGAACAATTGTGAATGAAATTTCAAAGTAAACCAACCTAAATAAGTATGGAAATATTTTTTATGAGCGAGACTATAAGAGAACAGTGAAGTGGAGAAAATGAGGAAAAAGTACACAAATAAGTAAATATTTAACCCAATTCCATGGGTATTTCAAACAATGGTATCAGTGTGGCACAGATTATCCAGATATCCAGATAGTTTCAAGTCCTTTTCTTTTTTCACTTTTTTTGTATAAACATGGTACATATTTTATATAATAGTTTGTGTATTCTGAAGAGCCTTTTGCCTTTCTAACCTTGATTTTGCATAGTTTCCAATGGTTTAAGTAATATAAATATTTGTAAAATTAAGCTTAGTAAAACTGGAAAAATGTCCTTTATATGAAGTGACATTCTATAAAACAAGAACATATGGATGACCAAACTGGGTCAGAGTAATGTTCTATCCAATCAAATATTCTCTCTCAGAGAAAAGAATGCCTTTGATGGCACAGATGGCTTCCTGGATATTACCTTCAAAATGTTAAGAAAAATAATAATAATACCTTATATTTAGATAGTGCTTTATAGATTGCAAGATCTATTGACATAAATATTGACCACAATTCTAAGTTCTTTTCAACAACTGTAGAAGATTTAAAAAAGGCTGATGATAGTTGTAATAGAGATAATTGCCATATTATTTTATATATGAGAAAACTGAAGCATCTTGCCCTAGATTCCCAACGCCAATAAATGAAAACTAGGCCCACTATCAAAATCTGGTGACTCTTTTATTTATTTTGATTAACATACATTCATGGGCTTGTGATGAAATGGCTGTACATAATGGTTGAAACATAATTTAAAATCAGGAAGTATGATGTCTCCTAGTTTGTTCTTTCTCAAGACAGCTTTGGTTTTTCAGGGTCTTTTGGAGTTCTATATGAATTTTAGAATTGTTTATTTTGTTTCTGTGGAAGATGCCATTGAAATTTTTAGGGGAATTGCAATGAATCTGTATATTTCTTTCAACAGTATGGATATTTTAACATTATTTATTCCAATCCATGCATATAAAAAATACTTCCATTTATGTTTGTCATATTTAATTTTTTTCATGAATGCTTTATAGTTTTCAGTGTAAAGATCTTTCACCTCTTTTGTTAACTTTATTTTTTTTTACTATAGTTAATCATATTGTATGCATTGTATACTGGAAATTTCTGAGAATAGATTTCAGGCACTCTCAACAGATAAAAAAGTGGTAAATGTGCAAGAAGATGAATATGTTCATTACCTTTACTATAGCAATTTTATCTCTGTGTATATCAAGAACTCATTTTGTACTTCTTAAATACATGTGGTAGTTATATTTAAAAATAAAATAAAATAAGACACATGTATAGAAGAATAAAGAAAGCAAAGAGTTGAAAAAAAGAGAAGTCTGATAAAGAATATTCCAGACAAAATAAACAACATCAATAAAAGCATGGAGATATAAAAGTATGTGGTATGTTTGGAAAATCAAATACTGGTATCATGGTATTAGCTTTAACTCAAAAGTCCCTGGTTCTAAGATTTGGCTTGCCTCTGTCATTAAGGTCTTGGAAACTTCATTTTTTAGCCTAAACTTTCTATGGATCACTTCTCTTGTCTACAAAATAGAAATTAAATTAGTAACTAACCTTTCTGAGCATTTGTAAACAGATAGTTTGTTGCAAAAGCTTGAGCTCTCACCTCCACACTATATGACTTCTGCCTAGGTCATACAGACTTTTACTTAAAATTGCTTAATTAAGGCTCTGTTTACCTTATATTATCAATTACTATCATGTTTTGGTAAAGTCAAAACTAAAAATTCTGCTACAACTGTCCTTCTAAGCTTACTATTATAATAACTTATGTGATCATTTCTCCCATTTATCTCATTGTCACTCATGTCTTAGCAAAAAAATAGCAACTATCACTCTATAGATCTTCCTCCTGGAAGTAATACTTGAATTTCTCAGATGCACTTATTGCCCTGACTTTTCCTCATTATCTTGTGAAACGCAGACTCTTCATCACAAAGAATCTCAGGACTACTAGGTTCCATTACTTAATTTCAAACCTCTGTACCAGTAGAACACTAAGAGCCCTTGCTCAAAGTGCATTAGTGATTTTGTCAATGTGCTTAAAAATAAATACATGCTCTATTTTAATAACAAACAAAATAGAAGTACTATCTTGAAATAGTGAAGGTCAGCTAATCTTACATACTGCCAGAAATCCATTTTGTCTGCAGTTGCCGACAATTTAAAATACGTGATTTGAAATGAAATTTTATAAACTCCTTTGTTATAAATGTATTTATTTGTGGGATTATATGGCATAAAGTACTACTTCTGTTCACCAAAAAAGAAATATTCAGCAAATTTTTAATGTAATGTAATCAAAGAGAAGCGTGTAATAGAGATAATAATGTCTTATAAAGACTGAAGAAATGTGCACTTGTTAAAGAACTTTGTGAAAAAGGTAAGGGGTACTGTCTTACTTGACTTTGATCTCATTTAAAAGAGCCTGTATTTAAAGCAGAAATGATTGAAAACTTTAACAAATCTTACCATGTTTAACCTAGTGTTTGGAGGAAGGGCAGGCTGATAGATTGGATATGGGGTGTTAGAGAAATAGAAGAGTCAAGAATGACTCCATTTTTTTGGAATGAACAGCTAGAAACATGAGTTGCCATGAATGAGATGGAGGAAACTGGGGAAGAGGTTTGGGGAGGAAATCCAAGAGTTGAAATCGATGGTAAAATTAAAAAGATTATTAAATATATAGTTTAAGAGCATATGTCAAAGAAATTGGTGATCACAAGGTGGCAAAAAATAACTCTGAGAGTAAGAGGAAACAAATTAACTTTATTTTAATTGAGTTATAAGATTAGTAGATCAGAGCCATTCATAAGACATCATTATCTAAATTAAAGCAAAGGCTGACAAAAGTAAAAAAGGGGGACCTAGACATCAGGGTTAGGGGGATTTCTAACTCAGTGCCTAACTGGTCTTAGAAGCATATTGTTTAATGGATCAAGGACAAAATTGGAGAGAAATTTCTGGAGATCTGCCATGAGCCTTTGCAGTTGGTCCTGTACTATTTAATATAAAATAGTATCATTTATAGATGACAACATAGAGTGATATAGTAAATGTATAGATGGCATAATTAAGATTTTAAAATACATAATAAAAAACATTTAAGCAAAATAGCAGATTATGGAGCTCCATGTTTTTATTCCTCCATTAATATATGAAAAAATTAGTAAAAAGCTAGCTAAAATAACCTTATAGGAGCTCTGGGAAACAAAGTTCTTCAGCAGCCAAACAAATGCTGAATCTAAAGAGCAATGTTCAAAGCTATAGGAAATTTCATGGGATTTTTGCTCTTCCTTGCTTCAACTCCTTCCTAATGCAACCTGATCTTGGTCTGGCAAAGGTTCCAGACCAGTTCTCAATTTCATACCTTAAACTGGAGGGATTAAATCGGACATTATTTGCAATATTCCAACCTGTCCAGAGGCTGTGTGAATGACTGGTCTCTGTTTTGCCTAGCTCAGAGATCAGGTGCAGAGAAGTAGCATAACTCAGATCTCAGGCTGGAAAGCAACAGAAACCAGTGGACACTGCTCACAAAAGCAGTAGGGGAAGTATAGACCTGCAGATGCCTGGACCAAAATATACAGGAGGAGTACAATAGATGATCAAAAGCCTTAAGGGGAGCTGGGGTGAAACTCTTTGGGAATAAGACATATAAAAGCATCTATGTATTCAGGGGAAACAAAAAAGCTACACACAGTCCCAAATAATAAGTATGGTAAAAAAAAAATACCGGAATATACCTTAAACTTTCTCCTTGGCTAATACCAAGGCTTGTAACAAAGCTCCATCTAACAAGTAAAGGACTTTCCCAGTCTCAGAGCCAGTCTGAAGAGATTGCAAGAGATGGTTGTTTTTTATCAGAAGTCCAATTTTCAAAAACAAAAACAAGTTATAAGGCATAAAAAGAAATAAGAACACAAGGCCCATTGAAAAAAAGAAAATAAAATAGAAGAAATCATCACTGCAGAAACATGAGCATCAGAATTACTAAACAAAGACTTTAAAAGCGCCATTTTGAATATGCTCAGAGAACTAAAGAAAAGCATGGAAAAAGAACTAAAGGAAATCAGGAAAATAATGTATGAACAAAAGAAGACATTAAAAAAAAAGACTGAAATTATAAAAAGGAACCAACACACGATCATCTCAATAGATGCTGAAAAAGCATTTGACAAAATTCAACATCCATTCATAATAAAAACTCTCTACAGAATAGGTACAGAGGGTATGTACCTCAACATAATAAAGGCCATATACGAAAAACCCACAGCCAACATCATACTTAATAGAGAAAAATTGAAAGCTTTTCTTCTAAGATCAGGAACAAGACAAGGATGCCCACTCTCCCCACTTTTATTCAACATAGTACTGGAGGTCCTAGCCATGGCAATCAGATAACACAGAGAAAAAAGGCATCCAAATTGGTAAGGAAGAAGTTAAACTGTAACTATTTGCAGATGATGTGATATTATACATAGAAAACCCTAAAGACTCCACTAAAACACTACTAGAACTAATAATGGAATTCAGCAAAGTTGCAGGATACAAAGTTAATACACAGATCTGTTGCATTCCTACATACTAACAACAAACCAGCAGAAACAGAAATCAGGAAAACAACTCCATTTACAATTGCATCAAAAATAATACAATACCTAGGAATAAACCAAACTAAGGAGGTGAAAGACCTGTACTCTGAAAACTATAAGACACTCATAAGAAAAATTAAAGATGACAGCAATCCATCCAATGTCATGAATAGGAAGAAGTAATATTGTCAAAATGGCCATGCTGCCCAAAGCAATTTAAAGATTCAATGCAACCCTATCAAAATACAAATAACATTCTTCAATTAACTACAACAAATCATTCTAAAATTCATATGGAACCACAAAAGACCCCAAATAGCCAAAGCAATCCTGAGAAAGAAGAAAAAAACTGGGGGATTAGGCTTCCTGACTTCAAGCTCTACTACAAAGCCACAGTAATCAAAAAAATTTGGTACTGGCACAAGAACAGACTCACAGTTCAATGGAACAGAATAGAGAGCCCAGATATAAACCCACACACTTTTGGTCAATCACTATATGATAAAGGAACCATAAATATACAGTGGGGAAAAGACAGCCTCTTCAACAACTGGTGCTGGGAAAACTGGACAATATGTAAGAGAATGAAACTGGATTATTGTCTAACTCCATACACAAAAGTAAATTTGAAATGGATCAAAAACCATAAAAATCTTAGAAGAAAACATATACAAAAATTTATTGAATATAACTATGAGCAACTTTTACCTGGGCACATCTCCTCAGGCAAGGGAAGGAAAATAAAAAAATGAACAAGTGGACAAAATACAACAAAGGACAACATCAGCAGCACAAAAATATTCATAAATGACTCATCTGATAAGGGGTTAACATCTAAAATATATAAATAATTCATATGCCTCAACCCAAAAAACAAAATCCTGATTAAGAAATGGGCAGAGGACCTGAATAGACACTTCTCCAGGAAGAAATAAAGATGGCCTACTAGCACATGAAAAGACACTCCACATTGCTAATCATCAGGGAAATCTAAATTAAAACTTCAATGAGATATCACCTCACACAGTCACTATGTAAAAGACAGGAAATACCAAATGCTGGTGAGGATGTGGAGAAATGGGAACCCTCTTACAATGTTGGTGGGAATGTAAATTGGTGCGAAAAGAAATCCTCCCATTTGCAACAACATGGATGGATCTAGAGGGTATTATGCTCAGTAAAATAAGCCAGGTGGAGAAAGACAAATACCATATGATTTCACATATTTGTGGAGTATAAAAACAAAGCAAAACAGATGGAACAAAATAGCAGCAGACTCATAGACACTGAGAAGGGATTAGGGATTACCAAGTGGGAGGGGTTGGGGTCGGAGGGCAAAGGGGAAGTGGGTAAAGGGGCACAATAATTCATAATCACAATATGTTAGTCACAGGGATGGTAGTGCAACACAGAGAATACAGTTAATGATTCTGTAACATCTTACTACACTGACAGATAGTGAGCACACTAGAGGGGTTTAGGATTTAATAATATGGGTATGTGTTGAACCACTGTGTTGTATATTTGAAACCAACATAAGATTGTATATCAATGATACTTTAATAAAAAAAAAAAGGAAACCAAGCAGAAATTCTGGAGATGGAAACTATAAAAAGTGAAGTGAAAAATTCAGAGGGGTTCAACAACAGACTTGAGCAGGCAGAAGAAATAACAAGCAAAGTTGAATACAGGATATTTGAAATTTTAGTCTGAATAGCAGAAAGAAAAAGAAGTGAACAGATCCTCAGGGACTTATGGGATACTGCCGCATGGACCAATATATGCTTTATAGGAGTTCCAGAAAGAAAAGAGAGAAAATGGCAGAGAGACTATCTGAAGCAATAATGGCCCTAAGTTCCCCAAGTCTGAGAATGGTTAGAAATCACAAAAGAAATTAGAAAATAACTTGAGATAAATGAAAACAAAAACAGTACATCAACTTATGGGATACAGTGAAAGCAGTGCCACAAGCAGAATTTATAGTTGTAAATGCTTACATTGACAAAGAAGATCAGAAATAAACAATCTCTGTTTATATCTTAAGGACCAAGGTAAAGAAAAACAAAGTATACCGAAAGCTACCAGAAGGAAGGAAATAGTAAACATTACAGAAAAGATAAAATAGAGAATACAAAACAATACAAAAAATCTGGCTGAGAATCTAATAAAAAGTTGGATCTTTGAAAAGCTCGGCAAAATTGGTACACATTTAGATATATAGACTATGAAAAAAAGATGAGAAACAGTTTACTAACAATTTTACAGAAATAATGATATATTGTAAAATATTACTTTGAGCAGTTGTACATTGACTGATTAGATAACCTAGATGACATGGACAAATTCCTAGAAACATACCACCTACCAAGACTGAATCACAAAGAAATAGAAAATTTGAATAGACCTACCACTAGTAAGGAGAGTGAATTAGTAATAAAAAAAATCCAACAAAGAAAATCCTTGGATCAGAATGCTTCAAAGGTGAAATCTACAAAACATTTTTAAAAATTAAGGACAATACTTCTCAGACTCTTTCAACAAATTGAAGAGGAAGAAACACTTCCTAAATCATTTTATTGGGGCCAACATTAACCTCATATGAAAGCCAGACAAAGACATTACAAGAACACTACAGGTCGATATCCCTTATGAATACTGATGCAAAAATTCTGAGCAAACTATTAGAAAACTGAATTCAACAACATATTAAGATTCATAAAACAGGACCAAGTGAGATTTATTCCAACAAAGTAAGGTGGTTCAATACATAAAAATCTACCAATGTAATAGACCAATAGTAACAGTGAGGGAAAAAATAAACCAAACAAAAGACCATGATCATCTCAGTTGATGCAGAGAAAGTATTTGGCAAAATTCAACAACATTTCATGATAAAAACAATCAACAAATTAGAAATACAAGGGATCTACCTTAACATAATAGAAGTCATATGTGAAAAACCCACAACCAACATCATACTCAATGGTAAAGTACTGAAAGCTTTTCCTCATAGATTAGGATCACATGGATTCCCACTTTCATCACCTCAATTCAGTATAGTGTTGGACATTCTAGCTGGAGCAATTAGGCAAGATAAATAAAAGGCACCCAAATTAGAAAGGAAGATGTAAAATTATCTCTGCAGTTCACATGTCCTTTTATATTGAAAAGGCTAAATACTACACACACACATACACAAACACACACTGTTAAAACTAATCAACTTGGCAAGCTTGATGATACAAAATCAACACAGAAAAATCAGTTCTGTTTACATGCCATAATAATGAATAATCCAAAAAGAAACTTTAAAAACCCAATTCCACTGATACTGGCATCAAGAAAATAAAATACTTAGGAATGAACTTAACTAAGGAGGTGAAGGATTTATTCACTGAAAACTACAAAGCATAGTTGAAAGAAATTAAAGAAGAAATAATAAATGGAAAGAAATCCCATGTTCATAGATTGGAAGGCATAATAATATTAAAATGTGAATACCACCCAATGCAATTTATACATTCAGTGCAATCCCTATTAAAGCCCCAATGAAATTTTTTGCAGATACATAAAAATCCATTCTGCAGTTCATAAGCATTCTCAATGGACCCTAAATAGCCAAAACCAGCTTGCAAAGGAAAAAGAAAATGGTTTCACACTTCCTAATTTCAAAACTTACTACAAAGTCATGGTAATCAAACCAGTGTGGTAGTGGCATATAGATAGACATGTAGAGTCATAGAAATAAATCCCTACATAATGGTCTAATGATTTTTGAATAGGATGCCAAGACCATGCAATGAGGAAAGGAGAGTCTATTCCATAAATGGTGTTGGAAAAAACTGTATATCCACATGCAAAAAAAATGAACATTTATACCACATACAAAAGCTAAATATAAATGGATCAAATATGTAAATGTAAGAGGTAAAATAATAAAACCCTTTGAAGAAAACAGGAAAAAAGCGTCATTGGATTATTTTGATGTGACACCAAAAAGACAAAGAACAAAAGAAAAACTAGGTAAGCTAGAATTCATCAAAATTAAAAACTATTTTGCATTAAAACACATTGTTAACAGAGTGAAAAGGTAGCCCATGGAATAAGAAAATTGTTTGCAAGTCTTATATGGATAAGAGATTGAATCCAGAATTTAGAATATATGAAGAACTCCTACAACTCAACAACAGCAACAACAAAATAAAACAATCTGATTAAAAATGGGACTTGAGATACCACTTCATATACATTAGGATGTCCATTCAGGAGTCCAACTCCTAGTTAAAAAACAACATTTGAGTTTTCAGGCCTGACCATAGGCAATTACAAAATAAGCCAATTGCAAAAGGCAAATATTGTAAGATTCCTTTTAAGCCAATTGAAAAAGGCAAATATTGTAACTTCCTGGAGGAGTCAGATTCATACAGACAAAAAGTAGAATCACAATCACCAGGAAGTGAGGGTAAGGGAAATAGAAAGCTATTATTTAATTGGCATAGAGTTTCAGTTTGTAGTAAAGAAAAAGTTCTGGAGATAGATAATGGTGATTGTTGCACAACAATGTGAATATACTTAATGCAACTGAAGTGTACACTTAAAATGCTTAAAATGGTAAACTTTATTTCATATATATTTTACCACAATAAAAGATAATATCTGGAAAAAGCAGTGCAATACTTAGGAATAAACATAACCATGTAGATGAAAGACTTCTACACTGAAAACAACAAAAAATTGCTGAAAGAAATTTAAAAAGACATAAATAAGTGGAAAGATATCTCCCACTCATGTATACTTACCACAATAAAAATTCCTCAATATAATGAGACTTAAATTAGTAACATTAAAATGATCAGAATGGAATAATACATGCTGTGGTAAAAAGACAACACCAAAATCTCACTGGCTTAAAAACAGTAAATCTTGTTTATCCCTCATACTACATATCCTATATGTCCACTGTGTAGATCGAGGAGGACCACTCTGTTCCACATAGTCTTCACTCAGGGAAGTTTGACAGTCTCCACTACATGGATGGTTGTCATTTAGTTTATGGAGTTATGAGAAAGAAGAAGACACATATTTTTAAGAGCTCTTCCTGGAAGTAGCACTTGTAACTTCTGCTCACATTTTATTACCTGCTCAAAGCAACTCCTGGTTACACCTATTTTTAAAGGGGAATGGGAGTACAATCTTCCATCATAACTTAGAAGGGAGAAGAATCAGAAATACTGTTGAGTTGTACGAATGTCTCCCACAAAAATAAAATGAAATTATCCTCACAACTGCTATAGTTATAATAATTATTAACATGTTTACTCCATATAGTGCTTTCAGATTTTCTAAACATTTCATACAAATAATCTCACTTGAACCTAACTGTACATACAAACACTGCAGCTAATAAATTAAAATGTTTGTTAAAAATACAATGGGAATGATAATAAAGGAGCTTGTCAAGAATATTGGCAGCATATTGTACATCAATGACACTTTAATAAAAAATTCTATAAAACAATGAATAAAATGTGAATAAATACATATCTATCAATTAGAAAAAGTAAATACAGGACTTCTCCTGTGAGGAACATAAAGTAAATATACTTTTCCCTATTCTTCCTACTAAGTACAACTAAAAACTCAAGACATTATATATAAAAACATAAGAACTCTGAATAGTATGAAGAAGAAGGGACATTGGCTAGGCTTCTCAAAACCTTGGGAATTACATGGTGGTGAGTTCCCTGAATTTTCTTTTTGCCTCATATACCTTAGATTGGCTGCTGGAAAAAGATGGGAACATGGAAATACCAAGCGCAGACATAGGAAGTCCCCCCAAAAGCTTTCTCTCTCTCTAGCCACAGACCAAGAAGCTGAAAAGCTTTTAGATAATAACTGCTCTACTGTAGCCAAATAAAATAGGAAGAAAATATAGGGCCCCACCCTGGGGCCTTCCAAAGCATAATCCATAAACAGAAAAGTTGATAAGTGTGACTTCATAAAAATTAAAAGCATTTTCTCTATGAAAGACTGGGTTAAGAGGATGGAAAGACAAGCCATAGTCTAGGAGAAATTATTTGCAAAATACATATCTCACAAAGAAATAGTATGAAGAATATATAAAGAACTACCAATGCAACAGTAAAAAACAAACAGTCCAATTAGAAAATGGGCAAAAGACATGAACAGACATTTTACTGAAAAAGATATACAGATTACACATAATGCATGAAAAAATATTCTACTTCATTAGCCATTAGGAAGTTCAAATTATAACCATAAGGCAATATTGTTACACACCTAACAAAATGTCTACCAAAAAACAATGACAAAACCAAATGCTCCTGATGATGTGGAGAAACTAGTTCACTCATACTTTGCTGCTGAGAATGCAAAAGGAGATAGCCATTCTGGAAAATAATTTGGCAATTTCTTTTAAAAAATGCAACATGCAACTATCATACAACCAAACAATTGAACTCTTGGGCATTTAGCCCGAAGAAATGAAAATTTATGTTTATACAAAAACTTCCATGTGATGTTTATACTAGCTTTATTCATAATAGCCAAAAACTGGAAAAATACAAATCATCCTTCAGTGGGTAAAGGGTTAAACAAACAGTGGTACATACATACCATGGAATACTACTCAGTGATAACAAGGAATGAATTACTGACACATGCAACAACTTGGATGAATCTCCAGAGATGTATGCTGAGTGAAATAAAGCCAATCCCTAAAGGTTACATGCTGTATAACCTTTTTATATAAAAACATTCCTGAAAAGACAGTATTATAGAAATGGAGAACAGATTTGAGGTTGCCAGGAGTTAAGGAAGTGCTTGTGTTGGGAGTAGAAGTGCATGGGACTATCAGAGGGCAACATGAGGCATATTTGTGGTGATGGAAATGTTCTGTATTTTGAATATCAATTTCAATGACCTTGTTTTCCATTTTATTTCTTACAGCTGTGTGTGATTCTACAATCATCACAAAATAAAAAGCTTTTGTTAAAAAAAAGAATACTGACAGTGACGGGGAGATATTAAAGAACTAAGGGGCATGTTAGTAGCTTTTACATCATGCCACATAGGTAGCCATTCACTCATAAGCATGATCCAAATCATGAGAGAATAAAATGGACTATTTGTTCCTAGGGGGATGAGTAGGCTGCTGCTAGAAATATGGGAAATGTTCCAAAAGTGCATCCAGGGGAAAGAGAATACACTCTCTACTCATTATATACTACCTTCCAAGTGTTAATTTTGAGAAAACCACTAAGTAACTGAAATTTTCTTTGGAAAGGCTGATGGAATTTGAAATTCAGTTAAGATGAGAACAGTTAAGGTTGGTATCCCTTTGGACAACATCGTCAAAATCTTCAAAACATATATGAGGGGTTTAGTACCAGGACTTGACATTTTCTCTGAAATATTAAAATTTATGTTAATTATGCTTCAGTGTTTCCCACTCACAGTCCTAAATGTGTTTTTCCTTATTTCCATATGTAATATTCAACATCATATCTATTTGTGCCTTATATCAGTTACGTTTTATTATGAAGTTCTAGCTCTATAACTGAACACCATTTCTTAAAATAGTCCCTAAATGTAAAAATGTTCTGCTTTCTTAATAAAGTGAAACACATAAAAGTTGAATGGAAATCTCATATAAAAGATTGCTGTATAAACAAAACACTAGTGGGCACATAGTAACAAAGTCATAGGCATTTGTCACTCAAAAGAATATTATCACCACCTTAAACACCTCTGTCCTTCTTACAAACTGCTAGAAAAAGAAAGAACAAGAACCCTCCATCAAACTCCCCACTGTGGTTGGATAAACAGAAAACCATGTATCTGAGTGACAAGCATTCATCCAAGAGCAATACTATGACCACTTTTATTTTTTATAACATTTATACTCAAAATTTTTAATACTTTATGTTATACTTTATGAAAAATTAAAACATAGCTTCTTTACCAAAGAAATGAGTCCTTCTAAATGTATATTTATGAATCAGAATATTGCAGCTTTAAATTTCATCTCTTTTTTTGTTTTTTAATATGTTTGTTTCTACACCTTCTCCACATATATGGCAATTCCTAGTTTACATTTGATCCTGTATAAGGTAGATAAATGTATTTGTCTACCTTATACAGGAGCTGTATATATAAGGAAGCTGTAGGAAGAGACTGTGTGATGAAGAGGCCATTGTTAGGAATACGGGGATCTGGTTAGAGCTTGGGTCAGGCAGGCTCTAAGTAAAACTGTAAGAATTACTTACCTGTCCTTTCCTCACTTCAACAGAGAACTATCCCCTCATTTGAATGAGAAACACCTCTCTATTCCCCTCACTTCTGACAACCTCCCATTCTTAACAAGCCAACTCACAAACAGATATTATTAAATATTCCCTGCTGAGGTATTCTAGGCTTAAGATAAAAATCTTTCCTCTGACCATTTGGCTCCTTAATTTTTTTTTTAATTTGTTCACCCATATAAATTGAGCATTTCTCTTCTAGTCACCATGTTAACTATTATGAAGATAAGTTACATTAGTCTGATACTACAACTAAAGTGTGGGTACGAAGTGGAGGGAGAATGAGGAGAAGGCTAATTGCCTGGAGAAATCAAGAATGTGTTCCCAGAGAAGATGAAATTTAAGCTGGGTCTTCTTGATTAGTAACGTGCTCCTGAACCCAGGAAAGCCATTGGGACCTAAAGCATTCTAAAAATTTGCTTAACACATTTATTGTTCAGAAAGTTGAGGATGGAGCTATTTTTAAGGGCAACGGAGTGGGTAAAAACATAGAGTTATAGCAACCCTCAAATGATACCACAAGTGTAGCCTTATGTTCTCTTACTTGAAGATACTCCTTTCTTAAGTTATTTTAGGACACATCTTCAGGAAGCCTACATCACAGACTGCATTGTTATCTAGCTTTTGTCTCTACCCCTCATTAAATGGCACAGAGTCAAAAGGAAGAAAAAAAATTACAATTTATATCAGTGTGTAAAACCATAAGAAGCTATAACATGGCTATTTGAGTTGATAGAAAAGCATCAGATATTCTTCTTTAGGAAAAGTTTAAAAATAAGTAAATGTGAGGCAGCTCACCTTGGGAAAAAGAAATAACCTGAGCTATTTTATCTATGCTCTCATTTAAGGTTTATCAACCGGACTTATGTCATTGTCGACTGTGACTTACTCTAGAAGATTACAAAAACAAAGAACCTGACTTACTCTAGCTTCCTTACATTATATACTGAGGTTCCGTTGCACCTAAACTACACCAAATTTGAAACGGAGAAGGAAAAGGTTAAAAGAAGGGTATGTCATGGAATTCAGAGGATGCTAGTGGGTTCTTTTTTCCTATATAAAGTCAGACTTGATATCCATGATGATGGCGATGACAGCTACAATTCAGTGAGCACCAGGCACTTAGTAATGCACTTTACATACATTACCCTACTTCCACTTTAAGACATGAAGAGGGCATTTTAAGATCTAATTTACAGGTTAGAAAAATAGAAATCCATTGTATAATCAATGACAGCTACATAAATATGAGCCTCCTCTATTGTTATGGTCAATAAAAAATATAATAAAAGTTACCATGTTCTTAACTAACTAATGTATTTTAAAAGCCTTTGTATGATCTGATTTCAGTAATTGTACACAAACTTATTATTTGTATTTTAAATTAAAAATAAATTCATGGACAAGGGTCAGTGAGATAGTGATGAATGGTAATGAAATCAAAGTGTTTCAAATGTCCTAAATAAAATATGTTTAATTTTTACTTCAAAATAGCTAGCAAATCCAGACATTACTGTTGTCAGTGGGCTTCTTTCCTATTTGATTTTCTGGCTTTTCAACTTCCTGCACAGCTTTTGCATGGCTCCCATAACAATGCTTTTTGCATTGATATGAAGTGCTGAAATTATCTCTTCTTTTTACAATATTCAAACATATTATTCTACTGCACAACTTAACACAGTCCTGTAATTCCCTAAAAGTCCTTAAGAATGATTGTCTACTACTGCACTGAAGTTATATAGTACAGGTAAAGATGAAATATGTTTGTATTTGTACACCTGTATTTTTATATGTATACATTAACAAGAATGTTATTATGTAGGACATGGAAAGTAAAGCATTTATTAGAGGAATTCGCAAATAGTTTACATTTGTTCAATAAATATCCTGAGAATTTACAATGTGCAAGGTACTGTGAAAATCCCTCTTCTCCCCTCTTTCCCCAATAAGAAAAGTTCAGCAATGGAATCTAAAAACAAAACAAAACAAAACAAAGCAGAATGAACAAAACAGCAGTAGACTCATAGACACTGAGAAGTGACTGGTGGTTACCATTGCGGAGGGGTTGCGGAGGGTGGGTGAAATAGGTGAAGGGAATAAAGAGGCACAAAATGTCAATCATAATATAAAATTGTCACAGGGATGAAAGTACAGCATAGAGAATATAGTTAGTATTTCTATAACATCTTTCTATGTTGGCAGATAGTAACTACACTAGTTGGGGTGAGGATTTAATAATGTATACATAATAGGTTGAATCACTACTTTGTATACTTGAAACCAATATAATACTGTATATCAACTATAAGTCAATGAAAATATATATATATATATTTTTTTTTTAAAGGTCAGCTGTCCTAGGCAGGAAATGAGGTTAAGCATACTTACTGGTCCTTGAGACCACAGCACTTATCTATGATGTCATTTCCTAGGAAGAGGAAGTCAATCTTCGTGCAAGTTTTTCAAGCTCTGTTGAAGCTTTTTACAGCTTTAGCCAAGGTTGAAATAAAAAAGATTATATAGGATCTGGCTCTTATCCCAATCCAAGAAAATAATTATTTCAACTTTTTCAGTTTTAATAACTGAAAAACATTTACTTCTGTATTCAAACTCTGTATATGTTTTATGAATAGAGAGATTAATGGGATCATGAGTCTGGATAGCACATTTCAGAGGTTCTAATTTTGTTTGAGTCATAATAAGAAATTAATTTAGGATAAGATGAAAAAAGAGAACTGAAAGCTCAATTCTACAAATAAAATGACAGTCTTTTCTCCCAGTCTTGAGTAGATAGTTTAAAATCATGTAGTATATTTTATAATACATGCTCAAATATTTGAGTACATGTCAAAAATTATTAGTGCTTAGTGATACACACACACACACACACACACACACACACATTTTTAGAAAAACTAGCTTCTTCCAGTGATTGAATTCATAATAGCAAAACTTATATCACAGAAATATAATATAAACTGTTAAATTTATAAGACAGCAGTTCAAATGTTCAAGTGCTTACATATATGCTGTAGGAGCTACAGCTATTTTATCTTTTATTCACTGAAATAATTCAACCGATAAGTTTAAATCATAGTTCATTAAGACAATGTTATATACTTGAAAGATATATTAATTTAAAAATTGTCCAGTGCTATTTTTCTTTCAGTTCATACCTTGAGACCTCTTGCACATTAACCCAGAGGATGAATATAACCATAGGAATTGCAAATTTCCTTGAAATTTTCCTCCAAGGAAGAATGATCCAGAAAGCCAAACAGGACTATTCTAAAGCCAGAAAACAAAATTTTTGTCCTGATCCCTTATATTTCTTCAGAACTACATAACAATATAAATAGAATTCTACTTATAGGTAACAATGGAGACTTCTCTTGAAAAGTGACTGAGATGGCTGGGACTAGCTCCAATATAAATCCCTTTCCTCTTCACAAAATAGATATCCTATTGACTGTTAGCTGTAGAAAATAATTTTTAAGTGATCAAATGGCATAGACACAAACCTGATTTCACCAGAAAGTCCAGGTGACTGGTGAAAAAAAAAGGTATTCTCCCACAATGGAATAAAGAACACTTACTAGAATTAAAAAAAATAATAATGCTTACTGAATGTGGCATTGGAATTAGGATTAATATCTGAAGAGCACCTTAAAATTCATAAAGCATGGTCATATACATTATCCTATTTAGATTCCCAGCAAACCTGTGAGGTTGAAATAAAAAAGCTTATATAGGATCGGGCTCTTATCCCAATCCACTTTATAAATAAGACTCCAAATTCCTGCCTCCTATGCCTGAGCCATTTTTTCCCACAGCAATTTGATTTACTATATAATGGGTACCAAAAGAGAATAGTTGTAATGCTGTTTATTAGACATTAAATGTATATTTCCACAAAATCATTTAAATATCCAAATGTTCCTGTTATTTTTGATAGCATCTCCCATTTAAAACACTAATTGATAGCTTCTACTAGGCACTGAATTACCCTCCAAAATAAGAACTACAAATAAACAGCTCTTCACGTACACTACTTTCTCAAGCTTTCTTTAAAATTGAGGTACCTTGCAAAGAATTTTCCACTGAGGCTCTAATATTTTAACACTTAAATGCCTTTTATTAGTCTGGTATAGAAAAACATTGAGTACACCTGATTTGGAGGAATACGAGCCCATTTCTCTGGGATGAAGGCGGTAACTGATGAAGGGACCTTTGAGAACTCCAAAGCTTGTTCACCTCTTATTTTATGTTCATCTCGTAAAATTGTGTCAGCTTTCCTAGTGCTACTATCTAGTTTAGTAGTCAAGGACTATGTTTTACAATAAATCATTTTCAAGCCCTTTTTGATATCCTTTCCTTTGCCTCGGCCACAGAATCCTGAAAGAGCAAAAGCAGAATAAATCTCTCTGAGTTTTCTCATTGTAGAGCTGCAGTATATCTGAGATACAGACATGCAGGTTACACGAATTCTCCTCAATGTGACAATTCTAAATGTACACTAGTTCACTGCACACATCATTTCCTTTACCAAAAAGCAATTAGACAGAGATGGAATATAATATTTAAGCATATTACATACTTTTAATTTTAAGCCTTTGTATACAGTCAAAAGCAATTTTAAATGAGAAAGTACTTCCTATTTCACCATCCTCTAATTTTTCACTACCAGAAATCAGTGTGGCATTACAAGTGTGAACATGGTCCCATCCTAAGTATGATAGGGTTTGCAAAAGCCTCTATATAATAAACAGTAACAACCTATTGGAAGAGAACTTCCAGTGACTGCACAAATGCATTCACATACTTTTACTAAGGAAAGAAAGAATAAAGGTGACTCTTATTAACAGTAATTCCTGCAAAGATTACAAACAAATGATCACACATCGTCAGTCATTTATTGTATTCTCGTTTTCTTATGGTCAACTTCATTTTCTTTTTTCTAAGGAAGGAGTCAAATTTTTAAAGAATTTTGTGAGCTTCCATTAAAGTTCCTTAAATGTAACTGTTACTGTATAATTCTCATGTTTATATTTTTTATTTTTCCTTTTTTATTGAAAGGTAGCTTCCCTAGCCAGTGGACTTATATATATTATGATTGGATCAAACATATAGATGAGTTCTTGAATTCTAAAATGTAGAAAATACAAGTAGTAAGCACTTCCAAGACAAAGAGGATGGCCATATTGAACCTAGAGGAAGATGCTCTCAAGAATGGATGTATGCGAAGTGCAGTGTTTTCTGATTTGTCACGTTATGCTGTTTTAGTGTATGTTTTTTAATACCCATTTTTTTACTAAGGTATAATTGATATACACTCTTATGAAGGTTTCACATGAAAAAACAATGTGGTTACTACACTTACCCATATTATCAAGTCCCCACTCACACCCCAATTCAGTCACTGTCCATCAGTGTAGTAAGATGACACAGATTCACTGTTTGCCTTCTCTGTGCTACACTGTTTTCTCCGTGATTCCCCACACCATGTGTTCTAAACATAATACCCCACAATCCCCTTCTCCCTCCCTCCCCAACCACCCTCCCACACCCTCCCCTTTGGTAACCACTAGTTCCTTCTTGGAGTCTCTGAGTCTGCTACTATTTTGTTCCTTCAGTTTTGTCTTGGTCTTATACTCCACCAATGAGGGAAATCATTTGGCACTTGTCTTTCTCCACCTGGCTTATTTCACTGAGCAAAATATCCTCCACCTCCATCCATGCTGTTTCAAATGGTAGGACTTGTTTCCTTCTTATGGCTGAATAGTATTCCATTGTGTATATGTACCACCTCTTCTTTAACCACTCATCTACTGATGGACACTTAGGTTGCTTCCATATCTTGGCTATTGTAAAAAGTACTGCAATAAACATAAGGGGGCATATGTCTTCTTAAATCTGAGAAGTTGTATTTTTTGGGTAAATTCCACAGAGTGGGATTGCCGGGTCAAATGGTATTTCTATTTTTAGTTTTTTGAGGAACCTCCACATTGCTTTCCACAATGGTTGAACTAGCTTACATTCCAACCAGCAGTGTAGGAGGGTTCCCCTTTCTCTGCATCCTCACCAGCATTTGTTGTTCTTAGTATTTTGGATGGTGGCCATTCTTACTGGTGTGAGGTGATATCTCACTGTGGTTTTAATTTGCATTTCCCTGATGATTAGTGAAGTGGAGCATCTTTTCATGTGTCTGTTGGCCATATGAATTTCTTCTTTGGAGAACTGTCTCTTCATATCCTCTGCCCATTTTATAATCGGGTTATTTGCTTTTTGGGTGTAGAGACGTGTAATTCTTTATATATTTTGGATGTTAACTCCTTGTCAGATATGTCATTTACAAATATATTCTCCCATACTGTAGGATGCCTTTTCGTTCTGTTGATGGTGTCCTTTACCATACAGAAAACCTTTTTAGTTTGATGTAGTCACATGAGGTCATTTTTGCTTTTGTTTCCCTTGCTTGAGGAGATGCATTCAGGAAGAAGTTGCTCAGACTTATATTCAGGAGATTTTTGCCTATGTTGTCTTCTTCTAAGAGTTTTATGATTTCATGACTTACATTCAGGTCCTTGATCCATTTCGAGTTTACTTTTGTGTATGTGGTTAAACAATAAACGAATCTCATTCTCTTGCATGTAACTGTCCAATTTGCTCATACCAGCTGCTGGAGAGGCTGTCATTTCCCCATTATATGTCCATGGCTCCTCTATCATATATTGACTAACTATATATGGTTGGGTTTATATCAGGGCTTTCTAGTCAGTTCCATTGATCTATGGGTCTGTTCTTGTGACAGTACCAAATTGTCTTGAGTACTGTGGCTTGGTAGTAAAGCTTGAAGTTGGGGAGCATAATCTCCCCAGCTTTATTCTTCCTTCTCAGGATTGCTTTGGCTATTTGGGATCTTTTGCGGTTCCATGTGAATTTTAGAATGATTTTCTCTAGTTCGTAGAAAAAGGCTGTTGGTATTTTGATATGAATTGCATTAAATCTGTAGATTGTTTTAGGCAGGATGGCCATTTTGACAATATTAATTCTTCCTACCATGAGCACGGGATGTGTTTCCATGTATTGGTATCTTCTTTAATTTCTCTCATGAGTGTCTTGTAGTTTTCAGAGTATAGGTCTTTCACTTCCTTGGTTAGGTTTACTCCTAGGCATTTTATTCTTTTTGATGCAACTTTGAATGGAATTGTATTCCTGATTTCTCTCTCTGCTATGTCATTGTTAGTGTATAGGAATGACATAGATTCCTGCACTTTAATTTTGTATCCCGCAACTTTGCTGAATTCAGATATCAGATCTAGTAGTTTTGGAGTAGATTCTTTAGGGCTTTTTATGTACAATAACATGTCATCTGCAAACAGGGACAGTTTAACTTCTTCCCTGCCAATCTGGATACCTTTTATTTCTTTGTGTTGTCTGATTGCTGTGGCTATGGACCTCCAGTACTATGTTGAATAACAGTGGAGAGAGTGGGCATCCCTGTCTTGTTCCCAATCTTAGATGAAAAGCTTTCAGCTTCTCGCTGTTAAGTATGATGTTAGCTGTGGGTTTGTCAAATATAGCGTTTATGATGTTGAGGTACTTGCCCTCTATACCCATTTTGTTGACAGTTTTTATTATGAATGGATGTTGAATTTTGTCGAATGCTATTCAGCATCTATGGAGATGATTATGTGGCTGTTTTCCTTCTTTTTGTTGATGTGGTGGATGATGTTGATGGATTTTCGAATGTTGTACCATCCTTGCATCCCTAGAATAAATCTTACTTGATTATGATGGATGATCCTTTTGATGTATTTTTGAATTCGGTTTGCTAAGATTTTGTTGAGTAGTTTTGCATCTATGCTCATCAGGGACATTTGTCTGTGGTTTTCTTTTTTTGTAGTGTCTTTGCCTGGTTTTGGTATTAGAGTGATGCTGGCCTCATAGAATGAGTTTGGAAGTATTCCCTCTTCTTCTACTCCTTGGAAAACTTTAAGGAGAATGGTGTTAGGTCTTCATTAAATGTTTGATAAAATTCAGCAGTGAAGTCATCTGGTCCAGGCATATGTTCTTTGGTAGGTTTTTGACTACCAGTTCAATTTTGTTGCTGGTAATAGGTCTGTTCAGATTTTCTGTTCCTTTCTGGGTCAGCCTTGGAAGGTTGTATTTTTCTAGAAAGTTGTCCATTTCTTCAACGTTATCCAGTTTGTTAGCATATAATTTTTCATAGTATTCTCTAATACTTCTTTGTATTTCTGTGCTGTCCATAGTGATTTTTCTTTTCTAATTTCTGATTCTGTTTATGTGAATAGACTCTCTTTTTTCTTGATAAGTCTGGCTAGGGGTTTATCTATTTTGTTTATTTTCTCTAGAACCAGCTCTTGCTTTCGTTGATCCTTTCTATTGTTTTATTCTTCGCGATTTTTATTTCTGCTCTAATATTTATTATGTCCCTCCTTCTACTGACATTGGGTCTCATTTGTTCTTCTTTTTCTAGTTTTGTTAATTGTGAGTTTAGACTGCTCATATGGGAATGTTCTTCTTTCCTGCGGTAGGCCTATATTGCAATATACTTTCCTCTTAGCACGGCCTTTGCTGAGTCCCACAGATTTTGCAGTGTTGAACTCTTGTTGTCAGTCTCCATATATTGCTTGATCTCTGTTTTTATTCAGTCATTGATCCATTGATTAGTTAGGAGGATGTTATTAAGCCTCCACGTGTTTGTGGGAATTTTCATTTTCCTTGTGTAATTCATTTATAGTTTCATTCCTTTGTGATCTGAGAAGCTAGTTGGTACAATTTCAATATTTTTGAAATTACTGAGGCTCTTTCTGTGGCTAGTATATGATCTACTCTTGAAAATGTTCCATGTGCACTTGAGAAGAATATATATTCCGCTGATTTTGGGTGTAGAGTTCTGTAGATGTCCCTTAGGTTCATCTGTTCTGATGTTTTGTTTAGTGCATCTGTCTCCTTACTTATTTTCTGTCTGGTTGATATTCCTTCAGAGTGAGTGGTGTGTCAAAGTCTCCTGGAATGAATGCATTGCATTCTGTTTCCCCCTTTAATTCTGTTAGTATTTGTTTCACATATGTAGGAGCTCCCATATTCGGTGCATAGATATTTATAATGGTTATATCTTCTTGTTGGATTGACCCTTTTATCATTATGTAATGTCCTTCTTTGTCTCTTGTGACTTTCTTTGTTTTGAAGTCTATTTTGTCTGATATAAGTACTGCAACTCCTGCTTTTTTCTCCCTATTAGTTGTATGAAATGTCTTTCTCCACCCCTTCACTTTTAGTCTGTGTATGTCTTTGGGTTTGAAGTGAATCTCTTGAAGGCAGCATACAGAGGGGTCTTGTTTATTTATCCATTCAGTGACTGTATATCTTTTGACTGGTGCATTCAATCCGTTTACATTTAGGGTGATTATGGATAGGTATGTACTTATTGGCATTGCAGGCGTCAGATTCGTGGTTACCAAAAGTTCAAAGTTAACTTCCTTACTATCTAAGAGTCTAACTTAACTCACTTAATATGCTATTACAAACACAATCTAAAGGTTCTTTTTATGGTTTGGTTTTTTTCGTCCACCTTTTTCTTCCTCCTCCATTCTTTATATATTAGGTATCATATTCTGTACAGTTTGTCTATCCCTTGATTGACTTTGGGGATAGTTAATTTAATTTTGCATTTGATTAGTAATTAGCTGTTCTACTTTCTTTACTGTGGTTTTATAACCTCTGGTGACAGCTATTAAACCGTAGGAACACTTCCATCTTTAGCAGTCCCTCAAAAATACACTGTAGAGATGGTTTGTGGGAGGTAAATTCTCTTAACTTTTGCTTATCTGGGAATTGGTTAATCCCTCCTTCAAATTTAAATGATAATCTTGCCCCATAAAGTAATCTTGGTTCAAGGCCCTTCTGTTTCATTGCATTAAATACATCATGGCACTCCCTTCTGGCCTGTAAAGTTTCTGCTGATAAGTCTGATGATAGCCTGATGGGCTTTCCTTTGTATGTGATCTTATTTCTCTCTCTGACTGCTTTTAATAGTCTGTCCTTACCCTTGATCTTTGCCATTTTAATTACTATATGTCTTCATGGTGTCTTCCTTGGGTCCCTTGTGTTGGGATATCTGTGCCCCTCCATGTCCTGAGAGACAATCACCTTCCCCAGACTGGGGAACTTTTCATCAATCACCTCCTCAAAGACACTTCCTATCTCTTTTTCTCTCTTCTTCTTCTTCTGGTACCCCTATAATGCGAATATTGTTCCATTTGGATTGGTCACACAGTTCTCTCAATATTCTTTCATTCTTAGAGATCCTTTTTTCTCTCTGTGCCTCAGCTTCTTTGTATTCCTCTTCTCCAGTTTCTTTTTCATTTATTGTCTCCTCCACCATGTCCAATCTGCTTTTAATACCATCTATTGTGCTCTTCAAGGATTGGATCTCCGACCGTAATTCATTCCTGAGTTCTTGAATATCTTTCCATACCTCCATGAGCATGTTAATGATTTTTATTTTGAACTCCCTTTCAGGGAGTCATGGGGTATCATTTAAATCTTTCTCAGGAGTTGTATTAATAATTTTATTCTGGATCAGGTTCCTTTGGTGTTTCATATTTGTGTACAGCGCCCTGTAGTGCCCAGAAGCTCTACTCTCTGGAGCTGTGCAGCCCCTGAAGCAATGTCAGGGATTGCAGGGGAGTGGTATTTCTGCCGTGGGGGAGAAAAGAGCTGTTTCCTGCTTCCTGGCTGCTATGCCTGTCTCCACTGCCTGAACCAGTGGGCCAAGCACACAGGTATAAGCCTCTATGCTTTGCATTTTTAGTTGCTGTAGTCAGATCTTCCCTCTGGCTGGCCTAATGCCAGGGTAGGGTTTCCCGGTTTGCAAGCCCAGTGGAGCTGGCCAGGAGAAATGTGCAGCAGTCTGCCCATCACAGAAGGGGTTCCTGGAGTTGTGCAGTCAGCCACGGAGCCGGAACACCTGAAGATCGTGAAAGCTCCCAATCTGCTGGGCAGAGTGCACCCTGACAATTTTGTCTCCCTGTCCTTTCTGCTAAGCAGTAAGCTCTGCGCAATCCTTGTCCCATTAGCAGCCCTCTTGCTAAGGGCTTCTTTGTTCGGAAGTCTCTCAGACTTCCCACCTTTTTTTGTCCCAGAGTAGCTGGATATGGATCTCTGCTTTCCACAAGCAGCTGGAATCTTAGTCTCTCCAGGAATTCTGCCTGTCTTAGCTTTCCAACTCCCTAATTACAAGAGCATCATACAAGCACCATGAAATGTAGGTTTGTGCTCCCAGAGCAGATCTCCAGAGTTAGGTATTCAGCAGTTCCAGATCTCCACTCCCTCTCAGCTCCATTCTTCTTCCTCCCCTTGGTGAGCTGGGGTGGGGGAAGGGCTTGGATCCCACAGGACCACAGCTTTAGTACGTTACCCTTTTCCGTGAGGTCGGCTCTTGTCTCCAGGTGTATGCAGTTTGTTGCAGTCCTCTTTCCTGTTGCTCTTTCAAGAGTAGTTGTATTAGTTATATTTTCATATTATATGCAGTTTTAGGAGGAAGTCTCTGTCTCACCTCTCATGCCGCCATCTTTAATCTCTGTGTTAGTGTATTTTAGTTAAGCTATTATTACATGTCGGCACAGAAGGTTAGCAATCTTTTTCAAAAGAATGTTTCATGAACCAACAGAATGTTGGCTATATGACACGCTTAGGCAAATAAATGTGTTGGTGCTTTAATTTCTACCCTGTTCTTTCCCTGTTACAGTAACTGTAGAAATGTATCATGACATAAAGTTGCCATAAGCAATCTGGCATGCCAAGCCAATGTATGGAGGACAACTGCGTCAGGTATTTGTCTGAATTCACAAGAGAACAGGTCTGACCAAAGAATAAACTTTGTCTTAAGCTACCATGATTGAGGTTTGTGTTTTTGCCACAAAATAACCCAGCGTTGCCTAACTAATGCAAAGAATTTGAATGAAAGCTTGAAATGTGTCCTAAAAGAGGCAGTGATTAACAAATATTTCAAGAAAACCTTTTCTTCTCACAATGAGAGTGTTCTACCTTAGAGTATTTTCCACCTGTTTGCAATTTTACTAAACCTAGATATATATTGGTCAACCACAGAACTCAGAGTCCCCAATAAAGTAGACATTGTGGCATTACACAAAAAGAGACAATTTCTTCTCTGTAACATCACCTCTGATAGGACTTCAAGGTAATGTCACATGTACAGATATAATAACTGGAATGATACCGTAACTCTTATGTCTTTCATCATTGCCCCTTCCATAGGTGTATATCTTTCACAAGTGACTACACTTTACTTGCTCTAAGAGGCTGGAAAGGCATCTCAACTAATTCCTATTCCTTTTGTTGCTCTCCTAAAATCTAGGTAAAGCTTCTGTATCAGCACCTTTTTAAACTATGCCCTATCTGAGGACTTGCCTGTAATTTGGGAAGTGGTGTCACATCTTAAAATTGCATGTTCACTAACAGGGATTTCAAATTATTGGCAATCTCAAAGATACTATTTATTTTGAATATTCTAGTAAGTGCCTAAGTTTTCTCTTTGCTGTTTAGTGACAGTTGGTAGACCAACATAGTTTGTTTAATATTACTCAAAGGATGAAGGAGCTGACAGCAATCAATGCCATGTATTCAATAAAGGAAGGAAATTGGATTAGACAAATTTAGCAACATATTGCTTCATTTTACAAAAAGGCCTGATTTCCAAGTGCAATGGCTAACATCTGCTATTCCAATCCCCAAGTAATTCAATATGAAAATGGTCTCTGAAACATTTTCCTCAAAGCAAAATACCTCTCCAACCAACCAAAAAAGTTTAATTTTTTTTCAAATCAGTGCAACAAAAATTTAATAAGAGATTACTATGTGCCAGGCACTATGCTAAACCTTGTAAATACAAAGTTAAATAAGACATTTTTCCTGGCTCTCTAAGTCTTTTCTGAGTCCCTCAGAACAGTTTTCCTTCGAAACCATCCCTTCTGTTTCTATCTTACCTGAGTTTACCCTCCTCCACTTCTATCAGTGTGTGCTTTTATATTGAAGATAAATCTTTCATGGTCAACAGGAGCCTTGAACTGATGGATCCCAAGATTGGAAGGCACCTTCATTTTGTTCACTGCAGATTTGATGACTTGGAGCCATTTAGTCCCTCCAGAAAGATTCAGTGAGTTTTAAAAGGGGAAATCATTCTGATTTATATATCAAATCCTTCTAAAAAAGATTAGGCTTATTATTATCCCAACTATAAAAAGAAGACAGGAAATGTGTGGCCATGGTCACAAAGGAAGCCAGTGACAGAGATCAGGATTAATCTCTGTCATCTCTGTTCCCTAATTAACTAAGATCGAAATGACCTTATTTTTCTGCCATGTGCATGCACAATTTTGAGTATTATTTGAAATTCATAACAGCAAGAAATTGATTTTTGCTTAATGTGAACAGAAAATTCACCCTTTTTAAAATCTTCCACTCCTATTATAAGTTTACCATGTCGAATGGTTATCTATTAAAATATTAAACAGTTTATCAATGATGTAAATATGATGAATTAGTGTCTAAGAATAGGGGCAAATTAATAATTTACAAGTATATGCCTTTTAAGATAAGTAAATAACATGAGGAATGGTTAACACTTTACTCTCAATTGTGTATATTTAGAAAGAAATAAGTATTTGCATGTTAGAATTAGTGCAGCAACTTCTATTTCAGGATCATGCTCCTTTTTTCCTGCTACCAGATGGATCCCACTGTTCATGTTTGAATGTGGGACATTTTAAAAGCCTATCTCCCCTTTCCATCTGACTGAGATCATTCCAGGAGGGAAGACAAATCAATATCAAGAACAGTAAGGAATCTGACTTTCCATCTTTCAAAACACTCTGGGGTAGGTGAACAAAGCAGCAGTTAGGTAGAAGCAGATTAGTTCAGGAGACTGAATCTTTTTAGCATGAATTCTTAAATACAAAAAGGAGAGAGTTCACTCTTCTCTTCAGAATATGTAGACTTCTTTCCCCTTTATTTTGCCATATGCCTTATGCATGCCACTACACTAGTAGGTAAATATTTAAAAATAAAGCCTCTCACCATATAAGTCTTTGACCTCCTGAAGATAAAAAATAGCTAGGGTAGACACTAATTGGAAAAATAAAGCATATTTTAAAATTGAGGGTGAGAATGGAATATCAGGTTAATATATGATGTATTCATTGACACTTAAGTAACTTTTAAGCTTACTTGATTTTTAGTCCTGCTGCTTCCCCAGTAATGGTGAGCTGAAGAAGAAAATACCCTTGCATAAAAGACTCAAGGACATAACCCTTCATAATGACTGAGTGATGTCCTAGTCACCTAGGTTATGAAGGAACATCTTTTTCTAAATGTAAAAATAATGTCTGCCATTTCTCAAGTGAATGTATTATTGTTCCTCAGAAGTACTTGACGTCTTTCTGCAGAGCACTGTAAGTTCCTACTTAAGTTCAACTTTCAAGATCCTTTCCCATTAAAAAATAATAATTCAAACTGCAAGGGAAAACAAAAAAAGGGTCATTTACTTTTAGTCCTTTTCTTGATTCTGCTAGCATTATGGTCTTTGATAAAATCCGGACCTGAATACCATCTTTTGAATAAGCCCACCCACCATCTCAGAGAGACCTAGGTTTCATCTTACTTAGGCTATAAGCATCCTCCAGAGGACTTGTCAGCAAGCCACAAGCCCACTTTTCCCCTGACCCCTCCCCTCAAAGAGCCCGCCAAAGCCCTGGCCATAAATAGCTTCTTGACCTGTTAGAGACTCTTTTTCCTTTGTTCTGCTGGCCAGGACAGAGGGGTCCCTCTCAGGTTCAGCAATAAACCCTGCTTGGACTGTTGAGTTCGCAACCCCTCTCTTCTTTCAGTCTTGGTGAGAAGAAAAAACTGATTCATTGGTTTTACTTACTTTTATGATCTTACTGAGATAGAGTGAGAAAGACAGAGAGAGACAGAGGCGCACAGGATAAAGACTAGATGAACGTATGATAGAATACAGAATAACAAGAAGACAATTGTCTTTATGTGTCAGCTGTCCTAATACTATTTGGCAATCTGCTTCATTTTAAGTCCTAACTATATGAATGAAATGTGTTCTAAATTGTATGCATGTGCTGCCAAATGACTGCAAATTTGTTCGTATGTGTCAGGTAGAAGAAAACACTTTCTCAGGTGCAGGACAAGTCAATGCTGTGCAGTCAGTGGAAAGACACATTCAAATAATTATACACCCTACTGCTCCTAGTCATATCAAAACAATATGTAAACCAATGCAATACTAACTCAATGCTTCATAAATGGTAAATGGGCTTGATGAACAGCTAAACTTCCAAGTTAAAAAATACAGTATCATTGATTTGTTCTATGAGTGTTTAAATGCCACATCTGTTCTTATTCATAGTACATATAATCAGAGTTTTATATATAAATAATATGCTCTTTGTAAACAAACATGGTAAATGTCTCATTTTTATGGAGCTTCTTTCACAAATAACTGAAAAAGATTACAAGGGGAAAGTTTGGAGCACTTATAAAAATGTCTATACTTGAATTTCTGACATCCAAATATCTGTAATTTTCTCTTGCTTTTTAATGATCTCTTGCTCTGATCATGATAACAGTAAGAGTGCAATCTAAATTTTTTTCTTTGTGTTTTGATAAATTAACACTGAAGCTTGTTCCCTCTACCCAATCCAAATATACTACAGGCAGTCAATTGAGAGAGTAAAAAAAAATACCAAAATGCTGAGTAGCAGGTTAAAAAAAAAATCCACCCAAACAAACACAAGTAAACTAAACAACTTGTTCCAGTGTACTAGTTTTTCTAGGACTGCTGTGAAAAATTACCACAAATGTGCTGGCTTAAAACAATAGTTCTTCATGTTGACTCAGTTCTCGAGGCCAGAAGTCTAAAACCAAGGTGTCATCAGTGCTTCCTTAGAAGACTCTAAGGGAGAATCCATTCCTGGTCATTGCAACGTCTGGCAGCTCCAGGCTTTTTTGTGGTTGCATTAATCCTCTTACCTTCATAGGCACATTGCCTCTTCCTCTTCTGTCTGTTTAATGTCCCTTCGCCTCACTCTAATAAAGATACTTGGATTTAGGGCCCACTGAGATAATCCACAATAATTTTCTCCTCTCAAAATCCTTAATCATAGTTTTTGCTATATAAGGTTATAAATACTCATTCTTACCGTATAAGGTAATATTTGCAGGTTCCAGGGATCAGGAAGGAAATCTATCATTTGGGAGGCCACCATTCAGTCCATGATACCCAGTTAGCACAGTGGTTTACATCCAGCAGATTCATGTTCAGTAAAATGATGAAGCATTTTTTGGCTTATTTTAATAGCAAGCATTTATTAAGCATTTACTATGTGCCAGACACCATTTAAACTTATATCTACTGATTAATTTTATCTTCCCAGCAACTTTATGAAATAGATACCATTATTATCCCCAATGACATATGTGGAAACTGAGTCATGAAGAGGTTGAATAACTTCTCCAAGGTCACACAGTTAGTCAGTGGTGGAGGCAAGACTCAAAAGTAGGCAGTCTGGCTCCAGAGCCCACAGTCTTAATCAGGGAGACAGTGACCTACAACTATATGACTTAAAATTTACATCCATGGGAGTTACATTGGCTCACAAACGGCAAAAATATAGAAGATGATTTATAAAGTAAGAGGAGAAAGGGTACAATATCTGTAAACAGTTTCTGAAAATTTCAGTGTGTTTTTAACATACTATTGAATGTACTTCTTAGATTATGTGTGTTAGATTGGATGTGGAAAATATGAAATTTGTCTAAAAAATGGCTATACTTAGTAATAGTGACACTTGTAGAACAGCTAAGGAAACAAAGTTTTTCCAACCCAGACATCCCTCTAACATAGAAAAACTTCAATAATATGGAGGGAAAAAAGTGTAAATTGAAGAAAACTGCAGATGAGGAGGTTATAGAAAGATGACTCCTGTGGTAGGGTTTTGCATTTTTAGACTGTAGTGGCTTAATCAAAAACCAAAATGTACAGAGGTGATATGAAGATATACAAGAAAAAATATTCCTAGAGTTTTAAGTTCACCCACAAGGAATGCATCTTGAGTGAGAGAGAATAAAGCAAAGGAGAAGGTAAAGCAGAAAAGCACTAATCTACTATTAACCTGGAGTCCAAACCACCCGCTCCAACAGCCCTGGGATTGTATTAAAGAGCTGTGATTTGGATGGGGGAGAATTACATCTTTATTTTCACTAACCTCTGTGAGTTTAGTGGAAGTCAGTAGTATTTTTTTTTTAAATCAATGCAGTGTTCAATAATACCTGTAACTTTGTCACCAACAGAAATCAGATAACTTCATATCTCACTACAACTGTTAAAGATATCTTCAAATGTCAATGTCTTCATTACTTGAAATTAAGGTGGTTATTAGGCCCACTAGATCTTGTTATTTAATTTGTAAATAAAAGAGCACATATATTTGTTTACAACAAATGCTTTTTTAATATTCTGATAATTTTGTTTCAATATAATTGTTTTCTGTAATTATATTATATACTAAATTACATATACTAAATACATATAGTTATGTATTATGTGTATATACATATATATATATCACATACACTCACATACACACACACTATATAATCATGAAACCTATTTTGAAAAAGGGTCCTTAGGCTTTACCAGATTGCTGAAGGGCTTAATGGGACAAAAATTTTAAGAACCCTTTGCTTTATGATAAGCCATTTTCTCTTGTACATTTACAGATTCTCTCTAGGTTATCTCACTTTTCTCCCATGGCTTCATTTGACATCTCTGCACACATGACTCCCAAGTCTCCATCCTTAATCTCTCATCTAAACTTCAGACCCACCACTCCACTTGGATATCTCAAAACATGTCTAAGCCTAAAATGATGACCTTCATTCACCCCAAAATTCGTTCCCTTTTTTTGCCTTCCTTATGTCAGTGGATGGTACCACCACCTGTCTAGTTGCCCAAGCAAATGATTTTAGAGTCATATGTAACTCTTTCCTATCCCTGTGTCCATCCTATATATTATTTCTTTGATTCAATCTGTCTGAATCAGCTTCTGTCTGAAATATGTCTCAGATCAGCTGCTGTCCAATCTTATTTCTTCTTCCCTTATAGAGGCTATCATCACCTCTGACCTTCACTACTGCAACTGTGTTCTAAGTGGTCGCCCTATCTCCAGCTTTACCCAAGTTAATTCTGTTTTTCACGTTGTAGTCAAAGTGATATTTTCAAAATAAAAATTGTATCATTTCACTCTCCTTCTTAAAACAGTTAATTGACCATCCAGGCTCTCACCTTGACACAGTATCATGGCTTTAGGGGTCTTGCTGTCATCTGCTCCCATACTGATCTAGTCTCCAGCCTTATTGACCTTTAATTGCCACCTTATACTCTACTTCAACCATCCTGAAATTATTTCACCCCTTTGCATTTTTACTCTGCTTTGTCTGAACTCTCTTTACTCATTGATTCTTTCTTCTTTCCTGCCCTAACTCCCATTCATAGTTTTTTCTCTCAGCCTAAATGAAATTTGACCCAAAAGTCTTTTTGAGCCATTATCTCTTATTCACTACACTTACCAACCCTACCTTTCAGACCCCCTCACACCATATACACACACATACACAAGGGTAGGGGGCTTTTAAATGTACTTCCTGAACATTTAAAACATTATTACATTCCCCACAGCATATCATTAATGAGAATGCAGAATTCTTGTTTACTTGCCTACTTCATACAAAGGACTGCATCTTCATCATATGGAGAACATAGCAGGGGTGCAAATGATATTTTAGGGTAAATGAATATATGAATAACATTGAAAAATACTAAGCATAAAATAATGGTAACATCTAATACTATAAAGTGCTTTTAATGTTCTGGACATTGTTCTAAGTGTCTTACATATATTAGCTCATATCCTTACAAATAACCTATAATACGTAGTATTGATGTTCCCATCTTTATAGATCAGAAAACTGAAGTAAAGAGAGTAAATTGAGGGCAAGGGCAAAGTAATACAGGAATTAAATGGCGGAACCAGAATTTGCATCCATGCAATGTTACTCTGTAGTCCAAGTTCTCAGCCATTATTTTAAAAACATAACAGCTAACACTGACATAGAATTCATTACACACCAACATTATTCTAACTCATAAACACATTGATCAGTTTAATCTCAAAACTATCAAGCAAAAACTGAATAATATAGGCATAACTATCATTTACAGTCCCTACATTGCTAAGATTTTGGAGGAGGGCATGAAAGGAGAAGATCTCTTCCCCCCAGGGAAACTATTTATCCTTCATCTAATAAAAGACAAGGCTATCAATTCCCATTTGTGAAGCAATTGTATTCAAAGCACTTGCACACATAAGGTGATCTCTTTTGCTCTGGGGTCCAATAATTTAAAATAATATTTCCAATATTATTTTACTACTTTTACTTTCCATTGTAAATCTGATGGTGTGTAAAATGGTGCCCAATGTAAGCCCCCACAGGATACAAGGTAACAACTTCCAAAGCAGCCCTTTAATCACCAGAATAAATGCTGCAGTGTTTTTATATTGCCGGTGCACCATATGTGATGACCCACTCTAGCTCTGTAAGGTGTGATGATGAAAACTGAGCTCCATGTTGAAAGAATTTTGACTGAGAGTCAAAAGTGTTGCCTTCCAATCCCACCTTGATACTAACTGCAGGATGTATCCTCCTTGGACCTGTTTTTGCATCTGTAAAACTAGCATGGTGGGCAAGGATATCTGTGAGCTCTTTATAATTCTGCACACCTGATTCTGTGAAGCCACTAACCACTCAAAAAATGCAGTGTGATCAGTTTATACTACCTCTCTCAGCCATCTTGACAAAATTAATAACTGGTGGCTCTTTTTTACCCTGTTGGTTAGACATACACGATTAAAACACAAACTAATTTATCTGTTATCACAGATTAAAGTAGTAAGGGGATGCTATGGTTTCTAAAAACCATAGCACTAGATAGAAACTCCTTTGAAAATATCTCTGTCATATGTGAACAGGAAATTACCATGATGATACCAGTAGATACAATATTCACAAAGTATTAATTATGAAGCAGTACTAATTGAATAATACATTGCAGTTATTAAGAGAAGAGTTTCAACAGATGATATGCTATGACTCAACTGCCAGTCAGTAATGAGATATTACACCACAGATCCCGGGTACAAAGAATAGCTGGCACCAGTGCTAGGCATGCATGAGGACGATCTGGCACCGAAAATCATGGTCTATACAGGGTGTGAGCTAATACCCATAAAGCATCTGTTGGCGGAAAGAGCTATCTGAGCAGTTATAAATCGCACATCTGGTAAGCTGTTTGTACAGACGGTGGGTGCAGAACGGATGAGGTCAGGAAAAAAAACCTCCCCAGGAGATCACCCTATAAGATTTCTTTCCTCTTCAAGCATTGTGTGAAATAATAGTAAATACCACATTTCAAAAGAAGTAAAAAACAAAGAGCAGTTTATCTACCTCCTGAGTGAAGGAGACAATAGAAAAAATAAAATAAAGGGACAAACGAATCTGTTTTTAGAGTTTCTTACAGAGAAATATGGTTTTAATGAATGTAAGTATAAAGAAGTCAGTCATGCCATAAACTCAGGAAGCATCAGATTTACTAAGCATTTATTTTTAGTTCTAACAAGACCGAAGTGAATGCACTAAAATACTACCATGGTAAAATATGAAACTAAAAAAGATATCAGTTACATGTTTTATTTCTAACAAGAAAAAATTCCATTAACATTGACTTACAGTTTTTCCCTAAAATATAAAACATCTCTCTTTTCTTAGTTAAAGGTCTTTTAACCAGCAAGGCCATGGCCTTACTTATAAAAAAATTTCCTGATAATGCTATTAGGGAACTTACCTTCTAGCACGGGTCATATGGGAACCACAAACAGGAGTTCCAGGTTAATAGACCTAAGCAGTTCCAAAATTACATTCTGAAAAAAATGTTCTAATTAATGTAATTATTTTATTACACTACTTTTATTTTCCATGTTCTCAGTAGTCACCAAAGGCATTTACAGGGCAAAAAAAAAAAACAAATTATTAACCTGTTTCCAGGAAACACTCTTTTCGACGAAGGAAAATAAATTCCAATAAAAGACAGGACATACTAAATGTGGAATCCTAGTCTTTTTGAACCGAAAGGGGCCTTTAGAGAGCCAGTCACTCCTGGAAATGTTTCAAAAGGAACAATTTTGTTTCTCTCAGTGGTCTGCTCTCTAACATATTCCAGCTGTCCAGTTAGGTAAGTCAGTGCAATTAGGGAGAACACCGATGAACAAGATCAACAATAAAAAAATCACTAGAAAAAAAAAATGGGTTCCTGTCAGGTAATTCAGGCTTTGTAATATGAAAATGTGAATGTGATAAAGCTGCTGATGAAATAGCCTGTAGCCATTTGGCCAAAGCAGAAGAGTGCACTGATGTTTTTACATTAGCAGACAAACCATGCTTGTTACTCCAAGATTTCTATGGCCATTATTTGGAAGGACATGTTAGCAGTAGTTCTGAACTACTGAATAGTAACACAATGCACAAGTCTTACAATGGATAAGCCAGCTAACAGAAGGGAAGAGATTTATTTCATGGAATCTCTCCTGTCAATGTATAGTATCCATGGGGAGAAACATGAAGCAAAGAATCCCACCAACTAGACATGACTGACAATGTATTCTTGTCCTTTGGGAAAGGACTTTTACTCCTGCCCTTGCCCTTCACCCTTCTTTGTGCTCTCTTCCCTGTATATTGCTACTTTCTTTTAGAAGTTCTTCTTGTCCCAAACATTAAGGAAAAACATGATTACAGGAAAAATAAAACTATGTAAAACATATAATTTCTTTTATTCTTTACTGACATAATGTCCTAAATTCTTGTGATTGTACATCCCTCTTCCCAGTTCTCCCTCTCACACAGGGTTATTTCTGGGACTGAATGTCCTAAAAGGCAGATGATATCTGTGTATTGTTTTGTTTTTTTTTTTGCTATATGTGATATGGAGTACAGAGTTGACTGATACATATATTTGAAAATAAATTATAAATTAGTGAGAGGTGTTCTAAAACAAAATGAAATTTAGTCATTTTGGGGGGATAACAGAGGATTATGAATTATAAGATTATAAAGATACTTTGAAAATTTCATATACAGATTATACTGCTTGTGATCCAGATCCACCTACTACATTTCAGATATAGAGAACAGAAAGAAAATTTAGCCAGAATCTACTCTTATCAACACATATACGACACCTGCTGACATTGACAGGAGCTGTGAATACACATCTACATAAAGAATTTGGTTGACAGTAACTAAACCAACAGTGAATGAAAAGGGCTACTGCTTAGGATTACTATATTATACAGATCACACTTGTGCGTGAATTACCTGCTTCCACACTAAAAACCAGAATGGGTAGCAAAATACAATTGAGTGTGTCTAGCATCTTAACCAAGTGTCTTGCCAATGGGTTTCAGCCCTGGGCAAGTTCACTATGGATTCAATGTGACCAAAGAAATTGACAGAAAAATGTTCTTGGGGTGAAAGGGTTATACCCAACTTTATTTCCACGGTGGTAGGTCAGCCACTAGAATCCTGTTCACTCAGAGCGAGTGTGCATGCAGCAAGTCGGTCTCTGCCCCTGGGCCCCTCTGTCTGCACAGCCATCCCCTGGGCCCCTCTGCCTGCACAGCTGTCTTCTGGGCCTCTCTGCCTGCACAGTTGTCCCATACAGTCACCCCTGGGCCTCTGTCCTTGGAGCTGCCACCACTCCAGCCTCTGCTCTGCTCTCCTGCAGCCTTGCAGCCATGCCTCCATGTCACGCCTAGAGCACTGGGCGTAGCTCTTTATATAGAGTCAACAGCCATGTATTGCCCACAGGTGTGCAGTGAGCTAATCAACTAGGGCCAGGTGAGAATCCTGGCCACAGGAACTCTCATTTTATCCACACTCCACCCCTCCAGGATTCTCTCCTCTCAATCTATGTGCCCTCAGTCCTCTGCAATGGTCCCTGTGCAAGGAAGCTTGAACATTTCTTCTCCAGCCTCTCCAGCAAAAAGTCTTGCAGACACACAAGCCGGACTCATGGCTCTGTCTCTGACCTCTGCCTCTTTTGTCTTAATAGCTTGAACTGCTGCACTGGTTTCAGTTGTTGCCATAGCTCCAGTAAGATCCTATTTGGCTTCCTGTCTAATTTCCTTCCATCTACTCCTGCCCGTATTAAATCAACCCGCATCTGGGTCCTCATAACCTTCATGGGGCCCCTTAAATTCTTCTTGTGAGTCACAGGTCTTATTTCTTTCTGGGTTCTCGTTGCTTCAGCTACTGTACGTGTCACCTCACATTTTGTAATCGTTGTCTCAAGACGGGCTGCACTGTCAGGGAAGACAGCTTTCCCATCTCTGATCCTGACAGAACAATTCCATCCACCCCTAAGTTCCACAGCCACCAGCTCAGCCTGAGTATAGTGGGGGGAACATAGAGTGCTCCACGACCTGGGGAGGGGGCTGCTCCTCTCCTTGAGGAACTTTCAGCTGCTGGGTCTTTATTTTCTTTACAACTACCGGGCAGGCTTTCAATACAGGAGGGGCCAGTGCCTCCGGCACCACCCCTTCATCCTTCCCCAGCTCCTCCATTTATGGGGCTGATGGCATCTTTCTCTCCACTCCCCCAAGTGCCTCCTCTGTTACAGTGCCTCGCAACAATGCTAGCTCAGTCTTCAGAAGCTCTCTTACCTTCACCTCAATGCTCTGCAGCTGACGTTCTTGTGCCACCTCCACCTGTGCTTCCCTCAGGAGTTCGTCTTTTTCCTTGATGGCCTCTTCCCCCTTCAGAACACCTGGCAGCACTGCCATCTCGTCTCCAATGGCTCCTTGCTGCCGGCGCTCTCGTGCTGCCTCCTCTCGCATCAACATCATCTCCTTCCTCAGGGAATCCACAGAAGTTTGCAGTTCGCGTTCTCATGCTGCCACTTCTTGGGTGTCCTCTGTAGACCTTTTTAATACTGTGAGAAGCAGCCAACCCACAGTCCTTGCTGCCTCATGGGCACTCTGCTTCTCAAAGGATCTACTTATTATACCAAGGGCCACCCCTACAGCCTCAGGTGTCACCTCCACTTGCCTCCAGTGGGGTGGGGTCCAGTCCTCTAGGAGGCAAGCCACCCCTGACCACATACCCATTGGGGGACAATCCACCATCTCCCCATTCACAGGGGCAGCCCGCTAAAGCACCCCTCCCATAAGGACAGCCTGTCTTTTTCCTTGGTCAACAATGAACCCTGCCGACTTTCACCAATTGTCTTGCCAATGGGTTTTAGCCCCGGGCAAGTTCGCTATGGATTCAATGTAACCAAAGAAATTGACAGCAAAATGTTCTTGGGGTGAAAGGGTTATACCCAACTTTATTTCCATGGTGGCAGGTCAGTCACTAAAACCCCGTTCACTCAGAGCGAATCTGCATGCAGCAAGCTGGTCTCTGCCTCTGGGCCTCTCTGCCTGCACAGTCATCCTGTACAGCCGTCCTCTGGGCCTCTGTCCTTGGTGCTGCCATCACTCCAGCCTCTGCTCTGCTCTCCTGCAACCTTGCAGCCATGCCACCATGTCATGTCCAGAGCACTGCGTAGAGCTCTTTCTATAGGGTCAACAGCCATATATTGTCCACAGGTGTACAGTGAGCTAGTCAATCAGGGCCAGGTAAGAATCCTGGCCACAGGAACTCTCATTTTATCCACACCAAGTTAATGCAAAAACTGCATCTCTTCAGTATTCCTAAGAATTAAAAAGAAAATTTTTCTCTAGGAGTGGAGAATCAGCTCCAATTGAGGGATGACAACATGCTCCAAAATGAGAACTAACAAGTAAAAGGCTTTGTGTAAAACAAATTAAGTGTACATTTTAAAGTGTGCACAATTTCCTGTTATTCGTATCAGTGAGTGGGGGCAATCACACAGAAAATTCACAATGGTGGGTACTGAAGTACATATCAATATTTGGTTTGACATGTCTGGAGCTAGGTTTGAGCAGCAGTGCATAATTTGATATAGACTTGTGAATTTACTGTGAAGAATCTGACTTACCTCTCCTAGTAATCAAGTTTGGAAAGCCCTGGGCTTCCATTCTATTCTCATTCTGTCCAAACTATGTGGGAAATTATTACTCAGAATGATACCAAGTAACCTCGGATATCCAACTAACCAAACTTGCTTTTTTGCCAACTTTCCTAGAGCAAAGAGCTTGATGCTTTATCCAAAAAGCACTTTCTTCTAGGTTTCTCTCTGGCTACAGAAAGAGTTCTTTATTCAAGTCATCATATTACTTAAACACGGAACAAAAGAAAAAAATCAATTATGTTTTGAAAAGAACACTTTCTTACCTGTGGATAAAATGAAAGGTCCTGTGGCCAGGATTCTCACCTGGCCCTGGTTGGCTAACTTACTACACCGGTGTGGGCAATATGGCATTATTGACTCTATATAAGAGCCCTGCCCAGTGCTCTGGGTGACTCGGTGGCACAGCTGCAGGAGAGTAGAGCAGAGGCTGGAGCGATGGCAGCGCTGAGGACAGAGACTGGGACAGCTGTGTGGGCAGAGAGGCCCAGGGGCAGAGACCGGCTTGCTGCATACAGACTCGCTCTGAGTGAACGAGATTTTAGTGATTGACCTGCCACCGTGGGAATAAAGTTGGGTATAACCCTTTCACCCCAAGAACGTTCTGCTGTCATTTTTTTGGTCACATTGAATCCATAGTGAGCTTGCCCTGGGGCAGAAACCCATTGGCAAGACAACATGTTACCCAATGGAAATAGTCTGAAACAAACATGTTAAGAAGTCTTTTTTTCTCTCCTTTTCTTTCCCTTCCCTTCCTTCCTTTTCTTTCTTTCTCTTTCTCTGCTACTCGCTCCCTCCTTCTCTTATTCTCTTTTTTAGACTGATTCAAGCATACTTTCCTCTTTCACACTGAATAAAATACTTCCATAAACTAAATTAATTATCTTTGGACTCTGCATTACTCCTTCAGGCCTTTTGTATTCAATTTAATGAATTATTATTTTAGTGCAAACTGGCATTGCTGGGACATGTTTTGGCATTAGAATATCCTGTTTTATTCCATGATAAATTCTAGAAGCCTTTGTTTCTATTCACACTCAAGAAGCCATTTCTAGCATTATAGTTTCTTCTACTTATTTGTCCACTCTAAAGCCAGGATAAAAAAGCATGTACGTACTTATTCAATCATCAATTATTGGAAGGCAAGCAAAGAATCTAGTTTTCCTAAATGTCAATAATACCTTTGGTTTGTAATGTAGCTTTATTTTACCGTAAAAGAAACATCTTGGGGGCAAGTTTGGCTCCTGTTCATTTTAGATAATAGATGTGAAAGGATTCTGAAGGATAAAAATTACTAAGCAGATTCGAGAATCATTACTTATCCCTTGAAAATATGTCAAATATGGAGTCTTAAAATTTTATACCACCTGAGCATTGAAAAATATATTAACTTTCCCATTCCAGTCTTTCTTTTACACCTATGTTTTAGTCAAAATGATATTAATATTTCAATATATTGGCTAAGAAAGCTATAATTTATATCTCCATTTATACCTAACTTTTTGTACATCTGAGTTTTTCACAAACCATGATACATAATGGAATGACTGAGTTAATCACTACTATTGACTCATTGCTATTACTGTTAACAGCTCACTAACTCAAACTACAATTGACCCTTGAACAAGATGGGTGTGAACTGCATGGGTTCACTTATACACAGATTGTTTTTCATAATGGAAAATTTTTTGGAGATTTGCAAAAATTTGAAAAAAAAATTTCTTTATCTTTACTGTAAGAATATGGTAAATAATAAACATGCAAATTATATGTTACGTGACTATTGTGAGTCAAAAGTTATACATTGATTTTCTACTGCATGGGGCTCATAGGGCAATGTCTCTAACTCCTGTATTGTTCAAGGATTAGCTGTCAATAGTTGACCAATCTAAAAGAGGGAAAAGTTAGAACAAGAGAAAATGTTTAAAGTTGACTACCCAACAAGTTTTTAAAAACAAATCCTTCTTGGTTGTGCTAAGGCATTTCACTTTACCTTCCAACTCTTGACTTCCTCTCAGCTTACATAGTGCCACTCTATGTTAGTATATCTCCTCCCATTTTGATCAGTCCTTCATTGACTCCTCTTCAGGCTCCCCTTCCTCCTTCCACCCATAAAGTTACATAAATAGGTGTTTTAGTGATTTGGGGGCTGCTCTAACAAAAATACCATAGACTGGATGGCTTATATTGATAGAAATTTCTCTCACAGTTCTGAAGGCTGGGAAATCCAATACCAAGGTACTGGAAGATTTGGTGTCTGGCGAGGCTCAGTAGTTCATAGACAGCTGTCGTGATAGCGCATCCTCACATAGCACTGGAGCTGGAAGTGGCAAGGGAGCTCTCTGGGGTCTTTTTTAAAAGGGCACTTAATCCCATTCATGAGGGTTCTACCCTCAGGACCTAATCACTTCCCAAAGGTGTCACTTCTTAATACGTTAACATTGTGGGGTAGAATTTCAACCTATGAATTTTGATTAGTTAATATATATAAAGAAGCTTGAACAGTGCCTGGCACATAGAAAGTATACACATGATTTTCAAATCTACATCTCCAACTCTTCTGGAGATTTTTCCAAGCTGCAAACTAACATGCATAATTTTTTATTACACATGATTCCATAAAATATTCTGCTTTCTATCATACTCAACTAATTGAATATAGATGTAAGTCTTTCCCTGAAGTCCATCTCTCTATCCCTGAGTTTTCCATTTCTATTAATGGTATCATCATTAACTGAATATCTGAACTAAAAGTCTCAATCAACATTTACCTTTCATATCCTCCCTGACCCAAGACCTATCAATTATTCCTAATTGTCTCTTTCATCAGTAACCTCCTTTAATGCCCATTGCTACTACACTAGCTCAGATTCTTTTCATCTCCTTAGTGGATTACTACAATACCCTCTAACAAGGTTTCCTTTTTATACCCTCTCCCACCCCACTCCTAATTTATTATACTAATCATTATTAAACTAATCTCCAAAAGAGTAGTTTCATAAAATCATTCATACATTTCAACATTCTTCAATAAATCTCTGCCATCTGGCTCTAAAAGCCTACAAAATTTGTCCTCTACTTTTACAATCCTAACTCCTCTGAGTTTATGACTTGTGTTGGCATTAATTTTGTAATTAATCAATTGTTTTAAGTCATGAATCTCATATTAGTATTTAAATTTTATGGTATCACATCTTAACTGTCCCTACAATTGTAAGCTTCTTGTGGAATTATAAACTATTATATATTTTTTATCCCATAGTAAATCACCTTATATTATGCACAATAAACATTAGTCTACTTTATTTTATATTATCACTTGTGTGTTTATAGACTGAAATTGATTTACCATCTGAAATAATCAAATTAACTCGTAACTGTACCTCTACTCTTGACCTTTTAAAGAATAAAATCTTACATAACAAACAAATATATTGTGGTAAGACATAACAAATCATTGTGGTCACTAATATTTGTGTTAATATTCAAGGGCAAATACTAGACCATTTTAAAGTCCATTTTCAGTGGACTCTCTTTTATTAGTGGTCAGAAACTGCCTCTTGCTCTGCATTCCGAACTCTTCAGTGGGATATGGTTAGTCTTGTTTCTACAGCAGACTGAGCCCTTCCTATACATTAAACAAGTGATTATCAATCTGGGGCAATTTTGCCCCTTGGGGGACATTTGTAATGTCTGGAGATATTTTTGGTCATCACATCTGGGGGAGGGAAGAGAGTGCTACTGGCATATAGTGGAGTAGAAGGTAAGGATACTACTAGGTGTCCTACTTGCTGGGGACAGCCCCCCACAACAATGAATTATCCAGCCTAAAATGTCAACAGTGCTAAAGTTGAAAACTCTTGTCTAGACACATTGACCCTGAAAGTTAGTCCCTTCCTTAACCCTAAACCTTTGTAGGTCCAATTTCCTCCTCAGATTCAGTTATTTGCCCTCTATATGCTGGCTTAGCTGTACCCTAGTTATTAAATCAATCTCATCTTTACCTAGGAGGGATCCAATGCTGAAGGATGCCCAAATAAGTGAATTTTTGCTTTTTTTCTGAAAATTGAATCTCTTCTAATATAATTTGATAAATGCCTCTATATTTTGTCCTGTATTTTTAAATACTCGAATAATTCAAGTGCTAGAGCTTATGCTAGTTCTACTTGTCTTCTGAAGAAAAAAATCTTCAATTATTTCTAATATCCCATGACTGGTCTCTGTATTAACCATCACACTTCCCCTACTAGTGCCTGCTTATGGATTTTTCCAATTTTATTTTACACCTGTCCATAGGATTATCTGCTTATCTCTGGGATTAACATCATCATTATACTGAAAAATCCATTCAAAGTAAGTATTCATCATAAAATCCCACCAGCTCTACTTTTGGGTGTAGTTCTCTGACATAACTACTGTGGTAATACAGCATTACGAATTCTCTTTAGCTAAAATTTATGACAAATTTAATGAAAATAATTGTGGCATCTTAACTGACATCTCAGCTGCTTTCTTAAGTGATGCAGAAAAAATACACATAGCACTTACAAAATGTAGATTGGTTTCCATTCACTATCTGACATTTTTTGGATCAGCATTTCAGTTTTAAAAAATAATGATCCAAAATTACTTTGGTATTTCAATTCAGTTGCAACTAAAAGGTAATTTTATTAAGAAAAAAAATGGTAAGCATAAGCAAAATATAAACCAAAGGGTAATAAACCAACCCCTTAAAAGTCTCTTAGCAAAAAGAGCTACAAAATTTTCAGGATCTCAGAAAAAAATCATTATATGTAGATTTTTTACAAATTCAAGTACACATAGTTTTGTTTGAAAGTTCACAAAAACCTTGTTTAAAGCAGTTTACTATTTTAGCTGTTGTGACTGCCCCACAGTGGCATACCTAAACATAAAAGAATAAGACTTCAGAATTTTTCATTTCCTGTTCATAGTGACAAAGAGGAATTATCATTTTCTTCTCCATGCCATATTAATAATCAATATTTATAAGCCGAATCAAACATAATCCAAAATCATATTTTTAGAGAGCTCTTATTAAAGAGATAAAGCATCTTCTTTTAATGTTATTACATTTTCTATTTCTAAAGAGTAGTTTATATGAAATGGAGATGCATGAAACAGATAAATGAGACCGATTCAGAGAACAAGCTAGCCACTGAATCCCACAAATAAGGAATGATGTTTAAATAGGAATTCACGAATGGTAAAGTTTCAGGGCAAGTACTTTATATGCCCGAGAATATGAAGGTGTTATTTTAAACCATGCGTAGGTCATCCAGCTTGAGTGCAATATTCTATGTATCGTCAACCCTATTTTAAGATGCATTATAACTGAAATTCAGTGACTATGGATCACTACATAACAGAACTACTACTGCCTTTGCTATAATAACACTTTGTTTATAATAAAATTTATTTTAATCTAGTCATAGGATATATGAAGCTTTCATTTTCATCCATTTCATTAGAGATTATAGCCTTAGGTGACAAATTTTTCTCTTTAGAGTACATTAGGTTATAAAAATTGGCAGGCAACTGTTTAGACCTGTACTCTAATTTACTCTAAAGCAATAAACAAACTCTTCATAAGATAAATAAATATGTTGCCAGTCACAGGAGTTCGTTATCATGGCATTTTCACAGGAAATTTGAAAGCTCAAATTCTGACAAAATGTGCATACAACAAAGTATTCTAAAAAAGAAAACTAATTCTGTTTATAAGATTTCATATAACACTACTGATTTTTATTTGATTTGGTTTGGTTTTTGTTCTTGTATCCAAATTGATGCTAAGACTTAACTAGAACTTTTAGCTAACTTTCCAATTAATAACATTAACTGGAACTCTTCTCCAATTTTCTTCTTATATGTCGATCTGCTTTGCCACTCTGGGAAAACTGGAAAGCCTAGTAAATGCACAAAAAGAGGCTAAAATGTAAAGTGTAAGTTACCTTGTAGTTTTTTTAAATCCATATAGAGTGATAAAGTTGCATTTTTGTTATAATTGAAAATAGTTCAGCAGTGTCCTCTCAATATCTGTTTTATTTTTCTTTCCTTTTCTGGGAAGCATCTGTGGGATAAACCACAAGAATTCTGCTCTCTCTTATTTCAGAGAGGTTATTTAGTTACAAGGCTTGAATTTCTAGTTTACAAAGTGAGGTATCAAATCTTACTCCCTCTGTTCACTCTAAGCACACTGCATTGTCCAACCAACACCCTAACAAATTGTCACCTCTTTCTAATAAACAGGATGATAGTTATAAGAATGGCACTCATAATTGAAAGTTTTCCCTATAAATCTGTTTATGGAAAAATTAGCCTCATTAATGGGTTGTCACAAAGTCACTTTTAATGATGTTCTGTGGAAGAGATAAGAGGTAAGAAGAAAAGTGAAATTAAAAGAGAAAACATGTATGAGAACAAACAACCCACTAACCTAAGTTTTTCAGGTTAATAGTTGCACAGACAGTTGTCACAACTGCCCCCAAAAGCAATGGTACTTGGAATGAGCATCAAAAAGGAAAACATGTGACTAGTCACCCCTAACACATTCCTGTGACTTTCTGAAGAATTTAGGAATATAAAGCTGTAGAGGAAGCTGCCACTAGCTCATAGAGCATCTGCATATGATTTTTTTTATTACAATCTTTTTTTTATTCGGGTATCATTGATATACACTCTTATGAAGGTTTCACAAGAAAAAACAATGTGGTGACTACTTTTACCCTTATTATCGAGTCCCCCCCATAAACCATTGCAGTCACTGTCCATCAGTGTAGTAAGATCTGCATATAATATTTTAAAGGCACCTGTATTGGTTTTCTATTGCTATAATAACAAATTACCACACACTCAGAGGCTTAAAACAACACCCATATTTATCTCATAGTTTCATAGCTCAGAAATCCAAGTGGACTCAACTGAGTTCTCTGTTCAGGGTGTCACAGGCTTAAATCAAAATGTTGGAAGACCTGTGTTCATTTAGTGTAGGTATTGGGGAATAACCTGCTACCAAGAACATTCAGACTGTTGGCAAAATCCAGTTCCTATTGGTTGTAGGACTGAGTTTCCTGCTCCTTTGCTGGCTGTTGGCTGGAAGCTGCTCTCAGCTCCTAATGGCTATCTTCATTCCTTCTCACATGATCCTCTCCATATTCAAAGTCAGCAAAGGTATGTTGAATCCACTATCTTTGTATGTCTTACTATCTGTTCTGTGACCAGCAGGAGAAAACTGTCTGCTTTTAAAGGGATGACATGATTGATATGTCAGAGACACCCAGATGATACCTGCATTTATGGTCAACTGATTTAGGGTATTAATTACATCTGCAAAATTCCTTCATGATAGTATCTAGATAAGTGTTTGAATAACAGGAGCATGGAAGCCTTGAGCAAGGTTCAGGGGTACAGAGATCTTTAAAATTCTACCTAATACAGTACTCCTTCCTTTAAGAGAAAAAACTTCCAGGATACACAGGTTGGATTTAAGCCCCCATTTGCCTCATTTGTAAATCCCTTGTGCTGTGAACAATTGCACAAACATATATAGCAGACCTGAGCTATAGCTTCTAGGAGTCAAAGGTTCTTGCTCCTATCCTTTGGCTCCTTTCTTTCATTAGAACCTTTCCTGCCCTGACCATCCCTATTTATTGAAGAGATTCTATCTTTGTAACATATCTCCTATTTACCTTCTCCTAAACTATAATCTTCATTTTCCTGGAAATTTTAATGTGTATTTGATAATAATTTTTACATAATTGTTTAGCTGGAATACATCTCTATGCCTAGTTTATTTCCACCACTGAAAGCATGTTGCTCCCCAATGAATTGAATCATTCAAATGGATATTCTTTAATAATTTTGTATTTTAATTTCAACTAGATGAAAAACTATAAGCCAATGAGAGGACCTTATATTTTTCTTCTTCATTGTTTCTGGCAAAAACATAGTCACCAAATCCCGATATAGACAATGGTCAGTTGAGGAGTATATAATTAAACTGTTAAGGTTTCTACCTGAAATACAGTAAATTACATTTTGTTTTGCAAGTGTATTTGTGAAAGAAACTCTACTGTTAAGAAGGCATATGGGGTGACATAATAGTAGAAATGGAGTGCTTATAGAAAAGTAACTATGAAAAAATGGTTTTAATAGATCTGTACAGATTTAGAAAAACAATTGTTTAAATAAGCACAATCCTTGAGTCTGAATTGTCTAGGAACTAAAAGTAACTTTTTTTAACTTTTAAGGTTGTTAAACTTCTAGTGAGTTGAGACCTCATTCAGGAAACATGGAGATGTGAGTCTCTCTACTGGATAGAAAAGTGAGTATGAACTTCTTCATTTGCAAGTTCTCACAGTAATTGACCAAGGAAACTACTTTTTCTGTGTAATTGTTAGATAATCATAATCCCCCCTTACACATGAACATTCCTTTATTCCTTAGGGTCATTGCCAATCATTAAAGGGCTTATCACACTCATCTTAGAGGGTTTGTAATTCTGTAGTACAAGGTCTTTTGACATTCTAAGACAGAGGAGCTAGATGATTAAACACACGGGGTGCTAGAACTCCGGCAAGAATGTATATTTTCAGTACTTAGCATATGTTTATAAATTAAGATGCAATACAGTTCATTAGGAAAAACTGACTTGAATTTAGGATATGTAGATTTTAATTCAAGCCCTGCCTCTAACTGTAAGTCCTTTTATTTAGCTTGAGTTTCAGTTTCTTCATCAATATAATGGGAATGCAGTCCTAGATTTTTTAACGATCTCAGTGAGTTCTGAAAGCCTGTAGTAATAGCTTTATGGACTTTTGATAAACATTTTGTCAAGTGCATGTGCCACATCTGTGTAAACTGCCACTTTCTAGGCAAGTTGTAAGAACAAATTGTGATCCAGGGAAAGCTCCTGAGAGTCAAGAGAACATACTATTCATTCCAAGTCAACGAATAATGTGATGTAACCCTGGTGATTTCATGTTTCAACCTCATTTCCTCATCTCTAAAATTCAGCTAAGGCTTTCTATAACCACTTAATAGTGTTATTTTCTGAGGGTTAAATCAAGTAACAGACATGAAGCTGCTTTGAAAAGGTCAAAATCACATATAAATTTAAGGAATAATAAATATACATCCTGGCAAGTTACTTTGATGAACAATTTATATTCTGCCACTCAGTAAATGGGTATGCTCATGAATAAGTTATTTAAATCACTAAGCCTCAGTTTTCTCAACTGTAAAACGAAAATGATGGCCTAGATCAGTGATTTATCTTGTAAAAGGTATTCTTCATTTTCTAGTGGCAGAAATTTGACTTTATACAAAATATTAAGTGGAACCCCACATATATGTCAGGAAAAAACAAGGCGATTCTGAGGATGACCCAGAGCCTTACCCACCCAGCTTCCTTCTCATTGCACCCCATACCTTAGCATCTAAGGCATCTCCATGAAACCCTAGGACTCTGAATTTGAAAATGTCTGGAGCAGATGATCCATAATATGCCTTCCAGTTTCAAACATATGTTTAAAATTGTGACAGCTGAAAAGATATATTCTCTGCTTTTTATATAGAAAACTTTGTATTATCAAGAAAAAATATAGGAAGTAAATTCAACATTTTTACAGAAACTTTAAAGTTTTTGTGTTGTTTATCTTTTGATTTTCATACTCTAAAAGGCAACAATGTCTTTCCAATTATGAAATGAAATTTTTTGTCATAAATATACTTACTATTTCTACTTCACTGGTTAGAGATTAAAGCAGATGATTTTTTCACTTAAAACATCATTATAAAACAACCACATCTATTGTTCTCATCATACAAAGTAGATATTACCTGTTCCAAAAATGATTGTGAAATTTGCATAGCAGTACTGATGGATTCCATAATAAACACTCACCAAGAAAAGTCAAAACTCTACTGATGTTATTGAATTTATAGAAAGACACAGACTCTATTAGACTGACACATTTCTGAATGCAATATTTTCTTTCTTTCCAATCGGTAAGTTTGTGACCATGGAATTATATGGCATTATAGTGCTTTTCTAAAAACGGTATCAAAAATAGTTGGTTATAAGTGAGCTAAAAATAGGTGGTGCCATTATTCCAACAAGATATGTAATTAATGAATAAGCACCCCCTGGGCACCCAGCATATATACCTCATGAATACAGAACTTAACTTGAAAGAAGATGTGCATTTGTCTTAAACTTATGAGAAAGTTTACCACAGGAGCAACCATTTACAGCTGTGAAGAAATATGCTGCTATCCAATTAGAAACATAATTTTAAAACTAATGGAAAGTCTATATGTATATCTGAGTCAGGTTAATTTTAGAAAAGAGTATGCCTGATGTGTTTAAACAAGAATAAAAATAGAAATGTCAAAGTTAGTACTATAAATTTCTTCATTGTTTTTCAAAAATGACTGGTGAACAGCATGTAATCGCAAATGTCACTGATCTATTAAGTGTATTATTTCCTTTTGATAGTTTAACAAAAACACTAAAAATAAGTGTTTGACTTATTAATATCTCCTATGTTGAACACTATTTTTAATCTTAGCCAAAAGAAACAGTAATTTAAATGGGTGGCTACAGTGTCCATGGTTGACTATCGAGAGCCAAAATTGATATGTCATACCATAATACCCTAGCATGTCAATAAATCTATAATGTGAAATTGGTCGATATGAGAAATCATTGAGTTGGCCTGCTGAATTATGTACATGTGAGTTTTCTTTCACAGCTGTAAAAAGAAGTTAATATCTCAATGAGATAAAAGCAAAAGAAAATTAACAAAGAAATTATAATCAACCAAAGTGAGTTTCACTTATACTGTGAACATCATCTAAAGTCACTTTTCAAGCCAATGTTTTAGTTATCTCAGGGGTGCTATTTGGCAACAAAGTAAAATTAAGACAAGGTAACAGAGGTTTGAAGCAGGAAATGAAAGCAAACTACATATAATGAATGTTTCAAGGGGACTTCCAATTAGGCGGAATGTAATTTAGCAGAAATTGTACTTTGACCAAGTAACTGATATTGCTTCTCTTGTACTCCTGCATGTTTTGATACATAGTAAAAACACTCTAGTTTAAATGCCTAGAACTTAAAGAATTGCTACTTTTAATTAAATTTATTAATTTTATTTTAATTATTTAAAATATTTTATAATTTTCCACACTGAAATATGAAAATTTAAAATTTAGAGACAAAGCATTAATTCTAAACGTAATTGGGCCTCAGTTTCTCTACTGTGATATTTCATCATTATACAAGTAATTTTCATCTATTCTTTCATATGCTTTCTCATTAGGAATATAAGTACTTTATAAGTCATCATTTCTCAAAGTGGGTTTAACAGAACAATAATAAATGCCATTTGGTAAAATAAAAAGAAGAAAACAGGCTCCATAGGCAATTAATTTGGGGAAATTATGGGTTAGAAAGTGCTGAACCTATTTCTTTGCTGGAGTACATCTCAGAGCCTTTAAAGCTAATATTAATTACAAATCCAAGTAACATGCTTCAGAAAATGCCATCCTAAGTAAATGTATCATTTAGCTAATAAGTATCTGGCAAGGGTTATATTGTTGTTTGAATGAGTCCTTACGGTAGTTTAATAAGCAAACTTCAGTCCTTTAAAGCTGGGTACTAAAATGACCAAAATAACCAATAACCAAAACTAATTCCCCAATTTAGATTTGGTAATCCCCCAATACTAGATTTGGTGGTGCAAGGTTCAGAGCATGGTGGTGCTCTGATTCAGCCCCAAATGTTTCAGAATAGAACACTTATTAAATTTGTTAGGTTTCCAATTCTCTTGTAAACATGTACACATAATACTTGAATATTATCCAGCATTTCTGACCTCTATTTTCTTTATTTTTTCAGTTCTCCTATCATCTTTTACATTTATTAGTATTATCAACATTAGGCTAGTAGACTACTGAATGCTAATTTATGACATTTTCTGCATGCATGAACAAGCACGAGGAAAAGAAAGAAATATTATTCATTCTCCCTGTTGTCACTGTGATTTCAGGAAGTGTTAGCACATTTTTGGCATCCTTGCTTAATAGTCTGCATCCATTTTAACAAGCCAAGTTAAAGAACCTTATTCTTTCAAACAGGTTTTGTCATTATTTTGGGATTCATTAGTTTAATTAGAGCATTGTGCTAATGAGTCCAAGGCCATGGATTTGAGTCACATAGAGGCCAGTTAATTTTACACAGAAAAAATATTTTGTTTCCACCTACACTATACCCTTTTGACATAACCAGTCCTGTAACGAATGTCTGTTTTTTGATCATAAAGGAAACCCATCACAGCTGCTATTTTAAAAAGAAAAGGAGCAAGCAGGATCACCTGTATATGTGGGCAACACACTTGTTCATCATTATTAGCTAATAGATCTTCAGCCATATCTCTGAACACATATACTTTACTTAAAGGAACTTGCGCAAGGGGAAAAACTTCAAGATTTAATCACATTTTAACTAACAAATGCTACATTTTAACTAACAAATTTCAAGTTGCTCTTTCTCTTATACAAGTATCAATTTTTTAATTGAAAAGCACTATGTACAGTATCACAACAAACAAAAACAATTAAGGTATTCATAGGCTATTATTATCTGCCAAGATCTAATTACTCTTTATTTTCATAAAAGAATCCCATTCACTTTAATTGAGTCTGCAAATTATGATTCCATTTTTCTTCTCAGAGCAGATTGTAAATAATAGCACAGAATTTCAATTGGAGTAGATAAAATCATTGCATTGCTTCCTATCCCTTGTCATTTAAAAATAACAAAAATGACAACTGGTCTGAAGAAAAGTTTTGAAGTTTGACTAATGTTTCTTTAATGTGAAATATAATATACTTAGCAGTTCAAAGTGGAAAAAATCTAATCCAAGAAAGGATTGTCATCACAGAACTCAAAAAAAAGATTGATTTGATAGTTTTCTATTTTATGTTCAATACAAAATTCCATTTCATTTTATTTCTTGGGAAATTCATATATCCTTTAAACATGACAGATGATTATCTGAATGAAATCAGATAGAAATGAAATCAGAAGGAAAATGTCCAGAAGTCCAAAACTTGAACAAATTCTATAATTTCCAAGATAATAAGGGCCATTCCGAGTTTACAGACCTCCATATTATACAAACTATAAGTTTTTTGTCTCTTGAAGGACTAAAATCTCTTCTGCAAGTATGTGGAGCTTTTGTTTTCATTTCCCCCTTAGTTGCTGATGTGGCTAAGATTCATATTCCAGAATGCTACAGAAATTAAAAATTAAAATTTTTTCAGAGTTAAAAATTTAAGTCATTTTTTAGGTCTATATTAGTCTACTCAGTAAAGACCCAAGATTATAACTTAAATTTTTAAAGAAAATTTTTATTTCATTTCCTCTGGAAGAATTAATGGGAGGTCTTTTGACATCTGTAAATAGGGAGTGAATCCCAGTATTGTAGAGTCTGAACTTATACACAGGGGCTCTCTAACAAAAGCATACAAAATTACTAATACAAGACTTAGGTTAAACAAAATATTATGGGGAAAAAAGAATCACAACAAATGTCAAATTTATAAAAGCTGACATCACAAACATTGGAAAAGGCAAGAGAATAGCATATGTGTATTAATAAGTGGCTTGACATATCACTATAATAATTTTTTACAACATTTTTGGCTGCATATCACTTGATTATCTCTTCATAAGATAATGATTACCTAATACCAGGCCTCAGAAGAGGCCTATGCAAGTGAGGGGCTTTAAGCTAAAACTTCATTAGCAGCATACTAAACCTGCCTTGTTTTTATCAGTCATTTAATCACTGTGTGGCTGTTCAAATGATCTCAACTAGTGACAACCTACCATCTCAAACTATCTATTTATCTATATACATATCTATATAATACATATCTATATACATATACTTTTTTCCTATACATATATATGTGTATACCCACATACTTATATATAATACAAAGCATTAATTTTAATTTTAGAATGTATTTAAGGCAAATGGCTCCTCAGGGAAGATGTAAGTTATATGGTAGGAGGTGGGATGGAAGGGGATATTTATTTTCTGCAAATAAATTGAGGTTACCAGTCTCTTTTCCCTGCCTCCCTCAATTAATGGCATTGTATTCAGCATTATAACTCACTATCTAGATCTATAAAACACACGTGAGATGAAAAGGCTAGTTAAGGCATTAATTTACCTAAAAATGTGCCTTGAATATATAGTTCTTAAAGAAATATTTGTTTATAAATGAATTACAAACTAACAAATGAGTGGGTAAAAAATACAGCTATTGCTACTTCCCATTTTCTTTTACCTCAGTGACTGCTGTAGGTATCTAATGAAGTCTAAATCTACTGGAGCATTCAACTACATTAAAGTATCTGTATCAGGTACTCCATTAGCTGTGTTTATGTTCATTATCTCACTTATTCCTCATAACAATTCTTAAGGTAATTATATTTCTCAATACACAGTTATTGAAATTGAAATTTAGAGAGTTGAAGTAACTTATCAAATATTCTACAACTAGAATGCCATAGAAGCACAAATTGAATCCAGGCTTTCTAGACTTTTAGGTAAAATACACTGTAACTGTTTCTGTTCCCTTCATGTCATCCTATAGAAATATAGCCAAAAAATAAAACCACAGCCTATTAGGTTAAAATTGTGTTCTAAACAAGTTTTAGACAAAAATGTAATATACTATGGCAAAAATAGTTACAATGGAATCTCTCATTGCTGTGCTACCATGTAGAGATTTCTTAAATTTATTGCCTTTCATTTCCATTATCCATAAATTGTTCTTTCTATTCCCAGTTTTGAAATAGGGTTTGGTCTGCTGCCCAAAGTAGAACATGAAAGTTAATAGCATGGTATAGTAGCTATAGGCAGGAGGATTAACTTCATCATGCTGGGGCAGACAGGTTTGAAGAGCCCAGAGAGGTGCTTTTAAAACTGCCCATTTTTCATACATTTCAAAAGGGTTCTCTGGTTGAATAAACTCTTCATATGCCCCTGCTGGAGAGTCACCACATACATTTGCCTATTAAAGACATAGGAGGTCCTACTCTAAATAAACCTGTTTTCCTGGGGGGCAGCACTCCTACCTCCCTCAGTTAACATTTTCCTCTACTGCCCCCTAGAGGGCCTCAGCCACAGCACACACACCATCACTGCCCTCTCCCTACTGAGTTTTCCTAGGGTGGACTACACTGCTGGAATTCAGGCCTGGGGAGCTCCAAGTAAAGAGGTTAGGGGCTTGGGAACAGGGTTTGAACATCAATCTGGTTTCTTTACCATTGCTAACTGATAGCTCCTTTCCCTCCTTTCCAGAGGCTGCAGTATGAAGACTTGTGAAGAGAATGGTGACTTCAATTCCTTTTTTGTTATCACTTCCACTTTTCCGTACACCAGTCTCTGTTTGAGCATTTTACCCTGCTGGAGTATTTGTTGAAAAGTTGAGATAGAAGTAGCATAGAACAAGTTTTAAAAGTTATGGTAGTGAAGGTGAAGGAGAAATCAAAGAAAATAAGCTTAAAAGGAAAAAGACCTGTACTGCCTTCCCTTCCTCAGGACCCTGAACTTATCTATTCTTCATACCCCAACCTTCTCCCCTTCCTTCTCCTCTCCCTCCTTCTCCCCCCTTGAGATCCAATCCAGGTTGCTAGTTCTCACACACATCTTGGAGACAAAAATCTATCTTCTAGAGTTTTTGTTTCTTTTCACTTATTATTAGTTTAATAGAACTCTAAGCAAAGTTAATTTTGTTAAGGGTTTACAAAACTGCAATTTATAGATTATTGGTAGAGAAAATCTAATGTAACAATAAAGACACTGTTTATCTGACAATTTTGACAGTCTAGACTGCATCTCTTGCCATAGTTGTTCTGTGAAGAATAAGAAGCGGTTATGTATTGTTAAACCAGAAAGATTTTTGAAGAACAGACTAGAATACACAGAGTTAAAAATAAGTCCATTTAGTACAAACTATACTAGTATTTAATTCTCCATGAAATGTTAGTTTATAAAAGCAGCTGACAAATACAGTTTAACCCTTTCAATATAAATATCTAATTCTTGAGGTCCTTGATGAACTCTAAAGATATATATTACACTGTCTGTTGTCATTAACTGATATACTCTTCAAAGTTACCTCTCATCCTCTTATAAATGCATTTTTAAAATATTATTACCTGTTCAGAAATCACTCAGACTCCAAACCCAAAGCGATCCTTGTGAAAAGGGGAAATTTTAATAATTCATAGGACATTTGGAAACCTCTGTAATTTAACAAGTTTATGACAAAATTAACTTCATATTTTCTGGTATTTTATTGTAAATTTTCTATGAGTGCAAGATTCCTATGGTTGGTTATTTTTTGGAGAATATTTTATAATATGAGTAGAAATGCATGTGTTAAGTAATTCAGTTGCACTGTTCAAGAATTATAAACATCTTTAAATAACATCTCATTATTTATTGTGATAAAATGCAAAAGGCTTACCAACACAGCCTACCCACTTTAGCATCTTCCAAAAAATAAATGGCTCAAGAATGTAAAACATAAAATGTGAGACTAGGGTCATAAGTTATTTTGGTATTTGTAGAACAGTTATAAGAAAGTTGTCCTGTTGGGATCATGACTCTCAGCCAAGCAGGTAATATTTCACTGATATTGAGCCTAGAACACCAAGGAGTGGACCAGTTGAAACTAGGCAGGATGCCAGTGCTCCGACTGCATATCACAGCCTGTACACTCGTACTAGCAATGGGCATTAAAGTGCCACTCAGGTGAGGTAGATGGTGAATCACAAAAATTAGATCACTAGGATTAGACTTGGAGTAAACCTTGGATTTGTTGGGTTTACCACAAGAACACTGAATACTGGGTCTGAAAAGACATAGAATTTGAAAACCTATCAGGTGACAAGGTAGAGATCTTCAAAGGATTCCTTGACATGATTAGGTTCAGTATGGAGAAGCTCTTTTAGTGCCTTGAGCTCTGCCAACAGATCTAGAGAAGATGGAGCCTAATAACAGCATTCACAGTGGAAGGCATTCAGGAATAATATTTTATCTTTATTGCCAATTTTGTGTTACACGTTTTTTTCCTGAAAAGGAGGACCCTTCTATGCTCCAAACACTTTTCCTTCACTATCTCTAGCCTGTCAAAAAAGATAACCACAATAAGAACACGATTTTTTGCCTGAAAGTAAAATGAATCACCATTGTTTACCTTATGTGAAAAAAAAATCTGAAAGAAGAAACTTTAGACCAGCTGTTTCAGTAAATAAGAAGAATCCTCATTTTTTTATATTTTATCCAAAGAAACTGACATTCAACTAAGTTTCAGTAATGATGAAATGAAAACTGTTCAATCTCGAAAGAAAACAGAAACCATATGTTGATTACCTAAACACATGTCTAATCATTTAAAATGAGATGTCTGCAGTACCTCAGTCAATGAAAAATGGCTCGAAGTAGCCAACCATTAAACACTATGCTGACTAAGCACTATGTTGACAGCCACAGTTGTTAGAAAAAAAAAATGAAGTTTTCCTACATATTTCAATGAAACACACAGTATATTCGCTATCATACATGAGAAAATATAACTGATTCACAAACCACGCAAAAATTAAATCTATGTAGCTCATAGTAATATCCTGTAATAGAAAGAAAGAGGCTTAAAAAGTAAAAAAAGTTCAGAGTGGTATGGTATTAGTCTAGGATTCTTTTAAAATGTGTATTTTTATCAATCTCAATATGCTTCTTTGGAGACATTATGTGATTGTTTTCATACATGCGTGTATTTCCTAAATTTAGAGCAGTAGCTGATACCTTCAGGTCATTCCTGAAGAGATGACCACATAGGAGTCTTGGTATGACCAAAAAAAAAAAAAAAAATCAATCTCAATATTAAAAGAAACAACAAAAAAGAATTCTGCTTTCCTCAGCAACCAAAATCTCTTTGAATCTTTTACCTCACCGGGCAACATCTGGATAACTCAAGCTAAAGCCTGTCCTAAGGAAACAAGAATCGTTAACAGCGTTCTGATCCGTCTATGCTTTAAAAGACACAGTAATTTTCCCTGCTCCAGTGCTTCCATCACAATACAGGCAAACAACACAGATGAAAAGCCTCCTCCCATACAGTCTGCAACCACTCATCTATAGAAAAATGAGAGTGCAGTAGGAGAAACGCATTCTTTACTTAGGAAAGAGCAAATTTGAGGACAACACCACTTACCTTTACTCATTTAATTGCATTAATCAGAGCTCAGTGCTTCGGCAAAGTTCAGCTACACACATAAGGCCATAATTCCCAGGCTCCTTTGAAAGAAATTCAGCTGCAGTTTCTGTCCACTGCAAGTGTGTAGCTGTTCAAGCCTAGAGAGAGAGGAAAAAATTATGGCATTATTACCAAACAATTGCCCCATCCCTACTTAATTACAGAGGTTGTTGTAGTAGTCAGAAATTCCTGTCGAAATATTTCCTTCACTGAAAGCCCTTTTTCTGGCATTTGTATTTTTTGTCCTCCCCTCCATAGGCTTTGGTAAAGTTTTTCTCAGTGCAGGAACCATTTCTAACTTTTCCCAATTATTTGCCTAATATAGCAAACTTCTAATATTTTATTATTTTTGTAATGTTGTAAGGCCAGTCCCAGGACTAAAAAAATCTTGCTACTCATGTCCAGGAGGAAATGGAGAAGTGTTCGTTTCATTTCACAGGTATGTCCTTTTCAAATTTTTATAATCTGTAGTGGTGGAGAGGGGGAAGGGTGTTAGACTTGATTCATCTTTCTAAGCTCTCACTAATAGCACCCTCTAGTGTCTCCAGTGGAGCTATGCATTTTGTCGTTGGCTAGGTACAGTACTGCCCCAGTTAAAATTACTGAAAACATGAGTTCTACAGCTATCAGCCTTTATTGAGTTTCCATATCTTTAGCTTCTGGAGAAATTCATTTGCCCTCTGTGTACCTGCACCACTTCAGCTTTGTTTTTATTTGTGACTTGACTGTTTCAGTACCAGAAATATCTACCAATTTAATGTAAATATGTCTACAAATCATGACAGTAAAAAGGCTTGGAACTGTGAGAATACTTTAAATTTTTCAAAGCACTTTCATACACATTATTATTATTTGTCACAATATTGTCTATCCACCACCACACATGTTTGTTGATTGTTTTTAGAGAAGCAGAATGATTTCACTTGGGATTAATTCTTAACTAAAGCTTTCTTTTTAAATAGCCCCTAATCTATTAGGGTTCAAGTTTTTTGTTTTTCTTTTTTTTACTTAACATCTTTATGGACTAACTCTTGGAGAGTGACATCTTTGTAGCTTAATGACAGCATTATACTAAGCATTATTTAAACATCATTACAATAATTTGAGGTGAATAAGACTATTATCGCCATTTTTAAATGAAAGAAACTGAAGCTTCTTAGGACAGCTCTGTGCAAAAAAAACGAATATATTTCAAGCCACATATGTAATTTTAATTTTTCTAGCAGCCACATTAAAATGTTGAAAATAAACAGGTGAAATTATTTTTAGTAATATGTTTACCTCACCAATCGAAATATTATCATTTCATCATGCAATTTATATAAAATTTGACATGTATATGTGTATGTGCTAATTCTTCAAAATAGGGTGTGTATTTTACATTCACAATACATCTCAATTTGGGGTAACCATATTTCAAGTGCTCAACAGCCACATGTGGCTAGAGGCTATCTTATTATACAATACAGGTCTAGAGATTAATTTGCCTGCAGCCACAGAGTTAGAAAATGCCAAAGTCAGAACTACAAATATGGTCTAAAACCAAAGCCCTTTTCTGAACCACTGGGCATCACTTCATCCTACTAATTATGACTGTTGCTAATAGTTAATAGTAAATATGAAAAATATCATGGAGGATGTAATTTATCCAGTTTTATAGTCTTGTACCCATGTACCCACTTATTTTCTCAATAACAATGTTTTATTGATTGTAACATTTATGTGCAAGGTACAGTACAAGTTGTAGACCAGAGCGGAAAGGAGTTTATACAAAATAGCTGTCCTGTGATACAAAGTACTCATTTTCATCCATCTGCATAATCTGTCTATTCTCTGCAGACAGAACATGGGAAGGCAAATCACAGTCAGACTGCTTGATAAGGGATGTTTCAATGCAAGGGCAATTGAAATCTCAGAATATTTTATTGGCTTCATCAATTTCATATCAAGGGTAGTTTTGCCAGTGAGATGAAAATGCACATGGATAGGAGTTACTAATGCTCATCTTCTTGAGTCTTCTTTTACTAGGTCTCCATGGCTGATCAATCCTTCTTTAGAATAACACATTATTTCTCCTTTTTAATCAATGCTTACTGGCCTGAGAAACATCTTCACTCATTGAAGTATTTTGAATTTCTGATCTATTATATAATTACATAATGGTTTTATAGTTTAATCCTCACAGACTAGACATATTTCCATGCTTATAGGGTACACCTTGCCATAATTTTCCTTTCATGGTCTTACCCAACAGTGGTTCAAGTTCCAAACTGGAACACAGAACAAGCACAATAAATATCACAGCTCCTTCATGGCATCTCCAAAAAACAAATTCCTAACAGTTCCCTTTTAACTTCTGAGGGTTTCTGTTAATTGTAAAATTTTTGATGTGATGCAAATTCTGAAAATGTGTACCACACTATCTGAGGACCATATGCTGAGGGTCAGCACAGTGGACTGGAAATGACATGGATTTGAATTTCCCAACTCTACAGTTATATAACATTGGAATTTTACCTAGTCTCTGTGAGTCTTTGTTTCCTCATTTGTTTAAAAAGATGAAGGTAATAACCTATCTCATAAAAGTTGCTTTGAGGATTAACAGGACAGTGTATATAATGAAGATAGTGCATAAAAGGCATTCAATAAAAAAGTCTTTCTCTCTGTAAATAAGCAGAGTAGAGTCTTTAACAGTCCTTTTAGGGTTAGAGCACCAATAACAGAGCTTTTACCAGGTGTTTGGGCTTTTGGTTATTCCATTGCTCATTGGTGCCAACACCAGACAGAACACAGCGAAGAGAAAATAGGGAAAAAATCTCATTATTTTCAGATATGGATTTCTGTCAGTCTAATCCCCAAGCCAAAATTCTCAGATAATTTTCTGGGTTACTTAGTTCAATGAGTATCTTGGTCTGTAAATAATGTTTCTGCTCTATAGAGATCTATCGGATCTATTGGACTGTACACTTAAAACTAAATGCTTGCCATATATTACAGAATAATCCAGATTAACGACAAAGCAACCATGTAGCTGAATTTAGGAGTTATACACTTTGAACGGAAATAGAGTCTTACTCTTCAGCTCCGCGGTCTTGTACAAATTACCTATACTCTATGAGCTTCAGCTTCAGGAATCGTAAAATGTGGAGAATACTAACCTCATGAGTTTGTCATGAGGATAACTTTAAATATTCATAACAGTCACTGAATAGTTCTCTCCCCCTACATTAGGTTTAAATAGAAATTTTAAGAAATTAGTTACTTGGCATCTAATGTGGATGTTATGAATGATTGTTAGTGCTCTGAGAGTGCCTCCACGGCATGATTTTTCCACACTGCCCTGGATCAATCAGTGATTTTGTTTCCATTAAGTTCCTGCTATCCCTTATGACAGAGTCTCATCCAGCAGTGCAAACCCCAAGAGTCAGAGCTGTAACAGTTTGACAGCTTCTGATTTCATCTAGAAGACATTTCCTAGCTCCCAAGAAGAGGACAATACATGTACTGGGTACTGTGAATAATGTAGGCAGAGTTACAGGAGGAGTAAAATGTAATAGTAAGTAGTTCTTCGTGTCCTCTTTCATGCAGCTTGCACTGAACTGCGGTGCCAATGTCTCTCTCCGTAATGGTTTTAGGAGTAAAAAAAAAAAAAAGGTGCAAAAGGAAAACAAGTGATGGGAGAATTATATGAGCCAAGGTTTTAACCTCTAAAAATATCAGGAATTGGAAAGAAGGCAGGAGGATGGGGAAGGACATATTGAAGAAAGAAGTCATATTTGCCCTTCAAAAAAAAAACTTGCCATGAAAAATCTATTAGAGAAAATCAGTTCGTGATAATGGGCAAAATTTCTTCTTGATGTTCTAGCCCTATGCAGATGCATTCCCTCTTGCATTCAGTAGACAAAAATAAAAATGAATCCTGTGCGCTTGGCGCCCTAAAACATTCTCTACTTTTTCTCCTTTTATTTCAGAAAAGAGAGCTTCATCCTTCCAAAAACAAAGCAGAGCGCTAGAAAGATAAGTTTTTCCATTGGTTAAGCATGGAAAAGAGATTTTTCCTCTAAAACCCTACACCTTTCTGGAGAGGAATTTAGAAAATTCACCTGGTTCATTCGCCGGCCTTTGAGTAAATTTAAGGATTTGCTCCTTGGAGCAAGAATCAGAGTAGACCAGCTGGAAAGATTTTGGTTGTTGCTCTTTGCTTTTAATCCCATGACAGGGACAGGAGAATGAGCCTTGCTTCTAGATACTCACGACCCATCTGAGCCATAAACCAGCCACATTACCCCCTGGACGCTTTAGTGGCCTTGGGAAACCTGGCATCCCGATGCCCGCCCGGGCGTCGCCGACCGGGCAGCAGGAGAGCGCTGGCAAGCACCAGTTTTGCGGCTCTGGGCTGGGTTCCTCCCTCTCTTACATCCTTTCCTTCCTCGGAAACGCGCTGTCCACGCCTGCAATGCTGCCAGCTCCCCGGCAGAGAAGCGGCTGGACCCCAATAAAGCAGCCCGAAGCCACCAAGCTGCTTACGTTCGTTCACTCGTACTTGCTCTCTGGGGTAGCCAAATTGCTAGATCTCCCCCTCACCGGGCTCTCCGCTGCCCCCAGACGATCGACCCGAAAGGCAAGCGAGGAACCAGACCCGGCTCACAGTTGAGTATGAAATATGCAGTCTCTCGGCTCCAACCGCGGCTTTACCGGGCTCCTGCCCTTACTTCCACTAGTTTGCCTTAAGTATCCTTTGTATAAGAAAATGGTGCTGCTGGATGCTTGTTCTCTAGCTGGAGTCAGGGCGGTCAGCGGGATCTCGAGAAAAACCATACATAACAAAAAATAAATAAACTTCTAAGATAATGTGAACGACTTCAACTTAAAGGGAACCTTAAGAGAGCAGCAAGCGGAGAGCCGAGGGGAGAGCCGAGCGAAGAGCCGAGCGGAGAGCCGAGCGGAGCAATGCATGCCCTCGGTTTTTTGCTCTGCAAAGCTGGCAGCCGGAAAGCGGTGCGTTTTCCCCGGCAGCGGGTCCCGCACGCGAGTGTGCCGCCAACACACATTCTGCAGCCTTCTCGGGGCGGGTAACAGTAACTTCCTAAGCTTACCTCCATCTCGCCCCCGCCCTTCTCCCCCAGTTATCCGTCAGCGGGAGGGGCCGCCCCCGGAGCAGCAGGAGATGTGGGGTGCAGGGAGTGGGGACCAGAGGGGGGTACCCAGCAGTTGGTGCTGCGCCATCCCCTCCCAGCAGGCGGCCCGGGCACTGGTTCACTTCTCTCCCCCACGCCTTCCACTCGCTCACCCCCCTTCCTTCCCCCTTCTCCCCCTCTCCCCCTCTGTCTAGTCCCTCCCCCTCGCCATTGAAAAGGCCTGGCTCGGCACTGGTTCCTGGCAGTCGGCGAACTGTCAGGGCGGGAGGAGCTGTGAGCCTGAGCTACACGCAGCGGCCCGCGCGGCAAAGCAGAGAGCAAGCAGAGGAGAGTGCTCAGAGTGGCAGTGGCAGCGGCGACACGAGCAGCCCAAGCCGCCCAGGCGCTCCGAACAGCCTCAAAGGCAGCCTCTGCTACTCCAGCTGCTCCGCGGACTGCGAGCTGTGGCGGTAGAGCCCGCTACGGCAATCGCAGTCTCCGTGGAGCGGACGAAAGCCTTTCTCTTTTTTCGCTTACTACTTCATTCTTCTATAGAGGCTTCGAACAGTAAGTAAGTATCGGGTCTGGGTGCCAGAACGGTGCGGCGTGTGAGGCGTGAGTCCCGTACTTAGTGCGCGGAGGCTTCCTGCTGCCTGCGCCTGGGGTCTTGACAATGACCAGAGTCGTTTCAGAGACGCTTCTGGTGTCCTCCCTTCCCCCTTCACCCAGCTCGTCCCCGGAGGTAAGAGAAAGAGCAAACCCTGAAGGTGAGCGCTGGTATAATGTCTTTTTGGCACTGCCACCGCTCGGCTTGGCTTGGTTACTTTGCGAAAACTCTCACTTCTGTCAGAAAAGTGTCCGCGCATGAATCTCCTCGACATTGGCCGTGCAAAACAATCTTTCACTTGAACGGATACTGCCAGCTTCCGCGAGGTTGAAAGAAACTCTGAGATTGGGGCAGGTGCTGAGCAACGATCCCTGACTCTGGGGCTAGCCCGGCGGAGCGGTCCGTGCGGCGGAGAAATGCCCCGAACCCAGAGCTTGCCTGGGACCTTGTGCGGCGCGGCTGGGCCCCGCGGCTCTTACCTCTAGGGGCTCGGAGTTTGGATCCTTGCCAGGCTGGCTCTAACCCTCGGGAACCCGACCCCTGGCGCAGAGCTTAGAAGAGCGCAGCGCGCCAGGGCGCGTGCAGGGTCCCCGAGGCTGTTCCCCTGGCGCTTGCCTCCCTGCCCTTCCTTCCCGCCCTACTTATGGGGTGTGCTCAGCCAGCACCTGCTGGTTGTGGAAATGGTAGGCGTGGAAAATTCTGCCTAGCTTTTAAAAAAGGAACTTGTAATCGCGGGCCAAAAAAACCGACATTTTTTTTCTTTTTTTTAAAAAAAGACATTTTATTCTAAGAGCGCAGTAGAACAGAAAAGGGTTCCTCTTTCTCTAAGGAAATGACTTTTAATCCCTTAGTCAAAAAACGCCTACCTATCCCATAAATGAATGACGTTTCTAAGGTAGAACCGAAAAACAGTTAGTCTCTCCACAAAAGTGATTTTTTTTTAAGCGCGTAGCCATCAAACGGTCCCTTTTCGCTAAAATGAATGCCTCTTAATAAGAGAGTCATCGGAAAAGTGACTTTTTTAGGGCGTAGCCTCAAATGGGTCTTTTGCTTTAGAGACTTTAGAAGAGCGGAGCGGCAGTCTGCTCTCGGTTCGAGACACAACTTGCACACGCGCACTTAGCTGCAAGTTGACGTCTCCCCTGGCAAAACGGGTAGGGGTCACTCTCCAAGAATGCAGAGCGGGAACCGCTTCCTTTCCTCCCCCAAGTAAAGACTTTTAGACCTCAAGTGAAAACGGCCTCTTCGCTTCCAGAATAAATTACTCCATGCTTCGCTGCTTTGGCCGCCTTTGCGGCTTGGGGTGCGGGGCGCTGGGCTGCGTGTGTGGAGTGCGTGTGCGCGCGCGTCGGCGGGCGGGCTCTAGCCTCTGAGCCGGGTGCCCTTCCAAAATGTTGGTTCCGGGGATGGGGATCCAAACCTGCGCCGCTGCGGCACACACCCATAGAGCAAAGACTGGAGATAAGAGCGGCTAGGACAAAAGAATAAATAAAATTAAATAGCAAGAACAAAGCAAAAGCAAGTCCTTGTGTGGAAACATCCCAAGATGGGATTTAAACCTAGCACGAGAGCTGTTACTGTGTGAAGGGAAGTGTGCAGAAGAAAAGTGTCCAAAAATCGGAATACGCGGGGAAGGGAGCAGAAAATACCGGGGGGGGGGGTGTTATGGTGTTAGAGGAGGTGCTGTCGTGCTCTTGGCGCTACAACAAGGAAACAACCTGAGGAGCGTGCAGAGCAGAATTCTGAACATTGAGCACAACACCGGAGAAGGTGGCGACATTTTATGACTAAAACGACTCTTCCCCCTCCCATAAGAGGTTAAAACAGGTGTGACTTGAAAAAGAAAAAGAAGGGCCCTTGTGGGGGCACCTTCTGAACTTGGTAAAAACTAAATGGAATTCCACTCAATCTTGTTTGAAACAAACTGGCACAATCAGGGCGGGAAATAGCCTCAGGGCTTCCCTTTCGTGAGTGTGTGCGTCGGGGTCGGGGGGGAGCACTTGAAAGCAAGTTGAAGTAATGGTATTTATACCTATTTCCCCCCTTTCTTGCCTTTGTCTGGTTCATCGGAGGAAGCGCGGACGGTGTGCGGGCGGTTTTGACGAAAGAACTCACAGATGGACGTGCTGAGGTCTAAAGAGACCTTTCTCCCTCTGCTAAATTAAGAATTGTCCCGCGCAGCTCACGCGGGCTGAATCCGGCCGCCGCCGCTGCCACTGCGCTGCGCTTGCCCAGCGGCGAGGGAGAGCCTCCGCAAGCGAGGCCCGAGAACCCAGTTCTCCAGCGGCCCCTCCGCCCGGGCAGCCCCTCCCTCTGGCGATGATGTCAGCCGCGGCGAGGCTCGGCGGACTTGGAGGAGGCCGAGCGGCCAGTCCGGGTAGCGAGCGCGGGCTGCCCTGCTCCGCGCGCTCCCAGTGCGCAGCCGCCCTCGCTGCCTCTCGGCCTCCTTCCCGCTCCCGCTCTCGGCCCCTCCTCCCACTCAAGCGCCCGAGGGAGACGCCGGAGGCGGAGGAGGCCACTGCAGGCCAGGCCGCGGCGGGTTTTGAATCCACGGATCAAACAGATTTAGGGTCTACCCCGCACTCCTTTCCTCCTTGCCCCTGCCCCTCTCCCAACCTCTTTCCTCTCCCCTTTTCAGCTTGCATCTTCACTGTTCACTGAATTGACTTATTTAGCGGCATTTTAGAGCCCAAGTTCTTCAGATGAAATAATAGTTACCAGTGTTCAATTTCCGCTGTTTCTCTTCTCTCCGGGTGATAAGGGGGACGTGAAGATCGGAGACTTCAAAATCCTGTGGCTGTCTCTTCGCCTGCAACAGAGCAAGCTCCCCAGAAAGCAAAGACAGTCGTCTTCCCAAAGAAATGGTGCGGTGGGGGAGGGGGGGCAACCGAAGGCGTTGGCGCAGGGTGGGCTGTCCCCTTAACTGAAAGAAGGGACTGGAAATTAGGAGTTGCGGAAAGGCTCTAGGAGCTGCTGCCGCAGGGGAGAGGCCACCGTGCTCTTTATTATAAGGCTGCGCAGTCGCTTCTACAGACTGGCGAGCCAAATTGGGACAATTAAGGAATAGGATTTTGCAAGACGGAAGCCCGATGCGGCTTTTCCTCTGAGTTTGCTCTTCTCGTTTTCAGGAACAAATCCGTGCTTTCCCGAATTTGGAGCTAATCCGTTTCCCTGATTGCGGACAATTATTTCTATATTTCTGGGAGAAGGACCGCAGCGAGCAGTTGGAGAAGGTTGCACGGGGAAGAGGGAGGGGACAGAGGCAAGGGCGTGTGTGGAGGCAACTGGGCCTTGGAACTGTTTCCTTCCCAAGGAAATTGCGTTCAGAGAGGATGGCATCAAACTGCTTACCTTCTGTATTTTGGTTTGGAGGCAGGTGGAAGTTTTGAGGGAAAGGGAGCCTGAGCAAAGAGTTCATCCATTTTGTAAATGTAGTGTTTTGTTTCTTCTTCCCTTTGATGGAAGGCTTACCTTACATGATACATCAGTAAAGGCAACAAACTTAAAGTTGTCGTGCGTTGGAAATACAGGAATGGGAAGGAAACTAAGATAAAGCACCAAGCATAAAACTACATTCAATTTCTAGAGTTCAGTCATTTGCTAAGAGTCGAAAGGAGACTTTTTTTTTTCTTTAATGACCCAGAAGTGATTCTGACAGACGCCCAAGTGCACTTGGGTTTGGCACCTGGGAGCCCTTGCAGAACGAACTGCATAGGTTTCACGTTATTTCTTCCCTTGGTATTGAAAATTTTATGTTTTTTGCAAAATAGAAATTCCTGATAGCATCCAGACTGCTGGTGGCAGGAAGAAATCTGGTAAGGGATTTAGAAACTAGAAAAAATTTCCTTTTCTCTATTCAAGCAGTCAACAGCCTTTAGCCAAGATTTATAAGATTCTTAGGAAAAGGAGGGGAGGCACGCTGACAAGGAGACTTTATGTAAACCACTGGCTTTAATCTACATTGAGGAAATATGTATGGCTGCCACGTTTTCTATTACTGTGAAGGGAAATTATTCATGGGGATGAATATTTGAAATCTAATTTTCTCCAATAATCTTGCTTCTCCAATAATCTTGCTTCAATAAATCTTGTCATCTGTTTATTTATTCACCAAAGACACCACAAACATTAATTAGTCACCTACTGTGCCAGACAATGTGCTAGGCTCCAGGAATACAAAAGAGAGTCTGAAAACGTGGCTTGGGCCTCTGTGAGCCAGGAGACTCCTACAAATTTATGATACAATCTGATAAATGCTCTAATTGATCATAATGGAGAGAGGAATTAATTTTAGCTAAGGGGTTTAGAAAAGATTCATGAAGAAGGTGTCTCTCTGCCTTTGAAAAACAGGCATTCTTAGGCAGTAGGTAGCCAGGAAGTAGACCTAGAAAAGCCTAACACAGACTAAGTAAGGAAAGGTATGAGGGGCCGTATGTCCCACTCTGGAGTTAAAAGGTATGTGTGTTTTTTGTAGACACAGGCCACCTTTGAAGATTTTTCAAGCAGATATGTTAAAAACAACAAAAGAGGGTGAGAAAATTGGGCAACAGGTGGCACACAATAGGAGAATTCTGTTGTTTGTCTTTAAATCAATATTTGAATAGACTAATATATTGGAAAAGAGAGTGGAGTCAAATAAGTAAAAAAGATACTGTAACACCTGGAAAAGAAGACGAAGGAAGAAGGCCTAAAATGAATCAGTGGAACTAAGAAAGGAATGATATTTTGGGGAAGATGTCTCATTAGTCATGTTCACTAATCCAGTTATATCTTTATACTTATCTCACCTTCCCCACCCATCATCCCAAATTCTCCCTCTTCCACCATCAGAGCAAACTCCGCTGCCTGCAAGCACACACATCCCTACTGCACTCTATTCTCCATACACCTCCCAGCATCACCTCTCCCACCCTAACCCCCTTAAGCTTTGTCTGTACCAACAATTACCTCCCTTAATCATGGCGTTTTCCTCCCCATGGGCACTAGCAAACACCTCTTTTTCTGTTCTTCCTCCTCTTCCATTCCTGTTTCTTCCCTGCATTACGACCTAGGAAATTTCTCCACTCATTCCTTTATCTCCATTTACTTCCCCCTCTAGCCACCTTTGACTTCCTTCTCCTTCAGTGATTTCAAAGAAGCTTAAAAAAAAAAAATGGAACCAAGGAACTTCTACTTCAGACTCAGATTTGTCAAATTCTCCTTACCAAGAAAATTTCTTGTTTTCTGTGTGTGTCTTTTGCTGTTTTATTTCAAACAAGATTTATAGTGGAATTCCTCAGATTTGTTATATCTTTTTTTTATTATGCCTGCAAATGCCTGTTTTCCTTTGGTAACAACTAGGTGATGCCGGAGTTCTTGTTCACGAAGCCAAAGAATGAACTTCATAAACACCCAAAGTAGGAGAGCAAGGTACAGGCTTTTATTTAGAAATAAAGGGAGAGGAAAGAGCTCCCAGCTCACGCCAGGAGGGGACAAGAGCCCGGTGTGGTGCGTTGTCTAGGGGATTTTATAGGCAGATGAGGATTTTCCGGGAACATGAAAAAAGCTTAGGGGTGTGGACTTGCTAAGTGGTGTCTGAATATCTAGAATTAACTTAACACAAGGAATTTCCTGCCCGACTTTTTTCTGAGACACCTGAATCCTGGTCTAGGAGCATATGAAACAAGGCCACCTGCTCAGCCTGACCCCAAGGTGGGCTGAGGCATTGTTTGCGAAAGAGTAAGTTAAGTGCAATCTTATCTTTAAGGTGGAATCCTTCTTGCCTTTTATTATGTTGTTTACAGTTGGGTCTGCATGCTAAATTAGTTGCCCAGTTTGCAAAACCACTCCATCAGATCTGAAAGAGGAAAGACAGCACATAGGCCTGGGCCTTTTAGCATGCTAAAGTAAATCTTACACATGATTACAAATGATGAGCATAATAAAAACATATGCTACTCTTCTTTATCTGGGGAACATTAACTGATCTTACTGAAGAATGACTCTAGAGCTTAATGTTCAACACAGAGTTTTGGTAGGGGGCTTCCTTGCATGTAGTTACATTGCTCTGACTGCAAATATTCTGCCTTGCTTTTTCCGGAGGCCCTCCCCCTACTCTGACTACACCCATGGTCCCTGTCTCATAGGGATTCAAATATTGTACACTGGGGAGTATTTCCAACTTTTCTGAATTTCTCACCACACACTCCTGAAACTGTTTCTGTACATCCCATCCTTTCTGGTGTATCTTTCTTCCCATGGGTCATTCCTTTTATGCTTTCAGTAAAAGTTTCTTTCTTATTTTTATTCCTCTCTCCTTTTTGCTTTGTAGGATTGTTATAGTGGCTCAAATTTAAATATTTTGAGAGGGAGTTCCCCTAGGACAGACCCTCCAACACACACACATGATTTTAAGGCCTTTGTCAAAGCATATTCTTACCAATACACACAGTTACCATGCCAATCTTCAGAGGCAAAGCAACCCATGTTTTTTACTGCATTCTTAGAAACTTATTGTGTGTCTATGGAAAAGGTGTAATACTCAGACCGTCCATATCTCTACATGCAGTGGAGTGGGCTGAATATCACTGGAAACTGGGGAAGGAAGAAGTATGCTATAAAATAGATGATGCAGTCTTTCACCAGTGACATATGTAAATTTTACCTTTGGGAAAAATAAAATATATAAGTACATTTAATTGGATTGACTTTATAACATTACAAATTACATGTCATTGTCCGAGCAGAGTTCTATTATCTGAACACTTATTGATTATTCAGTATCCAGAAGGAAGAAAACTAGGTAAGATGCCTTGATATTCCAGACTGTTTTGAGATTAATCTGATATTATATGAAATGGTGATATTCTTCAATAGAAGTTCTTCAAAAAGGCATCATCCCTAAAATGTGTTCATCTTTTTTAGGAGAAAACATCAGACAACCTATATGCCATGATCCCTCAAGATTTATGCCCTGTGTAATATTAATTGTAGAACACAGGTTTGTCACATAAAGAAAGCTATTTTAGGGTGAAAAGTGTCACTTGAGATTTGGTTACCTCTGTACAAAGACTGCATTCTCATTATCAAACAGTAAAAAATTGGATAAAGAGTTTTTCGATTACAGTTTTTGAATTAGAAGAGTGACTTGGCAGAAATCATAAATGCTTTTATCTTTTGCACTCTAAAAATCCTCAACTGATCAAGAATTTAAACTGACCTTTTAATTGTCTTTGGCATGTTAAGCATTGAATCAGTATAATAAATTTCTAAACTAAGAGTGACAATGGCTATAGGTGTCATTTCTGGCCCAGATCTGAAAAAATGATTTTATCTTTGCACCTAAACTGCTCATTTTCAATGTGTAGATTTGGGAAAGCAAAAAAGGGTTGGGGTGGGGGGTATACATCCTGGGAGAGGAATTTTCTCTCATCAATAAAAACTATTTTATTAATCTAACATATCTTTTAGCACGAAAATAATAAAACTAATTTATTGGTAGATTTTAAACTGTGTGAAAGTTCATTTCCTTAAAATCTTTTAAGTGGGTAGAATGCAAATTGAGATATGTACTGATTTTACAATTTGTTTACTGCCATATGAAACAAAAACAAAACATTATTTCCTGCCACACTTTTAATTCACCTGGTTTCAGCCTTTAATTTGTATAGTATCCTATATTTTATATAATTTAAAAAATAAATATATCATTTTATCCTCATGAAAAACAGTAGGAAAAGAATGTGTGATTATACTTTTTCCATAGGGAAACTGAAGTTCAGACAGGTGAAATCAGATCTCTACAGCTTTCCAGTTAGAGGGGACACCTATACAGGATTGTTGGTTTCCAGTCTCCAAACCAGGGCTTTTCCCAAAATCCCACATTGCCCATCATTTCTTTGAGTATATTTTCTCAAAGTTATAAATGTGAAAAGCTAAAAAACACAGCTTCTTGGATTACAAAATAAAAATCTCAAACACAAAGATAATCAATATATTTAAATAGGTTTATCATCAATTAACTAGCTACTTGTGTCATATTCTCCTTTTTAGAGTCTTTGTGCCCTAACTCTATAAAAATTACACAACAAAATAAGACTGTTGAAACTTAACAGTATGTGCTTACAGACGCTCCCATACTTCCTCTATTTTATTTATAGGAATAATTCAAAATTATGACTCATCATGACAACCCATAAGTTTAAGTTTACTTAAGGTGGCAAATATTTAGTGTTATGGCCTAATTGATTTTTTCTTTTAGGACATCTGTATTATTACGTAGAATTTAGTTTAAAGAATATTTGACAATGATTTTTAAGTAGTGATTTTCTTCTGACATGCCGTCTTTGAAGCAACATTTCTTTGGGAGTCAACTGCATGCAGCTTTATAACATCAAAAGGACATTAAGCTCCCAATATGCAAATGATTGTTGTCTTCAGGATTATAAACTACTTTATCCCCTGGTTTTTGATATGGGAAGCGAAAGAGAACATTTATTTAAATTGTGCAAACACATGGTATTGTGTGATTTATAGTTTATTAGTGTCCAGAGAATGATCTTCCACAAATAACTTCATCTCCCTGGAGTAGTTTTCCCAATAGTAAAATGAAGAAATTTTAAATTATTTGAAGACTCTTTCCAATTAAAAAAATATATATGACTTTTCACAAAAACCAGTAGACATATAAAGCATTCTTTGCTTGTCCTTTGTCTCTGCAGACAGTGTTGATTTCACTGCATTGATTCATTAACCATCAATAACTAAAAACCTATTGCTTGTCCAGCATTGCAATACTTTAGATGTGGGAGTTAGACTGGATTGTGAAGGGTGGCCCTTAAGGAAATTTAAGGGAGTATCTGTTTTGAGAAATTTACATTCCGATTCAGCAAAAACAATGAGCAAAAACAAATAGTTGATGCCGGGGTTCTGGTTCATGAAGCCGAAGAATGAGCTTCATAAACAGTCAATGTAGGAGAGCAAGGTACAGGCTTTTATTTAGAAATAAAGTGAAAGGACAGAGCTCCCGGCTCACGCCAGGAGGGGACAAGAGAGTCCGGTGTGGTGCGTCGTCTAGGGGTTTTATAGGCAGATGAGGATTTTTCGAGAACATGAAAAAAAGCTTAGGAGTGCAGACCTGCTAAGTGGTGTCTGAACACCCAGAATTAACTTAACACGAGGAATTTCTCGCCCCATCTGTCTCTCCAGGCTACTGGCGTCTTGGTCTAGGAGCATATCAAAAGGTGGCCTGCCCAGCCCCCAAGGTGGGCTGAAGTATTGTCTGTTTGCTAAAGAGTAAGTTAAGAATCTTGCTTCTTAAACTCCTGGGTGTTAAAATGCAATCTTATCTTTAAGGTGAATCTTCCCTGCCTTTTACTTGGGTCTGCATGCTAAATTAGTTGCCCAGTTTGCAAAACCACCCCATCAGATCTGAAAGAGGAAAGACAGCACATAGACCTGGGCCTTTTAGCATGCTAAAGTGAATCTTACAAGTGATTAGCATAGTAACAACATGGAGTACTCTTCTTTATCTGGGGAACACCCACTGATCTTGCTGAAGAATGACCCTGGAGCTTAATGTTTAACACAAGAGTTTTGGAAGGGGGTTTTCTTGCATGTAGTTACATTGCTCTGACTGCAAATATTCTGCCTTGCTTTTTCCGGAGGCCCTCCCCCTACTCTGACTACACCCACAGTCCCTGTCTCATTCCCCCCTCTACAGATGGAAACCCTAGCTGCTGCTAGGGAAAGGGGGTGACGACCGCTCTGGCTGCTTCATGCTGAGAGGGGGCGCAGTAAGGGGTGCAGCTAGGTCTCCATCTGTGGTCGGTCAAGAGGGCCTCAGAAGATGGGCACTTCCATCCTGAGTTCTATTGCTATCACCATTTGCAGTTTCGTGGCTTGTAGGCGATAGAATAAATCATGTTATTAGGTTAAGTAGTAACATCTGGAGTTGGATTTGCCATTCTGGAAGAACAGGCTTGACTAGGAGATTAAAGAATGCCTGGCTGACTATGAGGATTAGAAATAGTAAAACTCTAATTGAGAGTCATAGCCAGATATCTTGGGGAAACCAGAATTCTGGATCTAGTCTATGTCCCAATGACTAGTATTATGACTTAGTATAGATAAGGCTGCATTATTGAAACAACACTTTTCTATAAAATCACCCTCATTTTTATTACTAGTAACCAGGTTAAGAGAATAATTAACACTTGGCTTGATTATTTGCATAAATGCAGCAAGAAGAGCAACTGATTACATAGGCTCTTTGAAATGTGCTTCGCTGGAACTTTTTATAAGGAACTTCAGATTGGACTTTTAAAGGCCTCGAGGCCAGAAAGCCAAGCCAGACTTGCCATCAGGTTTTGCCTGCAGTACCTGTAGATTTGGGTGAATTCCTCTCTTCTTGAGGTCCCCAAGAAATTCTGAGGTTCCTGCACCTGCCGGGAAGTGACCTTCCTTACTCACCTGGTAAGGCTGCTGGGAATCCTGTAAGCAAGGTACCAGGCCAGTTCCTCCAAGGGGCTCTGTTGGCTTTATAAAGTCAACCTCAGTTCATTAAAGCTGTCTGTTAATATGAGTTTACACACATGTCTCTCAGGAATAATATTCCAGTCAAAGCCTTGGTAATATAACTAGTGTTTTTAATTGGTCTTCTTACAAGGAAAGCAGATTCTTATTGAGCTTATGCAAATAAACATCCTGCTATGAAATATAAAAATAGTCACTGAATTTTTAAATTCTGGAGGGATCAGGTAGAGAGAAAGATAAATGTTTCAATTCTGCTTACAAAGGTATTGTCATTTACTAAACTGTTGTCAGTCAGCTTAAGAGAAAAAGCTTAAAACACTTTACCAGCAACATTTGAACTTCCTTAGTTTACTTAATCCTATGTAATACCTGTTCTGCTGAAATCTGGTTCTTTACTAGTTTAGGAGTAATAAAACAGTGACTGTAAATGACGAAAGACTTACAAATGGCAATGGCTGAAGATCTGATGAGAGCTTATTATAAGACAGTTGACATAAGGAAATTTGGATATTTCTGCAACACAAAACATTTAGTAACAAAGTTTAGCATCATTCCCTTTGATAGTGCTTTCCAGGTGGCTGGAAATGAAATGCAAGTACAATTCTAACACCAGTCATTTAAAGCCAGGCTGTATTGCATCAGATGAATTTCTTCCATTTCAGGGAGTCTAGTTTAAAAACCTCCCGATTTTTGAGGATAATGATGAACCCAATAAGTAGAACAGATTTCCACTAAAACAATTTAGAAAACTAATTCCACATTGTAGCAGTCTACAGGACTTTTGACTATTTTCCTTCCTTGTATTAAAATAAATTTAGCTGATTTCTCTAAGGGACCAAGCCCCTCTAATCAGAGACTTTCTATTGAGGCCAGGCTTGTGTGCAGAAGATAAGGCACTTCTTCACGGTCTGGGGATCAAATTGCTCCCAGTTCTTCAGAATGCATGCCAGAGGCGTGTCTGGCTTTAAACTTGAAGAGGCTGCTCCCATCTGGAAGAGAGAGAAAGACGGTGTCCAGCACCTAATTGGCTTCTCTCTCTGTGAGGGCGTCCCCTCGCCTTGGATCCTAGGTGACAGTGGTCAGTCACCCCCTCTGCCAAGCCTACTGGACTTAACCACTCCTTACCAGCGTGACCTGCACCTTGCCTTGATTTCCCTCTTGCCTTCCCACTAAGCAAGAGTTGCTTCAGAGCCCTGGATCTAGTGGGAACCTCACCAGTATGCTCTTACTTTACGCCTTTTCGGAGTTTTAATATGGATCCTAGTTTTCTCTACACAAGCTTTAGCCATTCCTTGAGTGCCCCATGCCTGTAGGGACTGTGTGAGCTCTCACTGCCTGAGCCTTGGTCAGGGTCACAAGCCCATTTTGCTTCCCTGGGGCCACAGAAAAGGAAATGCCTAGCCCCAGAATGACTGCCTCTAAGAAAGGGAGATCAATAGAATAGAGCCAAGGCTAGAATTTAAATGGAGCAATTTACATATACAGTTACAGAGGGGGGGTCTATACTCAAGCACTAGTTTCTGCCACTGCCTGGAAATCATTTAGCCAATCACCCACTATAACAAATCTGCAGGAATAAGAGCGAAGTGTGGATCTCCTACCTTGCGGTGGTGAGCATCAGGTTCCGTGAAACTGATGAAGTTGTAAGAGAGTTAGGAGCGCTCCCTGCCTCACCCAGACGCCAGGGCGGCCTGGAGAAGCAGGCTGGAAGTCAGAGACAGAGAAAGAGAGACACTCTTCACGGATACCCAGTTGGGCAGTCGGGGTCTGATTCCAGACACGCGGACCTTTGAGAAGCCGCTGAAGTGTAGCCTCAGCCTAGACTCTCGCAGTTGCCCACGGCTTTCCTCAGTCCCTCATATCCAAGGAGATGCCTCGGAAAGGGAATCCTGGCCTCCACTCAGGTGACATTCCCGGCTCCCAAGGGAGACGGGGGATCCACTGAGGGAGACGCAGGGGAACCTGTCGCTTGAGACTTGAGATCGGCAGCCAGGCTAGTCCCATTTAAGTGGCTGACAAGCGCCCGATTTGTGTGCCACAGACGGCTTCCTTCTATAAGGACAGTGAAAGAAAAGGCAGGCTTGGATGCAGATACTCACCTTGGAAGCTATCCCGGACGAGCCCCCAAAGATGATGCTGGGGTTCTTGTTCATGAAGCCGAAGAATGAGCTTCATAAACAGTCAAGGTAGGAGAGCAAGGTACAGGCTTTTATTTAGAAATAAAGCGAAAGGACAGAGCTCCCGGCTCACGCCAGGAGGGGACAAGAGAGTCCGGTGTGGTGCGTCGTCTAGGGGTTTTATAGGCAGATGAGGATTTTTCGAGAACATGAAAAAAAGCTTAGGGGTGCAGACCTGCTAAGTAGTGTCTGAACACCCAGAATTAACTTAACACGAGGAATTTCTCACCCCATCTCTCTCCGGGCTACTGGCGTCTTGGTCTAGGAGCATATCAAAAGGTGGCCTGCCCAGCCCCCAAGGTGGGCTGAAGTATTGTCTGTTTGCTAAAGAGTAAGTTAAGAATCTTGCTTCTTAAACTCCTGGGTGTTAAAATGCAATCTTATCTTTAAGGTGAATCTTCCCTGCCTTTTACTATGTTGTTTACAGCTGGGTCTGCATGCTAAATTAGTTGCCCAGTTTGCGAAACCACACCATCAGATCTGAAAGAGGAAAGACAGCACGTAAGCCTGGGCCTTTTAGCATGCTAAAGTGAATCTTACAAGTGATTAGCATAATAACAACATGGAGTACTCTTCTTTATCTGGGGAACACCCACTGATCTTGCTGAAGAATGACCCTGGAGCTTAATGTTTAACACAGAGTTTTGGAAGGGGGTTTTCTTGCATGTAGTTACATTGCTCTGACTGCAAATATTCTGCCTTGCTTTTTCCGGAGGCCCTCCCCCTACTCTGACTACACCCACAGTCCCTTTCTCATAGTCATATTAAACAAATATTGAGTGCCAAGTGGTACTATACAGTACAGCAAATATGGGCCAGATTTCATAAAGTCTGAAAGCAAAGGGACCAGAAAGATCGTTTAGTCCAACCCCTCCTCATTTGACAGATAAGAGAACTAAGTCTTAGAGATTTAAAATGAGTGCTACAGGAGCTCATTCATGTAAGGTATTGCGTGAAGCATTAGTTAATTTACTCCACAACCTTAACTGTTACCTACTTTTCTGAAATGTAGTAATAGTTTTGTACTCTATGAGAAGGCTAAATATATACAAGACTTGGTAGTTGATTTTGGAGTCAGACAATTTCCCAGTCTGACTCAGATAAAAAAATACGATGGTATCCACACTTTGTTTTGAATTTAGATTATTTTTTTTAAATACCTTTCTTATGCATATTGTTATAAAACATGCAAAATAAAGTCTTGGCATGAAGGCCAAGTGAATAGACTAAAATATCAATGCATCAAATTACCTATAAATATATTAACTCTTTAAAAATGACTTGAAATCCTATTTACTTAAGATAGCAAGAAATATACATTCTTTGAGGGATGGCTTTATTTTTATAAATGCAAATTTATCTAAGCTTTTAATATGCATTTCCCTGAAGGTTTAAATATGATTGGGAAAAATTTAAAGTGAATTTCTAAACTGTGGTCTCTTTCTCTTTAATGCATGATCTTAGTTGCCTATGTTGGGATGTATGTGTTCATGTTAGCCGGAAATGGGTCAGGCATAGGTAGGCAAAATATGCCACAGGAAAGCTTTCCTTTCTTCCCTGAATAACCTTAGGTTGATTTATTTTACTCTACGGCAGAGGGAACGAAGGAATTTAAAAGGATAGCAAATGGAGGAGAGCACTGTCAGAGCGTTAGCTGGTAAGCCCGGCTTTGCAGTTTAGTGTGAAATACGTAACCTCTTTGAAACTACCCAAGCTAGCTTCTCTCCCTCACGTCTAATATTGTATATTTGGAACACCTTAACTGTTATTTGATAGTTTAATGCAGGTTTAATAGGATCAAAAATTTTTCAAAAACATGTGAATACATTAAATTTTTAAAAGAGAGGTTTAAGAATGGATAAATACAAACACACATAAACTAGCAAGATGAAACTTTTACGTGGAAACTTCCTTTATGTTCATCAGGCAGGATTTCCATTGCCTTTCTCTACATCAGGAAAAAAATTGCTCAGTTAACACTGGTATTTTAGTCTTCATTCAGGCTCCCCGATTCTTATGGAATCTCTTGTCTTGCAACTTAGCCCATTAACTCCATTTTAACATCCATCACATAAAGCAGTTACAATATATGCTGACCACTTTATAATGTGAGTGTAAAGTAGGATTATTTGAGGGAAGGAGTCAATCCATTAAGTATCATATGGCTTCTGAATGCCTTAGAATTACGTATGAGTAAACAAATATGGGAATATAAAGCCTATGCTAAAAAATTTATCTGGATAACTATAGCAGAATCAAAGCACTTCAGAAAGAAATAAAGCCAATACACAATTTCTAATCAATCACCATCACTGCTAATGACTCATTTTAAGCTCCAGTTTCTTGAAAGTTATATTCGATTCCTGTGCTACTCAAACTTTAGTGTGCAAACCAGTCATCTGGGAATGTTGTTAAAAGTGCAGATTCTGATTCATTACTTTTTAGGTGGGGCTGGAAATTCTGTATTTCTAACAACTTTCCTGGGGGTGTAGATGCTGCTGCCCCTCAAACCACACTGAGCTGCAAGAAGCTAATTCCTAGTCCGGTAAACAAGCATGAAAAAGATGAAGTAAACCAAAGTTAACAAATTTTGTTTAAATTTAATCTAGCTATATTATAAAGGATGACCTTTAAAAAATTTAAATGTTAGACAATTATTGCATTGGCTATTAAAACTGATTTTAATCTTCAGTGTAATTAGATCAGTTTAAACTGTATTTCAGAATAAAAACCAGTTGCTTGCTCACTATGTTACAAGCACTCTATACGTATGTTCATACCATTTCAAAGAAGAAAACCATTTGCCACACAGTGTCAATAGCTTAACAATATTTCTTAAACTTTTTTTCCAAAGAGGTCCAAAAATTCTGAGCAACATAGCAGAGATCCTTGAAGATTACCTTGTGAAATATTGCAAATTAACATGAGTTAATTATTCTGATTTCAGAATAAAATGACCAATTAAGTTTTCATTTATCTACTTTGAAGACATTATTTTAATTTTTTTTAGTGTCTGACATTTTTCAGGGCAACAACAAAAACAAAAGAGACTTGGTTATTTTATATTTGTTATCCCCTAAAACTCCCCTCAAAACAGAAACAAATGGTAAATTAGATACTATGCTGCCTAACTATTTTCTTCATATCTAGACTTTTATCTTAGACTACAACAAAATATCCATTTTGTCTAAGCAAATTTTCATTTATAATCAGCCTAAGAAATTGTCATAGTTCTATTTCTTTACATACAGTTCATGTTGTTATAGAACCATGGTCAAATTAAAACAACATTGAAAGCAGGCAGTGAAATAAGTCAAGTGTAAGTGTATAAACTGTGTTTGTTAGGAGGCACAATGTGGTACCGGCACGGTTAGGGAAACAACTGAAAAAACTTGTCACTTTGAATCTGGGATTCATGTTTTAATTGTGGCATTGGGATTCAGAAGCCACCACCTTCCCAGTGAAACTGTGTTAGTCTTTTGTAAGATCTGATACTTTAACGGCAACATCAGAGCTCGTTTGGTGGCAACTTGAGGATCCCAGTGAAATAAAGAGCCAATTGGATTAAAATGTTTTTTGTAAGTACTAAATGAACTTGGGTGTCTGCCAGAATTGCCTTGGATTTCATTACTCTTAACATTATGTTAGGCATAGATATTTCCACGTGCCTGAGAAGGCACATAGATAGAGCAGGCAAAAAAAAAAAAAAAAAAAAAAATATATATATATATATATATCCATACATAAATATTTTCTAAGGAGGAAATCACCAAATACACACACACAAATAAATATGAAAAACATAACAAAAAACATATAAAAAATAACAGACGTCTTCAAATTCTATTTTCAAAGACCAGAATTGGGAACTCACTCTATAGAAAGTAAGAACATCAGTTCTATGAAAATATGGTGTTCATGCCTTAAGGCAGAATGAGAAAAATTGAGTCAATTTACAATGGCACTAAAATTCAAAAATTATATATGACTGAATAGAATGTAAAAAATCAGACAATTTCAGGGTCATAACACCTCGAAGAAAAAATAAAAGTTAATTCCTTGCACTAATCTAACAAATATTAGAAATGCTAAAAATATTAAACAAAATGCTGTCAATTAGAGTTATCAGATCATATAATTTTAGCAAAGATTTTAAAGAGATGGCTGTGAGGGTTGACCACAATTATCCAGTAGGTAATGCCCTATAATGTATACTAAATGTTGCAGTACTTATAATTGCTTAATACTACGACTGGATGGCAAAAATTAGTAATAGCATTACTGAGGAACTGGATTGATTATATTCATTAGACAAAAATTAGAATTCCAAAGTTAGAATTAGGTTCCAGGATGAAGATTGACAGCTCAAGTAAGTGTCAGCATTCAAAGAAATGGAAGAGACTCTGAGAACATGTTTAGTATTTCCTTTGAAAATGTCATTACACTTTATACCTTCCTTTTACCTTATACTAATGATAGCAACCAAGTCACCCAAGAACATGCTTTGGTAGTAACTGAAACAACTGAGGCTTTGAAAATGAACAAAACAACCACAATTAATTAAAAGAACGAGATAGATTTATCATGAGTCTTTGCATTAAATCTAAAGAAATTACCTGAAATAGTACCTCTCAGTAATGATGAAAGGTGCTCCCACCAGGTTTTGACTATATGAATGATAATATTATGATTTTAAAATTGTTTTCATTGCGTTTTAGTGTATTACACATTTTCTTTCATCTGACTCTCACAACAGTCCCATGAAACAGATACTATACCACTTGATATAAGAGGAAAGAGACACAGACAAGATTTTTTTTTCTTAAAGTCACATACCTATTAAGTGTCAGAGACAGCATTCAGATAGCATTCTTATGATCCCTGGAGCAATATTCATTCCACTAGCCAATGTATGTACTAAAATTTTAGGTCCAAATATGATTAAGATATATCAAAGAACAAAATTAGTATTTATTATGTTAATTTTGTAGTTTTGAATTTGTATTAGAAAACTTTGGTGAGTGCTCACTGAATCCTATTAGGCAGTTAGGATCATATCCCTGGCCTTAGTAATTTAAAACGTATGACAGCATAAATATACAATGATACAGTAGTCATAGTGGACTAGAATGCAGTCGAACAAAAGAGGAGTACTAGGATGGACAAATCTGATAAGCCTTTTTAGCGGAAAATAATGAGAATTTGGTTCTAATTTATAATAGGCTCAGAAGTCAGAGGCAAGTTCCTAAGTTTTCTTTCTCTGTGAAAATAAAAATATTTTTGAGAGAATAGGTCTAGAGAGAGTATTTGGGAGAATAATGAAAAATCTATTACTGTTATAGAGTGGCTTAGATATAGAATGTTAAATAATAAACTAAGGTATATTGCTCTGGCTAAGTCCTGGCAATGCTTGCAACCCAGAACTTTGGGAGGTTTCAAGTTTCTCATTTTATTTGAATTACACTGAAGTGTTTCTGTAAGATAGATTTTTTTTTAATAGTAGTTAACCACGTGGGTGAATAGTTTTACCCGTTGGGACATCACACTTTGTTTTCCCTTGGAAGAACTAGATTATTAGAAGGTATGACAAAAATATCTTTTGTTGTCAGAGAAGCAAACCCTGTTTAGCTTCTTTAATGAATCTCATGAGATAATTAGAGACTTAAAAGTATAAATGATGACAAATATTCTGCCAAAGTGCTACTGAATATAAAGGACAAACACTATCCTGCTTGCAAAGTTTCATGAAAACTGCAGTTCTTCTACATAAAATTGCTATTTGTTTGTGAATTTGTATTTGACAAAAGACTTCGGATATAATCATCTAAAACTCCAAAAACATATCAAAGGAAACAAGTTGGGTGTGGCACACATTTTTTTTTCCAAATGAAGAATCAAACCAGTCTAGAATTAGCTAAATGGCTTGCCTTAGGTCACCAAGTTAGTTAAGGAGTAACTTCACATTCCATAAACTTTTCACTATACTGCATAGGTTAGGTCACTGGTTGTAGATAACTTAACCTGGGAATTATGCAGTGATTTTAAATTTTAATAAAGGAAGGAAGAGAAAGGAGTTATTTCTTAGATATAGAATCTAGGTTAGGGCTAACATTTCTCTGCAGAAAAAAATGCAAATTGTGATGAGATACTCAGGCTTAATGGAAATATCAGTGTGCTGAGATAACTAACCACTAGCAATGTTTTCATGAAAATACTCTTAATCTGTTTGCTGTTAGGATTTTCCTTCTGTTCTCATTATTAATGCCTGCAAAAAGAGAAAGTAGGGTTCTTTCAGTGAAATGTATGTTTGTAAATGTTATGGAATATCCTTGACTCTGGTTTATTCAGTTTATCTCCTTTTACTTAGCAAGGTCATACTTTGGGATTTTTTTCTTTTACTGCACAACTTTTACTTTGTCTACAGTAACTTAATAAAACAGAAATACTGCGTCAGTGTGAACTGTGATCAATTACACCTCCTTAAGATTTGTTGTTTCACAAAAGTTTCCATTCCTTTCAAGTGACTTGCTCAAGGTCACAAAATCTAGGAGTGATGTTGTGGAGTAGAATTTAGGTCTCTGGCCGGTGTGCTTTGCCACTGTATCATACTGTCACGAATCTTTTCCCACAGTAAAAGGACTTATGTAAATAACACAAAATTAAGTGTATATTGATCACATATACATAGCCTGAAATGTTCTGAAGTGCTACATTTAATTTTGGTTATCGATTTGGGTAATAAATAATAAATAAATAAAATGTATTGAGGGGCAAAAATGGTTGTTCTTTTTGAACAAATTAAAGACATTAATTCATTAGCAAATTTTCCAGTAAAGCTAAATGTCATAAAGGCAATATCATATATTTTGAATAATTTACCATCTTGTATGTTAGATACATCTTCTACATGAGATTTTTATGTTGCAATTTAAAGTTTCCTGAAATTTCACTGTAATACTGTGCTGTATTACAACATATCTCTGTATTGAATCCACGAATTTTGTTTTGAAGAAACACCATAAGAAGTTTTATCTTAACTTTAATACCATGTCCTTGTTACCTAGGGCCCCAGAATACAGTAATGTGAAGTTTTAATGTTCCTTTAACACTATGAATGATGAATTTATGAAACTTATATTTTACTTATTTACAGAAAATTGAATATTTTCACTGTTTATTTTAAAGGTGTTTGCTCTCCTGCTAAAAATGTCTAACACACTAGGCTTTTAATAGATTAATGGAATGGAGCTGCAAACTTTTGCTCAGCAAACACATCTTCTAAGGTCATGCTGTTTTTCAAAATATAAATTAACAACTTTTGGTTAAATGCAAGGAAATAGTCTAAAAGCCAGCAACATCGGTATATTTTGCTCTAATTGTTGTATTTGTTTGAACGAAAATTGATTTCACACAATCATTATATCTTTTTCCAAAATTTAAAGTTTTATTATGAAGGAAGTATTTTATAGTTATTGGTCAGCAATTTCTGTTCTACTAGATCCATATCCATATATTCCTTCTGCATAGCATAAATTATTAAATTATTTCAAGAAATAATTTGAATGTCTTTAAGTTAATTTGATTTCAAAGAAAATTTCTAGGTGTAGTTTTTTTTTAATAACATGACTGTTTTGGAACTACTATACAGATAAATTTTGAAATGTTAGCTATGTGGTAAAGAAGTCAACATAGAAGAATTGCCTCTTTTCCAGGATCTACTGAAGACAAACAGGTACAGCTGAAAGCTGTATGACAAATGGGACAAAAATTGTCAATAGCATTTTCTTAGCTCTGTCCTAGCTCTTCTTGATACGAGGATTCTAAGAACTAACAAGTTCACAATAACCAAAAAATCCAGCGTCAATGATTTAACTGAAGATGACGGTTAAAATATAAATATAAAAGTAAAACATAAAGGAAAAATGTAAAATTTAAATGCAAATTTATCCACAACTATATTAGAGCCATTGTACACCATACTTCGAGAAAACAAAAAAACTACATCAATTAAATTAAATATTGTTTTTATTTCTTCTGGACATATCAATTGTAGGAGAAATATTCAATCTGTAAAATCACATGTCATTTACAATTCAGTTTCAGCCTGGAGAATATGGACACATAACACTCTATGGATTTAATTTAAAACCTAGACTTTCTCCTTTGATAATTCCATTTTTTGTTTTATATTATATAATCAGTTTTAGTTTGTAAGTTAAAATTATAGATGGCTTATGATCTTTCTCTTCAAAGATTGTCAATTTTTATTTCATTTGTATTAGATATTTGGCAGGTTTGATCTAGGAGCATGTAGCAATTTTTATTTTTAATGGATTTGCTCGGACAATCCCAACCTAAAATAATAGCTTTCAATACTAGTTTCTCTTCCAAAATCTTGATACATAATGCTGGAATAAATACTAGAGGGATAAAATGTCTCACAGCATTAAACAACTAAATCACTAACATTGTCTTGAACCACAAATGGAGAATTGCATTTACAGTCCATCTGCATAACATCACATCTAGTTGAATCAATTGTTTTAACTGATTTCTTTTTCAAATTAACTGCTAGTTTTATTTTTATGTGGACATTAGCTTATTGTCCCAATATTTCAGTCTATTTCTACTTCAGACAAAGTACAGCAATTCTTTATTCTTTAATCACATCCTTAGGGTTTATCAGCGAGAATGGAAAACAGTGAACCAAGGATATTAATCAAAGATCTGTCAAAACTTAAAATACTTTCCCTTGGATTTTTTGTAATAATTAACATTATCATCATGCAATAATGATGCAAATGCAGTGCAAATACAGAACATAGGTGAACACTGACACCTCTGCATGATACGTACAAACAGGGATGCTTAGGTGGCATTTTTCCTAAGTAGATTCTCATTTTAGTAGGCAAATATTTTGTATTTTTATTATACTAATTTTTAAAATCTTGAAAAAATAGAACTGCTTTTTCTAAAATGCAAGTACATACAGACATATACACACACATCCCTTTCAACACTTAAGATACATAATGGCCTTCAGATTAGATACAAATGTAAGTTCATCTTTAGTAATGCTTAAAAAGTATAATTCTCTTACTAATATTCAATGCCCCTTGAAAGTTCTAGTGTTCACAGAAAATAACCTATTTTGTAGAACTTAGGTTTTCTTCCTTTTATTAGGATATGTTATCACTAGATAGCAATGGTGCTGTAAGAATTCAGTTCTTAGTGTGTGTTACTTAGATGTGGATTATTTCTTCCTTTAATATATATAATGTCTGAAATTGTATAATAAATCATAATTATGTATATATTCAAAACACATTTTTACAAATAAATATTTAGGCCCAACATTATGTTTTCCTTGCCATATATAACTACTAAATACTTAATGAAACTCTCCTCTTCTCCAGAGATTCTGATTAGCTTATTTCTGAATTACTCCATATTTTGCAATATTTTCCTGAACTATTTTGTTTCAAAAATAATCTTGCATCCATCTGAATTTAAAGTAGAAATTTTAAAAGAATATTCCACAGAATGATTGGAGGTTTGAACTAAATCCATGGCCTCCTAGATAAAAAATTATTGTATTTTCTGACTGATTTAAAAAAGACATCTATAATTAAAATTTCATTATCCTTCAGTTAAGCAATAAATCATAAACTCAGGTGAGTTTGTTGAGTGACACCATTTCTATTGAGTCATTGTGCTAGGCTCACAAGAGTGAGTGTGAAATAGTCGCTAAGAAACTATTTATTATGAAAAGTCACTTAAAATCTTTTTGATATAGTATGGTAAATTATATAAATAAACCTAGTAAGGTTGTTTAAAGATTCAGAAAAGAAGATAGATTTCTGGCCACTCATGTGATTTACTATGAATTTCTCTATAACTGCCCAGTTTCCTGCTTGTGAAATAGCAATGGTCATTGAACAAATTTTTTGAGAGACTGCAAATAAGTCACAAGACATGAAAATAATTGTATTACTCAGAAGAATAGAACTGAAAGATGTGAGGCTTTTAATATTTTAAGTGCTATGTATTTTATCCATAAATGATTACAAACACTGAACATTGTATTGATATGTTCATAAATAATTTTTTAAATTAGGTGTTATACATAACATAAAACCAGGTGAGGGTGCATAACTAAGTTGCATATTTTTCTAAATATTATTGCAAGTGCATTTGTAGAAGTAAGATACATGTATATTATTCACATATATGACATTAATTAGTACTTGTGGAGAGGCATATGTGGCTACATATATACCTGAAAATTCTTAGACAAATGGCAATTTAATGATTAGACATATCTTCCTAAATAAGAATTTTAAATTATCATATATACTACTAATTAAGGTAAAACAAATTCAATCTTTTACATTTTTGTCTACATAACTAATTCCAAATATTTTTTATTGCCTCCACACTAGCAGCACGATGACCCAAAGGCACCACCACGTTCCAGGTCAGAGGAAATAACCAAGTTCACAAAGTAGGGAGATTGACCTGTTACCTTATTAGGGTTTTTGCCTAACACTTTTCACACTCTTCAACTTTCCATACCCTTATCCTTTCTTTCTACTCTATTTTTTTCCTTCTTTCACTGACTTTTCACCCCTCTTTCTTTATAAAGTGAGGTATTGAAAGATTACATATTTTACAAGATACTCTTTTCTTTTTTTGTTCCACACGTGCACCTATGCAAAAAAAAAATGTTTGAAAATCCCTTTTATAATCCTGTTTTAAAATTCTCTCTTTTTCTAAAAATAAAAACAAAATTTACAATTGGGAATATGTTCTTGGACTCTTTAAGAAAATATTTGCCACATAGTATGAATTTGGCCCCTTGTTTGCTCTCAGTTTTATTGGAGATGCGTAATAAAAGAGTGTATGTCCAAGAGAACAAGGCTTTGATTTATGCATCTAAATGTTGCCTGATAAAACAAACATATAAATGTAAAGATATTTTTTGACTAGCATTTTGAACAAAGGTGATTCAAGATAATTTTGATTCTTTGTGATTCTGTGTGTAACATTATGTTTATGTACCCATTTGTTTTACATCTAGCACGAGTCAACAATAGCTTTCTTTTGAAAACTAAGAGTCTTCATGCTGCTATCACTGACTCATAAAGGCAAAACCAAAACCAAACTAATCCTATCATAAATACATTCAGTTGATCACTCAGTTTAAGGCACATGATAGCTTATGTTTAACTTTTAGGAATATTTAGTTTAAATTAAAACATTATCCATTCTTTCTTAAGAACATAGAAATGCCCTTTTAAAAAGTTCATTATCCCATTTGGGCTTCAGATAAAGTAATTTTAATAAGGAAAGTGGTTACTTATTCAGCTCAGGAGAATTTAAAACAAAAGTTACAGGGTTTTAAAGAGAAACACTTATTTTATGCCTTTGTTAGTCCATGTAAAAGAGTCTCTTGGGGTGCAATGAGGGTTTCTTCATTTTTAAATTACTATGGAAAGGTAAGATGGGCTGCATTTTCTACTTGTATAAAAGAAATTTCTTCAACATAAACTGATTGAAAATTACTTGCATAGAAATGGTAGATTTACCATTGATTGTTTTCAAACGGCAGGAAATAGTCAAGCAAGATTTTCTAGAACTAAATAAAAAACTGTCCTTTCGTTAGTGCAAGTCACATTTTACCTTCACTTGGAGTCACATAAGTACTTTAAAACATTATCTGCAAAGTAAATTCATATAGAAAAACAAGATATTTAAAAATAAAAATATTTTGATATTAAATAATGCTAAAATTATGCATGACATTACATGATATATAGCATAAATATCAATTGTTTGGCAAAAAAATTTTCATTGTGTAAGTAGATTCATCATAGACTCTAAATATCAGGCTCCCAAGGTTGTACCAAAAATGGCATTTGTTATTATTTTTCCAGGTATTACATATAGCTAACAGTAACCCTTAGGCCACCATATATGTATTTTTTTTTGTCTAAAACTCATCGTTTTTGATCCCCTTTATTTCCTGCTTCTTATAGCATCTTTTATATTGTCTGCCATTCCTTTATATCAACTCTCAAGTGTGTCATTTCTCTTTACTTATTTAAACATCCTGCTGCTCACTCCACATCAGTTACATTATTACGAAGCCCACACTTGATAATTTCCACTAATTTATTAATGTCCTCCGCCATGAAATAAATTTTTCTACACACCCAGTTTGCATATTCCCCAAATATTTGGAATTAATCTTTTCTTATTGACGATGACGATTTATATAAAGAATTGAATATTAGTGCAAAGTCTGACTGAATACCTAAGCAGAATATATGAAGTAGCATCATATGGAAATGCTATTTTTAAGTCAAAATTGATGAATATAAGGAGTTTCATATGGTTCAACCTAATAATCAGGCCACAGTCTAGATGTACTGAAAAGGAGAATTCAGAGTTTTACTGTTAATAACACCCAAATCATAATGTTATCAGTGGAGATATTTCCTAAATACACTCATCACAATTGCAGATTTGTCAAGATCATTATATAAGGCTTAAATAAAAATTAATGTTGGAGAATCTTTATGAATAATGCATATTTCTAGAGAAAGTGATATTTGCAAAGTTGGGACTTCGGATCCAATTTTCACGTGAATTCCATTAAATGTCCTTAGCACAAATTACCCAATTATGGAACATCAATTTCAATGAGATGTAGCATCACACAGATCTGTTTTCCAATTCAATTACTTATTAAATCAGTAGACATTTTTCTAATAATAAGATAGGCATGTGGATCAAAAGAGAGTATTTAGGTTTTTCTACAGGAGATTTAGTATTTGTACTTCAATATGAATTATAGACGCACATGCAATGAGGCCTACACATAATTATTTCATTATCAGAAAATTGAGAACATTTTATTCCTAAGAGAAGGTTAAATTAACTTAACAAAATCATTTGCCATCCAGTACCTTTCTCATTTTTCCTAAAGTTAGCATTTTTGTATGAATGAACTCTTTACTGTGGTCCCCTTTGTATTCTTGATCTAGATTCTATTTCCAAGACATAGCTAGGTTGTGTTTGTTTTTGTATAAGTGAACACATAAACATATTTTATCTTGTATAATGTCTGAGTGGTAGTTAAGAGCTTAAACTTTGGAGTCAGATAAATCTGCTTTCAGATTTTAATTGCATACTTTAATAACTCTGAGACCTTGAGAAAGTTACTAAAACTTTTAGAGCCTCATGTCCTCATATGTAAACAGAAATTGACAATAACAATATATACATAATACAATGTATTAAATGTACTTAGCACAGTGCTTGTATAAGAACTCAATAAAATGATTACTATTATTTTAATAACTATGTTTTAGAAATTATATTAAGATGAATCTGTTGAATGTAGTAAGATGTTTATCACCATAATAATTTGCAGAAACATGGATCTTTATTTCCTTTATATTTTAATTTAATAGGACTATAACTTACAGGAATTTACCATTGTGTAAATAACCTTGGTAGCAGGAGTTCAAATAGCCTCTGCGGAGAAGTATCCAATTTCCTAGATTTTTTTCAGTCCCATATTGACAGTGTGACTACTAATAAAGCCAGTTTGCTAAACAGTAGAAATTTTATACCCCTTGATTGGTGGCAGTGCTGGCAGCAGTAGTCAGTACAAATAAAGAATATTGTTTCTTGACAGCTTAAGCAGTGTTAATGTGATATGCTCTCTTTTTACCAAATTCAAATTCTCTCATAGTCTTAGTAAAATTAATCCCAATTCTTTTTAAAAATTCGTCAAAATTGTTTTAAAGGATAGTGTATCATTAAAATATGCCATTTTTAATTTGGAGGGGTTTTTTTTTGGTGGTTCAGAATATTGTTTATCTACAAGAATGCCACAGAACATGAAATAGCAGTGTTATATTTAAAGTGGTTCTATTATTTATAATGAACCTGTGAGGAAAAAATTTTTTTTAATATTAAAGACAAAAAATATCAATTCAGTAGATTGTTTTACATGTATTGTTTATCAGTCTTTAGTAATGTATTTATTGGTTTATCTGAGAAAAGTCTATTTTAAAATAAATGTTATTTCATCATTCTTAAATGACTACTTAGTTAACATGCATGCGGTTGTGGGTTTCCTTCCTTTTATGCCTGAAATGATATTTTATTTCTAAACTGATCATTTTGTTTCGTCACAGAGGATATACAGTTGACCCTTGAACAACATGGGTTACAACTGTACAGACCCACTTAAACACACATTTTTTTCAATAAATATATGGGAAAATTTTTTGGAGATTTGTGACAATCTGGAAAAACATTTTCTTCTCTCCAGTTTACTTTATTGCAAGAATACTGTGTATTATATATATAATATACAAAATAGGTGTTACTCAGCTGTGTATAGTATCAGTAAGGCTACCAGTCAACGGTAGACTAGTGGTAGTTATATTTTAGGGGAGTCAAAAGTTACATGTGGGTTTTCAACTGCACAGGGGCTGGAGACTCTAACCCCTGTTGGGTCATTTAATGGTTAATTGTACTTTAAAGTGTAACTATGTATTTTTAAGTTGAATATCTACAAATACTTTTGTTTTGAACCAGTGGATATTGAAATAACCTGGCTAGGTATGAAAATTTTTTAAAGATTCACATAATAATAATAACAGGCATACTATAAAATGTCCTGGTAAAAGACATTAGGTGAGTCTATTCAGAAAGACTAATTTTCCTGAGTAACTTTACTCAGTCTTAGAAAGTTATCCAAGAATAATGGGTTTTTTTCATGTTTTTTAATGTGATAAAGTCAGGGAATTATGAAAACTAGTAAATATAACCTACAGAAAAAATGACTAAGAAAAATACTCAATTTCCATTTGCAAAAACTGAAGTGACAAAAATACTGATAAAATCACTTACTGTCATTACTCCTAGAAGTTGCAGTTTCCCGTTATGATATACTGAAAAATGGTGAATATATACCAAACTTTATTTAAAGGAAGACTTTTTGTGAATATAAAAGATAATAATCAGATTTGTTTCTTTCTCCACTGATTCTATATCCACTCACTTGATCTATTTTAAAGATGCTTATAACAACATACTTAAATATAGTAGTTATTTTGTAGAATTTTAGTTCCCCCTTCTCTCCAAATAAATATATATAGAAGATGAATTTTTGAGGCCCCAAATTCTGTTTTTCTCCAAAATATAGTTTCATCATACAGTGTTCTGGCATTCTTTAAATTAGATACTTGACCCTTTTGATCTGGATATTATATATTTCATATATACAGATTTTATATATATATATATATATATATATATACACACACACATACTACATATGCATACATAAATGTAAGTGTGTGTGTTTTAAAATCAGTATTTTTCGTAACTTTTCTCAAAAAGGAATTTTAAATATTCTAAGGCTCTAATTATTAGACAGAAACATTATATGCACTACAATAATGTTCATTGGCTACATGCATTATATTTAAAGTGGTTTCACACTAAAATAAGTGATCAGGACACATAGATATAGACCAAAATGAATAGAATGCTAACCCCCCAAGATGAAAGGAAAACAAAGTTGGGTAATATGAAAGTGACATTGGATAAATGAAGTGTCTAGAACGTTTTTCTTGAATAATTTTGTACATTTTATGTGAATAATTTAAGGGACTATAAAATGGGGAGATCAGCAGGACCATGTCAGTGAGTGGAGAGAAGAAAGGTATTCAAACTTGATTTAAATTGATTACCTTTGTAATGACACATGGTTGAATGATTTTATCTATTTATAATGCATATTCTAAGGAATTACAAACTTTTGAAAATTGGGAAAAAATTCATGTTTTTTCCCCTTGTCTTGAGGTATGCCCAAAATAAAACTTGCCAGAAATATGAAGATAATGAAAGTGAAGAGATATCTTGTGTTTGCTAAAGCACAGCTTCTTGAAGGATTTGATTTCCACTAGAAAAAGTTGTTTTGTTTTAAAAGGAGAGAATGGGCATTTGATGTTTCTCACCTTTCATGATTGTGACAATTCCCTTAAATATCTTAAATTCTCTAAGTGGAGATTTGTCATAATCTTCACAGTACACCTGTTTAAAAAACTGTAGCCCACAGAAATCTGAAACTGCAAAAGAAACTTTTCTCAAGATGATAAGTCACAAGGAGTGTAAATTTCAGTTACCTCACCTCTGGAAATTTATTTTCCTATTACTTTTCAACTAAAAGGCACCCAGGTGATGGGAATTTTAATCTCAGTGAAGAACTAAATTTCTCCCTGCAAATTAAATTTGCATAAGCAAGTTAAAATTTGAGTTTGTTTTAGGCATAAACTGGTGGAAGGATAATAGGCAATGAGGAAATTAGGACTTGACCATACTCACTGAGTGCAGGAAAATAACGAAAAAATCCATAAACTTTCTTGATCAGGGGTTAGTGTCTATATTACCTGTTTTCCCTTATCAACTGTACCCAAGTACAGAAAAGTAGAGAGTAAACATTTCACTCATAACTTCTGTGAAATCTGAATAGATGAAGGTTTTCTACTATTAAAAACAAAGGATGTGGTCTTATAGACCTATGTATCTAAGGATCAGGGAGACACAATGAAATAAATACTCTTAATTCAACAAAGTTCAAATAGTTTAACTCTTAACAGAAACTTGTCAGTAAACCTCATGGATATAAAAGTGAACAAGAGGAATCGATACCTCAGGCAAAGAGCAACTGGACTTGATAAATTAATTCATAAGCTTAAATTGACCAATGAAGATGGTTGCCTAATGGAGACTGCTGCATAAGGGAGTTAGTATGTTTCCGTTAGCTGATATATTAGTTTGCTCTCTCCCCAGTTACTTTTCTCCAATTTTCTTCTGTTTTAGCAAAATCTTACATCAGATCTTTCAACCTCTTTTAGCCATGTGGTTGTTTGCTTGACTCTTTCTTAACCTTAAAACCATTAGAATAATATTTCCTTATACCTGGAAGTACTTATGAACATTGGGTCTTTAAATATTTGTCATTAGTTTTATCCCAAGAATTCTCCAGTAAGTACTCAGCACCTCATGGACAAAAAACATGGAATTTTATTATCAGAACTGGTGAAAATATGTTGGGTAACTATGAAAGTAGCATATTGCTTTCTATTAACCTTTCAAACATCCTATAATATTACTGCAGTCTCTATTTCTTTCCTAGACCTGAAATTTGTGTAATCTACTGCTATTTTTTACAATGCACACTAAGGCTAGTATTTCTAGATTTAACCCTTGGCAGGTAGTTCAATGTAGTAATGCTGTAACCTGAAATTTGGTGTTTTGCCCAATATCCAATTTTTCTATGACAGATGTGCTTGGGCTTTAAAGTAATTTTTGCTTCATTTTGCAATTATATAAATTTACATATTTTACAAAGTAAGTCACCCAGGATTAAAATGGAAGAACTCAAAGCATTAACTATTGGCCATTCCAACTTTATTGTAACAGAATTTTTCAGGGAGGAAGTTTCTCTGGGGGGAGGTCAACTGTAGTTAGTTATAAATTGGTTCTCATGGTGTAGAGAAACTACATCTTGAATTTCAGAGCAACTATCTTTAAAATACATATATCCTAAATGTGCCATTGAGTCAACTACTAATTAGTTATTCTCTTAGACAAGTATATCTTCAGTGTTTTATTTGTAGTGAATTAGGCAGAGTGACATGTTGCATTATCAAAGACTGAAGTATTTGAGAACATAAATATGATTTAGTCCTCAGATATTTGCCATTTATGTTCATATTAATAATAAAAATGGTGTGTGTGTGAGTGTGAGAGAGAATGTGAGAGAGATTGACAGAGATATATTCCAATTCACCTGCTAACATACCATTGGATGACTAGCTAATAGAGATATTTTTGATTAAGGGACAAATGTTCCAGGAATTAAGAATTCCATGTCCCAGCAAACTGTATATCCACAACCTGTTGATCTCCTCATATATCATTCTCCTAGGAAGAAATTACCTACTTAAGCATAGCCCCTAAGTCACAAAGTGCACTGGACCACTTCATAAAATATTAAATGTAAAGCACCACCACTTCTCAACTTTTAAGTTTCTTATTAATGGAAAAAAATGAATACTCATGATAATCAAATTCCTGGAAATCATAATTACCTCAAAAGAAATAACACCCATATCTGTTAGATCTATGAATCCAGAAATGAAATTTCAACTATGAAAATAACTTTAGCCCATTAAAGGCCCTGTCTTTATTAAAGGCAGTTACAACCCTGACTATCTCCTACATTTCAGTGAACACTTGAACTAATTGGGTATTTATATTAATACCTGATTATTTAAAATCATATTTATTCAAACTATAGAAATCTTCAATCCTTTCTTAATTTGCAAATGAAGCAAAAATTATTTTCTGACCAAAATAGCATTAATTCAGATAGGCAAAACAAAGATAAGAATGATCTCTGTAGATAAATGTTAACCTGTATTCAAATTTAATACATGTTAATAAATTTATATTCAAAAGGAATATGTGATTGATCTGGGCATCAGTAAATCATCTATCTTGAGGGTCTATATTTATGGCACTTGATTAGCTACCTACACTGTAAGGATGTCTACTTCCCCAAAGTGTTTTGATCTTTGCTTTTAGTTTGATGCAGAATACAATACTTTCTGAGGAATTTAAGACACTTCCCTAGGGCGTGAAAAAATTTTGATATATCTTAGGTTATCTGGCTCTGCCCAGTTAGAATTCCATACAGGAATAAATTCACATATGATTGTGTTTAGCTACCTTTACCATAGCCATCCTAACCTTTAGTCTTTAAATACAGAGGCCAAGATGGAAGTTTAGATAAATAATTGATGATCACATTTTATTAAAAGTCTCTTTAAGCATATCTGACCTCATGTTGATCTTATCACTAGTCTAATTACAATTAAGATAGAAAGTTAGTTTGATGGCTAAAATTTTAGGTCATTTTTAATTAACTTCTATAACTACTTTATACCCAAATAACTTTTAGAAAGACCTTAGACTAAAATATATTCTCTTATTTTGCCTCGTTTTCTTAACAAAACATGCTCAGTGTCCTGACTTAACTTTAGCTGTTCTTAAGCATTATCATTTTCATTCACTCAGATTTAAAAAGCCTTGGGGTATTCCGTTTTCCTTATCCCCACATTCCAGACTAACTTCAGACTTTTCTATCTTGCAATCTGTTTTCCTTAGCATCCTTCTACCTACACCCTGGAACCACTTACCAAAAACCTTTAAAGAAAGACTTTTTCCATGGACCTTTTGCTAATTCCAAATACAAAAGCATTCTCGTAGTTTGGTGTGCTGCCAGAACACTTTGCTCTTTCCTTTGTCAGTATATTCAATGTATTGTTTATCTTATACAAGTCTTATCTCCCCCATTAAATAAACAACATAGTGTAAAACTCCTCTGTTATATAAACTTAACATAGTGCTTTACATGCTGATGGTGCTTGAAAAGTAAAGATCAAATGGATGAATGAATGGATGGATGGACAGGAGGATAGAGTATCCTAACAACATATTTACTTCAGTAAATTTATGCATACCTTTAAATACAGAATGTGAAGTATCTATGAACTGTGCTGTCCAATATAGTAGTTATTAGCTACATGTGGCTATTTAAATTAAATTAATTAAAATTAAATAAAATTAAGAATTAATTTAATCAGTTGCACCAGCCACATTTCAAGTGGTTAATAGCCACATGTGGCTTCCATATTGGACCATACAGATACAAAAATATTTCTATCATCACAGAATGTTCTGTAGAACAGCACTGCTCTAGAAAATTTTGATGGAGAAATAAATGTGAGAAACACATGTCTCTGGAATTCTAGGAAGGTCATAACATAAAGCCATAAGGCATAGGATTCCCATTTCCATAGTAAAAGGTACAACTTACAGACATTTACAATGTAAACAGTTATCTCCCAAAGAGGAACATTTATATCAGTGTCATTCTAACCACATTTTCATTTGATCTATAGTTTTCATAATACCAATGTAAATCTCAAAATATGATATAAATAAGTAGTAATTTGTCATAATTTCTACATAAATATGCATTAAATGCTTTAAGAGGTCTTACTTAATTAGAATTAAGATGGTAATAGTATAGGCTGGCTTTAAAAATTTTTTAAAGCTTCTATTCTAAGACCTGGAAATACCTTTCCTGCATACCCTATCTCCAAAAGTATTGTGGACTTTTTGTTTTTTAATCCAAGACAGATCCATAAGATCATAGTGAAAACACAGACTTCACATGTCTTGCTTCCCCTTTACCAAAATCTGAAATTGTGCAAAAATCATCAACTTTTTCTTGAATTGTAGCCATTATAGCAAATTGGAGGATCCTGCCATATAATGATGGACCTCTGTCCTCTGTTGTCTACTTATTGAATTTAGATTTGTGCTTTCTTCAAATGCAACTCAAAGTATTTGACCTATCACAGGAAAACCTTTTTGTGAGTAAGGATTCCACAGATCACTTGCCAAAGAGGTCTTGCTTCAGCTGCTCTCAACTTGGTAGTCTTGTGAAGAAGCTGACAAGCTTGGGTGAGACAATGTTTTGCTATCCTACTTAGAGAAATAGAAATTCCCCTCCAAGATATTATGAATTGATATCAATATGTATTATAGTTAAGATCAATTTCATGACTGAAGAAAATTGAAATTAATATGTAGGTAATTATAAATTCTTAGTGACATAATATGTGATTAATATTCAAGGAATGACCATTTTCCTCAGCTTCAGGAAATAAAGACTACTAGCCAATGGAACTAGGATCACACCTAGTCCATGTAGATAGGACCTTGAATCTATGCATTCTACTGTTTCATAAGTGTATAGCAGATTCCCAATTTTATGTATTAGATTTATAGAACTGTTATAACAGACCGAGGGAGAAAGTCCAACTAGCAGATACAAGATTTTTATTTAAACTTCCCTTAGCAGACAAATAAGGGTTGCAGAGATTTTGCCCCATTTTGAATTCCTAGAATATTTTGTGCCTACATTTCAAAGTCCCGAACGATTTGCTGCTAGCAGCACTGCATGCATCAGGGAATACAGAATCATTGAATCCCTGAACCTAAAGGGACCTTGGAGGTTTTGCTGTGGAACGTCCCCCCTACTGTAGTATTGGGGTTATTGAAGCCCTATCTTTTTAGTGCATCTATTTTATTTATTTACAACTGATTGCATTGTACTGGAGGCAAAGATCTTTTTCTTCCCCTCCCTCTTTTCATCCCCCACCCCACAGCTGACTGCAGAGCACTATGAGGACTGTACGAAAGTGGGTTTTAATTCAGGTATTTCAAGGTGAGTTTTATATATGTTAAATAACATAAGTCACACTTCCTCTGGGTCTCTTCAGGAGTACAAATTTTGTCTGAAAACCCGTTTTAGTGTTCAAACTTTTCTTTTTCTTACAAGGTTTGTGCCAATCTTAAAATGTTAATCGGGGAATGAGTGAGGGGAAAGAGAAGGCTATATTTTTATATACTAGTTGATATGTGGGGAGAGATGTAAAACAACAATAAAAATCCCACAAGTTACATAAAAATATTTCTATTGTTTTAGATGACCACATATGTCATCAATGTATTGTCAATTTTTAAAGAATCAGTTATGAGAAAAGATACAACACTACAGCCCTACTGATGGTAACCAGTGAAGACTTAAAGGTCCTTTTGGATCATGCAGAGATGTCATTAGGACCATTAGTTATCTATGTACTGATAAATTACAGAAGTACCTGTTTTGAGAACAAATACCTCTTCTGTTGACTATGAGCACCCTGTGTAGAGGGACTGTTCTTCCTTATTTTCCCATTTCCAATGCCTGGTTCATAGAAGGTACTCAACAAATATATACCAAACTAGCAAACAAGATTGTCCTAATGAATGAATATTTCTTGAGCTGGTAGAACGATGCTTTGATTTAATAAGGTAGTTGTTCACCATCTCTCCCATCTCCATTCAAGTGAATAAAAGTTGTTTAAGATTCTATTTAATTAAACAAAATTTGAAATAATGTTCAAAATGTCATAGGAGTTTCAAACTTTTTCAAAAGTGTGTAGACTTAGTGATTAACGTGTCCTCCCATGCATCCCCTCAACCTTCTCACAATACTCATGATATAAAAGTACATTGTATATTTTAAAACAATGAATTTAAGTTCTTGTCACAAATTCCCATTCTCAGTTTTTTTCTTCCATGTGACAGAAGAATGAAATATGCCCCCCAGCATAGCTGAAAGAAGAAATACCTTAAAAGTTCTAGTTGATGCAAAATTTCTCAGACACTTCAGTGTTTTACCTTTCACATATTATTTTCATTATTCCCTTCCATTATTTCCATTGCTCTTCTTTTGCCAGCATTCTCTTAAGGTGCTCAGATCCACTCTCAATGACTCCCAAGACTTCCCGATCCATCAAATCTCCTCATACCTTTCCTATACTTTTCAGTCTTTCCAGTCGTTGAAGTCATTCTTAGTTCCAATACAGTTTTGCCAAATTCCTCACTGTACTTTTGTTGTAATAATTCTCTCAAGTCTCTACCCATTCCTTAGGCTTCCAGTCTCCATCACTTTGATTTCCCTCAAGTAGTTTTCATGTATTATTGTCCTGCCTAGACTCTGTGAATAGTTCTTTTTTTCCTAGTCTATCCCAGTCCTCAAAATCATTTTTCCTAGTCCATCCCAGTCCTCCGCAGCCCCTTCCATAGCCTCTGCTAGGCCCAGTTTGCCTGGTGACTCACAGTCCTTCCCGATTATTCAAGCCCCTTACAGGTAGTTCAAACATAACTCATCACATTATTACTACATTTACAAACAGCTTGAGCTTACACATTGCCATGAATAAGACAGTTTGCAGTTTAATCATTGGCAGAGTGGTTTAATCTTATTTTTTATTGCCCCTTAACATGCTCACTACATTTTAAAGACCCGATATTTGTAGCAGGCTTGCTTTTAGAAGAACTTGAGACAGTAGAGTGGATTTTTTTTTTAATTAGGTGGCACAGTCCCTGTTTTCTTAGTGGTAGTTTACCATGAAGATAGCAAAACCACCTTAAACGAAGGTAAAAGTTGTATTAAAGACATTCAATTCAAAAAAGTATTCTGTACATGTTTTAAAGGGTGAGGGAGAAAGAATACATAAGTAAAGGAATATGCTATTTGAATGCACATAATACATAGTAACTATTAATGAGAGATTTTTTTCTAACAGTTAAAAAAATAAATCTCATTGCTCCACACTTTGCTAACTGCCTTCTCCATAGCTGGAATATTTTAACCACAAGTCCCTTAAGCACTTACATTTAACATTATCCTTATTCTTATGCTTATTCAAATATTACCCATGTGATGTATATCTGTGAAAACTTCTTAGAGGAAGTGAGTTGTGAAATGCCCTGAAGTTGATGATGACCTTGGATGACCAGAGAAGATGTGGGAAATGTTATGGCTAGAGAGTGGGTGTTGGCTTGGCTGAACAGGGAAGGCCATGGATTATAAATTAATGAGAAGGACGTATGTTGGAAGCAAGTAATTAAGGACTTGAATGGTAGGCCTCAGAGTTTAGATTTTAATAGGTAACACTTGTAGCTTTTTGTTTTCAGTTTTTGTGTTGTTCTGTTTTGGCTGTTGTATATAGTGTTTTACAAAATAATTAATATTTATTTTCCAATATCAAAAATGTACAAGTAATCCACAAAGAAAGTCCTGGTTGGAAAGATAATATATTTGGAAATGTTTTGTTAAAAAAAACTCTTTTCTTCTGAATAAATAAAGAAATGGAGATGCTGTCCTTATGTCAAATCTGACTCACTTTAGCAGTTCCTCTTGAAAATTAGCAGCTGTAATTAGTGGAAAATTTTGAAGGTGCAATGCTGTAGTTGTCGACTATAACAGGTTTTAATTATCTTTTTTATTTTAAAGTGATCAACTTCACAGAAGTTGAGTTTTTATCATTTTCAATACAAAATCATGATGACATATTTGAGTTGAAAATACTATTTCAGATATTGCTTGATTTTGTGAGATGTGTTTGCATCAGTATTTTCAACACAGTGCTGATTAACCAGGCTTCAAGATGTATTACAATTATCTAAAAAAAAAATGAATCCCCCACTTTCTCTAGCTTATTCTTGTTCTTTAAAAATTCAAATATCAATTAAAATCGTCCAGTAAATCAGTATGTTTCCTATTTCATCAAAGGATGAAGTGGTCAATTTAAGCATTTCAAAACTAATCACTATAATATCTAAAGATGTCACTGGAATATATCCTTCTTGAAAATGCCATCAGGAGATATACAATTTTGAAATTTTATTACCAAAAGAACTTTGAAGATGGAAAACAATCATTAAAACACTCCTAAAACATCTAAATTATATGAAAAATTATTTGTGCCAAGGTAGAAACAACCATAAAATCACTCACTACCTACTAAGAACAAAGCATATAGTCGTTAAACCTTGTAAACACAATTTTAAATCAATTAAAATTATATAAACTATGTAGTTAATGACAATGAGATATTTTGGCTTTACATATGGAATTGTGAAATTCTTTAAATCTATAGCATTCCATATAATTGATATGCATTATGCAAATGATTACAAGTTTATGATTAAAGCTTATTTCAATCATAGAATGCTACAACAAAAGATCATAGAAATGAACCCTAATCCTGCTCACCTTACCTTAATGGGGAAAATGAGGCACAGAATGATTAAATGACTTGTCCAAGGTCATCACTACTTAAAGACAAAGTTAATACCAGAATTCAAGTCCAGTTTTTCCCCACAGGGTTAGACTCATTTGTCTTTGTGAGTGCAAGACATATAAACACTTTTGTTTATTGTCTTTAGTTTGAAATAACAACAGCAACAACTGCAAACACATACAATATTTATTGTGGTTCCAGCAACTGTTCTAAATGCTTTACATAAGTTAATTTGTTTAGTTTTCACAGTAACTCTATGAGGTAGATACCATTATGTCTACTTTATACTGAGACACAAAGAATTTTAAAATTTTGCAAAAAGTCACACAGCTAATAAGTAGTGGATCATAGATTCAAAACCAAGCAATCCATTTCCATAGCTCTTGCTACAAAATTGTAAATAAAAATTTTAAACTATTTCATCTTGTCAGGGCAGTTTATGTTTGGATATAACAACATTTTGTGACTGATTTTTAAGTAGGGTATAACAATTTTTTATTATTTGATGTAGGGAAATAAATGATTGTCTCAATTTCCATGTCAAATATATTTAGCAGTAACTTTAAATGAATGGTTTTGACAAAATGTATATGAATCCCTGAATGATTTGTCTGAAGATATCAATATTGATCATTAAAATAGTTATAAGAATGGATCCATATGGAGCGCTTCAGTTCTCCCTATTATAGAGAAATTTCCATTTGGTTTTAAAACTAGAAGATTAAACGAAAAGTGTATGTAAACATTGCCTCTATGAAATGGCTTCTTTTTGTGAGCATGGTGGAATTAGCTGTCAACTATTTTTTCATATACTTGATAATAACTATATAAGCCAAATTGATTTTACATTTTCTCATAAATATGGCATACAACACAGAAATAAAAGTTCTATTTTTTTCTGTTTTGTTTTGGTATGTGGATTCTGTTGCTAGTTTGAAAGTAATATCATACCCTATAAAGAGCATATTTTGACACTGATGTGTTAACATATTTGACATATGGGAAAGACATAGGTTAAAGTAAATAAAAAACAATTAGAGCAACATTATATAGTAGTTATGGAAAAGGTAAAAAAAATACCTAATGCACAAAATGCCCATGTAAATTTACTGTTTTATGTCTACTGATATAACAAATTCGGAAAGTTATCATATAAAAATTTAAATGAAATTAGAACTGTAGATCTTCCTCCACACATTGCTTCTATCCATTGTTTTTCAAATTGAATTGAAAGACAATAAAATTAAAGTTGATGATAGCTGACTCTTAAGAAATAAGAGTTTTAGGGAAAAAGGGACTAGGAGCAAGACTGGGTATTGTGTATGGAAACTGAAGGATTCCATTTCTATTTCAGTGTGTAATGGCTTTTACTAGCAGTTTAACTTACTTTGTCTAAGTTCTTTATACTCTCAGAGTCTTTTCTTTACTCAAAGTTATTTCTTTCTTAAAATGTATATATATATATATATATATATATATGTGTGTGTGTGTGTGCATTACCTAATATATATTACATAAATTATATTTATATATATATAAACATAAAAGTAAAAAATCAGCAATATTAAGACTGTATCCAGCACTGTGAAGAACTTGGAAGTCAAAGATTAAGTCTGCACAAAAATACAAATATGACAAAATTTGTAAACTGTAGTAGCCAACATATACCAGTGCTCTGACTGAATGTTCGGAGAAGGAAGAGAGCAATGTGGACTTTGGGATAATAGAGAAGTTTTGCAAGTGAAATGATAATTAGATATATTAGAAAACAGTGGCATGTGTTGTATGATTCTACATTACAGGCACTCGTTTATTGCATGTATGCATTTCCGGTATTATAAAGCAAGACAAACTTACACAGTTGTTTTTTAGAATATTTACACCATACCCTTCAGTTTACTGTCTGTGGTACTTGAAGAACTGATGATTTCTTTCATGCATCGTATTCTTCATACTATCAGTATAAAGATTATGATGGTGGTAAATCAGGAGAACGTGGTGAGAATTCCACACTTCTATTCAACCTACCCAATCTACTAAAAGCTATCAAGTGAGTAGTTGTATTGGTATATTACTTCTTCATAATTTTAGTGTCTCAGATACAGTACATTTATTTATATACTATTTCTCATAGGTTTTATTGAGATCATATAATGTTTTATGAAAATAATTATATTTTAAGATACTATTTATTTGTAACTATAAAAATGCATATTTTTTTCTCTCAGAGGATCTCAAGCAGGGTGATTTCTAATTTAAAATGAGGGGAAATTTGTTTCTCCTTGAATTAACAATTTGCCAATCTCTTAAAAACATTCACTACCTAATAGTTTCAAGATTTATATCATAAAATGGTTTTCATTCCTAAATGATCCTATAATAAAGTTTACTGCATCATTTCAATTTATCCTTTTTTTTCTTTCCACCTGTGAATTGGGCGCCCCAGCCACCATTTCACTTTCTTGTACATGCATAGCTCAAGATTATCTTCCTCTTGCTCTAGATTAGCATTGCCCAATAAAACTTTGCGATGATAGAAATGTTACGTAGTCTGCACTGTCCAATACTTAGCTCGTAGCCACATTTGCCTATTGAACACTTGAAATGTGCCTAGTGCAACCAAGCAATAGGATCTTCAATTTAATTTAATTTAATTTTAGTTTTTATACTTACACATGGTGAGGGCTAGTATACAGCTCTGCAAAACTCCAGATGCTTATAGTCTAAATATGACAATAGTGTGGAAAAGAGACTTCTTTTTTCTTTTCAGGGCATAATCACTTTTCCTTCTAAAGTTTTGTGCCATCTATAACATCAAGTCCTTATACAAAGTGATTTTCTCATGAATAGCACCGGCCTTCATTTTCCAGAGTTGTCAGTTTATAGGAAGAATTAATGCAGCATGTGATTGCGATTTCCTAGAGTGAACACCAGTGATAGCAAGTGTGAATCGGGTTGTGGCAGCTTATCCTATGAGCTCCATTAAGGATTTGAATTTCTTTGAGAAGGAAAAACAATCTTGCAGTATTTCTAATATTTCTTAGAATAATAAGAAAATTTGAGGACAATGTTTTACATTCACCACATATATAGAAATTATAACTTATTTAAAATGAGACTATAGCTATTTTTCACTTATTTCATTCTCTATTTCAAGTTGAAATCATCACAAGTTATAATTCTAAGAACCAAAAATATTTTGGTACATAATTTGAGCTTGTAGTACTTAATAGAAAGATTGATGTCTATTTTCTCTCTCGGCAAACTCTTTTTCAAAACCAATGTGGCCCAATTTTCAGAAGAGAAACCTTTTTTTTCCACAACTTTCATAAATAAGCCAAGGTCAAATTGTGTTTTTCATAAGCAGTGCAATAGCTAAATTAATAAAAATTATTTCTTTTAATCATGCCTAGGTACAAATATCTTTTTGGTTTCCATATACATTAGTGTGGGACAGGTAAAAGTACTGCGTATCAGAACTGCCTTAATATGAGAATATATCTGAGCACACCAATTCCATTTCAATTATTTAATGTAATGGCATTTCATTTGGCAATTTTCATTGAAACTGTGCACATACACACACATACAAGCAAGGACACACCTTTACAGTGAAACACAAAGATTATTATTAACATAAAAAATGAAATATCCATGGTTAGGCTTTAGCTAACATTTGTTAGTCCAAAGAACAAAACCATTTCCAATTCTGTGGAGATGGAACTTGTATACTCTTGATTTCTCATTGGACAGTTGCTTAGAGTCATTTTGAGGTTAATGGACTGCTTGATTTATAAACAGATAGCACAAAATTCTCCTTCCAATATGCTGTTCTATTACTGTGTAGAGGGAAGACTCATTATTTGTAACGAGAAAGCATGGGGTATGGTGAGTGAAGGCTACTGATGAAAAGAATCACTTTTAATTCTTTTATAAACCTGAGTGGGATTTGTGGTAACCTGAAGTGAAAAATGTGATAAAAAGAAAAATCAATTTTATTTATTTAGTTTATTTCAATAAAGTTGATATACAGTATTATGTTGGTTTCAGAAAAAATCAATTTTAAATAAAAGGAATCTATAAATATTTTGAAAAGTCACAGAATTAGTTAAATATTTTCTTTACCTATACTTGGGAAAATTGTTTGCCTAAGAAAAACTTGGTTTAATTTGTAATGAAAGTGCTTGCAGGAGAAGATTGTGCTTAAAATATACTCTTATCATATATCTTTAAGAAAAACAACAGAATACATGAAATAATGAACACTCCAAGTTGCTGTATATCACTCCTATTGTTTTTTGGAGTCTTTGCCAGTCCTTATAGTAATATGATCTTGCAGAAAATAAAAAAGTTCAAAACAAAGTGGAAACCCAAAGATCTTCTAATAAATATTTCTTAAGCACTTATTATTTATTTGGCATAGTGCCTTTTTTTTTTTTATGAGGAAGAGGAAGTACTTGTGATGAGACTGGGACATTTTTGAGATTCTTAGCTGCATTATTCACAGACTTGTGCTCAGAGAGAAAAGGGGTGTAAGGCAGCCTTATAGCCCAGGGAAAATGGGGGGGGATGCACTGGAATCATCAGTTGAATCAAAATTCTTTACTCCTCCTTTCCAAACCTCCTATAGATGCGGGGCCAAGGTCTGGCCTCTCTGTAGCACATTAAGGGCAAGAACAGCAGCTGTGAGGAGGGCAAGACGCTTTTCCCAGCCTACAGTTTGGATCAGATCCTTAGCACTCTCTTCTTTGAGACTTGAGGCCTACAGTTCTACCCAATCCCCTCACTTTATGCCCTATGGTCATGTTCCCTGATCCACCCTCACTGCAACCCTGTACCCCCATCTCAAAAACACAAAGCTTTTCAGTTCTTTGCCACAAAGTAATTTTAAAAATATGGTTTCTTTGTTTTAACAGTTACTAAGTTGGTTCATCTTTTAGTAACAAGCCTCCCCTCCCTCAGCCCCCCACTCAGTCCTGTATGATCACATCCTCCTCCTCCTCCTCTTCCTTCTCCTCCTCTTCCTCCTCATCTTCCGGCAGTTCTTCCTCCTCCTCTTCCTCCTCTTCATCTAGACAAACTACCACCTCAGCTGGCTCAGGTAATCGGGAGTCAAACCAATCCAGTATCTGCTGGGTGCTAAGCCTTGATGCCTGACTCAGCTGAGGGACATCACTTTCTCGAAGCTGTTGGTGGGCTGACCAGTACCTTTCGAGGGGCCGTGCATCTGGTGGGGGTGGGGGGACCGGCAGAGGTGGTGTCTCAGCCCATTCAAGGAGCGGGTTGAAGGCAGTGGTGTGGGAATTGCTGGGTCCTGGAAACTAGGGGCACCAGGTACTGCATTGTCCCGAAACCATTTTAGTTGCCCATGCTTCAAGGCATAGCGTGTGTCACCAAACCACTGAATAATCTCAGGCCGAGGTAAACCAGTGATCTGTTCTAATTTATGGTAATCCTCACGCTGTGCCCATTGGCACTGTAAAAAAAAGGATTTGAGGATAGCCAGCTGCTCTTTGGTTTTGCGCTTTGTCTTCCTCTGCCGTTGCATATCTGGGGAAAGGTATTCTGCAGAGCCGACCCTACCTGCTACTGAGTTATGCCTTAGCCTCTGGTGCCATACCGGCTCCAGCTGTGGGGGTAGTGCCTGTTCACTGGGTGACAGTGGCTGTGGAACACAGCCCAGTGGCTGGTGGGGTTTAGAGGTGGTGGTAGCTCCATTAGCCAGTACCTGGAAAGTGGAAGAAGAGGTAGAGGGAGAAGGAGTCGTCACATTAGATGCTGACTCCTGCTTACAACTACTGGCAAGTAACGAGATCAGTGAGGGCTTATCCCGGGCACATGGCTGGACGACAGTTGTGGAGTGGTTCCAGGAAGTAGTACCTAGGTCACGTGACTGGTCAGAACCCCTCCCTGCCTGCTCCTTAGGACGGTTACTGCTTTGCAGATCCTGCCAAGAACCTGATTGGTGGGGGAGTGCCCCACTGCCAGATGCCATCAGGGACTCCTTTGCTTTCTGGTGACTCGGTGGCTCTGAGGACTCCTCAGGCTCTACCTTCAATCCTTTCATCTGAGCGGACTCACTGAGGGTCCGGGGCACTATTCCGAGACCAACTGGTTCTGGAGGTGGCATTGGAGGAGGAGGCACCTCCTCTGGGGGCCGCCCAGCATGATGGGTAAAAGAGAGAAGGGATTTGAAATGGAGTTGGTCCCGATGGTAGACCACTCGGGCTCGAGTCTCTTCTATTTCTTCAGATGACCAGCTGATGCCACAGCGGAGGCGCTGGGCCATGAACCAAGCCTTGACTTTCTCCATCTGCAGCCCATAGCATAAGCAGAGAAGGGCAATGTCTGCTAGACTGGGATAGGGAAAGAAGCTGAAGGTTTGGAGCAAGTGTTCATTGCCATCCAGCTCACTGGTCTGGGCTGCTTGGGTCCACACAAGCTGTAGCTCCTCAGAGATAGGAGGGAGGCAGATGAGGCCCGCGGGAGAGCTATTAAGACTGCGAGCTTCTTTATTAGGAGGCATGGTGCTTTCTGATTTGTGCCCTTCAGAGATAGCTGAGAAACTTAAACCTTCCTCCTCATTCTGACTTAACCAGTCTGGACTGGGGCCCAAGCATCAGTAGTTTTAAAAAGTTCTCAGGATGAAGCCAGATTTGAGATTCACTTGTGTAGTTCATACGCGGTCCGGCCCGGGCGGCGGCTCCCAGCCTCGCATCATGGGCCAAAGGGAAAAGGGGAGGAAGGGCAGGGAGCCTCCGGGATGGGAGTGGGGTTCCCGCCCGCTGCGGCCTGCCCCGAGCCCACCCGCGCGGAGCGCCGGGACCAGGACTGCCCCCGTGCCCCCGAGAGCTAAGCTAAATACAAAGATCTACTAATAAATTTAGGTATATATTTGCTAAATCAATGCATTTCCTTAGGCATTAACTTAGAAGAAAGGGAAAGGAAAAATAGTAGAAAGACTTAACATTTATAATTTGTGTGAGCTATTTGTAAATACATTCAAATTCTGTTATGGACATGATTCCTTCATTAAATCCAGGGTGAACCCACAATATGAATTTATTGTACAAATTAAGAACAGACAAGTAGTAATGTTTAATTTAACTATTGAATGCTAATTCAATTTAAAGCCAGAATTCTGCATAATTATTTTTCTACCCTAAATTAAATGTATCAAAATGTGGCCTGTATATATCCCATTTATGGTTCAAATGGTTTTCTATCCATTTATTCATTTTTAACTTGTCATCCAGTTTGCTTTGATTTTGAAGTGACACAAGATAAAAATAATATTAAAATATGTGTAAAAGAATAAGAATTAAAAGGAGAAGGGACTTTTGCTGAGCCTTTAGGTTAAGGCACTTGTTATTAGGCAGCTGATTAACCAAGTAGCAAGACTGGTTTTTAAAATGTTGCTTTGTCATTTTTACTTAGTGGTTTATGATGTGTAGCTACTTATTGTGGGTTTATGTCACCCCAATGTTATCTTACCAGGAATAGCTTCTTCGTCTCTCTGGGTATATGAATGCAGCTATTAAGGATGAAAGTAATCTCTCTGTTTCTTGAAACAATAGGTTGATAGATACTATTCATTCCCTTATAATAAATATCTTATCTTGATTCATTTTTCAGACTATCATCTGGGATCTTGTTTTCAACCACCATTTCTAAGATTCTGGTGGTATACCTCATTTACTTTTAACTGTCAGCTTTATTGCATCATGATTTTGATAAATTCACAATTGACATAAATTTAAAAAGCTGTCATCACTTATTTTTTCTGGTTAGACTTATATTGTTTTATTAATTGATGGAATAGGAATTAATAAAACTAATCACTTATCCTTACACATCTAAAAATCAAAATATGCTATTCAACAAATTCCCAGGGAATTCATGCATTTATCCTATTTATTTGTCTTCTTAAAACATTATCATGTGGAGGATTTAGAGTGTGAAAAATTAATGCCTATTTGATATAAACAATATATAAATTAATACCTACAGATATTTATATGTACCACATAATTGTTATAAAGATTAACTTAAATAATGGATTCAGAATCATTTATAGCAATTAAAATGGAATTTATCCTTCCAATCAGATGGAAATTATCCTTCAAACCTTGGTGAATCTAAGATTTATTTAGTATGATAATATGATACTTATGGACCAAATATATTAAAATAATAGATACTGAAATAATCATGATTAAATTCACCCCAAGGTGATAAAAGGATATGTGATGGTGGATAAGCTTTATACTTTTGCCATACAAAATATGTTTCTTGCCTGATTAATCTATAAAGCTATTTTGCAAATGTTCCCTATATCATATCAAAAATCCAGAAAATTAATATAAAAGAGCAACCCTCATAACTTGTCTTACAAGTTCTGTTTGCACATTGATTATTAACAGTTTGAAACTGTTAGAGAACACTGCATTATTGTGAAATGTTAGAATGAATTAACAAAAGCATAAACATTTTAGAAAATGAAGCAACATTGATAGAATCCACTTCTTAGAGAAGATTAGACCCAAATGTGAAAATTAGACCAGTACAAAAGTTTGTGGAATAAAATTTAATTAAAAATACCATTTGTACAGAATTAAAGAACCTTATATGTCTTTCATTTTGACATTTCAAGTTTCAGAATTCAGAGAAAAACAGTTGTGTCAAAAAGGACAGCCAATGCACCTACTCCACTCTACTCATTGTGGTCAGTCCCTTCCAAAAGAATTGAGTTTATCTACTGCTGCACCTTGTCTTTCTCCAGATGTGGTTACTTTTCTTGCAATGTCCTAGATTTCTTCCAGTCAACCTTAAGAACTACCTTACTGTTTCCCCTGTCTGCAAAAGAAACTTTGACTATGCGTGAGAACAAGAACATAGAAGTAACAATGTACATCCTGGTTGTTTAATTATATATTTTTTATTTCAGGAGACATTCGAGTAATTAGAATGATGGTAGCTAACTCAATAGAGTTAGGATCATGGGTAACATAGATATTTCTTATTTTCATGTTAATACCTAAATGTGTGTTAATTTTAACAATTTGTTATTGTAGTATGTTGGCCACTCATTCATATAGAATTAGTTTAAGTATATCACAAATTAAACACAGAACTGTAATGAAGCAAAATGTAACAAATATATCAGGGAAATTATGCCTTGGAATTTTGATAAACCATTTGAATATCTAGTCTGAAATCTCTAGAACTGCTTATAGTAGGACTTAGTTCCCCTCCCTAACTTACCTTTTTAGAGCTAAATTGCTCAGAAACCATAAAATGAACTTGCATTTGTGCTTATTATATCTTCAGAATTTTATTATTTTGTTTATGTTTTTGATTTCTCTGGTCATGATTCTTTCCCTCTATGACTGTTGCCTACCCAACCACCATGTATTACCTATAAAAAATATCACTTAATAGCACTGGTACTACTGAAACTCATAGAAAATCTTAATTCTTTCTGTCTGCTTTCATTGTGCTTTCTTTATCAATTCCCAAATTTACCTTGGACCATAGTAAGACTGGGATGTGGGAGAATGCTAAGGAAATTTAAGGTTATCTTATTATTTGTTCATGTGAGAGACAAAATTCAAGCCAAGTAAAGGTATGTGTATAGGAATATTTTCCCTGAATATCTGAGTTAAATTCATCATGCTTCCATAAAACTAAGCAGTGATTCTTTGTATCCTAATTTAGTAGCTACATTTCTATATTGGTCATCCAAAGAATTAATCTCAGAATTTGAAAGGGAAAACTTTTTAAATTTAAAGACAACCATACATTTTTAAGTGGTAAATGTAAGGGATGGAGCTGAAATCTGGAGATTGAGGTTATTAATCATGCATGTTCACATCTTGTTAGAGGCAGAGTTGAATTTATTATACATCAGTTGAACACTGAATTAAAGAAATTCTGGAATATTTATATTATCAAATATAAACTCTGTGAGGGCAAGGACCTTTTCCTGTTTTGTTCACTGATTTATTCTCAGTGTCTAGAATAGTTCCTGGCACATAAAAATTGCTTCCTATTCCAACAATAAAAATTGTTGAATAAGTGACTAAACCTTCATGAAAATAATTTCTACTAGAGGGTAGATATTCCTTCTCGGTTTGCAATATGTATATTTGCTTAAATTTTAGAAATGACATTGTATTTTTTCCTGGTTTTTAAAACCTCTGAAAGAATTTCAAGTGATGAAATATATTTTGATATTTTATTTGATGTTATTAAAGGTAGAGTAGAATAGATTTAGAATGAATTGGAAGAGGGGGACTGCTTGGAATTAGGTCACTTTCTTAATTTCTACTCTTACGTAGAGATATTGCAACATGCATGCAATGTTTTTATAAATGATCTATAGTAGTCTTCTGCCAGTTGTAATAATGTGTAATACCTAAGGGTAAGATAAGAATAGAGTGGTAATTTTAATTCCACTTGTCACTGTCCCATTTTTATTTTTTCTGCTTATGTTTACATGGTATTTATAAAATCACACACATAGACACTCAATTTTTTAGATGTCCTAGATTTACAATGTATAGGACACATGTATATGTATGCTTATTAACTCACATAAGTATAAATGGGGTATTTTATATAAGGCCAATAATTCACAAGGAAATGAATCTTGAGAAGGTTTCTATATTATGTAATCCCAATGCTCATCAGTGAGCAGATGATGCTAAAAATATCACAGGCAATAGTCTTTTTGTTGTTTACTAGGATAGAAAATCTTTTCAGCATTAGCATTATTCACTTAAAATGTTTTATAAATGGTACCAACTGCTCAACAAAGGAAAATGATTGGACCATAATATATAATTTTTAAATTATGTGATAAGAATTTATAAAATGAGATGTTTCAAGTTTACCTAGTTTATTTCTTGGTTCTCTTCATAACCTAAACCATTTCAATTGTTACAACAAATGCATTTATTCTATTACTTACTGCAAATAAAATTTATTTTTCCCTACTTTTGTGTCTTCTGTGTCATCCACACATGTTTTTAAAAATGCTGATGCACAGCTGTACAATGGGAAACTTATTTAATATAATACATTGTTTGGCATAACAAACCCATTATATCCCTAACACTATGGATATTTATTTACATCATTTCATAAGTTTTCCTGTTTTTGTTTTTATCATTTCATGAATGCTTTTGTTTTTATAGAACCATTACTAAAATTTTGCTAATGTTATTGATCACCAATAAATATTAAGGACTCCTACAGATACCTATGTGCATTAATAGTTATCCGTAATGGATTTTTAAGTGACTGTCTGTCAGCTGATCCTTTAAAACTTCTGAATGCATTGATAGTTGCCTTAATCCCTATTTAATTAAAAAAATGTAACATCTGATAGGGTTTAGTGCAGTGTGACACAAATTTTGTGTTGTTATCACATATTGCCTACAAATAACTTGCAGAAGCACATCAAAATGTTTCGTTTTACTAGATAATTAAAAGATATTTAATATACCAAATTTATACTACATCAGACAAATGGAGAATAAGAACTGAGAATTAATAAAGGAAATTGAAGAAAAATTTGCAAGTTGTAAGCAATAAAATTTCTTACTGAATATTATCAGAATGACAAGAGAACTGAAATAATTAAGCAGATTTCAGTGAGTGAAAAATAATAAGCACAGGGGAAAAAATCAGCCAAAGACATTGTTTTTTGACTCACTGTTTTAACTCAGTAAAGGGTGTTAAAATGCCTTTCTTATTTTTAAACTTTAGTTGGGCTGTTCCTTATAGTTGGGTGATCCTTATGTCAGTTTATAGATGTGAAAATCCATTTTCATATGAACTACTCTCTGCAATGCATAAACAAATTCTCAGGGTTGGGATGTCTTCTGATTTAGCTCTCCCATTGAATGTTTGGATGTTGTCTCCTAAGTCATTATAATGTAGATCTAAACTGGTGATCCAACTTCTATATCAGTACCTCCAAAGAAAGGGAATTCACTATCTTGAAAACCAGTTTTTTTTCCCCCAGAATGCTTAACAGGCAGTTGTTAATGTTGATCTGAAAGTTGCCTCCTGTGATTTATACCTGTTCTTATTCTTCTCATTCAAAGAAAAAACTTAACCCCCTTTTCACATGATAGTTGTTCACATGTTTAGGCATTTGTCACTCCAAACCTTCTCTCTCAGAGGACTTTTTTACATTAATCCAAACTTCGTAAATCCCTCATGTATCATTATTCTTTGTCTCCTTTTATCTAGACTGACTTTTACATTTTGATGAACACATGGAATATTGTTAAAATATTCATTACCAATAGGAGAATCGCATTTGAAAGCTATATTATAGCAGAGAATAATATTTTTTGTGATTGGTAATCAATGTCCCTTTACTTTTTCTTAGCTGTTGAATTATTTTAAATTATTTTTATTACCTTTAACTATCTTCATATATATTAATATTTTGTATATTTTATCAGTGATGAACACTTTTATAAATACTCTGGGTCACTTAATTACTGGAGGTATCTTGTTTATCTTTTATCTTAATGAAAAAATGCCTAATATTAAGTTCAAAACGAATTTATCATTAATTTATTTAACAGTGTTTATAGTGCTTGTATTTTCATATGATTTTACTTTAAAACTGAGCATTTAATTAATATTTAACCATTGGCTTTAATAATTTCTTCTTCCTCTTCCTCTTTCCCTTCTTTTTCTTTTCTTTTCTTTTTTTCTTTTCTTTTTTTCTTTTCTATTTGACAGTTTTCTGTGGGTTGATACAAAGAACTATCACAATTGTGCCTGGTATGGACTTGTTGTCCGGGACGTATATATTTGCGGTCCTGTTAGCATGCGTCGTGTTTCAGTCTGGCGCCCAGGAGAAAAACTATACCGTCCGGGAAGAAATGCCAGAAAACGTCCTGATAGGCGACTTGCTGAAAGACCTCAACTTGTCGCTAATTCCAGACAAGTCCTTAACAACTCCTATGCAGTTCAAGCTAGTGTACAAGACTGGAGATGTGCCACTGATTCGAATTGAAGAGGGTACTGGTGAGATCTTTACTACTGGAGCTCGCATTGATCGTGAAAAATTATGTGCCGGTATCTTGATGGATGCCCGTTGTTTTTATGAAGTGGAAGTTGCCGTTTTGCCAGATGAAATATTTAGACTGGTTAAGATACGTTTTATGATAGAAGACATAAATGATAATGCACCATTATTCCCAGCAACAGTTATCAACATATCAATTCCAGAGAATTCGGCTATAAACTCTCGATATGCCCTCCCAGCAGCCATTGATCCTGACATAGGAACAAATGGAGTTCAAAACTACCAACTAATTAAGGTGAGTTATAAGAACCAAGATAGCTCATATTTTAAAGACAAACAACAAAAGATCTTGAAATTTTGAGTAAGCCATTACCACAGTTTTTTTTAATTTTTAGCAAAGCATAGTGGAGGAAATTCATCAACAATTTTTGCAATTGCATTGAGTTTATTAATGTTCACTTTGTGTGTATTCGTTTTCAAGCAGTTTATACGGGTCAGACAAGAAGTTCAGCCCTGCAATTTATAGGTCAATAACCTCCCCAATAGCTTATTTTTAATCTGTCTAGTGGTGCCTCTGCCACAAATTTGACCTAACTATGCAAATCTAAACATTAAGAATGAACCCACAAACCAGACTTACCAATTTTTCTCAATGATTATTTTATATATAAAGCTTTATCTTGCCATTTGAAAAGATGCAAATAAATTTGAGGGGTAAATAGAATATTTTTATTACTAGCACTTCTACACATATATAAAATAATAATAAATATTTTTCATAATGATTTCAAGCCAAAACAATATCTTTAAGCATTTCTTGAGTCACAAAAATGAGATTAAATTTTAGCCAATGTGTTGTTAATATTAAATATTTTCATTTTGTTCAAATTCTTTGAAAACACAGAGTATTATTCATTTGCTGTAAAGGATAAGTAAGCTTTTTGGCCAGAAGTTTCAGTAATTTGGAGAACCTATTTTGGCTTGATTTGGGTCATGGGCTGGGGATGGCAGAGGGAAAAATAGGTGGAATATTTTCTGTTCTTTATATTGAAATACATGGAGAGGGACTGCATTTATCAGGTGAATGAGTGATTCTTTTAAATTACCTATATGACATACAGAGTAGTAGAAAACTCAGATTTGGGTATGTGAAATAGTGCAGTGCGCTTGAATGACCATGAAAAATGTGTAAAAGAACAAATGTACAGGTATAATACAGGTGTGGTCAAGCGATTTTTGAAGTTTTGTAAACATTTTGTAACTATTCACTAATTGGATTATGATTAACATAATTACCAGTGTTAAAAAAATATTCAAAGAGCTGATGCCAATATGTTGCAAAGTTATATTTGTTTAAAAATACATCCAGAACAAAGCAAACACTGAAGGAGCAAAACAGCAGCAGACTCACAGAACCCAAGAATGGACTAACAGTTACCAAAGGGAAAGGGACTGGGGAAGAGGGGTGGGAAGGAAGGGATAAGGGGAAAAAGGGCTATTACAATTAGCACACAATAATGTAGCAGGGGGGTGGGCAGATACAGGGAAGGCAGTATAACACAGAGAAGACAAGTAGTGATTCTATAACATCCTACTACGCTAATTGACAGTGACTGCAATGGGGTATGTGGTGAGGACTTGATAATAGGGTGAGTCTAGTAACCATAATGTTGCTTATGTAATTGTATATTAATAATAGCAAAATAAAATTTTTAGAAATTGCTTTAAAAAAATACATCCAGGAATTGAAGGCTACAGATATCTTGAGTAAATTCACGTTAAATGAAGACTTGGGTGTGAGTATAAGAAGTAAAAACAGAATAGGAAGGAATAGATTTAAAAATGAGCATTTTTAGATAAGGTCCCTGCCATGGTACTCCCTTATGTGATGAAATGGAAAAATACGCCAGACTCAGAAAGATATGGATCACAATTTTGTGCCTACCACTGACTACACATGCCATCTCCAGCTTAATTTTTCCAACCTTTAGTTTCTTCTATCATAGTATAAGGAGATGATATAAACATCACAGGGGCAAAATCGGGAAGAATAAATATTAAGTAGGGAGTAGATACACCTGCAGATGATTTTTGGTGATGCTTTAAAACTGACTGTTTATAGAAATACGAGGCTTACCACTTCAAATACTAAGTTGTGTAGCAGAGTGGATAGTAGGTGTAAAGCAATACTGTTCAATAGAACTTTTTGCAATGAAGGAAGTTCTATAATCTGTGATATCCAATATGGTAGCTACTGGCCACATGTGACTATTGAGTGCTTGAAATGTGCTTAGTATTACCAAGGAACTGAATTTTTAATTGTTATCTTAATTTTAATAGCATGTGGTTAGTAGCTACTAGCTTGGATGGAACAACCCAAAAACAGTTTCTTTGGAAAATAAAAATTAAAAGGTAAAATAAAAATGGGACCTTGCCAAATTTAAATCAAGTTGTTAGCAATAGGTCTCAGAGCCACTTAACCATCCTGACAAATGTGTTGTTTTGAAGTGCAATGTTTTACACACAGAATAATTTTGCCATGTGTCCCTCAGGGCAGCTTAATGAACTTCCAAGAAATTTCCCATTTGTCTTGAAAGCTGCTTAACAAAAAATAAGTAAACCTACTAGCAAAATTTTAGCTTTCTTAAAAATGTGTTTTCATCTGAATTCCTTTGAAATATTGTCAACAAATAACAAAAAGAAAGGCTCCCAGAGGTTCTTAGATGAATCTTAGAAATAGACATGCTCTAAAGTTTCATTCTGCCTTAGAATGTGTGATAAAGCAAAAGCGAGCTATATGATGTACCTAAAGTACTGGAGCATTTGTATGGTCCATGGACAAATACTGTCCTGACTGCTTGTTAAAAATAATGAGTATGAAACATAAAGCATAGCCCCAGGCATGCAGAGGGCCATGACATGGGTGATGTTAACTGAATGAACTTTGACTTAGAAAAAGGTCTTGTCATGAAAGGGGGATGCATGCTGAGGGGATAGGGAGATTAAATAAAAAAAAAAACATGTTATGTTTCATCCACAAACTTTAATAAATGTTATAATTTGAAGATAAGTAGGCCAACTGTCAAGCTCATTTTAAAAGACCCTCTGTCTGGCAGAATAGGATGAGAATTTAGTTAATTTTAATTTGTTCTATTTTTGTTGAATAGACAAGACTAGCAAAATCACAGTTTATCCTAACTGGAGAAATACAAAATTTATATGAATTGTTCAGATAGCAAAGGAAGATAAGGGGGAGATACAGAGAAAAATTCTAAGGAAAAATAGGTCAGTTTACACATGAAGGAATATTGCTATTGACAATTCTATATTAATGAACTGAAATAAAGACAGTGATAGAAAAGATTTATTAAATGTATATAAAGTATATGTAATATAAAATAGCATAATGATTAAAACTTAGAACATTTGTCTTCAAAACTTTCTTATATAAATATTTTAATTTCATTGTTTTTTAATTTCATTTCATTTTTTATGGTGTTAGTTATGCTTTGGCATAAACAAGGAAAGCATTATTATTCCACATTAAGGATATTTGGAAAATGCGTTTTAGAGTAATATTTTATTTTCCTTATGATCATATGACTAGTAAATGATAGAATTGGGAACCAGTATAAGGTCTTCTGACTTTTAGATTTGACTGAACAGGTAAGTTTGAGGGTGGGGATCACAGCAAGTTCACGATGTAAGTGGAAGGAAGAAGAAAAAGTAAAAAAGAAAAAAGAAGAAATAAAAAAAAGTGAGGGATTAAAGAATGAAGTGATTGCCAAATTATTCTGCTTTGTAGAAAGAAAATTATGTTAAAATTAAACTTATGTCTGTGGTCTTGGCAAGATTAATTTTCAACTTTTTAAGAGATTAGGTTACTCTCTAAAGGACAAAAGATTCATCTATGAAAGTTTGTGATGTTGGTTGCCACTAAAAAACACCAGATGTGAAATCTGCTCTTTTCCTATGTTTCAAGTGAAGGCATGCTATAATGAAACTTCCCCATGATATTATGATATAATTTCCCTTAATTTGGACTGCCTATACTAAAGATTTATATGTATATACCCATGTGTGTGTATATATGTGTTTATATATACTATTTTTAATTATTATAAATATACATTATATTTTATGTATCGCAAAGATATCATTTCATTAAATATGAATAGTTAAAATATGTTGTTTATATAAATATTATAGATGCTTATAATATACATTTAGTGTTCTATATACATGTATCTGCATCTACTTATCTATCTATCTCTCTATCATCTATCTAATATGTATATTCCATTGAGCCCTTGAAGTATTTGACAGAGCTATTGGCTATGAATAGGAAATTACAATATCTCTGTAACTTTCTCCTTATTATTCTATGACTTGTTACTTATAAATCATTTTTTTCATATTCTAAGTCCTGTTAACAGGAAACCAGTATTTTCACACGTACAAATAAACTTCAAGCGCCCAATCTGATATAGATATAAACCACAGAGACCTACTACTTCCCATGGTTGGAACTCAGGGGAAATTAGTTTGTGTAATGATGTTACATATGTCTTCATTTTCTGCTTCAGTGCTCCATCTTCTCTCACATATATCAGTAGTAATACTTCTGCAGTAGCCAGTGACAGTGTGTTGATCATTTCCCTTGAGGCAAGCATGACGACGTTTCAAAGGTTCACAGTTTGTGTTGACGGAGCCTGAAGATGAAGTTTTTTTCAGACTGTGGGCCCGCTCAAAACCCTCACCCATTTTTGCCCATCCTAGAAAGCATCCTTATCTTTTCCTTCTACCTCAAAATAAAATTGAATGTTGGGCAGTCTTTTCACATAATCAAGATTTTGTGCCCTTGTTTCTATTTCATTTAAAACGATATATTTGGTCTTTACTTTTAAAACTAAATGAGAGCTAAACATCTTCCCTGTTGATTAAGAGCTTGCATTTATGTAAGGTTAGAGTAAGATTTGTTTTAAAAGCTGGGATTAGAAAATTCAAATTGTGAAAATCTAACCTACCATTAGATTTATTAATCTTGAATTAAATTGCCAAAAATGAGGCAGAAAACAACATATTGTGAAGACAAAGAGCAAGCAGATTTTATTATTCTGAAGGAATTAATTTTTTTTATCTTATGTAACCATAGCTCAACGTGCTGTGTGCTATCAGGAGGAGTGAGTAGACTCAATGCCATTGCAGGCAGAATATGCTGTAACAAACAATGTACTTAACTTTTAGAAAGCATAGTTGCCCCTAAGACGTTCAGAACAGTTTACATATAGTGATTTCCTCATTCTTTCAACTATAAAATAAAATTTTACTTTCACCCTTTCATCTTTAAGATAACCTGATTTTATATTCTCTGAGTTCCTTGATGTGCAGATTAACATCTTTCATCTATGTTAAAAAGCAAAAGAGATGACAGTCAAATGTTAATAACTATTAAGTCCCTGAAAGCTGGGGGTTATTATCAAAGTGCACCTCCAGTGGGAAAAAATGACAACGTAAAATTCATTCTCTTTGTAAATGGATCTTTATTAATGCTGTCAGTTCTTATTAAAATGAGAGTATGACACTAATAGGATTAAGTAACTTTTGACTTCATTACTATGAACAGAGTCCTGGTTAACATTCATAGTCCACTAATGCCTTTCATTAAATATATCCGGTATTAATAGTCCCACACGGAACATATATATGCAGGACATTTTGGATAAGGCAATTCTGGAATATATAAATTAAGACTCCAAAAAGCAAACGTGTTTCCAAGCCTGATTAATTTACACTTATCCTGCCCCTTGACCTGATAATACCAACTAACTATAAGAAATACTGATAGATTTTATGTTGATTGTTATTAGGTGCAGACTTATTGTTTATTGTTCGCTATATATAAATAAAAACCAATTTGATGTTTAATTTTATTTCTGTCAAAAGGAATGACTTAAAATCTAATACAAGCGTATATTTACATAAGACAAAATTATTTGATACAGAATTCTTTAATGAAAAAACAAGGTTTGTTTACCCAGATCTGCTTATCTTCCGTAATTCTGAACAGTGATAAGAATCTGAGATAATAAATATCCCGTTGTGTGTAGTTTGTTTGGCATAAATTATTCTGTTTTGTCTGCACCACTTTATATTGACTATATAACACTGTGCGGTGGAGGCACCCTCTTAGTGAACTGAAATATGATGTTTCACTCAACCTTAGGCCAGAAAAAATTGGTGGACTGGTAAATTTTTCTATCAAAGGTGATGATAAAATCCACATCATTTTGGGAAACTCTCTGGTTTTGTTTTAATTTGATCTATGAAATAATGTCTATAGTTTTATGCTTTTATCAAGTTTCATGCTCTTATATGAATTTAGAATAGTTTTTGAAGAAATTATTCTTTACCAAAAAATATAAAATGCACGTAAAAATTAGTTCTTACTTCAAAATCAAATACTAAAAAATTAATATTCTTTCTTTGCATTTGTCAGTTTATAGTCATCTTCAAAAAGTCAATAGAAAAGTGTGAATAATTCAATAATTCAATATCATAATAAAATGCTTTGACCACAAATTAAAGTTTAGTGAATCTTTGTGGAAGTGTCTTTTAGTTTCTGAATGCAGGGAGAAGTTACCAGAGGGAGGACAGTACTAGGTTCAATTTAATTATAAAACACAGAGCATAATTTTCTTAACAATTTTTGAAGTGTTCTTTATTCAGTGGTGTTTTTACTTGTAGAAATTAATATCTTCACCAATATTATTCTACAAATATATGATAATTTGTTTTATCTATAAAGTGTTCAACTCATTACTAGCGCATTCAGTGCATCAAAATAGAAAATCCATGTGCATGCATACACAAATAAGTGTCTCTTAACAACAAAAATTATAAAACTATAGCTGTCCATATATTTTTCACTTGCTGTGAAATGTGAGAGGTAATTCTAAATGATCAGTCATAAGAAACCTATTGCTTTTTCAAAATACATTGAAAGGACGTTTAGTCGTTTTATATTTTACTTGCTACTTCTAGACATCTCTATACTTGCAAATAAACTAAAAAAGTAGTACCAAGTTATGTAATAAGAAATACAAATAAAAGACTTTTTGAAGGAAGTAATTAGAAATATTGTTTCATTAGACAAAACAAGAAGTTTTAAAGTTGAATATTATAAAATGTAGTTATTAATTATCTAACCTAATTTAAATTTGTCCTGGCGATCTCAGTCAAGAATTTTACTTAATGAAGGATATTCTCATGAATATTTCTCATCCTCTTTTTATTTTGAATATAGAAGTCCATTTTTTTAAGCTTCTCCAGTAGAGTGAAGTAAAATTCTAAAGAATGAAAAATTGTTGTACTAAACATTAGCTGTTTCAGTAACTGACTATGAACTAATGTTTTACTCTAATTTCAGTCATCTAAATTTAACATATATTTAATAAGTGCCCAATGTACAAAGTCTCGAGGGATAAAAATACGTTTGAAAAATAGTCACTCTCCCCAAGGAGCTTAATAACAGACATTATAGAGAGTATATTTTTACACTAGTGATTGTAAGGAAGAAAACATATTTATTATATTAAAAGAACACTTTATTTTGAATTGGTCATTCTGCATTAAGAACATGAAATTATTTTAAGTCTTCATAGTTTCAGAAAAGTTAAAAGTTCCAAATCTACTACTAGTAGATTTTCACCAAGCACCTTCATTAATTTATATTTTATTTTTTACCAGGTCTGCAATTATGGCAGTGAGACTTTTTCCCAACATTTGTCTTCAAAAGAGTTTTGAGACTGGAAATAAAACCTTTTATGATGAAAATGGTAATTCCTGTGCTAGGTAGTAATTACATGAGTCTTTCTATTCTCTTAATCCTCAAATTTGTTATCTATTACTTCAGACACTCTTGTAGATAATGGGGAAAATTTAAATTATCCTTATCTAACAAACAGGGATATCATAAAAAATTAATAAAATAAGAAAAATATATAAAATTTGCTGAGAACCTTAAAAACTGTTCTATAAACAATAATTATTTGTTTGCTCTAAAGTTTAAGATCAGTTATAGTCTTTCCAAATTTTTCAAAAAGTGTGCTTTATACTCCTTAGAAAGCTTATTTTGCAACCTAAACCTTTTTTCATACATATTTTATGTATGTGTACAGAGAAAAGTATGACAGCATTAGTCTCTTTCTCAATCAATGCCATTGGCTCCATATTTATTTCTGGGCCTCGTTCAATTTAAAGCAAACACACTTCCATTTACCTTTGTTAGCTTATCTCTTGAACCAAATGTCTGCCCTTCATTTGTATTTGCCTCCTCCTGGCCCTCCGTATGACTCTGATACTGCTAATGTGAATATTTTCTCAAATACGGCCTCTACCATCTGAAATTGCTTTATTTACAACTCTTTCCTGTGCCATTTGAAAAGTAAAATTTCATATCCTTTTTCATGCTGCAAACTTTTTCTATTTTCCTATTTTTTTAAGTCAATCATGATAGTCTTTTTGCTGTGGATTCTGTAGGAAAGATACGTTAACTCAACTAAAAGTAATCTATGAAGTTTTATACAAGTTAATTATTTATAATCCATTAATTTTTTTAATTAAATTTACTCATCTTTGGATTGTTTAGAGCATCACTTTGTTCCTCGGTTAACCATCTACTTCATTATTTTCATTACTGATAACAAAGGTCTCCTTGTCTTTGGCCAACCTATTTTTTTTATTTTTTAATTTTTAATCTTTCTAAATTAAATAGACTTTACATGCCATTTTTCAAGCAGAAGATTTGCTAGAACGAGACTTTCCTGGATGCTAGTATGTTTTCCTGGTTTATTGAAGGGGCCAAAATATTCTCTGAGGAAAAGAGTTTGCTTAGAAGAGTCCATTGAAAATAGGAGTTAGTGATAGAGATGATTCACTTATATTTGCAAAACATTTCCATGATGAGGTATGGACAATTCTTTTACTGACAACTTTTGTGTTTTGTGTTAGTGTGATATTGAAGGATTTTTGTTGTTGTTTTCCTCTCAAATAATTGCATAACTGTGTGCTTTCACACATGCTTGACAATTTCTGTTTCACAAACAACTGGATTTTCTTTTGTAGTTGCAGTTACCTGTGTTGCTTTAAAAGATAATTGATTATTTTGATGATTGCTTAGGCAATATTTCTAGTCATTTTAGGTGTTGCTTTCTCAAATGATTTCTGCAGGAACAATGGACACATGATTTGGTCTGTAGAGTTCAGATTTAATTTGTAGACTAAAGAAAGAATTATCTTTATGTGCTTTATGTATAATTTTTATCTCTATTTTATCCCCATCTGGTTTTCTGTCTATTTGTATAAAACAAGGGTGACCTGGGGAAGGCAGTACAGCCCAGAGAAGACAAGTAATAACTCTATAGCAACTTACTATGTTGATGGACAGTGACTGTAATGGGGTATGGGGGGACCTGATCATTTGGGTGAATGTTGTAACCACAATGTTGTTAATGTGAAATTTTCATAAGATTGTACTATAATAAAAACAATTTTTTTAAAGGGTGACCACAGAATTTATCCTCCAAATAAGAACAATTTTGTAAATGAAAATGGCACCTCTTAATAATTAAACAGGGACAACCAGAATACATAGTCACATACATAAAACCCAAAATATCTAGACTAGTTCCTTTTTTGCCATTTTCTGTTCCCTCTTCTTCCTGAAGGTCTGGACTACCTTGAAGCAGAGATCTGCCACTTCCTGCATAGCATCAACGAACTCAACTCTTTCTTGCACAAACTCAAACACTCTCCGTTTATTTTAGCTGAACAACTCTCAGGCTGAATTAGCTCAATTGGCAAAAGATTCGTTTGTGAAGAATTATCTGGCAGAAGACATGCTGTCATCAAATTTATATAGAGTGACTCTTTTTCTGAGCTGGCATTGTTCATCTCTTGTAGTGTTCACTAAAGCTAAAAAGCAAGGGAATGGCATGTAAAGTAGATGCAATTTCACTAAGAATTATTTTATTTTGGACAGAAGATTTCCTTAATCATTATTTATTTGAAGACAATCTGTCTTTTGCTTCCATTTACTGAGTCACAAAAAGTACAAGGATTAGACTTCTGGTAAAGTCACCATCAGAAATGTCTATCTATATTTATATATCCACATCCTTATATAAATTATGTGTATTGTGATGATGACTTAAGTACCCATATTCTATTCTAATAGAGCTAATGATTTTCCCAAAGATAAATCTAATTTTTCCCAAAAAATGTTCTACATGGATTGACTGATTGAACCAGATATGATGCAAAATTCTATTTTAAAAGTCAATTGTGCTTAGCAGGATAAGTGATCTTTTACATGACATTATCCATGAAAAGTAAAGTGATTCAGTGAATTAGTAAACACTTTTCAGGTATGTTTATTTTGGAACTTGCCTTTAATTCTTAGAGATGGCTGGAAATTTTTAGCATACTCGCTAGTAAAAATAATTGAATTAGACTGAAGTATGTAGTTAATAGAGTTAATAGCAATTGCTACAAACCTAAATAATTCTGGTGATAATAAAAATCAAGTTAAATACAGGATGTGGTATAGAGTTCAGGTAGTTTATTAATCCAGGTGCTTAATAGTATACATTTGATTTTAGAGTAATGTTGTAAAATGCAATTGCTTATTATAGGTTCCTTAACTTTACATTAATTAAGTGGTCTTCTTTCACTTCTTGGCAGTTTGCCAAATTACAAACGATTTTGTCAGTGAAAAATGTCTTTTTCAGAAGTTAAAATTACTATTTACTAAATGTTTACCCTTCTACTCTCATTGATAGTTCTAATATATTTCAAAAATACATATCCCAGTGTTTCAAATTTTTGAGAAATTGTGATTTCATTAAATTAGAGTTTGATAATCACAATATAACTTCAAAATCTATTACGTGAACTCTGCTTTAATATTCAGGCTTCTTTGTGCATGCTATTATATGCATGAAAGTAACAGCATAATTCAATATCACTCATTTATTCAAACCCATAGTCAGTACTTTGTTATTCTGTAGTTAATAATCAAATTTAAGTGAATCATATCCTTTATCATTACATTTTATTTTTCTTTAAAATACTTTAAAATAATTCCTAGCCATTTTCTACTTCAGCAGAGGTATAACAAGACTCCCAGAAACCATTTTAAAAATCTGGAATCATTAATGGTATTAAACTCATATCTCCATTAGATGTTTTCCCTGTTATTAGTAAGCTCTCCTCTTTAGATCAGCATTGTAGCACCCTTGTTCTTGGTTTCCATTACATGCAGGATATTTTACAAGGAGCAACAATCTTCCTTCCTCTCAGATAACAGCTCACCGCATATTGGTGTGTTTATTTAGATGAGTAGGGATTGTTAAGGGGATTTCAAATTGAGCTTTGTAGGTATCAGAAACCTCAGTGTAATGGGAAGCATTGGTAAAGAGATTTCTCCTTTAAAATTTATTTTGGTGCAGCTACCTTCCCTTAGAAGATGTATTTGGTCGTTGTACACATTTCCTTAAAACAACTTCTCTTCTAACTATGGCTTCTCTCTGAGGCTCTGATAACATGTGGAGGCTGTGCATACCTACAATTTTAGCTTCTGCATTCATTTCCCATGGGAAAATAGAAGTATTATACTGGCTTTGGTCTGTAAGACTTTTCCATTAATTTTTAGTCAAGATAAATATTTTTTCTTATTTTTACCACAGTATCTAGTTATCGTCCTTTAATCATGGTAACTTTATTAATGCTACAAGATGTTTTTGTGGGCATTATAGTTTGGAACTCGATCTTGAGAACACTTTATTCTGAAAATCTTATTGAGATACGTGATTTTCCAAATGTAACATGTATTTTCCTATTACAGTTAAGCCTGTACCTATTTGTGTGCCCCACCTTTTACACTAAGATTTCTAGTTGCACACGGGCTGAAAATAGGTTTGCGTATTTAATTGGTAGACTATTTAATGTAGTTCATAAAAAAGGAGACAATTCAAAAGAAAGACTAAAAATTCCCAGTCCTAAATGTCCCAATTCGAAATAAAATTAAACTAAAAATTCCTTTCTTCCAACTTTATATTTTTGGTGCATTTACTTTATAACCCTTAACTGCCAAGAATTGTCATATCTTTTGACGTTTGTGACAGTTCTTCAGTTGAATAAGAGAAAGGCACTATTGTAAGGAATGAACAAGATCAAGCTTCCTGGTAGATTACAAATAATGATAATTCTGCTATCGTGCTCTTGTTTTTTCCTTCACTGTCCACCGGATTGTCCATTATTACTCAATAAGATGCAAATTAAGATAGTCAATGACCCATGGAAAATTTTCCATATTTTGTTATAAACCTATATTTACTGACAGTTCATCAGTAAATCACTAAGCAATCATGAAATTCTAAGAATTACATTAGAATATTGTGAAAACATTTGTAAAACCTAAATGTTTAAACCACTGCAGTTTTTCATATATTGTCACTGATCAAATACAAACACATAAAAACAATATTAGATTTAAATTTACATAAGTGTAAAATAAAAAGGGTTGGACATTTATTCATATCAGATAAATAGAATAATGTCTTCTTGTATATATAATGTTTCCCATATTTTCAGTTTCTTTTAACTCTGACTGTATAAGAACCTGCCTTGGAACCTGAACCAAAATTTGGTTTTAAAATTTTAGTTGAAAATCAAAGGTCAACTGAGGAAAAGATTTTCCCAGTTCTATAGCTAGATGGTCTGATAATTAGACACTACTTGGATTCATTAAGTTCATGTATTATATTTTAAATTGTATTGGCTTTACCCCCTATAATTTCCATCTATTGTATAAATCTTGGAATTCTTAAATGGTACTTCCATTGGTCACAAATAGAAATCAGTTTGGTGCTATTCTAGCCTAGCATACAAATGATCAAAGTCAAAAGCTCCTCCTAGCGAACTTAGTCCATTTATATTTTCATAAAATTAAGTATTACTTATTGGTTATTTCAGGGTTTTTAAATGTATAATTAACCACAAGATAAGAAGGTCTATACAAAAATGTGTTTACTTATATTCAGCTCACTGACTCAGTGATATTCATGCAAATGATTCTAATGCATAAATGTGGTAAGTTTCTTTCTTTTATATTTCTCAGTGTCTTTTCTGATTATTTGCAGTACCCTGTAAGTATAGCTGCAGTTGTACTGATTTCAGAGTTAAACTTTATTTTTAGATATATTTGATCATTTTATTTTAGGATTGTGAATGTGTTGGCCCAGGGTTTCTCAACATTGGCACTATTTGGAACTGGATAATTGTTTCTTGTGGGGTGTGATAGGATTGAATAAGGGCTGTCTTGGACCTTGTAGAAAGTTTATCAGTTTTTCTGGCCTCTACCCACTAAGTACCAGTAGCACTCTCATGTCTAGTTTTAACAATCAAAAATATTTCCTGAGTTTGTTAAATATGCCCTGTTTGGGTGGGGTGTATTTCTCAGTAGAGAACTACTGCTTTGGTCCATCCTTGTACATCATAGTGTGGTAAGACCAGATTTTGTCTTTTTCTAATAACTCCAAGGAAAAGTCATGTTGTTTTGGACACTTCCGAAAACATTCAAATGATGAGTATTTTCAGATGAAAAAATACTTCATAAATGTTTAAACAATAAATGCAATTGAACAGTTTCTTAGACCTTAGTGATCATAGGTAGAATAGTATTAGCATATATAACAAATATTTTAATAGAAAGAGATTTTATAAAGTAATAGTGATTTTTAATTTGCAAAATGTATGATAACTTCAAATATAGAAGTTACTTTCTTATCTGTGTAACTGAAGGGGAACACAATATTAAATGAGAAAGCGAAGTAGCCCGAGAAATCGTTTTCTTCTAATTTCAGGTAGGATAAACAATTTATTAATTGCACAAAAATATTTCAACATATATTATTTTATTATATATCAAGAAAACAGTATTAACACTAGCAAAATCTTAAATTATATAATAAGTTCATTTCACAGATTGAATATGAATACTAACCAAATATGTGTGTCCTTTGTCAACTTAATTTCCAATCTTAGAATAAAAAATTGGAAGGATAAAATTGATATGTATGAGTATATTATTTTTATAAGTGTTAATTATAGTAGCTCAGCCAGTAAAGAAAGCTTTATTCTTTTCATTACTGAAATCATTATTTTTCTAATTTGATTTCATCATTATATAAGAGTTATTAGTAATGTTAAAATAGCATACTTTGAGGAAAACTATTTACTATTTTATGTGGACAAGAAATGATAAAAATTAACATCTTCTAGAATTAGGCAAATTAAGAGCCAGTTGAAAACACAGTACATAAATGGAATAGGGATTTCATTGGTGTCTGATAATACTAATATGGCTCTCTTTTTACAAGAATTTATTAAGCATTTATTAGGCTAATTTATTAAGCATTAAGAGCATTTATTAAGTTAATACTTTTAAAAATGAGTTTATAAGTTGTTCTTAGCTCTTACATTTTATAATTTTCTCTTTTAGTATCATATGACATAAAAATTTTTGACCATGTTTCTATAATCCTTTTTTATCTAAAATGTTATTCATCATTGAATATGTCTGTGCCTCAATAAGCAACACTGGGACTACTTTGGTTAAGCTTATCACTGCCTGGGTCTATTAAGAACTAATTAATTGAATAAGACTGACGTTTTAGCTGTTTGATTGACATAGTTATTAGATGTTGCAGCATCAAAATACTGGTTCTGCCTTAATTAATTTTGGATAACTTTCATGAACATTGCTATTCTCTGGATGCAGATTAGATATTATAGTGTATTGATGCTCTGATTAAAGAGTGTGATTCAGTGCACCTGCTAGAGGAAAAAAATTACTGGTAGTCTGAATATATCATTGTCTCTCCTAATTTATACTGATCCCAGACATAATTTGAATCACTCCTAGAACCAGTATCAAGAGGCATATTATTTGCTAATATTAAATCATTTTAGAAAATTTGAGTAGGTTAAGACTCCTTAAATATATAAACATATGCTTATAGAACAGTGATTTTCCTATCAAGGATCTGCTTTAAGAGGAAGACATGAGTTTTTTAGTGGAAGGTAGTGACAAAAATATTTTTCCATCTATTATGCCAATAATTAATTTAGATAGCAATGGCTTATGTATTTTAATTTTGTAAAGTGAATAGATATTAAAATTTATTTTCACTTTGTTTGTTCCTTGTGTTTATGTAAAAGGTACCTGTCTTGGCCTAAAAGAACTGACTTTGGTTGAGACTGATATTTATCCAGAAGAAGAGGTAGTGGCTTCGGAGGATGAAAATTACTCTAACAATCATGATGATGAATATGGAGAGGATAATAGCGATGATGACAATGTTGATGATAAAGATAATATATTTTCTAATCCCTTATTTGGTGATTTTTAAAAATGAACAAAACAGCAGTAGACTCATAGGTACTGAGAAGTGACTGGTGGTTACCATGGGGGAGGGGTTGGGGTGGGTAGGGTGGGTGAAGGAGATAAAGAGGCACAAAATCTCAATCATAATATAAGTTGGTCATGGGGATGGAAGTGCAGCATGGAGAATATAGTCAGTGGTTCTGTAACATCTTTCTATGTTGATAGATAATAACTGCATTAGCTGGGGTGAAGACTTAATGTGTGTAACTGTTGAATCACTGTGTTGTACACTTGACACCAATATAATATTGCATATCAACTACACTTCAATAAAAAAATGATACTCATAAATTGTTTAACATCAGAGAAGTTGGGCTTTACTTCTCTATCTTGCTGAAAACATGGACAATAAAAATGAATCAGAAATTATCTCAGAAAACATGGTACTTCCTTCTAAAATAAAATCAGAAAACATTTGGGCAAATGGGGATGAGTCCCTCTTCCCCCTAAATTAGTAAAGCGTAAGTCAGGGGTAAGACCTGTTTAACATCTTGAGGTATATCCCAGCGGGTCAGTGCCAACCGAGAAGGCCTTGGCTTATGAAAACAACTCTGACTGTAAATGGCCTCATCTGGAGCTTTTATTCGCCTCTGGGCATAACCTAGTATTGTCTGCCCTGAGCTTTTCTCTCTTTAATTATCCCTTATCCCAGATGTATGTCACAACTATCCCATGCCCCCATTCCATGCCTAGTTTTACCCCCAACAAAGAATATGCATTTGTATTAAAGTTTAGATTGTAAAAAGCCATGTCTAGGATTCCCAATCCTTCACTTCAGGGAAAAACAAAACAAAACTCTTTGGGTACATTGGAAATACGCAGGGAAAAAAAGACCCAAGTTTGCTGCCCTCTCATGCTGTCCTCCAGCAACCCCCACCACCATGGAGATCTGGTTATAACTGTTAGGCTACATCCTAACTGAAAAAACAGATAACTGAGAAATCTGGTACTTTCATTCATAAATGTGAACAATGTTTTGTGACAATACAAAAGATATATATACATATTACCTACAAGATTTGGCTCCTTACCTATGATAGCATTAATGACTTCCAATTGTTCAGCAAGGCCTTGATTAGAATCAGCTATCTCTGGTTAGTTACTACCCATTTGAAACTTCAATGACCCCACAGGGCAAAGGATTTGAGCTATTCTTGCAATGATTACCTATTTCCGAGAGAACATGATCTGTGGACAAATTTGTCAATGACTTAACTTCTCTCAAGAAAATTTATCACCATCTTTATCATGACATCCATTTAATCAATATTCAGAGGCTTTGACACACAGAAGAAATGGCTTTCCTATGCGGTAAAGAAGCTCAAATCCTCTTTTGGGAAAAAGGAGATTTCTGGCATTTGAGGATTAAGTCCAACAGAAATTGGTCAAGAACATTTAACAATTCAGAGGGTAGAACTAATCAGAGTTAGAACTACTGAAGAAGCTCTGAGACTTAAAAAAGGTAAATGCCTTCCTAAGACCTTAGATTCTGTAACAGTATTCCCTCCTCACCCCTGACCTGGAGTTACCTTATGTACTGATTGGCTTTACTAGACGTTTTCTCTGACAGACCCGACGAGAAACATCTTAAATTTTATCTTCCTGATATTAATAAGTGATCAGTTATGTTTGTAAGTGTGTCTGTTGGTGAGAGATCATATCTTCCATTTTTTGACTTATCTTTTGATATGGTTTGATCTAATGAATTTTAATTAAAATGCACCATTAGATCCATACCTTCTTTTAAACAGCAGTTCAGATAAAGTATGCAGCAACATAAAATTTTTTTTTCGATTTTTTTTAGAAAGTTTTTTAAAGAATATCTTTTTAAAGGAAAATTTAAGAAAATCTTGAAATGTAAAATACTTTATACTAACTTTATATTGTCCACAGTGTTTCTGTGATTTATTTTTTTTACTGAGTATTACTTTTTAGGGTAGTAGAGTAGACAGGAGGGAACAGGGAAGAAACCTTTTTGTCAGTGGCTCAGTGGGAATCAAGAAACGCAGTTTTTTGTTTTGTTTTTGCTTTTTTTCAATAATGATTGCCTGATGATTATATCATGCCCAAGAGCTCTTCACAGTACAAGAGTTCTTGCCATCATCAATAAGGCCTCCCTTTTGAGCGGTAACCATAGTTAAAACTATTGAACTCAAAGTCAGAAGACTTGGCTTTCAAACCTGGTTCTGCAATAAACTAGCTGTGTGATCATGCCCAAGTCACCTAACTTAACTGAGTCTCAGTATCCTTTCTGTAAGGAAGGCTAGGTCATATCTGATATAGTGTATTCTTGTTTCCTTATGAATCCAGCTCATCTAACTTGAGCACAAGGGAGCAGCTGCCAAAAAGAGCTAATTAACAACAATTAGGAGTGACATTTCATTTATTTGCATGTCTTTTTAATTAAAAGCAGTTAGTCATTAAAATCACATGCTTGAAAATATATTCCTTAAAATATTTTCAAATAAAATGTAAAACAAAAATCTCTGGGATCAAGTCCAATTTGTATTTTATATTTTAAACATTTCCCTAGTGCTAGAATTTTCCTGTGTTATAAGGCATGCTTAGTCTTTGTAAGTGTTAGAAAATGCAGGCAGAAAGCGAGCAAGTGAACAACAAATGGAACAAGAAAGAAAGAGAATGCTGGACTATTATATATTCTAGTAAAAAATGATTGGTTTCCTCCTAGTAAGTTTTTAATATGAATCGGGTTGTATCTTTCGCTTCATATATATGTCTTTTATTCAGTCATTTGTTTAAGATTTTCTTTTTTCTGACAGCCAACATCTGGCTCTTCAAAACTAAGCAAAGAATAGACTGAAAAAGTGGAAACCTGATGAATGGATTTGTTTCAAAATCCATCTGTCCTCATGGATATAACCACCCTGATACAGTCAATTAAATCTCCTATGTTTTAGCTCATATTATTTTGAATTTAAGTTAACATTTTAAGGCATTTTAATCTGAGCACTTACTCCAAGTAATATAATCAGGTGGCGTGATTATTCTCCCAGATGGAAGATGCAGATTAGTGTACAGACAGTGATACATGGCCATAAAAAAGGAAATAGTATTTATCATATGATTCAAAAAATCCTGAAATAAGGGAGGAGTAACTTTTAAGATAGAAGTTAGCACAAAAATGCTATCATTTCCAAGAACCTTCCTAAGTGCCTATTCTTAAGTCAAAAGGAAAGACAAACTGTACCTAGTGTTGAAATCAGATAAAAGAAAAGAAAAAAAAGTCAATGGTACAAATTGCTTTTCTTGAGACTAACATTTAAAAAAAGAACCTCATGCTGCAAATATCATTGTCTTACTAAATAGGTTTTGCTAAATCCCAATAGATAAAAAGCAAACAAACAAAAATAAAAAATAAAAATGTGTGGTATATTAAACCCTGTGCATGGCTTTGCCAAACACCACCACTGCTATTAATATGTTAATGTAAATTCATTTCTTCCAATGAGAGTTGATGTTTTCTTAAACATATGACTCTTTTTCCCTAATATAACTATAAAATAGAGAAGGATTTGGTGATTTCAAGGTTATTGTCAAATATGTAACTAACAGCTCAGGTCATTTTACATGAAATCCCTTTTCATAGTATTTCCTTTGACAATGTTACAAATCTTGAAAGAAATATTCTAGAAACAGTCCTGTATAGAGTCTAACAGACATCACAATATTGAATAAGAAATATTGAATAAGTTACTATTCTATTCAGCAGTTCCAAGCAGCCTATATCAAAACAAAATTCCTAATGGATGAAAGTAAATACTACAGTGCCCATTATATTTGAAATACAAATGTTAAATTTATTTCCCTACTGTTTTCTAAAATAGCCATATCTCTGTGGTTTTACCCATTTGAAACTGTCCTTCTATTTCTGTGACCCAAAGATGTATCAGTAAGAGTAAGACAAAAATGAAAAAAAATTTTTTTAAATCGGGTTGAGTCTTGATACATCAAGCAGTGGTAAAGCTCACAAATAAATTTTTAGTCTTTCCCTTAGCATTCCTCGATATACAGAGTATACAGCTTTTATTTAATCAGTTTTAGAATCCAATCTCTTTGGAACTATTTTTAGTACTTACTGGCACTGTATGCATTTTCTGGGCAACTGTTCCAGATTTATAGCTCTGGAAGTGCTGTGTTATTTATTACTTTCCGTAGGCAGTCAAGTGGTGTCTTGCACACACATATGTCAAAAAATGTTAAAGTTTAGTACAATGGTTCAGTTAATACTTTCCTGGAACAATAGGCAAAATATATAGCCTTTAATTTGTCAACAAATATCCTTTGTTCATGTTTTTTTCAAAAGCAAATATATTTGGGAGTTTCATATCCAGCACCAACTTTCTCTTCTTTGATTTTACAAATCCCTACAAAGAATTAACGTCTCAGATGAGCTCAACATCTTGCTTATTTCAGCAGTTTTTGTCCTGGGTTTGCAAACGCAAAGCTTATTTTTGAATCTAGGAAGAAATGCCACTTACAAATGAAATTAAGTCTTTTGCATTACATGAGACTATTAGAAAGTCTATAAATTTTTCTTAAACCGACTGGAATTGGCAATTTTGTGTACTTGAGATCAATGTCGTTTAAGATATCAGAATCCAAAATCAATATGTAAAATGTGGCATCCAATTCATATACTATGTTGTTTTTTCCTCTGAATTTTTGTTTCCTATTTTTATTGTTTTGTGTGTTTTTATTGTTTTTATTGTATGTGCGTTTGACAGATGTAGGGTTTTGCATTTTATAAGTAATGAAGGCACTGTTCACTTACCACAGTTAGTACTTATTTTTTCTGAAAATAAAAGTTTACAACTAGGTTTTAAATTTTTACCAGATTGACACTTTAGCTTATTATATCCTTGACAGGAAGAAACATTTTTTTGTAAAATAATCTGAAGTTGTTTTCTGGATAGTTTTATTAAAGTAAAAGAAAAAACCTGTCAGCAGTTATGGCATATTCCTATTCCTGTGCAGACTGCGAATTTAAAACAATAACATCCAAACTCTTCCCTTTGTCCTTTTGTCTTTTAAAATTGGAATTATCATTTTAATTCATACATTTATTCATCTAACAAGTGCTTATTGCATATCTCATATATGCTGGGTGCTATCTCAAAGATTAAGTAGTTCTCCCTTATCTGTGGTTTCAGTTAACCGTAGTCAACCACTGTCTGGAAGTAGATGGCCCTCCTTTTGAGGTATGGTCAGAAGATCAGTAGTAGCCTAATGCTATGTCACAGTGCCTAAACCATTCACCTCACTTTATCTCATCATATAGGCATTTTATCATCTCACATCATCACAAGAGTGAGTATAGTACAATAAGATACTTTGAGAGATCACAGTTGCATAATTTTTATTACACTATATTGTTATAATTCTATTTTATTATTACATATTGTTAATCTATTACTGTGACTAATTTATGAATTAAAGTTTCTCGTAGGTATATATGTATAGGAAAAGCACAGTGTATATAGCATTCGGTACTATCCATGGTTTCAGGTATCTATAGGGGATTTTGGAATGTATCCCCCACAGATAAGCAGGGGTTACCATATACATATATAAATGAAGTTTGATGCCATTTTACCCTACAGTCACATTCATTAGTGTATCAAGGGTTAAGTAAATTACCAAGAGACACACACATTTGAGTGATAGCTAGTACTCTCACCAAAGGATGGACATTTGGGAGAAAAGCATCCAAGGGGTTTCTCAGGTAGAGTTTGTCCCTTTAAACAAGGGGAAATTATTTAAGTAGGTTTGGAATTCACAAGTCGATTACCCCAAACTTTTTTACTTTTATACATAGGACATATCTAAACTAAAGTTAGCAAGGTGATGAACTAAGGAGTCATACATCTTTCCTCTTTTCATTTTTCCCAGTATTCCCATGTCCTGGTCTATCATAAAGCAAAGGGTTCCAGATTTTTCATTGATGATGTGGGTGTGAATGTCAGTTGAGCTAACTGCCATGGGGCAGAATTCAAGTGTGATTCATATGTTAGCCATTCTTTATTTCTGAGGGAGCTAAGACAGAGGAACAACCTTGGAATAGTCATTCAATAATCAGAGAAAGCTCATGTTGGCACCATACTTTGCCATCAAATATAGGTATCTGGTCAAAACTTTGTTGAAAATTATTTATGTCTTACATACAGATAATTCCTCTTCAAATTCCTTGGACAATATGAAATTTAAATATGTAAACCAGCAAGTCATTTGTAGAGCTATAAATACCTGGGGAGGTATACATGCAATCACTTGACAGAATATAGAGTTTTTGTTAAATAAAATTACAATAGAACTTTGTGTAGTAATGGAAATGTTCTGTATTTGTGCTGTTCAATGAGGTAGCCACTACACACATGTAGCTATGAAAACTTAAAATGTGGCTAGTGAGACTGAAGAACTGATTTTTAGATTTTATCTAATTTTAATTAATTAAGATTTAAGTTTAAATACTTGTGGCTAATAGCTTCCATATTGGACAGAACAGTCATAGAAGATAGAAAAGCAATATGGACATTGTCCATTATCTGGTATGTATATCCAACTATCACCTTGAAAATTTGAAAAATCTATTTGTAAGATTACTGTCACTTCACATAAAATAAAAGAAAATGGAGATGCTGTTCTTGGGTTTTACAACCAATATCAATTCACTCTCATTTGCTTGAGAAAGCAAAGGTCAATTGAAAATTCAGGCAAACGTGTAAGACTAAACTAAATATATAAACACAAACTACACAAATATAAACATGTAAAATTAAAGCCAGCACATTCTTTTTCCCAGCTGTATTATAGTCATAAATACAAGAACTTAAGAGTATTTAGTTGTTCTTTTTATACTATATTATATATGCTAGTTTCCCTTATATACTTCTAATAACATTTTACATTATTATAAATGTAATTATTAATTAATATAAAACTTTATATCAATACCATCATTAAATAGATTGCTATCAGTTTTCTCTCAGCTAGAATTAAATTTCATTACATTAGTGAAATATATTTACTCACCACCATATCCCCAGCGCCTGGAAGAATGCTGTGACCATATTAGCCATTCAATATTGGCACGCCAAGAATTAACAAAATAGTACTAAGTGCCATCGGTTTTTATGAAGTGCAATATAGAACTTTTTTTAACCCATAAATGAGATATTCTAGATTTGAACCTTCCTAAAAGCCCTTTGAAATATTTTTACAAATATCATTTATCACTAAGGTTGCTTATATCAAATTATAATAGTAAATGCTATATTTATATTTGATATTATTGTCCCAAAAATTCTATTTGATCTTAAAATACACAGTTGAAGAATAGATTTCAGTTTGCTAATTTTCACACTTGTAAATAGAAATGTTTCCTTTGCTCTCTACTTTATTCAAAGTAAAAGCAGATTGTTTATTGGTTAATATGAAGATGACATTAATTGAATGCTTACTTTAGTTGTATGAATTAAAAGCAAGATAACAATACACACTGATTACCTCATGAAAAATGTTTAAAAATCACATTGACAGAAACATGATATAACTAATATTTTTGAAATGCTACCTTATATTTCATAATAAACATCTTTCACCAAGATATATTATAGTTCTGGGTTTGAATAAAATATGTGAATCTTGGCAAAAAAAGAAATATCTTCAAGCAATTCATGACGAGAAAGATAGATGTGCTTGAGTACTGTACAAGATTATATACAGGCAACTACAACACTTTGGTAATTTTTAAAGATAAATGATCACACAATCTCACCATATAATCTAGTGGTCCCTGAAAATGTGATGTCCTTTATTAGTTTCTAACTTTTAGGGTCTTGTTTTAGACACTGGTATTACGAAATTATGAAAAAAACCTTTAGATATAATCTTGTTCTTTTATGGCAGAGCACGTAAGTGAGGGATCAACAACTGATCCTTGCCACATGTGAGCAACTTTTGTTTAAAAAAATGTATTGAAGAATTAAAAATTATTGTGTGTGTGTGTTATGTATGTGTGTGTAAAGAATCATAAATCACCATTGAAATAGGAATCTTCAGGTCCTCTTCTGATCTTTACAGCCTCCGGTATCTTGTCATACTCCTCATTTCTGTCACAGTGCTGAAGTCACAATTGGATTGGATTACCCCTGAGAGCCAGTCAGCTAGCAAGATGACTGTGTATCTGTGTAGAGTTCATCTTATTGTAGTTCAAAGAGGGGACTTTTAAATTGTTTTATTTTGTTTTGATAAATTACACTTAGTCAAAATTAAAATATTTGGCTATTTAAATGACTTCTTAAGAGCATGAAACCCCTTGTGTGTTGATAAGCAGCAGTAGTTAAGAGAGCCTATGCACATTAAGTATTTTACAATTTTATATTAACTTAACCTCCTGCTCGGTGGATTTGGGGGAAGCTAGAACCAGAGGAGACTGCTTTTGAGAAACAGTCCCATAATCTGACTTCATGGGCATGAAGAGAAAACAGTTGCTGTTTCAAGCTATATTTTCTAATTTTACATTTTGGCATGTGAATCATTCCATTGTCTTTGACACTTTGTGTTATTGATTTCCAAGAAATTTTCACTTTTAACACTTGTTTCTATAGAAAAAAAAATGGAAATTCTTTGTATTTTATGTAAGTTTTATTTTTACCAGAGTTTGTGTATTTTCTCCTTCTGCCAAAGGTTTTAGGTGTTACTAGGTGTATGCTTTTGTCTTCGATCAATATGTTACACTTGACTGTTACTTTTGATGGTGAAAAGGCATTCTGGACAACTGAAATCTACAATAAAATATTGTAATCATTTGGAGTAACCATGGTTACTTCATGTATAATTTCATTCACCCTGTGAAACAGCAATAATTCTTTTAAAATTCTACATAGTTCTTCCTTTCAAAAACGTTAATAGTTTACATAGAGTTACATTTATTACCCTAAAATGCTGTTAACCAAAAAACTCTCAGAATATCTTCTAGCACAACTCTCTAATTTTACAAATGCCTAGAGATATTAAGCATTTGCTGTGCTCAGAATATTAGTTATAGGCAGACTTAAGGCTTAGACCTCAAGTTTTCTGGCACCTATTGCTGAGCTGTTCCTATGCCATGTGCTTCAAGAAATTGAAAACTGGTTTCATTATATAATAACATAAGTTAAAATATGTTTCATTCTATGTTTTCCAGGGTCAAAATATTTTTGGGCTTGATGTCATTGAAACGCCAGAAGGAGATAAGATGCCACAGCTGATTGTTCAAAAGGAGTTAGACAGGGAAGAGAAGGACACATATGTAATGAAAGTAAAGGTTGAAGATGGTGGCTTTCCTCAAAGATCCAGTACTGCTATTTTGCAAGTAAGTGTTTCTGATACAAATGACAACCACCCAGTCTTCAAGGAGAGTGAGATTGAAGTCAGTATACCAGAAAATGCTCCTGTAGGCACATCAGTGACGCAGCTCCATGCCACAGATGCCGACATAGGTGAAAATGCCAAGATTAACTTCTATTTCAGCAATCTAGTCTCCAACATCGCCAAGAGGCTATTTCATCTCAACACTACCACTGGACTTATCACAATCAAAGAACCACTGGATAGGGAGGAATCACCAAACCACAAGTTATTGGTTTTGGCCAGTGATGGTGGATTGATGCCAGCCAGAGCAATGGTGCTAGTAAATGTTACAGATATCAATGATAATGTTCCATCAATTGACATAAGATACATCATCAATCCAGTCAATGGCACTGTGGTTCTTTCAGAAAATGCTCTACTCAACACCAAAATTGCTCTCATAACTGTGACAGATAAAGATGCTGACCATAATGGTAGGGTGACATGCTTCACAGATCATGAAGTTCCTTTCAGATTAAGGCCAGTGTTCAGTAATCAGTTCCTCCTAGAGACTGCTGCATATCTTGACTATGAGTCCACAAGAGAATATGCCATTAAATTACTAGCTGCAGATGCTGGCAAACCCCCTTTGAATCAATCATCCATGCTCCTCATCAAAGTGAAAGATGAAAATGACAATGCTCCAGTTTTCACCCAGCCTTTCATAAGTATTTCTGTTCCTGAGAACAACTTTCCTGGTGCCCAGTTGACAAAAATAAGTGCAACTGATGCAGATAGCGGGCGAAATGCTGAGATCAGTTACCTGCTAGGTGTTGATGCGCCTTCTGAATTCAACCTGGATCATCGTACAGGCATTTTGACAGCAGTAAAGAAACTGGACAGAGAAAAACAAGAAAAATATTCCTTCACAGTTCTAGCAAAAGATAATGGGATACCATCTTTAACAACCAATGCCACAGTCTTAGTGACCGTTCTTGATCAGAATGACAACAGTCCAATTTTCACTCACAATGAGTACAACTTCTATGTCCCAGAAAACCTTCCAAGACATGGCACAGTAGGACTAATCACTGTAACTGACCCTGATTATGGAGAAAATTCTGCAGTCACTCTCTCCATTTTAGATGCGAATGATGACTTCACCATTGATCCACAGACTGGTGTGATCCGACCAAATATTTCATTTGATAGAGAAAAACAAGAATCTTATACTTTCTATGTTAAGGCTGAGGATGGTGGTAGAGTATCACGTTCTTCAACTGCCAAAGTGACCATAAATGTGGTTGATGTCAATGACAACAAACCAGTTTTTGTTGTCCCTTCTTCCAACTACTCCTATGAATTGGTTCTGCCATCCACGAATCCAGGCACAGTGGTCTTCACGGTAGTTGCTGTTGACAATGATACTGGCATGAATGCAGAGCTTCGTTACAGCATTGTAGGAGGAAACACAAAAGGTCTATTTATAATTGACCACACAACGGGCAACATTACACTGAAGGATAAATGCATTGCTGCAGACCTCGGTTTACACAGACTGGTAGTCAAAGCTAAAGACTTAGGACAACCTGATTCACTCTTCAATGTTGTAATTGTTAATCTATTTGTGAATGAGTCAGTGACCAATGCTACACTGATTTATGAATTAGTGCGCAAAAACATTGAAACACCAGTGACCCAAAATATTGAAACAGCAGATGCAACTTCACCAACCAGTGACTATGTCAAGATCATGGTTGCCATTGTTGCTGGCACTATAACTGTCATACTTGTTATTTTCATTACTGCTGTAGTACGATGCCGCCAATCACCACACCTTAAGGCTGCTCAGAAAAACAAGCAAAATTCTGAATGGGTTACTCCAAACCCAGAAAACAGGCAGATGATAATGATGAAGAAGAAGAAGAAAAAGAAGAAGAAGCATGCCCCTAAGAACTTGCTGCTTAATTTTGTCCACATTGAAGAAACCAAGGTGGATGATGCTGACAATGATGGAAACAGCGTTACACTGGACCTGCCCATTGAGCTGGAAGAGCAAACCATGGGCAAGTACAACTGGGGCACTACACCTACGACTTTCAAGCCTGATAGCCCTGATTTGGCCCGGCACTACAAATCCGCCTCTCCACAGCCTGCTTTCCAGATCCATCCTGAAACTCCCCTGAATTCGAAGCACCACATCATTCAGGAACTGCCTCTTGATAATACTTTTGTGGCCTGCGATTCCATCTCCAAGTGTTCCTCCAGCAGTTCTGATCCCTACAGTGTTTCTGAGTGCAGCTATCCAGTGACAACTTTCAAGACCCCTGTGTCTGTGCACACCAGACCGGTAGGTAATCCAAGTTTCTAACTAACCTTTTGAACTTTATTTTACTTTAAAAATTATTTTCAGTTGAAGTAGAATTTTACAGAATCTACTGACTTCAAGGAAGGATCAAAACTATCATATCGTGTAGAACTATCTAAAGGTACATACACTTATTTTACATTTGACAGAAAATCCGAAAAAAATAACTTATTGTCGTTGGGTGCAGAATGATGATTATAATAAGGGCAATGTTATCTGTAGGTGGCAGTATGATACTTCTTGCTAGAGAATATACTGGACAACTCCAAAATAAAAGGTCATGGCACTGTCCTCAATACCATCGTGTGCGTGAGGATCAGAACATGTGGGTAGGTACATCACAGTAAAGCTTTTTAGAATCTGATAAACAGGTCTTAATACTTAATGGTGTCAAGAATCCCAGCTTCACTTGGGCAAAATTTGTTTGCCCAGGATAACAAAATAGCATCAAGATATCCTCCCTACCTGCTATGCTCCCAAACCCCCAAAATAAAAAGAGAATGTCACTTTTAAATTAGGAATGCACCATTATACTGATTCATAAAATCTATATTCACACAATATAGCAGAATGGGATTAGCAAAATGAAGGCATGCTTCTCATTCTCATCTTCAAGCCAGAGAATGAAATATATATGAGATCTCTATTTTAGATATTCATTTAAGTATTTGCATATTTATGCAAGGACTGAGAGCCCTTCAGGAGATATTCTTAAAAGATAATGAGTTTTGGAAAATGAAATATGTTTGCTTTTTCTAATGGGCCCAGAGGAAAGTGTGGGCATATTAAGATCCAAGAAATCCATCTACAATAATTCAAAACCCAATAAATTTATTAAAATAAGAGTTTATACAGTGATTTTTATCTATGTTATGTGAAGAAATAAAGAAAAATTAATCTAGAAATACAGAAATAAATTAAATTGTTTAAGTTTGGTTATTTCCTTAATAAAGTCAAGTGATCGAATTTATCTACATTTATTCCCTCAAACTCATGCCACATGTTGACTTTAGTATTTTGTCTGCATTACTCCTAAAAGGTCTTCTTCTCAGTTTCAGCGAATAAAGAGTTTGAAAACTTATTCAGGCTTAATACAATGCTTGTAATGTGAAAGTCAAACAGGTTTTGTGTAACCAAAGTTAGAGATTTAAGGAAGCCTATCAGGATTCAAAATAACAAAATAATTTACCACAAGTTAGAAAATAATTTTAAGAATCGAGATCATTCAAGGATATGCATAGTTAAATTATACAATAACATCAACCTTTCTCTCTTAATCACAAACTGAAGGTAAGATACTAATTCAATTGTGGATACATTTTTTGATTGGAATATAGTTGATAGGCCCATAATTATGCTCTCATAATTGGTAAACTAGAACCCTAGTCTCTGTGTAGAGGATTTCTGTTAAGCGTTAATGAGCTTGCAGTGCAGTGGTTATTTCTACAGTTGTAATGAGCCTGGTGTTTTCCTAACTAGGTGGATCTTAGGTGGGTGGCAAGCACAGTAGATGCTTAACATTTCCTCAGGGTGTGTTTTTGTTTACATTCAGCCATTCAAAATGTTACTCTTATTTTCTAATTCTTATTACTATTATTCTGTTTATTGAAGACATTTCTCAACAGAAAAGTGTCCTTTATGAATAACTATGTGTGTTGTGTATCCTAGTAGCACTTTTCCCAGAACTAAATTTGAGACTCACTTAAAAATGTATACAAAGGGTGGGGTTTGTGAATTGCACTTGCAGATCATCATTTTCAGTAGATTGGCTCATGAAGTTTGATAAAAAGAACAAATTCTGGTTTCAACTCTTCTTGAAGTCATGGAGATGTTTTATTAACTAGACTTATTTTACTTAAGTATGTAAACATACAGTAAGCAAGGCATGGAAGAAAGAAAAACATTGAAGTATTTTCTAAATATCTTCCTCTTTTTAAAATTTTTTGATACTTTGTAACCCTTTAAAATCAATAAAATGAATCACTTTTTCCATGACGGGATTCCATTTTATTATCTAAAAGATCTATTTCTAAATACAAGAAAAATAACTTCATGAGATAGACAAAATAAGAAAAGTAAATGCTAATGAAAATAAGTTTTTGGCTATCATTATGAGACAGGGACTGTGGGTGTAATCAGAGTAGGGGGAGGGCCTCTGGAAAAAGCAAGGCAGGATATTTGCAGTCAGAGCAATGTAACTACATGCAAGGAAACCCCCTACCAAAACTCTGTGTTAAACATTAAGCTCTAAGGTCATTCTTCAGTAAGATCAGTGGGTGTTCCCCAGATAAAGAAGAGTACCCCATGTTGTTATCATGCTAACCACTTGTAAGATTCACTTTAGCATGTTAAAATTCCCAGGCCTATGTGCTGTCTTTCTTCTTTCAGATCTGATGGGGTGGTTTTACAAACTGGGCAACTAATTTAGCATGCAGACCCAGCTGTAAGCAACATATTAAAAGGCAAGAAAGATTCTACCTTAATGATATGATTGCATTTTAACACCCAGGAAGTTTAAGAAGTAAGAATTTTAACTTACTCTTTAGCAAACAGACAATACCTCGGCCCACCTTGGGGGCTGGGCAGGCTGCCTTTTGATATGCTCCTAGACCAGGACGCAGGTGTCCCAGAGAAAAATTGGGCAGGAAATTCCTTGTGTTAAGTTAATTCTAAATATTCAAACACCACTTAGCAAGTCCACACCCCTAAGCTTTTTTTTCATGTTCTCAAAAAAATCCTCATCTGCCTATAAAACCCCTAGACAATGCAGCACACCGAACTCTCTTGTCCCCTCCTGGCGTGAGCCGGGAGCTCTGTCCTTTCACTTTATCGCTAAATAAAAGCCTGTACCTTGCTCTCCTACCTTGCCTGTTTGTGAAGCTCATTCTTCAGCTTCATGAACAAGAACCCCGGCATCAATTAGGTACTTACTAGATAAAAGTAGTATTTTAGAGTCAATGAGTTCTCTGATAACTTATTCTATTTTTCTCACATCTTAACAAAAGAGGTAAGTCGTATATTTTTTGTCATTAATTGTTTCAGATTAATTACTATATATCTTTTGGACATGAATTGGTAAACTTGAACAGATTAAAATGGTACTAAAAATAACTTCCATCTATATACTCTTCATTTTCTGATCAATGCCAGAGGAGGCATCTTATATTTGCTCATGTTGCAGAATGCTAACAAGCACTGAAAAAGAACTCATGTATTTAAAAATTCAAGTACAGTAGGTGTCTTCTTTTTAAAGAAATATCATACAAAATGAGGGAAAGGTGTCAGCTAATACGATGAAAATTCATTGTTCCTTAAGGAAATTCTAACAGTGGGATAAAATACTATTGTTTGAAGATGGCAAAAATACTCTAAGTAACTTTGGATGAAGTGAGAAACACCTTTTTCAAAGGGGAGTTTAGGCTGGGCTGCTATTTACACATAGTTCATTATTCATCTGAATAGAAATAGGAAAGTAAAGAAATGAAATGGTCCTTGAAGGCCCATAAGATAAAAGGGGATTTATCAGGAATTTCATATTTTAAAAAGGAAATCAAATCTTTTCTATATTTTTTTCTGACTCTAGTGTTCTGAAAAAATACGAACATTCATTAGATAGAAATATATTGCATAAAATCATTATACTGGGGTAATGATGCTCTTCTTCAGTATGAATTTTTACTAGTAATCTGGAAGGTATTTTGGTATGTAGAATAGTAACAATGAAAAACATGAAATTTAAAAGTTGTTTCTACAGTTGACCTTCAATTAACAATTTTCACAGCAAGAAGATAACATTCGATTGTTATGACTAGAAAAACAGTATAACCATTTTAGTATCAATTTTGATAATTGTCATATAAAAGAGATATACTGCTAAAATCACAGGTCTGCCATTAAAATATTACAAAGATTATACACTTGAAAAACAGAGAGAAGAATAAAAATGAAGGTACCATTTTTTGAGGGACTTCTATGTACCAGTCACTGTTTTAGACATGTATTCGATACCTCTTTTCAAAAAAAAAAAACACTCTAACAAATTTCTGTGATTAGAGTTAGAATAGTCTTGTGGTTTCAGAAATTAGGTAAAAATGGTGGAAGGTTTGGATGGTTATAATTCATGGATGCAACCATGCTGTATAAGTATTATACATGGATTGAAAATGGTAACAGAGGTCTGAGTTAACTTGTGATAGGAACGGTATTCACTATTGTTAAAATCAGTAACTTTGATTTTGTGCATCTGTATTTGAGTAATTAATTTTAGCCATGTAGCATGCTTGGCAATTGAAACTCCTAGAACACAACCATCTGATTTTGATAACATGTTATTTTTCTTGTCCTAGACTGATTCCAGGACATCAACTATTGAAATCTGCAGTGAGATATAACTTTCTAGGAACAACATAATTCCATTCCCCTTCCAAAAATTCCAATGATTTGTGACTTAAAATTTTGGTAAAGATAATTAATTTTGTAATCTGGATTTCCCATTATAAAGGCAAGCAAAACAAAAATCACCTTAAAAATGGTGTGCCACTGAACCTTACGCTTATGTTAGCTCTAACTGTGCAAAATTTTAAATTTGTGGAAGAAACAGTGCAGTGTAATGAAAGAGTTTTATCATACTGTTTCTCCTTTTGCTTGCTCCAAATGTCAACAAACTTGATGCAATATAATGGTGTCTTGGGATATGAACTGATGGTTAATGTACTGATTATGAGGCATGGAATTACTTGCCCTATATGATTGCTGAAGAGTTTAAACATCATCTCCGGGAGTTTGGAAGTGAAGCTGAACTATCCAAGCTACCCTCTGAAAGGTATCCAGGGCAAGAGATTTTTTTTAAAGACCAAAAAACAAAAAACAAGAAAACACTAGCTCATTTCCTAAAAAAAAATTTACTAATATGGTGTTGCTGAGAAAATGATTAAAACCACCCATCACTCTGCTTAAAATTTGGATGATAAAAAATAATTTTATTGGATTTTTATGTTGATTGTAATCATGTTGTTCCACCACTTTAATCATTGAACAATTATTTTTGTGGTAATCAAATTTCCTTTCTCTATAAATATTGAAAAAATGGTTCTTTCTACTTTTATCTGCCAAAAGGAGAATGTAAAGTTCTTTATACTCCCTGATATTTAAAAAATATGTATTGATAGCTCTTGCATAATGGAACATAAATCCAGTCTCTGTAAGTAGAAACAAGGATTTAGATAGGATATTTTCAAATATTTTATCTTAATTTTTAAACTACTTAGGTAAATTATGAGGTACTAGAGTTACATCTAAATAGTCACATCTATTTTATTTCTCTGACATTAAACTATAAGTATATTTCATTACTTTGAATAATTTGCCCTTTAAAATTAACTCATCTTTCACAGTATGTTGATTAATTCACTTCCTATGCAAATAACTAAATGCCTCAAATTGGGTATATTTTATTGAGGAAAGAATGACTAGTCTCAGTGTTATACTATATTCTGTAAACTGCTTATGACTTGATAGCACTAACAGAATTTTTTTTTAAACTTGATTTCTTGGGGCAAGGGGAGTATAAAGGACCCTTATAATCAAGACATAACATGTTTCCTGGATTTTCATTCAAATGATTCATTGTGTATAATTTTACCTTGCAAAGTGGGAAAAGGATTTGATCTATTACATATGAATATTATATTAGTGTATTATTTGGAGTTTTCTTTGATGTAAAGGTATTTAGAAGAGGTATATGCTCTATTTAGCATTCATATCAGTGTAGTTCTTGGATATTTGATATGTAGGTAATAGTTTTAAACAGATTTCTGTTAAACTTTAGTGTTTCCATTTACTCAGTACAGAATCTCTTGTACCTTCAATGTCAAGTTCTTTGAACATACTTGCTATCTGGCTTTTTAAACGTTAGTTAACTATAATGACTGTGAGTGTAACCATTTTACTGATAATGAGAAATATTATGTAAGTTATAATATTGTATCACATATCTATAAACAACTATTGTAGGAAAACACTTAAAGTTTACCTTTGTGAAAGTTTTCATATATAATAACTTCATAACTCCTCTTTCATTTCTTCCTAATAAATTAAATATTCAAGTTTTAATTCAAATCATTCCAAGGAATGTCAACATTGAGCTAACTTACTATACTCCCCGGAATCAGTGCCCTGCAGGTATCAAGATGTACTAAGAGTAGGAGTTTCCAAAATCCATAGTTTAAATTTAATTGTGAATAAAATTATGATACCCAAGACAATGAATCAGTATTTCAGATGTCCCATAATAAACCACTGTGGCTTCATGACAGTTTGCATATAAAATTATTCTGTAAATGCATTTTAAATGCTTGTGTCATGACCACCCTGGTCTAGCCATTCCTGCGCACTCTTGTGAGCTAAGGGAGAGTATCTCCTTTTTCTTCCACTTCAGTGACCGCTTCCTTTATGCTATAATAAGAAAAAGTCCTAATTACTTCTTTGTATATGTATATGAAGATAAAAATGTTTTGTAATAGTTAGCCAGGATCTAAAAAAAATCCTCAATAATTTTATGGGTGTCGAATTTGCAGAAGATGAAAATAGAAACTTTATTTTTGAGCTGCAAGTGAATCCATCTCTCAGAATACAACTGTGAAAAAGGAACTTCTCAATTCATTTCTTTCCTGCTCTTTGAGGCTAAAATATTTGCTTTATGTACAAACCAATGATGATTGAGATTTAACTGTATTTAAAACTGGGCCACAGTTGAAAATGGATTCTGCTTTTGATTATTAATTATGCTTTATCTGTCCTTTGCTTATGTTTGAGGAAACATTACCATTTGAGAACAATGTGGGCAGCGCTGAAACTAGTTTTCCACAAAAGCCACGGAGAACAAAATTATGTATTTTCCTACTTGGTTCCCTCTTATCAGTTGATTCGGTGGCACTTTCAATTTAATTATCGTTATTTTTACATGTTTGGCTTAGAAGTTCTCAGATATCTTCCCATTTCTTGTGTTGGTATTAATAGACTACTGGTGTTTTCCCAGTGAAGAGACCTGATGGTCTCTCTGGTTCTTATTCTACTCAGCAAATAGAGAAAGACAGAAGAAACGCAAATCTTAAGACTAGTTGTCATAGATAAAGAAAAGGAACTTTTGGTTAACTTGATCTATTGAATCATAAGTAGACTGTATAATTGATGAACTACAATGTTCTCTATACTTTCACCCCTGCAACACTCAAAGAAGTCTTATTTTCCTTTTAAAAAATCTACAGTGCATAAATTGAAAAAAGGAAAAGGTAAAATCCATTTCCTCATTTTACTTTAAATATAAAAGTTTATTTTTAGAAGTAGCATATTTGAGCCATTACATTTCTTGTTATTTTTATTTTCAAATATTTAGATTTTAAAATTTATAAAACAATTTGAATTCTGTTAATTAATCTTTTATGTACACATCTTGTTTTCTGTTGTTCACTCTGTCCACATTATCAATGAGAATACATATGCTTTAGAATTTTTAAAAGTTGAATTTAGATTCAATCAGTAAACCACTATTTTTTACAATATTTACTAATCTTTTCATCCACATAAAATAATACTGCCTCAGTTTACTATTTTGCTGCCTGCACTCGTTACTGTTTAATTAGATTTTGTAATTGTGTGTCTAGCTAGGTGTGATATGAAGCCCAATTTTAACAGAAATGCTACAGGACAAGCAGATCTTAAGAAATCTTATATGAACTTAAGCCACACTCTGTAAATACTTATAAGTGCTCTTGTGTAATAGATGTATTTTCTTAGATTTTGTGAAGCTTAGCTTATGTCTGTTTTAAATATTATTTATATTTAAGTTTTTAACATATTCAAAGGTGCTGTGATAATATCAAGCTGTATGTGTTGTATATAATTACTATTTTTTAAAAGAACTATCGTGCAATTTGTTTTTTTGTGCATTATGGATGTTCATATGTGACATCCGTGGTTTTACGTGGTATTGAGAATTAGGAATAGACTAAATTCTAGAGTAGTCATTGGCCCTTATTTTTATTGTCATGCAATACTTTTCAGTGTAGAAAAATTTAGGAAAGTGGAGATAGATTTTAGATCAAGAGTTTTAAATTTATTTGTTTTTATTTCAAGCTATATTACTAACATTCTCTTTACAACTTAATTAGTAATTCTGTTTAAAGGCTCTAGAGCCACTGGAAGTGGTGCACTTTAAAATTACAGAAATTTTCTTTTCTTTTTATATTGTAAGCTATACATGCAGGATTTTTTACACATAGTGATAATTGATTATTTATTATACATATTTATTTTTATAGATGTATGATTGGACAAATTCATGCAATAGTATAGCTTGATTAGTTGATAGTGTAATACAAAGGCATGCTATATATCTCCACCATGAGATTAACCTCTCAGTGAAAATATCAAGTCTGATGGAAAAGCTTTTTTAGTTAAAAAGAATGTCATCTAAATTTCTGATAAAAATCCCTTAGAAGAAAACAACTGTTATTTAATTATTTCCAAGAAGTCACACAACCAAGTCTTACCTTATTCATGTTCTAGATATTCTCAATTAAAATTGCCTTAACTGTTTCTTCTTAAGGGTTTAATTATATTTAATTATTCATATATACACAGTTACTATTCACTTAGGAGTAATTTTCTTTTTTGTCAAGAGAAAAAATTCTCAATCCATTAGGTTTCAGATAGTCAAATTGATTTATAATGAAAAACTACTTCAATGGCTGCCTTAGAAATATCTGCACTTTTCTCCCTTGTCCTGGATCCTTGTATTTGTTATTCATTTAGTTACTTCATAAAATGTTATTATCTTTGAAACACAGTTTAAAAAAGCATTTCTATTCTTTTTTCTTAACACTTGGCAAAAACATCAGCTAACAAAATATTTTCATTAGATACTCAATTAGAGAAAAATTTAAATAATATTACTTTTAGTCTATTTGATGGTAGAAATTAACTCTGATGGAAAAAAAATATTTTCCACAAAATAAACTTTAAAAGGTACTTATTTGCTTTATTACATATCAGTTCTACTTCAGTTTCAAAATCAGTGCAAATCACCATTTCAGTAATACATTATAACTAAAGTGAACTGTTCATAAACACTTTCACCTCACATAAAAATAGTTCCAGTAATTGAAACATGCAACTCGAATAGTTGCTCAGTGTCACAACCTTGAGATAATTCAAATTAAAAAAAAAAAAACTGACCAGCTCTATTGGTATGTGAACACAGACCTAATCTCATATTCAAGGTGAGAAAAAGCTCACAAAAATGGAATTACCTGGATTCTGGCAACTAATCTATGAGCTGTTAAGTGAGAGATTATATTTCATTATTAATTTTATTCCTTTCATCATGTCATACAGAACTATGTATTAGATGCCATTTTTGCAGAAAATTGGGTATATTATGTATGCTGTTCAGATTGAATAATTACATTTTTCTCACACAAATGCAGCTATTGAAGAAAAGATGTTGAGTTCTCTTACAGATAGGTATCATGGCTTTGTCTACATGATACCAAAACATCTGGAGGCAAAATACAACTTTTCACTAAACATGGGGATATTTTTTCTACCTGACAAATTGTCTGACTTTATAAAGATACAAACTTTAATATTATGGAATAATATTATAACTGTTTCATTTTACATAGGGAAAAAGAGTTTGGCATGCTATATAAAGTTATCATTATCTGAACTAAGAGTGACTGCTAACATTTAACAGCAAAATTCCCCATGGTGCTACAATTCAACTTTATCCATATAAATTTTATTTGTTTATAAAGCTTTACATACATTTATTTCAAAATGCACATAAATTATAAAAGTGATGAGGAATGTACAACTAAATTTAGGTGTGAGAATTGAAAGGTAAACATACCAAACCCTAGATATCGTATACCTAATTGTGTGTCTAGAGAAAAATTCATTTTAACTTAATGTTTAAGTAATTGAAATATGGTGGAATTAAAGTGGGATACTGTATGTATAAGCACACATATGTTTGCATATATGTGTATATATTTATGTTTGCCAAATTTCTGGCAGAAAAAAGTGATTTAAACTTCAACCTAAATACAATTTGTTCAAAGGTTATACATCTTCATTTATAATATTATTCTCTCTCCCTTTAAGCCCTTATGCCTCACTTCCAAACTATAATCATCCTATACCCCTTATATCATCCTATACATTACCTTTTATTTAATAAAACTCCTGTCTTATTCACTGCATTCAGAATATGTGCCCATGTGGATTTTTGCTTTTAGTCAAATTATTTTGCCTCATCCAACTGCAATACTTGTCTTCATAAAGTTTCCCTGTTTTCTGAATGACCACAGACCCAGTAACATTAAATTACACATTAAAAAATTAAATTGCTTTTTCCTGTATAAGTACTACTGCAGATTCTACTTCTTTTTTCATGAAAAAAGCTAAGATAAATTTTCCTTCAGTAGTAGTCAATCCCTCTTAGTTGGTATAAGTAAAAAATATACCAAAAAGTCCATTAAAATAATCCTCCTTATTTTTGCATTAATACATTACTTAATTTTAATATCTATGAAACCAGAAAACAGACAAGTAGTTCTCTGTACAATGTCAGATTTTTAGTTTCATATGTCTTTAAGTTTGTTAGTTTATGCTTCCAACAAAAGGCTGAGATATGGATTTGCCATAAACATATACATACCTACCCATGTATGTATATACACATACATTTTCATAAACAGCTCAATGTGACCTACAGATAGACATAAATCACAGAAATATTTATGAGGATAGGGTCAGTGTTCAGATTGGGTAATGTGTACAATTTATTATCATTTCTGCTTTTGACTGAAGCTAATAGTAAGATTGGCAATTGAAGAAAACCTGTGTGATATTAAAATTGTGAATATTTAAAATATGAGAGCATTCACAACAGTCAAGTTTGAAGTTTTGTTTTTGCTTTGCTATATGTAGCTGTGGTTTTTAAAAAAGATAAGGTTTTTGTATGAATATATTGGAATGAATATTATAGAGCATCTTTCAACTGGAATATGTGTAGACATTAATACTGGTTGTATCTGTTGTAATTTCAGTGCATAAAGTGTTTGTAATCTGTATTAAGTGAAATATCTATAAATAAAGTTGTTTCTGCATTGCAATAATATATCTTCTGATATTTTTTGAAGTGCTTATTGTCAGCAGAGGCTATCAATTTCATTAACATCATCAAGGATCCTAAAATAATTTTTAGCACATCAACATCTCACAGTTTCGTGGTATAACTCATTATCTGTGTTGTATTAACCAGAACTTCATATATTGGCATTCCTGTTCACTAACATTGGGAGCTAACTGGTCTTTTTCTATTAATCAAAAGCACTGAAGTAGATAGAAGACTCATATTTACTAAAGTTGTAGTTTTGTACATTTTATTGTACTCAAATTCTTTGAACAGTGGTAATATGCTATCATTTATTAATCACTGTATTTCATAGAACATGCTAGATAATGGAGTTTGCCATGAGTTCAAAACAAAATAGTTAAATATTTCTCATACTCCTACTATGAGCAAAGCATTGTGGATAATGATGTTGGTTAGGGTGAAGGACGGGGTATAGATGGGTAGGGATGTGGGACAATCAAGGTTCTCCCCTGGTTGCTGTTAATTTTAAAAAATCCTTGCTCAAGAAGTTTAAACAAGTATGTTTTTAGAAATATTACATATTTTCCAGTGCAGAATATTCCTGAGTATACCAGATTAAAAAAGAAAAAGTATGAAAAGAAAAAATGAGCGTACATAAAAGTGACAAAAATACAAAAACCTCAGATTTTGTCATAATAATTAGAAGTGTGTGTGTGTGTGTGAATACAGGTAGTAAAGCACTTCACAAGTGTGTATTAGGTACTCATTCCAAATTTTTTGAAATCTGAACTGAGCAAGCATACATGTATCTAATTCATTTCAGAAGCATCTTAAAGTCAACACTTCCCTCTCCTCAGTCACAACCATGTAACAACCAAACCCTGTTGATTTTACCTCTGAAATACCTGACATTTGTCCCTTTGCCACTTCCTTATTTAGTTCTTCATCTGTTACCTGACCCACTACTAATATGTTGTCCTGCTTCCTACTTTCATTTGTTCAATCCATTTCTACCCTATACCCAGAAAACTGTTTCTAAAACACAGATCCAATCAAGTGAAGCCTATGATAGAAAAGTTTCTGAGTCTTTCCCCATTGCATATAGAATAAAACCATAATTACCATATTTTTCAACCAATTTTACAATTTTAACCAGGTGTACTTGTTCATCCTTATATCCTACTACTTCATGCACTCCATGTTTTTGTCACACCTACTACTCCTTGATTCTTCCATAAATCTAAATAATTTATGAGAATTATATTGAATGCTGCCTTTGATTAAGACACTGCTGTGAGGACAACAAAAAATAACTAAGGCATGGTCAGTGAAGTAGGACTGTGGAGATACGGCAAAAAAACATACTTTTAGTAGCCAAGAGAATATGACAAAAAGAAAGAAGGCTGCCTGTGATTTTATTAAAAATAAAAGAAGCCTGGATGATATTCTTTTCTTTGATATCTTTCCTGTTTCTTAACATTAACCTTACATAATTCTTGTAAAATTAAAAACTTCAAGTTAATGACTAGGTCATATAACCTTTCAAACATTAGTTTCTGGAAAATGTTTCCAAAAAATTGAGGTTACATAATTTTTCTTCGTTAATCTTAGAAAGATTTTTTAAAATTTACCTCAAAGTTTTTGATTCTTACATTTCCTGTCTGTGAGTTGCCCTTAAAAAAGCCTCAAAGGAAAAACTACCCATTTGTTGATCTTAATATAGTCTGTGTACAATGAGAGCAGAGAACCATGTACTGCTTTTAGACATTTTAGCAAAAGAAGCATCTCACTGTGACACTTACTCAACAGAAAATATGGCAGGTAAAAAGTGCTCCTGTCCTCAATAGAGGAACATTTCCATAGTGAATCACAATAAACAGATATTGACGCTCTGGCTAAAATGTGCTTGTATATACATAAATACTGTCACTGAAGTACTAAGATGAAATGGTTTTCCAAAATAGAAATTATCTTACTCTTTCACCCAGGCTGAAAATCAAAGTTATCAATCTGTGAAAACAGAAACAGATGTAGAAGATCATGGGCTATCAAATGTAGGTAATACTCAAATTATAACATGGTAGAATTACCCTGAAAATTCAGAAACAACATATTCCTCCTCAAAATAAGAGTGTGGATATCTTTAAGGAATGCACTTCTTGGCACATATACTGAAAGCAAATACACCACCTGCTTCCTAGAAATAGATGATATGAAAATAAACCACGTAGTTCTTAAATTAGACCTTTTCTCTTTTGTCCTTATTATGACAGAAAATGTCTAAGTCGCATATGCAGGCAACATCCTTGGAGACTGGAGTTTTGTTTTTGTTCATTTCTCTTTCATATCTCCGCTAGACAGTCTTATATCAGGATGCTGGAATGCCAACATACTATAAAACATTTCTATATTACCTGGTGATGGCTTAAAAAATTCATTACTTATTTTACCACTTTTTGCAATGAGAATGAACATCATCATAAGTGGGGAAATAGTGGGTTTTTATTTAATAGTGGGTTTTTATTTTTAGCTCAGTTATAATTACTGAGAGTTTTCCAACCATCCCAGATAAAATAAATGCAACTACTAACATTATTAGAGTCAAAGCCAGAGGCTATTTTCTTCAGTGAATATCCATTGGGAATATAGGGCCATTATAAAGGGGTAGAAAACTGGATATAAAGAGAGGGCTAAGGCCTCAATAACATGAAAACCTTGTAAGAGTAGCACATTGTCACATTCCTGGTAAACAAACTTTCCCCTCACGTTTGCATGCTTTTAAATATTTTTTTGAGGTACTACTATCAGGGCAGTGGAAAGATTATTATTCATAAAACATACTCCCTCTGATTCTTTTTTAATCTGATAGAGCCAAAAAGTATCTTTTACAGATTTATTTATCAGATACAATTTGATCTAGAATGAATCTAACTCAAAAATTGCCATAGCTATATGCCAAATCTGCCTTAACTTGATTCCTACCACAAATGTCTCTGTGCTTGTTTGTGAAATTTCAAATTTCCTGGTGCATTTTTGGTTTTGTGGAAAAAATTCTATATCCATTTCATATGAAAACCTAAGAGAAAATAGACTTGTCAACTACTCCTTTTTTCTGGAGTTTGGTCTGGCATGTGGAATGTGTTAGAAGCCCAGACTGACTACCGTATATGGATGGGAAGTCTTAGACCCACTGAGAGAGCCTTGCTTTCTTAACACATGAAACATGCTGTAGTTCAGTTGCTCTATTCTCTGGGCAACTGTTTTGGCCCCTTGTTCAGACAGGGACAAGGATCTTACCTCTTATCTAATCTCTGTCGATCCAATAGGAGAAAAAGCCTGTTACCTAGGGACAAAGTGGCCCCTTTTATTCTGGAAAGAAGGTCTCTGACCATCCTGTCTTTATGATACATTTTTATGTGTCTTTCTTAGTAATATCACTTTATAGTGTACTTCATTCAAATCACCTGAACTCTCTCATCCCCCAAGCAGTGATTGTGGCACTCATTACAATGTAAATGTGCACTGTGTGGAGAGTAAAGTTTATTTACCCACGTAGCCTGCTATTCTGAAATTACATTTTTCACACTGAGAAGTAGTATAGTAAAGCAACAAGGTGGTTGACTCCTGTAAGAGATTGAGACACAAGGAGAGGGTGCTCATATTGAAAAACCAAAAGCCTAACAGGAAAAAAGAAAGGTAGTAAGAGTCAAAGGTTAAAACCACAGATTTCTCTTTGTTACTTTCCAAGTTTAATTTATATCTTTTTTAATTTGCCACTCTGGATAATGCTTTCTATTGGCCCTTGCACAGATGAACATTCCAAAAAAGTTCATATATTCATCCCCCAAGGATTTACCTTTTCTCTCTTCTCTGGCAGAAATATCAAATAGTCATATATATTCCGCCTAAAGTTGCCCTTATAAGGGAATCCAATAGTCCAGAAAGATCTCCATATAGGTTCAATTCTCATATAGATCTGGATATATATAATACTAATGTTATCAATGTATGTAAACACACATATATATAAAGTGTGCACATATATATGCTGTGTATATATAGTGTGTATATATATGTATGTACATATGTATATGTGCATACATATATATACACACACAAACACACTAAATAGAGTTAATAAAACTTAAATTCTAATTTGAAAAGGAAAACTAAGAAGGTGAAGATTATGTTCTTCTAATGGTAACATTTTTGTTTTGAATTTGGGTAAGCATTTTACTTGAATTATTTGAAAATGCTTTTTTACTCTTCTGGTTTTGTCAAATCTGATTCCCAGATCTGTAGTATTTCCTACAGCCTTTATGAGATGTATTGTTTCATCTATGATCTGCTTCTCTTTTAGAGATAGAATAAACCTAGAGATCATGTGATATCTTAGTCCGCCTCTATTATTTGACAGATCGAACCAAGACCTAGAAAGAGAACAAGCCTTTGTTGAGCACCTATTTTATGTCAGGCAGTATGTTAGGCACCTTAAATATGATAGTTCTTTATCTCAAGACAGATTACACAGTAAATGGCACAGAGAGAAATCTAATTAACTCTCAAGTTCTCCTTCCTCTATACCTCATCATGTCTGGCAGAGCTATGGCTCCCACATCTGATATGAAGTTCAGAAGCCCTTCACTTTTACTACTTTCCTATTAAATTTCTCCTCTACTCTACAAATCAACAACCAATTTAAGGAGCTTTTCCCAGATCTCTTTACCCCTTCCTAGACTCATTCTCATACATTTAATCTCAGGCAGATGATCTTTTAAATGATTCTTGTTATTAGATTTTCATAAGGTTGGCAAGCACAATGTTCATTCTGGAACTTATTACTGTTTGCAGATATGTACAATGGGGCAAAATTTCCCATGAACAGATCAGGTGGAAAAAGGCAAATAGCGGAGACGAAGAGGACTCTTTTTCCCTCTACCTCCACTCTCAATATATGAACCCAGGGACAAACTTTGAAAATAGTGTCTATTTTAAAAGTGTTTAGTCAAGTTGAACTTTCTGCAGATAGTATGTTGAGAGTCCCCTTCCCCTTTTCATTCTGCCTTTGCAATATTTAAAACATAATATGATTCTAATATTCTGAGTTTGGTATGCCACATGATCAGTTTGAAACAGGATGGTATATATGTGTATCACAAAATATATATGTTATTTCTATATCAACTTATAATAAAAAGGAATATTTAAGTACATTCAGTATAGCTAAGAATTTCTAATTAATCTGATGAGACATATTGGTAATAACCAAAAATATATATCAAATATGGGCAACCATATACCTGTAAAAAGTATTGAAAATCATTAATTCAAGTACGATATGAATTTTTACATTAGTCACTTAGAACTACTAACCTTGGATTAAAAAGGAGAAATGGAAAGAACATTTTGTTTCTGGATTATGCTTCCTAATTTAACCAATTCATATGAAGCTATAGGAATATTAATTTTTAGTAGTGTTCAATATATGCTAAACAATATTATACAATACATTTGGCTCCAAATTGGAAAGGTTCAGCACTTAATTAGGAAGCTGCATTAACTCCTTAAGACCATTAAGGAACATATGTCAGATGCCTGTGCTACGTTAAGTTCTGAAAATAAGGATTTGAAAAAAAGAAGGAAAGGAGGGAATGATAATTCAAGGAAAAATTTGAGAGTTCCTGCTAAGTTCCAAGAATAGTGCTAGGCACACTGGGCAGCCAGATGTAGTGGGGCATGATGGGGCTTTAGAGTCAGATAGACTTGGTTTTCAATTCTGGATTTATAGGTTTTAGCTGTATGGTTTTTAACCTTTTTAAAGCTTAAGATTTTCATCTTTCCATATGTCCAATTAACAGGATTCAGAGTGAGAATTCAATGAGATAATGTATGAAAATGGGCATAGCACAGCATCTGGCATAGGCCAACAATATATGTAAGTCCTTTCCACACTGATGAGCTAATCTAATATTCTAAACAGTACAGGAAGCTAGATATTATCAATATCATACCCATTTTATAGATAAATAAATAAATTGGGTCTCAGAGAGCTTCTAAAGTTTATCCAAACCCAATTTAAGTGTTCTTTCCCCTAGAGCACAGCTATTTCAGATCAAGAATTTAGGCAGTCCTATTTTTATTAACTGCTTAATTAAAGCTGACCTGCACAAGTAGTCTTGCCCCTTAAACTCTCCCTATCATTTTTGTTATTTTCAGGAGCCTGTGTCAAAATATTGAGTATTGCTCTAAGCAATCATTTTAACTTTAAAACCCTTTCAATTGCAAGTGGAAGTTTTCAATATAGTTGGTGGAATTAAAGTTTTGCATTCTAATGGTTGTGAAAACTATTGACAAGGCTGACTTAGTGTTAGAATCATAAGATGTCAGATGAAGAAGGTAAGGTTCAGAATGTGAATGATTTACCTAAGGTCACACTGAGAGATTTGCTCAAGGTCATATGTACAATTAGATTTCAAAAGAATCAAGTGGTGGGTGTAATCTCCTGACTTCCAGTTCAGAATTCTTATCATTACATACACAACCTATTTAGTCTGTGATAACTTTGTGTCCTGTATGAAGTTGTTGAACTCTACTGAATGGGATTGAATAGTATTAAAATTGGGAGAAAAGTGACACTAACAAAAATAAAACTGTAGAAATCAGACCATGGTTGAGATTTAACTTTCCTATCTAGTAAATCTAGTGTGACCTTGGAAGATCACTTATCATCTCTGAGATGCAATTTCTTCAAGTGTAAGTTGGAGAGGGTGGGTTTTTCAGATCCTCAAATGAGATTATTTTTCAAAAAGCATTTGGTAAATGAGAGCTCTACATAACTGATAATTGTTGTCAATACTATGTACAAGTTTTTAAAACTTCTCAATCATAATATAAGTTCCAAGTCTTTTCCTGTCCACCATTCTACCTCTGGTATAAGACCCAAAATACCTTTGTTCAGAGATAGTCTACAAATTCATAAAATTCAAATTGTTATGCATGGCATTGAATTTATGCTTAATTACTTTTTTCATATTCTTTCTCAGGCATAGGGAGATATGGTATGAGTAGGACTCTATTTTCTGAACTATGAATAAATGACTTTGGGGGCAAAGTTTGTAATATAACCATAAGAATCTGACTTAATATGTGGTTTTATGTTAGTCATTTTACTCTGTTATCTCCATGTACATGAATGGCTATCTTACAAAGATAGCTCTAATTAAAATAGGTATCCAGAGGTAAAACATTAAGACAACATTTTTAACAGAGCCTAGGTTCAACATAGTCAGAACTTACAGGCTATAGAAACCAAATTACCTTAAAAGTAGTTTTAAATTATATCATATATTGTCTAGAATCTGTTAAATAATTTTTTAAGTCTTATATTCCCATCACACCTGGAATGCTAATTAAATTGCTTATACTGGTTTAGCAAACCAAATTATACATCTATAAAATTTTAAATAAATAGTTTATAGATTTGCAGCTCAGGAGAGTGATTATTTTATTTCTACTATATTTAATCTTTCTGGTTGTAAAAATTTATGGTAAGAAATTTAGAAAATAAAGAAAAAATACACAGATGGAAATAAGAATCTCGTTATAATCCTCCCATTCAAAACTAGCTCCTTTTATCATTTTTATAAATGGACCCCTAATTTTTTTCTAAGCATAAATTTATATATTTCAAATATGCATGTTATTTAAAATCATAGAATTTTGACTATACTATGACTTTATAAATTATTCTGTTAACTTCTTCATTTAAAAATTAAGTAAGTTCAAAGACTGGTTTCAGAACTGAAAACACATTATTTAGGCCCATAAGTTTTATACCCATGAAAATACCTACATTACAAGGCAATATAGGAATAACTGTCATTTTGAGTTTGAAGAGAAAAACCACTGTGGGCTGCAGTAAAATGAGATAAGCTTATGGAGGAGATTGAACATGATTTGGTCCTTAAAGGAGGATTTGGGAAAATGGCAAAGAAAGTACCAGTTGGTAGGAATTAAGTGAGCTAAAGCGTGGGTCATATTTTTGGGAACAGGGTTTTCAGCTGTCTTTGAGATAAATTCAGGAAGATACAGTAGGGCTATACTATGGACTTTGTGGAAGCAATAAATACTTAGACTAAAGAAGTTTTGATATTTATTTTTAGAACACATTTTCTTGTATACCCTTCTCAATGGGAAAAGTATATTTACTATTTATCTACTATACACTCTTGTAAACGTTTTCTCATCAATGATCCATGGAAACTCAAACTCAACATTTCCTTCAAATGAGATGGATTGCCTCCAACTCCCTTTCCCCAAATCTGGCCCACTGCTTATATCAACTAATAGAGTCACCATTCACTCAGACCACTCAGGTTAAATACCTAGGTAATATCCTATACTTCTGTCTCTTCTAACCCTTTCCCACTCCAATTATTCAATATTTTTTTTCTGATTTTATATTTGATATACTATAGAAATAATTAAAATGATAGCAGAGAATTTTTTTTTAATTTACTACATGCCAGGCATGTGCCAAGAATTTTAAGTACATCTCATTTCATCCTCATGTTACAGGTACTATTTTCTCTGTTTCACTTATGGGAAAAATGAGGCTTAGGGCAGTTTAGTACTTTCTATATGTCATGCAGATAACAATCATTAGAGCTCATATTTAAATCCAAATATTTTATTCCAGATCCCATACTCTTACACATAATAGTAGCATTTATTGCCTCTAGTCTCTACTCCACTGTCCTATTTTCAGTCCTCTTCGTCTTTCACAGTGACAAATGAAATAGCTGCTTGACTGGCATTCATTATCTAATTTTGTTCTACCATAACCAGCATCTATACAGACAATGGAAGTTCTATTTCAATTGCAAATTTCATCATTCCACTCCTATATTTGAAATCCTTCATTGGTTTCCCATAATTTTCACGGTAAGTATCCTACTTTTTAGCATAGCATACAAAGCTCTCCAGAATGTGATCTTTGCTTACTTTTTAGCCTTAGGTTTCACCCATCCCTCCCTGGGTCCTAGTTTATGCTTCAGGGATATCAAATTGCTTGCAGTTTTCTACTACCCGACATACTGTTTTTAGGCTCAGCAAATGCATTCAAGGTTTCCCTAGTGGAGGCCTGGTATTTGTCATTCTATTAACATGACTAACTTGGGTGGATTTTTTGTGACTCAGCTCAGGATCCATATGAAACCTTTCCTGATCAGCTAGCTTCCTTCTTACCATGATCACATAAAATCTTATTCTACCCACCAGAATTTAAGTTGTTTGAGAGAATGATTTTTGTATTCCTGGCATAAGCACATTCTTGGGATATATAATCCACATATAATATTTGAGTAGAAAAATATTATGAAAAAAATATTTGAGACAGTTAATTAAGGAGTTAAGGATCTTAATGGAAGATGGAAGCCAAGTTTAAAGTAGAGAAATCAGGTAGGAGAATGTTGTGTTAAAATCAAAATAAGAAATGTGGGCCAACACTAGGATGGGAGAGGTGGGAATTGAAAATACAGCCTGACAAATGAGATAGGGAGGTCAAAGTGAATAACATTTCTCACATGATTCCTAAATTTAATGCAGTTAGTTGAAGATTACAAGTAAGAGTTTGAACTAAGATAATTAGGAGTGCAAGTTCTGTAAAGAATTGGGAGTTGAAGAGATAGAAAACAAATATGTGTATTTCCGTGTAAAGATGGAGCTACTCTAATTCCTTTGTCTGTGGGGAAAGAAAAGGGTTGAAATTGGGTGCAGGGATTAAATATTTTGAGATGAATATGACATGTGTGAAAGCTGTTATATCATAAATATATATTCAATACAGTTCTACATATGATAGGAATATATTCAAGACTTAAAGTCAACAATGCAATTATGTATTTATTTTTCTTCACTACATAGTATAGTGAAAATCTAACTATGACTGACTAATGAGCAAAAAGTTATTCAACTATCATCCAATTTAGACATTGTTTCTGCAAAATAACTTGTACTTGTTGATAATTGACTCTTTTTTGACTACAAAATAGCATGCATTAATTATAGAAAACTTCAAAAGTACAGATGAATAAATAAAATAATGAATAAAAATTACCTACAATCAACCAATTCAATCATAATAAATGTTTTTATTTTCGTGTATATTTTTCCAGTGGTTTTTCTATATATATATATATACTACAAGTTTTCTTTTGCTTTTTTTACAAAATAGGAATAATCATTTTCCTATTTTATTAAATATTCTTCTAAAACAAAATTTTTGATGGCTATGTAATATTACATCATATAGATATTCCATAATACATTTAGCTATCTAATATTTTTGGATGTTTCAAATTTATGTTATTACAAATAATGTTATAATGAACCTTATTGAACATGAAACTCTCTGCACTAACCTGACAGCTAACATTTAATTCAACAAAGAAACACTGGAGGAGAGTCCATTAAAATTAGTAATAAGCTTAGATCACTATTTGTTTAAAACTGTTTTGGACATTCCCTTCAAAACAATAATGTGGGGAAAATAGTAAATATTGAAAAGAAAATACAATTCTATTAATACTTGTTATTAACAGTGACCTTCTACTGAGAAACACCAAGAGAAACTTGTGGTGGTATGTAAAAGAACAACTTTTAGAAATAAACTTTGGTAGTGTGTACCAAAAACCTGTAGTTCCACTTCCAGAAATTTATTGTATGCATAAATAAGAAAAATTTTTTAAATTGACTAAATTTTTAAATATCTTTATGTATCATCCTATCAGCTATCAATTGCTCATTTATCATATTAAGTTTTTTTATATAATAGCTGCTATTTGTACATAAATTAATTTTTGTAAAGAAACTCAGTTTACAAAGTTTAGATTTATAGATTTTTTCTGTTTATATTTTCATGTATGATTGGAAAATAATGTAGAATTAATAAATTAATGGGGGTTTTTGAGATAGCATGATATTTCCATTTTCCTTTTTGTGATTTTTGTTCCCCTTTGTTTCAGCTGTACACATTTTGCTTAATGGTAGAAAATGACATATCAACTAATTTTCTCAGAATTTGAAACTTTTATCCTAAATAAAACTTAATTGTGCTTTTTTTCTATGTGTTTGTGCCATGGTACAATTTCAGAAAAGAAAAAATGTCTTCCTACTTTATAGTGCATTTTTCTGCATAATTAAGTGTGTTTACAACTCAGCTGTTATACACGTAACCTTTATCAAGATTACATGTAATCTTTACACATGTAACTAGTCACTTGTCATTTCTATACCTCAAAACTAATTCTTCAGAATATTCACAAAGAAGTATAATTCAGGATATGGTTTTCAATATGTATGCAATATCTTTAAATTGTTGGGCCATATTTAAAATAAAGAATAGCATACTCAAGACTAGAAAAAAGATAATGCAATTAACCCATATATTTAATATTGTGATGAGAAGACATATGTAGCTTACAAATAGCTCTAGAAGTTGACATTAACTTACCATAAATATATAATATGGAGACAACTTTACATTTTATTTTAATAAAATTCCGCATGTTGAAATTTTTGTTTTCTGTGTCGCGCATGGGCAGTTAAACTAATAAGCAATTGTATATTGAAGATTCCTCAGTATTTTCCCAATTTTGTTTTTGCTTACAGTAAACATGCTGAATCATCATTGACCCAGTATATTAGCCATTTTGATAAAACTGACCTTTTATTTGATCACTGTCTAGACCAGTGATTCACAACACTGGCTCCACATTAAAATTGCATACGGAGGTCAGAATCTTTCCCATGAGATTTTGATAGAGTAGGTCTGAAATGAAGCCTAGTTACCTTTATTTTTTTATCAGTTTAACAGGTGATTTGGATGTACAAACAAGGATGATAATCACTGAACACAAACATATGTCCATTAGATGAATCCTCATCCGCATATTTGAAACATTGCCCATTAATAAGCTTACTCACTAGACTGAGCTTTACAAAGGCAGACACATGCCCTTATTAGTTTTGTACCCCCAGTAATCAGCTCAGTTTTCAGCACACAGGCACTCAGGAAATGTATGTTTAATGTAGCCATAAGAACTTATTAAATCACTGAAGAATCATGCCATGGGTTAGGATTCATAGAAAGTGACAAACAAAATGTTTATGAACTCACTATTTAAATATCAAACACAAAACGACCTTTCGAATAAATATTGACATTGCTCTTTTGTACTTTTTTTCTAAGAAGAATTAAGTCCCCTTGAGGAAAATCAAGACTAATTTTGCTAGAAAAGCATTTTCACCATAAGGGTGCTAATGGACACACTGTTCATTTCCTAAAAAATAAACTTTAGGTAGCTCTGCTAACTCAGTGACACACAGACATTGTATATAGTGTGATTCTACCTTTAAAATAATAAAATAAAATAGCATGGCAAGTAAAAGTATAAAAATCATGTGTACTACCAAACTATTTTCACTAGTAAAATTTTAAAACGAGAAAATATTAAACTGATTTTAGTGGTTTTGTAAATGGTTGATCTTTAGATAGAGGTATGGTGCATCGGGTGTTTACTTTTTATTTGCTGAATGGCTTCTGAATTTCCATATTTTTGTTACTTTTCTGAACAGCAAACATTGGTACCCAAATGCCCATATTGATGCGTACTGCCTTCAGCAAACACGCACACCCCTTGACCTAAATTTATTTTAACAAACAAATACAAGATTTTAAGGTGCCAAGGTCTTAACTAGTACTGACTTTTCGATTTTATTTTAAAACGCCAAATATATTGTCAGTGTAAAGGAAAATTTTATTCACTTTAGTTATTTCTTTGCCAACTTTTCAAGCAATCACACGGTTATGTAATCCTAAAAGAAACTGTACCAAACATTCAAGATAAGGTAGAAAATAGCACATTATAAGGCCATTTCATTCCTTTGAGAAGATTCAGTTTTCCACAGGCCCATTCAAAGCAACCTATTCCAAATGGTTTGCTCCAAAATTTTTATCCAAGTTAAAGCTGAGTAGAAATTTGATTGCTCTTCGTTAGTGAAGGTACTTATTTTTGGAAAAAATAAGCTGGAAATAACATGCTTAAAGAAAAAGATAAAGCTATTTTGAACAATTAGATGCTATCATCCACAGCTACTTTGTAAAAATATTGACCTTTCCTTTCTAATCTTCCTCTTCTGTCACATTTGGTAGTCATATGTTGTTAATGTGTCACGCCTTCTAAACACTCACAGTCATGAGAAACTAACTCAATGCACCCAAAGGGAGGTGCATTAAAAATATATATGGCCCCTGGAATGTTGAAAGAAGTCCCACCAAATTATTGCAGTGTGTTGCTGGTTTAAAAAGAAATTCACTGATACAACGAAAGAAAGTGAAGACATTTATTATGGCTTGCTAACTTCAAAGAGTAATTCAGGCTTAAAAAAATCAAATTTAGCAATCTTTTTGATGCTTTACTAGATTCAAAATTTTACCTGGCATTGCCTAATAAATAGTTGAAATGTTCAGTTCATGAGAGACCTTGAAAACTGGTTTGTCACATCCAGTTCCTAATTTTTCTATAAAGATGGTACATTATATGATTAGATTGCCAGTTCTAAGGTGATTTCACTCTTCAATAATGCCTGTTTTATAACACCTATTTTTAGCTTGCAGAGAGTTCATTGCCCAATAGTATCCAGCCATATAAGCGAGGTTCATAAGATATGATCCTTGGAAAATACATTCTTTACAGCACCTATCAGACAAAGTGTTCCAACCAATCCAAAAGGACTACAGATGAGCACCTTGGCCTTTCTATCTCTGGTTTCTGTATGGATAGCACCATGATAAGGTTTCACTTTATGTGAAGCAATAAAAATAACACTTATGTTTTCTTTGTTGGGCCTTATTAGTTCTCAGCAAAGGCTCCCTAAAATGGGGAAAGAAGAAATTAGAAGTTGGGAAAGGTTGACACTGATACTGAACTATGATATGCATTCCTTTTACAGTCCCAGCCAAAACACCGTGCTATTTGAATTTGTTGATTTGCATATACAGTGAAAAGTTACAATTAGAAAACTCCAGTTGCCTTGTGCAGAAACACTCTTCCACACATTTAAGCAAGTTCTTAATTCTTCATGCAAATACTCACCAAAACAAAAAAGATCATTTTCATGATCATTAGATATACACCATTTGACTTCTTTTTATAAGTTACATCCTAACGTTGGCATTTGCAGACCTCACAGAAGATATTACATGATGACCCGCAAGAATAAAAAAACATCTGAGAAGAAAGGATTGGAAAGATTTATGTATCAGATTACATTTCCCAGTATCATGTCTAGTTTGCAAAGTTCAGCAATGTCAAATGCACGTTTTGTTTTCTGTGAGAGTATCTGACCTTTATATAAAATATCACATTCACCTTATTCCCTAAATCAGAATTACTTGGTTCAGCTAATGATGTGTAGAGCCATTTGACTGGCTTCTGTTTTTTACACTATACATCATTATAAGATAAAAATTCATAAATCCTATCAAAATGATTCAGTATTGACCTCTTACAACTGTGACTTATTTGCAATTTATTTTAGGAAATCTGTAAACAGAAAAAAAGCTAGCAGATTTTGGAAGATTTTGAAGTTATGTTTTTTTTCTTTCAGAAATTCTAAATTAATAAGAGTTCATTATCTGAATTTCAAACACAGCTTTTTATAACTTCATAACCTTTAAGGATCTTTATTTGGAAATAAAATCACAAAGTGCCAAAGGTACCATAAAGCTAACCAATCTGATAAGTGATCCTTTCTTTATTGCTACTATATATGCATGGTCATTTAAATAATTATATTAGGTTAAATCTACTTTCCATATCCAGGGATACTCTATTACCCTGTTATTTGTATCAAAAAATAAATGTTCTATGATTTGAAAGAAAGAGTTAGGTGAGCATATTTATCAGTTCCTTCAAATTCACTTTGTATAAGATATCACATTTTTGTACTTTTTTCTCAAATATTGAAAATGCATACATACATGGCAGTTTTATATATCTGCATTGTCATTCAAGATAGCTTCTGAACAAAAAAGTGATGTGAAATTAAGTATGAAAAAATCAGTTCATATTCATTTCAGGGCCAGGATTAGGTTGAGGTGAGTGAGACACCTAGAGCACAAAATTTAGAGGTGCTGACTCTCGATTTCATGCAAATACCCTGATATAGAAACCTTGTCTCACTGTAGTCCCTGCTGTGGTACATTGATGCTGACATGTGGAAAATTAATTATTTGTATTGCTTAACTTAAAAAATAATTTTAATACTCATATTTGAGTCAACAAAATGAGCATTATGGATGTTTACTCAGTAAATATAATCAGTACACTTTGGCACAAAGTAAACCAGTATGTTCATATGTACAAAGCACCAAAATACATATGCACACTAACAGTAGAAAGCATTTCCCCCAAAATAATGACTTATTGCCACAGAAGTCAAACCATTCTGTGTTATGATCCATGAAAGTGGAATTTCAAGATCTTAAAGGCAAACTGAGTACCTGGACATCTGAATAAAGTAAAATAATTTGTGTCAAAGGAGCACAGAATCAAAAGGAAATAGGTACATCAGACTCAAGTTCCACTGATTAAGAATTACAGGTGCATTCTTATAATCTTGGGCATTATAATGCTATAATCATTATAAATGTTGTAATTACAGAGGAAGGATAAGACTTACAATTGAAAGTAAAACAATGTTATGTATAAGCAAAGACATTTTATTAGGCCCACCTATAAAATGTATCCATAATGTGGAAGGGGCATTACAGATTATATATGAGAAAACAGCCTGGGAAACAGGGTTCATGAATGATTAGTCAAATCTCCTGACTGCTACCAGTTCAATGATTTTTCCCAAAACACTAACCTACCTCCTTGATATATATCACTTAGTTCATCTCTATTTCACCACTGATAATGCCAAAAAACATACAGAAATATATATGTACAAACCCACATATACACATACAAAATGTCAGATAATCTAGTATTTGGACACATCCTTAAGGTTTACATAAAGTTTTCCACTTTATTTGGCTGTAGGATTCTAATATAGCCATAGTTTAATATTTTTCTTATGTCTGACAAACTATTTAGAGCAAACACTTGCTAACTCAAGCAAATGACAGATTCCAGAGTCACATCAGCAGTTTCTCACTTCCTTAAGAGGATTACTGAAACCATTAATTTGATATGATGTATTTCTATAGAAAGATAGTTTATTTTATATTTATTTCTGAAATTTGCAAACACATAGGGACTTTTGAATGTTCATTCAATATGAAATAATGAAACTAGTTAAGTCAGAGTAATTAAGCTTCTATCTAGAGGTTGTTTTTAAATAATTAGTTGAATATATATACAGAAAAGTTATTATGAACAGCCAAAGATTCTGGACCTATTCAAATAGGAGTCTAATCAGTTTATTACTGTCCAGGCTAAAAGGAAAGTTGTTTCAATTAATTGGAGTACAGAGGTGTATACCAATAATTTCCACATTAGTACATTCGATAACTCAGTAATTCGTATATTATTTGCCTGCCAGCTTTAGTTTTATGAATATTTGACTATTTAAAAATAATTAGATATTTTTGTTTGGGGGATTCACAGTTGCCAATGAAGGAGCACAATGTATTAGGTGGGATGCGTAGAATGAAGAGAGAGGCACATTATTTTATATTTGTAGACTTCCCTGTAGACTTCAACTTATTTGTCTATAAAAAATGAATGCTACATTAGTCTTTGCAGTTGTATAATAAATTATCACTAACTTAGCATCTTAAACTACTCATTTCTTATCTTGCAATTGTGTAGGTCAGAAGTGCAGGCAGGGGTGACTGGGTTCTTTGCCTAGGGTCTCACAAGGTCAAATTTAAGGTGCTGGCCAGGCTGACTTTTATCTGGAATCTCTGAGGAAAAAATTGCTTTCAAGCTCATTTACATTGTTAGAAAATTTTTAGTTGGGAAAATTTACATCCTGTACTGAATTTCCATTTTCTTGCTGACCCTCAGCCAGGGAACACTCTTAGTTTCTAGAGGCCACTATTAAGTCCTTAGACCCTGGTCCCCACCTTCTCTGCAATGGAGATAACTCCCACATGCTGAACCCTCTCACATTTCCAAACTCTCTGACATCTCTAGCTGGTTCTGCTACCAGCTAGAGAAAATTCTCTGCTTTTAAAAGGGCTTATGTAATTAGATCAGGCCCACCCAGATTATCTTCTTTTTGATGAACTCTGAGTCAACTGATTAGTACCCTTAATTGCATCTGCAAAATTCCTTTTGCCACTTAATGTAACATATTCACAGGCATCTCATCATAATCACAGTCCCAGATATTAGGATGTATATCTTGAGAGAGGGGCATTTTAGAAATCTGCTTATCACAAAGGTGTTGATGTAAATGATCTATTCAGTTCTAAATATTCTGATTTTACCCAATCTGGTCTCTGGAAGTAAAGCAGGTCCAGATAACTCATTATGCATATCATTAATTCTAAGGGCTTTCCATTTTATTTCTATTTCAGATGAAGAAATAATAAAATATACCATTATGTGTTCTCTGGCTAAGTTAATGAGTGATTTAGTCAAAACAGAAAACCCTGGAAGAGGTAGGAACAGTATGCATTGTCCTCCATTACTAACGAACAATTTTAGGCTACCCAAAAGATAAGACTACCTATTAACAAGTAAACTACAGTTTATAAAATAAATATTCAAGAAAGGAAAGAGAAAAGAGGAAGCATCCTATTTACATTAAGCATGGGGTCTCCTGATTTTGTCTTACATGCTACTCCCTTCTGGCCTGTAAGGTTTCTGCTGAGATAGCCTGATGGGCTTTCCTTTGTATGTGATCTTATTTCTCTCTCTGGCTGCTTTTAATAGTCTGTCCTTATCCTTGATCTTTGCCGTTTTAATTACTATATGTCTTGATGTTGTCTTCCTTGGGTCCCTTGTGTTGGGAGATCTGTGCACCTCCATGGCTTGAGAGACTATCTCCTTCCCCAGATTGGGGAAGTTTTCAGCAATCACCTCCTCAAAGACACTTTCTATCCCTTTTTCTCTCTTCTTCTTCTGGTAGCCCTACAATGCAAATATTGTTCCGTTTGGATTGGTCACACAGTTCTCTCAATATTCTTTCATTCTTAGAGATCCTTTTTTCTCTCAGTGCCTCAGCTTCTTTGTATTCCTCTTCTCTAGATTCTATTACATTTATCATCACCTCCACCATATCCGGTCTGCTTTTAATTCCGTCCATTGTGCTCTTCAATGATTGGATCTCTGACTGTAATTCTTCCTTAGTTCTTGAATATCTTTCCGTACCTCCATGAGCATGTTAATGATTTTTATTTTGAACTCCCTTTCAGGGACAGTCATGAGGTCAATATCATTTAAATCTTTCTCAGGAGTTGTATTCATAATTTTACTCTGGACCAGGTTCCTTTGGCATTTCATATTTGTGTGTGGGGCCCTCTAGTGCCCAGAAGTTCTACTCTATGAAGTTGCTCAGCCCCTGAAGCAATGTCAGGGATTGCAGCGGAGTGGAATTGGTGCCTTGGGGTAGGAAAGAACTCTTACCTGGTTCCTGGCTGCTATGCCTGTCTTCACTGCCTGAAACAGTGGGCTGAGCACACAGGTATAAACCTCTGCACTTTGTGTTTTTAGTTGCTGTAGACAGATATTCCCTCTGGCTGGCCTAATGCCAGGGTAAGGTTTTGCAAGCCCAGTGGGGCTGGCCAGGACGAAGGCGCAGTAATCTGCCTGTCACAGAAGAGGTTCTTGAAGTTATGTAGGTAGCCAAGGAGCTGGAGCACCTGAAGATTGTGAAAGCTCCCAAACTGCTGGGTAGAGTGCACCCGGACAATTTTGTCTACCTGTCCTTTCTCCTGAGCAGTAAGCTCTGTGCAGTCCTTGCCCTTTAGCAGCCCTGTTGCTAAGGGCTTCTTTGTTAGGAAGTCTCTCAGACTGCCTGCCTTTCTTTTGTCCCAGAGTAACTGGATATGGATCCCTGCTTTCCACAAGCAGCTGGAACCTCAGTCTCTCCAGGAATTCTGCCTGTTGTAGTTTTCTGACCCCCTAATTATGAGAGGATCATTCAAGCACCATGAAATGTAGGTTTGTGCTCCCAGAGCAGATCTCCTGAGTTAGGTATTCAGCAGTCCCAGATCTCCACTCCCTCCCTGCTCCATTCCTCTTCCTCCTGCCAGTGAGCTGGGGTGGGGGAAGGGCTTGGATCCCACAGGACCACAACTTTAGTATGTTACCCTTTTCCATTAGGTCTGCTCTTGTCTCCATGTGTATGCAGTGTGTTGCAGTCCTCTTTCCTTTTGCTCTTTCAAGAGTAATTGTATTAGTTACATTTTCATATTATATGCGGTTTTAGGAGGAAGTTTCTCTCACCTCTCACGCCACCATCTTTAATCCCTAGGTTTTTTTATGTACAATATCATGTCATCTTCAAACAGGGACAGTTTGACTTCTTCCCTGCCAATCCAGATTCCTTTTATTTCTTTGTGTTGTCTGATTGCTGTGGCTAGGACCTCTAGTACTATGTTGAATAGAAGTGGGGAGAGTGGGCACCCTAGGCTTGTTCCCGATATTAAAGGAAAAGCTTTTAGTTTTTCTCTGTTACGTATTATGTTGGCTGTGGGTTTGTCATATATGGCATTTATTATGTTGACATACTTGCTCTGTATACCTGTTTTGTTGAGAGTTTTTATCATGAATGGATGTTGAATTTTGTCAAATGATTTTTCAGCATCTAAATGATCATTTGATTTTTGTCCTTCTTTTTGTTGATGTGGTGGATGATGTTGATGGATTTTCAAATGTTGTACTATCCTTGCATCCCTGAGATGAATCCCACTTGATCATGATGGATGATCCTTTTGATGTATTTTTGAATTCGGTGTTCTAATATTTTGTTGAGTATTTTTGCATCTATGTTCATCAGGGATATTGGTCTGTAGTTTTCTTTTTTTGTGGTGTATTTGCCCGGTTTTGGTATTAGAGTGATGCTGGCCTCATAGAATGAGTTTGGAAGTATTCCCTCTTCTTCTACTCCTTGGAAAGCTTCAAGGAGGACGGGTATTAGGTCTTCACTAAATGTTTGATAAAATTCAGCAGTGAAGCCATCTGGTCCAGACATTTTGTTCTTAGGTAGGTTTTTGATTACCAGTTCAATTTTGTTGCTGGTAATTGGTCTGTTGGGATTTTCTGTTTCTTTCTGGGTCAGCCTTGGAAGGTTGTATTTTTCTAGAAAATTGTCCATTTCTTCTAGTTTATCCAGTTTGTTAGCATATAATTTTCCATAGTATTCTCTAATAGTTCTTTGTATTTCTGTGCTGTCCGTAGTGACTTTTCCTTTCTCATTTCTGATTCTGTTTATGTGAGTAGACTCTCTTTTTTTCTTGATAAGTCTGGCTAGGGGTTTATCTATTTTGTTTATTTTCTTGAAGAAACAGCTGTTGCTTTCTTTGATACTTTCTATTGTTTTATTGGTCTCAATTTTATTTATTTCTGCTCTAATCTTTATTATATCCCTCCTTCTACTGACTTTGGGTCTCATTTGTTCTTTTTCTAGTTTCGTTAATTGTGAGTTTAGACTGCTCATATGGGATTGTTCTTCTTTCCTGAGGTAGGCCTGTATTGCAGTATACTTTCCTCTTAGCACGGCCTTCACTGCGTCCCACAGATTTTGCGGTGTTGAATTATTGTTGTCATTTGTCTCCATATATTGCTTGATCTCTGTTTTTATTTGGTCATTGACCCATTGATTATTTAGGAGCATGTTGTGAAACCTCCATGTGTTTGTGGGATTTTTCATTTGCTTTGTGTAATTTATTTCTAGTTTTATACCTTTGGTGTGAGAAACGCGTTGGTAAAATTTCAATCTTTTTGAATTTACTGATGTTCTTTTTGTGGCCTAGTATATGATCTATTCTTGAAAATGTTCCATGTGCAGTTGAGAAGAATGTGTATTCTGCTGCTTTTGGGTGTAGAGTTCTGTAGATATCTGTTCGGTCCATCTGTTCTGTGTTGTTCAGTCCTTCTGTGTCCTTACTTATTTTCTGTCTGGTTGATCTGTCCTTTGGACTGAGTTGAGTGTTGAAGTCTCCTAGAATGAATGCATTGCATTCTATTTCCCCTTTTAATTCTGTTAGTATTTGTTTCACATATGTAGGTGCTCCTGTGTTCGGTGCATAGATATTTATAATGGTTATATATTTTTGTTGGATTGACCCTTTTATCCTTATGTAATGTCCTTTTTGTCTCATGACTTTCTTTGTTTTGAAGTCTATTTTGTCTGATATAAGTACTGAAACTCCTGCTTTTTTCTCCCTATTCGTTGCATGAAATGTCTTTTTCTATACCTTCATTTTTAGTCTGTGTATGTCTTTGGGTTTAAAGTGAATCTCTTGTGGGCAGCATATAGATGGGTCTTGTTTTTTCATCCATTCCATAACCCTATGTCTTTTGATTGGTGCATTCCATCCATTTCCATTTAGGGTGATTATGGACAGGTATGTACTTCTTAGCATTGTAGGATTCAGATTCATCGTTACCACAGGTTCAAGGTTAACTTTCTTACTGTCTAAGAGTCTAACTTAACTCACTTAATACACTATTATAAACACAATCTAATGGTTCTTTTATTTTTTTCCTCCTCCTTTTTCTTCCTCCTCTATTCTTTATATATTAGGTATCATATTCTAAACTCTTTGCCTATCCCTCGATTGCCTTTTAGATAATTATTTTAACTTTTGCATTTGCTTAGTAATTAGCTGTTCTACTTTCTTTACTGTGGTTTTATTACCTCTGGTGACAGCTATTCAACCTTAGGGACACTTCCATCTATAGCAGTCCCTCAAAAATACAGTGTAGAGATGGTTTGTGGGAGGTAAATTCTCTCAGCTTTTGCTTATCTGGGAATTGGTTAATCCCTCTTTCAAATTTAAATGATAATCTTGCCGGATAATGTAATCTTGGTTCAAGGCCCCTCTGCTTCATTGCATTGAATACATCATGCCACTCCCTTCTGGCCTCTAAAGTTTCTGTTGAGAAGTCTGATGATAGCCTGATGGGCTTTCCTTTGTATGTGATATTATTTTTCTCTCTTGCTGCTTTTAATAGTCTGTTCTTATCCTTGATCTTTGCCATTTTAATTACTATGTGTTTTGATGTTGTCTTCCTTGGGTCCCTTGTGTTGGGAGATCTGTTCACCTCCATGGTCTGAGAGACTATTTCCTTCCTCATATTGGGGAATTTTTCAGCAATCATCTCCTCAAAGACATTTTCTATCCCTTTTCTCTCTCTTCTTCTTCTGGTACCCCTATAATGTGAATATTGTTCCAGTTGGATTGGTCACACATTTCTCTCAATATTCTTTCATTCTTAGAGATCCTTTTTTTCTCTCTGAGCTTCAGCTTCTTTGTATTCATCTTCTCTAGTTTCTATTTCATTTATCATCACCTCCACCATATCCAATCTGCTTTTAATACCATCCATTCTTCTCTTCAATGATTGGATCTCCAACCGGAGTTCTTTCCTGGTTCTTGAATATCTTTCCATACCTCCATGAGCATTTTAATGATTTTTATTTTGAACTCCCTTTCAGGGAGAGTCATTAGGTTGATACCATTTAAATCTTTCTCAGGAGTTGTATTCATAATTTTACTCTGGACCAGGTTCCTTTGGCATTTCATATTTGTGTATGGCACCATCTAGTGCCCAGAAGTTCTACTCTATGGAGCTGGTCAGCCCCTGAAGCAATGTTGGGGGTTGCAGGAGAGTTGTATTGGTGCCTAGGGGGAGGAAAGAGCTGTTTCCTGCTTCCCAGCTGCTATGCCTGTCTCCACTGCCTGAACCAGTGGGTGGAGCATACAGGTATAAGCCTCTGTGCTTTGCATTTTTAGTTGCTGTAGACAGATCTTCCCTCTGGCTGCCCTAATGCCAGTGTAGAGTTTCCCTGTTTGTGAGCCCGGTGGGGCTGGCCAGGAGAAAGGTGCAGTAGGCTGTGTATCATGGAAGGCATTCTTGGAACTGTGTTGGCAGCCAGGGAGCTGGAGTGAGCATCTGAAGATCGTGAAATCTCCCAACCTGCTTGGCAGAGTGCACCTGGAGAATGTTGTCTACCTGTGCTCTCTCCTGAGCAGTAAGCTCTGTGCAATCCTTGCCCCTTTAGCAGCCCTCCTGCTAAGGGCTTCTTTGTTAGGAAGTCTCTCAGACTGCCTACCTTTCTTTTGTCCCAGAGCAGCCAGATACGGATCCCTGCTTTCCACAAGCATCTGGAATCTCAGTCTCTCCAGGAATTCTGCCTGTCTTAGCTTTCCAATCCCCTAATTACAAGAGGATCATGCAAGCACCATGAAATGTAGGTTTGTGGTCCCAGATCAGATCTCCTGAGTTAGGTATTCAGCAGTCCCAGATCTCCACTCCCTCCCTTCTCCATTCCTCCTCCTCCCACTGGTAAGCTGGGGTGGGGTAAGTGCTTGGGTCCAGCCGGCCCATGGCTTTGGTACGTTACCCTGTTCCATGAGGTCTGCTCTTGTCTCCAGGTTTATGCAGTTTGTTGCAGTCCTCTTTCCTGTTGCTCTTTCAAGAATAGTTGTTTTATTAGTTATATTTTTGAATTGTATGCAGTTTTAAGAGGAAGCCTCTGTCTCCCTTCTCACACTGCCATCTTTAATCCTTGTCAGTCATCGTAATGCTTGTTAACCCACCTGGAAAATAGAAATGGAGAAACCACTATTAATATAATGATATTAAATATTCTAAAGGAGTAATTCATGGAAATGACTATACTTAATGTAGTGATTTGTGAATCATGAATTCTTAGGTAGTTATTATCTGTTCCAGTTCTGTGAACAATCTCACCATGACCAATTAGTTAATGTGCAAAATGATTAGGAAAATGCAGTATGTTTTTGGAATTATTTCATTTAGCTATATAACCAGACTTTTAAATCTTCCAATCAAATCATTTAGAAATTGTCACTAATTAAAATCAACATTCTCAAAATAACCATAAAATATTTATGGCATTTTAAATTTTCCATATCTCTACTGACTGGTAACTTCCTAGAGATAAAGGTATCCGGCAGAAAGAATGGAGCTAATTTGTTGTCTTAAGATATATATTCTGTTGGATCGAAAACTACTTGGATTATTATGAGTCATTCAAATACAACTAAGGCATATATCAAGAATGGTTTTTATATAAGGTACTATGTTAAGTGCTTGCAATATAAAGATATACATCGTGGTCCCTCCTGGATGACCTGATAGTCCAGTAAGTAACTGTAAGGTGCAACATCCCATAGTTTAGTGGCTTTTCCCATATTTATTGCAACTTTTAAAATGTTTTGATAGCTTCTAATATTCAGCTAAGGAGGCTAATTATTTCATAAGTTGTCTAGCTGATTTGATAGCAAAAGGAGAGCGCAAGGATATTTGGAGGCCACAACTGTTATAAATATCACTCTAAAATTATGCCATAAGTTAAAATTTCATAAATTGAATCTAAAAGACATTGACAGAACTAATTCTCTAAAAACTCTTTAAACTCAATTGAAATAGATTAAAGTTATGATCAAATAACAAATTATCATTTTAATGAAATATTAAGTAAAAGTAAACATGTTATTGAGGATAAATAGAGTTTAGGCATTCCAATGAATATATGTGTATTTTTATGTAGGCTTATTTTCATTTTTTTATTGAAGTATAGTTGATATACAATTACATATTTATTTGCAACTGATGAATCATCAAACATATTCAAATATTTCTTTCCAGTCATGGTGTCAGCAAGTAACTTTATGCAAATATTTATCTGAACCCAAACTATAGCCATCTATCATTTATGTTATATACAGAGAGTTTTTAATTTCTTCACCACTGGTAGTTGACATGATGGATCACTGTAAACCACTAAATAGATACAATCTGGCCAGTGAGATTTCTTTAACTTTGGTCTCTTATAACTTGCTTTATCTTTAAATTAGTGTTGAAGTTGCTTTTTAGCAAAATAAGTGACAATATACATTTCTGAAATTACCATTGAATTAAGAAGTAACCCCTCAATTAAATGTAAAATGTTATCTTATAGTTCTAATTCAAGTTTTAAAAATTATGTGAATTATTTACATATAGGAGTGCTAAAGCCAATGGTCATATAGCCAAAATATATTCACTTGTATGAAGATAAAAAGTTAATATTATGTCTACACATATGTTTAACTTCTGTTAAGATGAGTTTGTTTTTGTTTAATTTTGCTTCATTTATAGAAATTTAACAATAAACTTAATGGGTTTCTGATGTCATTGATGTAGTATTAAAAGTAATAATAACTCTTTATGGCAAACATCCTTCCCTATCACCTTAATATCTACCAAAGTCCAAGTTCTCTTGATTCCAACTACAAAATAGCTCACATATTTATATTTTCAGGGCCACCATTTTAATTCAGGCACTTATTTTCTTATTTTTTTTAATTGAAGTAAAATATAAACTTTTACTATCTTTAATATTAGCTATTAAAATGATTTCCTAGATGATTTCCCTGGCTCCAAGCTTACTCCTCTTCAGACACTCCATTCAATTGGTACAAGAATCATCCTCTTACGGTCATGTTCTGATAATGTCATCCTTTATTCCAAACTTCTCATCACTTGATGAAGAGGATCCAGACCCTTCTTGCTTTGCACTTAAGATCTCCCATGATTGGGCTTCAACCTGAAATTCTGAGCTCATTTCCCAAGGTCACCTTATGTTCTATAACATACAACCAAACTGCAATAGATGCAATGCATAGAGTATATTCATCTATTGATGGTGAAGAATATTTACCAGAGTTTTGTCCTATAGAAATTATAGACTCTAAAATTTGATTCTGGGATTACACTAGCTAATTTGAACCAAAAAATTCCAAGAAATATATAGGTAATCTTTCAACTTTATGATAAAATAACAATTCAGTGAAACACATTTATTTTATGATAGTATTTTGTATTCATAAAATCTTGGTACATTACACAGTGAATGTTCTAAGTCATTTAATTTAAAAGTATAAGAATCTCTTTTATGAAGTATGTTATTTTAACATATAAATGAAATTTTAATTCTATAAGATTCAATTAGAGTCATTAATCTGAGAAAATAGTGTATAATTAGAAAATAAATACTCTATGTATAAAACACAACATATATTTTTTGAATTCTTGAAGTTAATATATTTTTGTCAGCAAACATATAAATTTTTGCTAGTTTCCCATTGTAAATCACATAGAGAACTGTGGTGCTTATCCACAAAATTCTAGTGAGTTTAAGATGTAAATATAAGTTTCTCTTTCTTTGTAGAGTATGGAATTAAAAAATGGTGTTTTCCTTGCTATCCTACTTTAATTGTTAGATTTTTTTCATCATAGTTTGATGTATGAGCAAATGAAGGAACATAAAGAATCAAATACAATGGTTGCCTTAAACTTGTCTTGCGGGGAGAAGTGGGTATCTATGAAAAATTGGAGCATACGTAGAGCATAGAGACCTGGCCTTCCAATAAAAAGAGAGCTACCTGTAACATCTAGAATCAGACGCCTTGCAGAGAGAGAATGTGCCTTGTGATATTTGATTAATTCATTCTTAGAAGACATATTTGAAGCTAAATTTGTCAACTCATTCACAGCTGTGGTTAGAGTTAATCGCTTATGTGCTCAGGTTTCTTTCTTACTATTTACTTGTCACTTACCTTTTTATGTAATTGCTTTTATTATGATATATCATTACCACATTTTAGTCAGCTCTTTGGTCTTCCCAAGGAAATTATTAGTTAGTGAATAATCAACCTTAGGTTTTCTTATAATGGTGTGTGCGTGTGCACATGTGAAATATTGAGGTGGAGATTTATAGGAAGTGTCATAGCTATTAGTCTATGATGATTACTATTCCTTAAAATCTCAATGTGCATAGCACCATACTTGTCCTTAAGTTGGAGAGTTATATACATAAAAGGGCATTGAATTTAAAGGCTGTTGAGATTGAGTTTTGTTCTTACTGCTACTGCTAGCACTGTGAATTTTGTCAAGTCTTTCAATCTCCTAGATGGTTTACTTTCTTGGGAAGAAAAGTGTTTTTTAATATTTGCCATAACTTATCATTGTCCTGTTTTGATCTTGAAGAGAAATTATATAAAAGTGTTTTGCATTTATTGGGTGATAGCGTAAGCATAATGCTACATATTAATTGAAATTCCATTTCAAATGGTTATTTTAAGCATAATTTTTTCAACACAAAGCATATACGCTATCTTCCAAAAAGAATGTAAGTTTATTTGATACCTAAGCATTGGAGGATAAGAGAAGGAAGACATCTAATAATGATAGATAATTATGAACTTGGTGTGGAGCAAGATATAGTTGATGAAGAGGCATTTTACAGGGTCTGAAATATATTCAGGGAATATTGCTATGGGGATATTTACTTCAAAATTTTTTTACACATTGTGGAGAAAGTAAAGGTTCCTATGGCCAGAATTCTCACCTGGCCCTGGTCAGCAAGCTCACTACACACGTGTGGGTAATACATTGATATTGACTCTATATAAAGAGTTCCGCTGGGCAACATGGTGGCACAGCTGTATGACTGCAGGAAAGCATAGACTGGAGTGGTGGCTGCGCTGAGGACAGAGACTGAGATGGTTGCGGGGGCAGAGAGGCCCAGAGGCAGAGTCCAGCTTGCTGCATGCAGACTTGCTCTGAGTGGATGGACTTCTAGTGGTTGACCTGCCATTGTGGGAATAAAGTTGCGTATAAACCCTTTTACCCCAAGAACATTCCATTGTCATTTCTCAGTCTCAATGAATCCATAGTGAATTTATCTGGGGCTGAAACCCATTGGCAAGACACACATTTTGTGCTAATCATGGATTTTCCACTTTTAATCAAGGGAAGTTCTCAGGCATTTCAGGGAATTTGTGCTTTATTAAGTCTCCTGTAAAATCTACCCAATTTTTATAGATCCATGAGGTTTCCTTTTTTAAATTTATTGAGGTATAATTGACATACACTATTATATTAGTTTCAGGTATACAACATAGTGATTAAACATTTGTGTATATTCTGAAATGGTCACTACAATAATCTAGTTACCATCTGCCACCCTACAAAAAAATATGATGTTATTGGATATATTTTCCATACTGTACATTACGTCCCATGAAATATTTATTTTAGAGCTGGAAATCTGTACTTCTTAATCCCCATTACCTATTTCACTGACCTGCAACCACCCTCCCCTCTGGCAACCACCAATCTGTTCTCTGTATCTATGAGTTTGGATTTTGTTTTGTTTCCACATGTCTTGCCAATGGGTTTCAGCCCTGGACAAGTTCACTATGGACTTAATGTGACCGAAGAAATGACACTAGAACATTCTTGGAGTGAAAGGGTTATACCCAACTTTATTTCCATTGTGGCAGGTCAATCTCTAAACTCAGAGCGAGTCTGCATGCAGCAAGGAAGTCTCCACCTCTGGGCCTCTCCACCCCTGCAGCCGTCTCAGTCTCTGTCCTTGGCACTGCCACCACTCTAGTTCCTGCTCTCCTGCAGCTTTGCAGCAATGCCACCGTGTTACCCAGAGCACTGGATAGGGCTTTCTGTACAGAGTCAGTAATGACGTATTGCCCACACGTGTGTAGTGAGCTAGCTGACTAGGGCCAGGTGAGAATTCGGGCCACAGGAATCTTCACTTTTTCCAAACCACATATAAGTGAAATCATGTGGTATTTGTCTTTGTCTGACTTATTTCAATTAACATAATACCCTATGAGGTTTTCTTTTTAAATTTACAATGGCTACATGATAAACGTCTTCCTCAAACACTGGTATTTTGGTGTGGATAAAATGAGAGTTCCTGTGGCTAGGATTCTAACCTGGCCCTGGTTGATTAGCTCATTGCACACCTGTGGGCAATACATGGCTGTTGACTCTATATAAAGAGCTCTGCCCAGTGCTCTGGGCGCAACACGGTGGTATGGCTGCAAGGCTGCAGGAGAGCAGAGCAGAGGCTGGAATGGTGGCAGCACCAAGGACAGAGGCTCAGAGGATGGCTGTGTGGTACGACTGTGCAGAGAGGCCCAGAGAATGGCTGTGTGGGACGACTGTGCAGAGAGGCCCAGAGGACGACTGTGTGGGACAACTGTGCAGACAGAGGAGCCCAGAGGCAGAGACCAGCTTGCTGCATACAGACTTGCTCAGAGTGAATGGGATTTTAGTGACTGACCTGCCACCGTGGAAATAAAGTTGGGTATAACCCTTTCACCCCAAGAACAATGTTGCTGTCAATTTCTTTGGTCACACTGAATCCATAGCGAACTTGCCCAGGGCTGAAACCAATTGGCAAGACAATTGGCGAAAGTCTGCAGGGTTCATTGTTGACCAAGGAAAAAGACAGGTTTCCCTTATGGGAGGGGTCCTTCAGCGGGCTGCCCCTGTGAATGGGAGGACCATGGATTTTCCCCCAATAGGTATGTGCTCTGAGGTGGCTTGCCTCCTAAAGGGCTGGGCCCCACCCCTGGACTGGAGGCAAGTGGAGGTGACACCTTAGGCAGCAGGGGAGGCCCTTGGTATAGTAAGTAAATCCTTTGAGAAACAGAGTGCCCGTGAGGTACAAACTTCTGTGGATTGAAGGAGATGGCATTGATGCGAGAGGAGGCAGCATGAGAGTGCTGGCAGCAAGGTGCCATTGGAGACGAGATGGCAGTGCTGCCAGGTGTTGTGAAGGAGGAAGAGGCCATCAAGGAAAAAGACGAACTCCTGAGGGAAGCACAGGCGGAGGCGGCACCAGAACATCAGCTGCAAAGCATTGAGATGAAAGTAAGAGAGCTTCTGAAGACTGAGCTAGCATTGTTGCAAGGCACTGTAACAGAGGAGGCACTTGGGGGAGTGGAGAGAAAGGTGCCATCAGCCCCAGAAATGCAGGAGCTGGGGAAGGATGAAGAAGTGGTGCTGGAGGCACTGGCCCCTCCTGTATTGAAAGCCCACCCAGTGGTTGTAAAGAAAATAAAGACCCAGGAGCTGAAAGACCCCCAAGGAGAGGAGCAGCGCCCTCTCCAGGTCGTGGAGCACTCTATGGTCCACCCTTATACTCAGGCTGAGCCTGTGCCTGTGGGACTTAGGGGTGGATGGAATTGTTCTTTCCGGATCAGAGATGGGAAATCTGTCTTCCCTGACAGTGCAGCCTGCCTTGAGGCAGCGATTACAAAATGCGAGGTGACACGTACAGTAGCTGAAGCAACAAGAACCCTGAAAGAAATAAGACGTTACTCACAGGAGGAATTTGAGGGGCCCCATGAGGGTTACGAGGAGCCAGATATGGGTTGATGTGATACAGGCAGGAGTAGGAAGGAAATTAGACAGGAAGCCAACTAGGATCTTACTGGAGCTATGGCAACAACTGAAACCAGTGCAGCAGTTCAAGCTATTAAGACTAAAGAGACAGAGGTCAGAGACAGAGCCATGAGTCTGGCCTGTGTGTCTGTAAGACTTTTTGCTGGAGAGGCTGGAGAACTATGTTCTATTGTCCTTGCACATGAACCATTGCAGAGGACTAAGGGCAAATAGATTGAGAGGAGAGAATCCTGGAGGGGTGGAGTGTGGATAAAATGAGAGTTCCTGTGGCCAGGATTCTCACCTGGCCCTGGTTGATTAGCTCACTGCACACCTTGGGCAATACATGGCTGTTGACTCTATATAAAGAGCTCTGCCCAGTGCTCTGGGCGAGACACAGTGGTATGGCTGCAAGGCTGCAGAAGAGCAGAGCAGAGGCTGGAGTGGTGGCAGCGCTGAGGACAGAGGTCCAGAGGATGGCTGTGTGGGACGACTGTGCAGAGAGGCCCAGAAGATGGCTATGCGGGACGACTGTGCAGAGGCCCAGATGACGACTGTGTGGGACAACTGTGCAGACAGAGGAGCCCAGAGGCAGAGACCAGCTTGCTGCATACAGACTCGCTCTGAGTGAATGGGATTTTAGTGACTGACCTGCCACCTGGAAATAAAGTTGGATGTAACCCTTTCACCCCAAGAACAGTGTTGCTGTCAATTTCTTTGGTCACATTGAATCCATAGCAAACTTGCCCAGGGCTGAAACCCATTGGCAAGACATTTGGCTTTCACTCTTTTCAAACATTGAGAATAATTGTAAGCCATAAAATAGAATTCAGGACAATATAGACTTAAGAGAAGTGCATGTACCAGCAGTATTTCCCACTGGGACAGTGTAGATAAGATATCACCCACAGGAACAGATATAAACCCTTTAGGGAGACTGAAAAAATGAAAGCCGTAAAATTAGAATATAGAGGAACAGATTACTTTTCGATTCAGTAGGGATCTGTAATTCTACACTGCTCAGGTGCAGATGAAAACTACTCAGGTCAGAATCAAGTCGGTTCAGTAAAAGATGGCACTATAAATAATGAGCTGTTCTCTGGTGAGTCAATCACTACCAACTGCCTGTTTAAAATGTCACAGCTGTCAAGGTCAGTTGGTGTTCAGCTGATGGCAGCATTGACCTAGTGTCACTTACACACAGTCTTTAAATTAAATTTGAAGTGTCAAAAAAGGATTATCTTCATTTTTAGAGACAATATTTGAATCAATAATGTTTTGGGAACTGCAGGGATAGAGTGATATGGGTTGATCGGAGTTTACAAGCTGTAGACAATTGTCCATTAAAGCAATTACATTAACACATTCAGCTGGTCAGAAATCAATATTGAGGCAGAGGAAGAGTATTTGCATATTTTTTCTCTGTCATAATATCCTCACCAAAGCTTTTGGAAACTGTTTTCAATGTATTCTGTAAGTTAGCAACCTCAGGAGCTTCTTGGGTGTAATTTGAAACCAGCCCCTATACATGGAGGGCAGAGAGAGACCAAAAAAAGAGGCAGGCTACTACAGATTGGTAGGTGGCAGGTTTAATAAGCAAAGGAACTTACATACCAGGCTTGTCTTGGGAGACTGCAAGACGAGTAAATCTCTGTCTACATACATCCCACCAAATTGTAGTTTATACAGGAGTGCTAACTAGATTCAGTCACATATACTGTCTAGATGGTCTCAACAACACATCACCATCTCAAGGCTGCATCCTTGTGGCTGCTTTTAGAGTGGGGTAGGCAGGGGAGCACACAGTCCAAGGACAGGGAAAGGAGTGAGGAGCCTCCCATTGCCAGGGGCCAGCTAATGGGTCAACCGGTGGTCACGTCCTCTCTATTACCTCCTCCAATGACTTTATCTGAACAACCAGGACTAAAAGAGTGAGGGACTGAGCAAAAGAGAATCCTCTCAGAAAGAGAAAGAAACAAGCATTTGAGAAAAAAAGCATGAGGTGTGGGTTTGATGAAAATAACCCTATTGTAAGTATTAAAGTAACAAACCATGTTTCCTCTGAAAGAACTTGATTAGCCTCTCCTTGTGATTTGTCATAAACGAACATTCAGGTAGTTTTCAAATAGATAAATGATGGGAACTCAGCTTGTTGAAAACTTGCTTAGTTACACATTCAACAAGCGTGAAGAACTGTTTTGATTATTTTTCTCTTTACAGAGTAAGTGTAAAGTAACACTAATTAGAAGCTTTTCTAGATATAATCCATGTGCCTCACCTTCCAAAGTTTAGCTTAAGGGGCCTGCATTGACAAAAACAGATTTTATTCCCTTCACTTAATTTTATTAGTGGGACTCCTCTGACTTTGTGGGAACATTTAGATTTCCTCCAGTGCATGTTAGAGCACAGAACGATTAGCAGAGCATTTGAAGTAACCACAGCTCAGGGATAATGCGAATGAGCCCTGTAGCACTGTGCAAGCACTGGGGCCGTTTATAGATGCTCTGTGCAATGGTGGATAAAATAGGGATGCACTATGTTGTACCAGAGGCATTTTCTCTAGAGCCCAAATAAGTCCCTCCTATGCTAAATAATTCAAACTTATATTTCACATTCAGTAAACAATTGACAACAACAGGCAATGAAGTTTTAAAAGGAGTTTTGCTCAGTCAGTATATTTCTTTCAATTTAAAAGGAAAGTGAATATGTAAAATGATCCCAAATTGCCTACTGAATTGCTAGGACTAAGAGTAAAGGCAAAGAAATCTGTACTCTAAAAAAAAAGTTAAGCATTTTTGGTTTTTATTGTTGTTTTTTTATAATTTGCTTTGTGACACTTCCTTAACACTTCAGACATTTTATACTGCGTTTATTATTTACATTCCTGTATGAACATAGACTGATGAGAAAAAATATATTTGTAGAAGAACATCCCTGAATTTAGCTCACTTTCTTCTTAGAATTTTTCTCCTTCTAACAATAATTTTACTGGTACTATGTCCATAATTTGAAAAATTCTAAGTCTCAGGAAATATTGGAATCATGTTGATTCTCTTTTACCTGTTCATTAGCAGACCTATAATTTTAGGTAAACCTCAATTGACACCATTATAGCCAGTTACATAAATTAGCCCATAATGTCATAATCTGAATGCTTGCAGAAAGCACACACTTGAAAAATTCTAGATCTACAAATATTTTTGGCAATATGAATTTTCAGAGTCAAAATATAGCCCCAAAAGTTACTAATTAAAATTCACCACAGAGCCTGCAGTGATGGTCAGTCTGTGGATGAATTTTCCATTTATAAACTTGCCTTCAGATCATCTGTAACTCTGGGGGGAAATTATTTTCCCAGCCAGGGACAAAATACCTTTGAACCAAAATCAGTCAAAGGGAGAAATAAAGTGGTAGAAACCCGTTTATTGCCTACAAGCAGTTGTCCACTTCTGCCTGCCCATGTCTCTCACAACCCAGCTGCAAAAAGGGACCCCACCCAACCTCTCTGGTCCAGATATGCCCTTGCTCCCTTTGTAATTGTCTATTGACATGGAGATGGGCTACTTCTCTCCACCCCTTGGAAACACCTACTGATATGGAGATGCACTAAGGCCCAGGTGAGATTCTGGAAATACTGCAATTTTACCCACAGCATCTCTCTCCCTAGAAATATTTGATCCCCTTTCATTTTAAAGATGATAAAATATAATATTTCAGACATTTTATGACTCAGTATTTTCAATTATATAGAAGTGGCCTTTATTTTAGTTCACATTTGGCATTACACATGCACAGATAAAATTTCCCCTTTTTTAAGGAGCCTTTGTTGTATAATATCATTAGTAGTTGTGAAATCAAGATCTTACTATTAATATTAGTAATGCATTTTTATTAAATTATACATTTTAAATAGATATTTCAAAATTTATTATAACTCGGTCATAATAGCTAACATGTATATAGCACTTAACTGAGTGCCAGGTGCTGTTCTCTTGACATATATTATCTTATTTAAGTAATATTTTGAATTCTGTTTTACAGATTAGGAAACTGAGTCATAGCATGGTTAAGTGACTTATTGAAGATGACACAGTAAGTGATAAAGCTTGGATTTAAACCCAGTCAGTTTATCTCTAGAGGCCACGCTCTTAATTTTGAGACTATATTAGCAATGCTGGGGGGAGTGTTGTGTATTTTCCTCGGTTCTTGTCCCTACCACAACAAAAAATTGAAGGGCAGAGACACAATAATGAAGCAGAATAAGTTTTATTTAAAATTACTTAGAGAAAAAGTGGGGACGACCTCAGGGAGGAGAGGCCCCCTGAAAGGTTTAAGCTTTGTTTAAAGAGAGCAAGTGCACACTTGGAGAAAGGGGAGTGTGAGAGTGTGAGCTACCTCATAGAAGAGGCACGCTGAAAAGTTGAGATAAATTTTTAAGGCTACACACTTAGAAAGTGCAGGTGACCTCAGAGAGAGGAGTGCACTGAAAGGTTGGGAAGAGTTTTATTAAAGTTGCACACTTAGAAAGTGAGGGTGACCTCAGAGAGAGGAGAGCATTGAAAGGTTTAGTGTCTGGAGTTTTATAGGTGGTTGAGGATTTTCAGGAAAGTGACCAAGGGCCAGATGCAGACCGGCCAAATTGTCCCAGAATGTTCATCGTTGATAAGACATTAAGTTTCTTTTTTTTTTTTTAACTTAACACAAGAAATATACTGCTTTGATTCCTTCCCAGGATATCAGCTTCTGTCTGGAAGCATATCAATCAAGACTGTCTGCCCTGCCTCCAAGGCTGGCTGAGCCACTGTCTGATTAAAATGCAATCTTAGCTTTAAGATGGAATTTTTTCTGAATAAGCTGGGCCTTTGAGCAGGCTAAAGTAAATCTTACAGTGGTCTGTTCTAATGGACACAGTGAAAACATAGGCTATGCTGAGATACTTTTCTTTATCTGAGGAGTATTCAAACTTCTAGGCCAAGTTACTCCTGGCTTTCAAGCTTTTTATTTTTAACTGGTTAACTCTTTGAGTCTCTTCTAGTGGGCTTACTGCCCTTATTTTCTTTCCACCCTGCTCATATCTATTTACATGCCTAACAGCAATTCTCAAGATAATTTAGAATCTTTGGTCTCTATTGTAAATATCTTTTAGAGCTTAAAAATGCTTTGGCAGCATGTAACCTTTAGCAAAAGCAAGTGATGTAAAACATCTCTTACTAACTCTTAATCCAGATTCAAAGGCTCTATAATTTCACATACATTCTAAAAAAGAACAATTTCTGGAAATCCTAAATCGGAAGAAACAGATTCTTGAATTAATGAAAATAAAAAACAAAATCATATTTTATGGGCTCCAGTGTAAAAAAACAAATACATGCTGTGCTATGAAGAATAATTTCCACCCAAAGATGTTCATGTGATAATCCTTGGAACCTGTGAATATGGTACCTTAGGTGACAAAGGATAATTAAGCTTACAGATGAAATTACACCTGATCTTAAGATAGGTATAATAGCCTATATTATCCAGGTGGGTCCAATGTAACCAAAAGGCTCCTTAAATGTTGAGGTTGCAAAGGCTGACTTGGAGATTATAGTGATGGCAATTCAGATGCACTGACTGCTACAGGCTTTGAAGATGGAGAAAATGGGCTGTAATCCAAGAGGATGTGAGTGGCCTCTAGAATCTGTAAAATGATTCTTCCCTAGAGCCTCCAGGAAGGAACAGAGCCCTACTGAGAGCTTGATTTTAGCCTAGCAAGAACCATTTTGAACTTCTGACCTACAGAACTGTGATATAGATTTTTATGGTGTTAAGCCATAGTCCGCGCCAATTCGTTACAGCAGTGATAGAAAATTAATATGCCACCCCACACACAGACACACCATATTTGTCCTGAGAATCTGAATGTTCTTCAGTGCAAAACAGTATTTTTGGGAAATGCTCAGAAAAACAGTGATAATATAGTCAATATGATTCCAGGTTGTTGTCATTAGCAGTTAGATAACATAAATTCACCATCTAAGTGTCAAAGACTTTTCTAAATGCTTTACATAGGTTAACTAATTTAATTCTCACAATAACTATATAATATATATTCCATTATTGTCCTCATTTCATTGATGAGAAAACTGAGGAACAGAGTTTAGATAATTCACTGAAGGTCTCAGAACTAGGAAGTGCAAGGAAGGGATCCAGGCTTTTTGACTTGAGAGGCCACGCTCTTAACCATTAAGCGTACTACCTTTCAAAGGAGATATAAAAAAAAATCTTGTGATATGAATAATGTTGCAAACAATGTTAATAGTTGAGATTTTAGACTCAAAAAATGACAAGGGCTTTCTTGTCCAATTCCTTCACTTTATTTATGAGGCATCTCAGCAACCAGAGAAGTTAAATGACTTGTCTAAGCTCAAGCAATGTATCTTTGATATCCATCACAAGCTTTCCAAGAATTTCCCCCAGTGCAGATGGCTGATGGCAGATCAGGGAGATGGGGAAAAAAACATTCTGAGGATTCTGAGAGGAGGCAATATAACACCTACAGAATCTGTTTCCAGGTTCTGATCTGCTACTTAATTAGATATTGGCTTAGACAGGAGGATACTTCATAATTCACAAGGTTGTGAAGGAGGAAGGATTGCACTCAGGGCCCCATAGTTACTTGGGAAGTATTAATAATCTGTTCAGTGCTAAAACATAGACTTAGTCTAATATATAGTCCAAAAAAATGGCCAGATAAAGGTTCATATATTTCTCTGCACCTATTTTGCACTTAGAAATTCAAAAAGTTGAGACAAACAGACACCTAGACTGGAAATTAAGTTTCAAGGTTTATTTTAATGATTCCCTTTATCTGTCCTCACTACTGACAGCAGGCTGTAAATATGTTCTTGACTGCTGCACTGAGTAACACTTCCCTCACTATGCATATAAAAAAGACTGAACTATTTATCCTGGGGTTTTCTAAAATGCACAACCTAATCAATCCTCACTTTTGTGGTTTGTATTCTTTACAAGCACCCATAGTAAAAGCATAGCCTTATATCATGCTGAGGAGCATCATTTATTCATATATATTATATAAGGAGTGGTTGCTTTGAATAGAGAAGATGTTAAAAGGGTTATGATTAATTTTATCAGACATGATGAGATATACAAATAATTACTGTAAACCAAGAAACAAATTTGGAGCCTAAATTGAAGCAAATATTACTCTGAGAGGAAGGAAATAAGGATTTTATTACATCTACTTAACTTTAAATTTAACAGGAGTTTTCCCAGACAGTACACTTTCAGACACCTTCAAATTGCAACTCAACAATTAGTGGTTCAGTGTGTGAGCAAATGTGTTCCTACTGGGAAATGAATAGCTGGTATAGCCTAGCTGAGAATGTAAATCTCATGGTAAGAGTTCATAATGAATGATACATGCTCTGAAAATGATACAGAAGGATGTTGATTTCTTCTCAAGTATTGTGATCTGATATCCTTGAAATTGACATAAATGGCATTTTTCAGTTTAGGAATTCACAAAGTTCATAAAATGCCATGGGTAAATTAGAGGAACAAATAAACTGCATAAGCATGTGAACAAAAATTAAATATAAGCAAGTGAATCAAATATTTAGGTGTAATGTATATAAACTTTCATTTTTGTTTAGTTAATCCCCTATATATAGATGCCTTTTGGTACTTAAAAATGTTTTTGTGAGTTAAAGACTTTAACAACCATAAACGGATTCTGATTAAATGATGCCTACTCTATATGGTAATGAGAAGTCTATTTTCTACACATATAGTTCAGTAAATTTGAGTTATAAAATGAAGTAATAAATTCAACTTTGACAAAATCAATTCTGTTTAGCTTTTTTTCTGAAAAATGAAATGGCCTGCTCCTCATATACTTCATAAAATAATTTCAGTCATTTTGATAGTTGGTGTGGATTACTTGGTTTATATTCAGTTATAGCTAATATGTTACACTTATAGTCCATCTAATGGTCACATATATAAAGAGCCTAAAAAGAGAATCAGCAAGGTCTATTGAGTTCTTACTTGTGCCAGGTACTAATCTAAGCACTTGAACATGTATAACAAAAAAACCCTATTTTCTACTTAAGGAAGCTAAAGCCCAGAAACACTAAGTAAATTTTCCACCATCACCAACCAAAGAAGTAATGGATCTCGGATTCAAGCTTAGCAGTTTGGCTGGAGAAATCCAGTTTTAACTATATTTATTATCGTGGCAATATTGGTCAGCAAAGAGATAGCATTCTTATCAGTATACTCACAGGAGATTCAGACATGCTATTAAAAATAGAAATCTGGGGGAATTCGTGAAATTAACTTCAAGGTAGAGAAAGCTCAAAGGAAGTAAAATAGGAATCAGAATATTTAATGAGTTCAGTTATTGAAACAGATATCAAGAGTTTATCTGGAAAGATATATATGGTAAAGATTTAGTCAACTCTAGAGAGTTTGATTCCCAGAAAGTTGGTTAGTTTTTAGTACTACTTTACTTCTGTCAGTGCTATACAAATTCATGATTTATTAGTGAATGTATGTTCCTCAGATACTTGGCAGGCTCGCAAATAGTTGCCACTGAAGAGAACAGTGGAGTGATTTATTTAAAAAGAGAATGTGAGAAATGACAAAAAGCAAATTGAAATCCATAAGTAGTAGGCATACATAATGTAATATATTGATATATATAACATGATCTCTCAGAATAAATCTGGGAATTATAAAGTAAAAGAAAGTAAGCCCAAATAAGAGAAGTTTCTTCAGTCCAAAACACTTTTAAAGATGTTAGATCCAGCCCAAATGTCTATAGATAGCTCTAAAATATAGAATATTCAGTGCATTAAAGTGATAGAAAAGACTTGGTAATGATAGGTAGAAATCAATTTTAAATATAAATAGATGACCAAATCCAGAAGCATATCTGATAGTAGTGGTCAACTGCTGTGTGTGTGTGTGAGAGAGAGAGGAGAGAGAGAGAGAAGAGAGAGAGAGCGAGAGAGAGAGAGAGAGAGAGAGAGAGAGAGAGAGAGAGAGAGAGAATTAATAAAAGAATGAAAGAAAAGAAAATAATTTCTTATAAAGTACTATGAGCATATATATAGTCATATAATTATGTAAAATAACAAATCAGACAAGGCAAGAGGGAAAGATATTTGGGGAAAAATATAGTAGAGGCATAAAAAAAGATTCTCTTCAAAGAGACTTTTTTTTTATTCCTTGATCAGAAGAAAAGGAAACCTGTGTCCAACCTGTGATCACTGAAAATAGGAACTGGGTTCAGTAGCCCTTATCTACCTGATGCAACAGAGTTGGTGTTCCTGACACAAGATCCAGCCCACTTAAGGCTTATTTTTTCCATAAAATTCCCCAAACAATAACTATTCATTTTGAATTGGTAACGGGTTTGATGGGTTAATTTGGCCCTTGATGCTGGCACCAGGGAGCGTGGTGGGTGGCATGGTGTCCTCTCAGAGCTGATCACTATAGTGTGAATTTCATTGAGGTTATGATGTTCAGACATGAGATCTAAGCATAAAATATATATGTAGATGAGGAAATTCTGTGTGGACACTCCTATGGGCAGTCTTAAATAAACTTAGATTTCTAAATATGTGACATTTAAAAGCCCAAGTAATTCTAGAAGGAATATTTAGAAACAGTTTTCAGAAAAGGGAGCTCAGGTGAACTTAATCTTTGGGGTCCATTATGGGTAACATTTTTACTTGTCTTTCCTTTTCCCATGAAACTGTGTGTGTGTATGTATATATATGTGATCATTAATCTTGAATTAACTGTCAACATAAGTTGGCATGAAAGAAAATCTTTTTGAAACTTTTTCAGCTTGTTCCAATTAACTTTTATATAATCAGATATACTGAAACTATGTGCATCTTGGGCTGTCAGAAAAAAACAATTATGAAAGGCAGAATTAATTATGTTGAAAACAGCCTGCTAATGTACTAGGAGTAATTAGTAGTACACTATGAGTGGAGTTTACACAGACAGATTTTATTTCATTAGAAGGCAGAATTTTCTAAGAGAATGGAATGAGCACTCTAACGAGGTAGTGAGATTCCTAGCACTGGAATTTAAAAGGCAGAGGATAGATGGCCACCTACAGAGAATTCTGTTGAAGGAGTTCATAGGGCGTTGTACTGTATGAATTCTAAGGCTACTTCTACCTGGGTTTTTAAACTTTATGATTTATTTAAACACTTCTAGCTGAGAAAAAAACAAAGCATCATGGCTGTGCATTTATCCAATCTTTTTTCAAAAGCTGTGTTTAGCAAAAGATATTTAGTATTTTTCTTTGATGAATGCAATTGAATCCCACAAAGAACATATTTTAAGGAGTTAAAAATTCTCCAATCAATAAAAATAAACAATAAAATCATTTTGTTGTTTTATGGTCTGTTCCTAGCTAAAGCTGAGCCAAACAAAAATTGTAGATGTGGAACACTGTACATGATTATGTGTGTATGTGAAAAAAAAGAAAGATAACATGTAGTTCTGTGATTTTTTTGGACAGAGAAATGGGGAAAAAGAAAAGGGAAAGAGGGCAGAAGGTAGGAGGGGAGACAGAAGACAGACAGGGAGAGGTTAGAGAGGTAAAGGGAGTGAAAAAATGGGGAGAGAGTATAGAAAACAGGAAATGGAGAAACATGGGAAGAGGGAAAGGGGAGGTAGAGAGGTAAAGTTAAAGAGTGAGAAGTGAAGAAAAAAGCTGGGAGAAATGGAGAGAAAGAGAATCGACAGCAAAAGAGAAAAGAGGGACAAGGGAGGGGGAATGAGGATGTGTGGAGAGAGACAGAAAAACAGAAACAGAAAGATAATTCTAGAATTACTCTGTAGCGAAACATACCCATTATTAAATAATAATGTAAAACCTTTTCGTTAACATCTTACAATTATCCTATGTTAGGAGGTACAGACTGCCCTCTTGCTCCTTCCTTTCTTCCCACAAATCTTGTAGGAGTGCAAAGCTTCTGGAATTACATACCTGCTGTTAATCCTGATTCCTTTTCCCTTGGATGGAAAGTTCTCCTTCAATAACCAAATATTGAAACACATTTTTGGCAGATGTTTTGAAAAATTTTATCATGAAAAACAGTGTTTCACTTAATGGCTTCCTAAATATCACTGTTTTGATTGTAAGATTATTTTAGAGTAATCAAGGGGGCCTTGATTTACCTATTTTGAAAATCCCATATAACTGGTAAAAGCAGATCTACACCTTTCAAAGCACTTGCCACTTCTTAATTCTTGATTACTGCCATTTGAAAGACTGAAGTGATTAACAGGCCGAACTGTATTCACAAAGTTCGGACACAACCAGAGAAAACTGTCTTCTCCTTTGTTACTGTTGTTAGCCTTGGGAGAAAAAATCGGCTACTCACTGACCAGGTCTTAAAGAAAGCATAAACTACCCTTTGTAAAATATTAGAGGGTATTTCTATGTATACTATTATTTATGCTAGTGAATTTTTATTAAAATATATTGTAATATTTTAAATTACATTATTTCAACCTTCAAACATAATTTAGCACAGTTCTTTATGAAAGTGTCCCAAGATAATTCCACCCTTGATGTATTTCAAAGAAAATTCCTCTTACTAAAAGAATCCAGCTTCTATAGGAAAGACATCAGTGTGAGCCAGTAATCTTGATATATTTAGATGCATTTTTTAAATTAAAATATACTCTAGTTTCCTAGTTTGTTGATAAAATCAATGCATATTTATGAACTGCTTAGGTAGTAGGCAATTATTTCTAAATTTGTCAGTGAATAAGAATTGCTGAATGGGATAGCTGATGTGAATAAGTGAATATTTTAGGTGTCAGACATGCCTAAACAAATCTCTTTTTGCTTGAAATCTGTTAAATTCCTCCTTCAAAAAGTTTCTAGAGGGAAAGCAATAACAACCATAACATGTGAACAATAAACACAAATCACCAAAAAAAAACAGGTTTCTGAGTAAAACATTCTTAATGGACCTTTTGTTATATGTGTTTTAGAAAAAGAGAGATAGCAAACTTGCACTTAAGGATATGTCTCCATCCAAAGAAAACATTCCAAGTCTGTTAGTTAGGAAAAGAATAGAACTTCCTAGATACCCAGACACATTATTCTTTTCTTAAAAGATAGGTACCTAAATATTTCACCTCAGCTATTTAAATCTTTATTTCCTTTTAAGATGGACTTTGTCTTTCTCTTGGCTCTACCCTTTGTTAACCGTCCCTGACCATGGGAATGTTATTGAAGAAGAACTGCACAGCTCAAGTGATAAGAATCACTGATTAGTGACATTCACATTTTATCAGCATCAGGGGTAAACTTAGTTCCTTCAGGCTTCGGTTAGAATAGTAGCCACAATTAAAGATGTCTGCCAACTGCTGTTATGCTTTTAGTCTTAGCTTTTTAAAAAAGGTAATCTGTTCTTTTTGAGAGTATAGCTTTTTCCCCATAAGACTTATAGGTCATCCTGTTTCTTGCTTAAATTGGAAATTCTTGGCACAGCACTCCACTGCTAGCTACATTTTTTTTTTTCTGACTGTAGTGAAGTTTATAGACATTAATTACAGGATGCCTTCTATGTGTCTCTCTGGGATACTCTAAAATAGGCTAGGGAGACCTTATCCAGTTCTTCAAAACCATATAGAAACCATTTAAGTTAGATTTTTAAGTCAATATATGATCTTAAATTTCACTTTGGAGTACACTAATTCAATTAATCCTTTAAACAACATCCTAGTAACTTTGTTGAATCCATCAAATTGTTGGTGTTCATATGCCTGATATGTTACAATTACAACTGAGGCCCTCCTCATTGTTTTTTTGTCAGTGAAGACCCTTTGTTGTTGTCATTCTTTATTGAATTAAAAGAAGTTTGAGTTTTACCTTCTCCCACCTGAGAGTCCTAGATAAATGATAGAAATTAGATTGGAATCCAACTGTAAATCTGTTAGTAATAAACTGAAATAACATTACATCTAAAATAAATCACCCCAAAGCTGGAAAATAAACAAGGCCAGTTATTGGACTGTTAGGAAAACAGTTACGTTTATAGGATGCAATTCAAAGAGTAACAAAGCAATGAAATTCAACAGACACAGTTTAATGAAGGCCAGAAATTTGAAAGGGAAACAAGGATTTTTCAATGTATGCTAATTCGGGTAGAAAATATCTCAGCAAGGTGTTATCCCAATTATTTATCAAGCCTAGAAAATTCAAGTTAAAAAAAAGTTGTATAAAAAAATGAACTATGCAAGAGAAAAAGAATATTGGAACATGTTTTCAATTTATTACTGCTATAGATAGAAGACATGTCTTTTACTGGAGAAGATCTAGCACAAAAACTTGAAGAGGTATTAAGTGAGGGAATGTTTCTAAGGGACTAAGTGAAAAGGACATCATGAAGTAAGAGAGAAGAAAATATTTCAGTTTTCATAACTTCAGTGTTTCCTATAACTTATAATTTTGTGCTACTCTTTATACTGAATTTTTCCTGCTTTATATTGTCACTTATTCTGAAGATAAGTTATTTTCCCTAAGCAGCATTAATTCTACATTTGTATGCTATTTTGTATTATCAATGAACTACAGTTAATTTAATGATACAGAATTAAATCTCCATGGTGCACTGTGCTGAAAATAACAACCAAACTATGTTACATTTTTTGTTACTGTCCCTTTTGGGGGAAACACTACTTTCTTTCTTCTATCCAGGTACCTTATGTTTCTCAATCAGGTTATATAAGATTCATGACGGGTGAAATGTTTCAGTAGGATGGGATATAGTGGGGGTAATATTTCTCTGCAGTATTCCTCAATCAACAGTGTCTACACAATTGGAAAGCATTGACATTAAACAGTCGTTGGTAGTCCTCCAAGATGAAAATTTTATTCGCCTGAGTAATGTTAGCCTTCTTCACATTTAGCTGATGCATACACACGTAGAGGTATATTTGATGACTTACAATTACCTGAAACCCCTTCAAATTAAAATTGTATTTTCATTCCTGACTTATTTCACTCTGAAACACATAACTCTTTTTGAAACATAAAACCTGCCCATTATATAGTTTTGGTAACTTGAGGATGGTTCCTAGCTTGTGATTTTTTCTCATTTGCCCTTAACTTGAAGGTAACATTTTAAGGTGCTTGTTTTTTTTTCCTTTTTTATTGCACATTTTATTGTGTGTTTGTGTGTGAGTACATGAATCCTTTCAAACATACAGAAATGCACAAATAAAAAGAATACATTGTGCCTCTCAGCTCCAACAATGTTTATTTGTTCCTTTTGTTTTGTTTTTTTTTAGTCTGTCTTGGTAAAGGAGTCTTTATCTTTTGTTTTCTGATTTAGTTGATCTTTTCTATTATTTCTTTATTTTCTATTTTATTCAGTCTTTAACATTTCCTTTCTTCTACTTTCTTTGAATTTACTCTTTTGTTCTCTTTTATACTTGGATTATTCATTCCAAATATAAATATTTATAGCTGTACATTTTCCTCTTAGAGTTGTTCTAGCCATTTCCCAGTGGTTTTGAAATGTAGCATTTCATTATCAGTCAACTCAAATATATATATCGTCCATTAATATTTCTTCTTTGATTTATTACTTAAAGGTTTTTTTTACATTTCTAACTTAAGAGGGTATTTGTTATCTTTCAATTATTGATTTCTGATTTAATTGTTTTGTGGTTAAGAGATATTTATGATATTGTAATTTTTATTACTTGATATTTGCTACATTATTTTTAAAAATTTTCCTGTGTGCATGAAATGAACATGTACTCTTCAATTGTTAGAGTCAGGGTTTTGTATAAATGCTTTAGATAAAGGGCCAATAAGGGTCTTATAAAGGACCAGACAGTAAATATTTTGAGCTTAGCAGATGCAGCCTGACACAGCTATTCAATGCTGCTTTTATAGCACCAAAGCAGCCATAGTCGATACTAAATAGATGAATATGTTTGTGTGCCAATAAAACTTTTTTAAATTACTTTTATGTTTTCTTTGGTATCATTAATATAAAATCACATGGGCAACATTGTTACTAAATTCCCCCCATTATCAAGTCTGCACCACCTACCCCATTACAGTCACTGTCCATCAGCGTAGTGAGATGCTATAGAGTCACTACTTGTCTTCTCTGTGCTATACTGCCTTCCCCATGCCCCCCCTACATTATGTCTGCTAATCATAATGCCCCATATTCCGCTTCTCCCTCCCTTCCCACCCACCTTCCCCAGTCCTTCTCCCTTTGGTAACTATTAGTCCATTCTTGGGTTCTGTGAGTCTGCTGCTGTTTTGTTCCTTCAGTTTTTGCTTTGTTCTTATGATACACAGATGAGTAAAATCATCTGATACTTGTCTTTCTCCGCCTGGCTTATTTCACTAAGAATAACACCCTCTAGCTCCATCCATGTTGTAGCAAATGGTAGTATTTGTTTTCTATTTATGACTGAATGATATTCCACTGTGTATATTTACCACATCTTCTTTATCCATTCATCTACTGATGGACACTTAGGTTGCTTCCATTTCTTGGTTTTGTAAATAGTGCTGTGATAAACATAGGGGTGCATACATCTTTTTGAAACTGGGATCCTACATTCTTAGGGGAAATTCATAGGAGTGGAATTCCTGGGTCAAATGCTATTTCTATTTTTAATTTTTTCAAGAACCTGCATACTGCTTTCCACAATGGTTGAACAAGTTTACATTCCCACCAACAGTGTAGGAGGGTTCCCCTTTCTCCACATCCTCACCAGCATTTGTTGTTCCTACTCTTTTCTATGCTGGCCATCCTAACTGGTTTGAGATGATAGCTCATTGTGATTTTTATTTGCATTTCCCTGATAATTAGCGATGTGGAGCATCTTTTCAAGTGCCTATTGGCCATCTGAATTTCTTCTTTGGAGAAGTGTCTTTTCATATCCTCCCCCCATGTTTAATAGGGTTATTTGGTTTTTGGGTGTTGCAGCGTGTGACTTCTTTATATATTTTGGATGTTAGCCCTTTTCAGATATGTCATTTACAAATAAATTCTCCCATACTGTAGGATGCCTTTTTGTTTTACTGATGGTGTTTTTTTGCTGTACAGAAGCTTTTTAGTTTAATATAGTCCCACTTGTTCATTTCTGCTTTTGTTTCCCTTGCCTGGGGAGGTATGTTCATGAAAAAGTTGCTCATGTTTATATTCAAGAGAATTTTGCCTATGTTTTCTTCTAAGAGTTTTATGGTTTCCTGACTTACATCCAGGTCTTTGATCCATTTAGAATTTACTTTTGTGTGTTAGACAGTGATCCCATTTCATGCTCTTACATGTAGCTGTCCAGTTTTGCCAACATCAGCTATGAAAAGGCTGTAATTTCCCCATTGTATATCCATGGCTCTTTTATCGTATATTAATTTACCATGTATGCTTGGGTTAATACCTGGACTCTCTATTCTCTTCCAATGGTTTATGGGTCTGTTCTTGTGCCAGTACCAAATTGTCTTGATTACTGTGGCTTTGTAGTAGAGCTTAAAATAGGGAAGTGAGATCCCCCCTGCTTTATTCTTCCTTCTCAGGATTGCTTTGGCTATTTGGGGTCTTTTGTGGTTCCATATGAATTCTAGAACTATTTTCTCTAGTTCATTGAAGAATGTTGTTGGTATTTTGATAGGGATTACATTGAATCTGTAGATTGCTTTAGGCAGGATGGCTATTTTGACAATATTAATTCTTCCTATCCATGAGCACAGGATGTGTTTCCATTTATTGGTATCTTCTTTAATTTCTCTCATAAGTGTCCTGTAGTTTTCAGAATATAGGTCTTTCACTTCCTTGGTTAGGATTATTCCTAGCTATTTTATTCTTTTTGATGCAATTTCTCTTTTTGCTAGTTCAGTGTTAGTGTATAGGAATGCCACAGATTTCTGTGTATTAATTTTGCATCCTGTAACTTTGCTGAATTTAGATATTAGGTCTAGTAGTTTTGGAGTGGATTCTTTAGGGTTTTTTATGTACAATATCATGTCATCTGCAAACAGGGACAGTGTGACTTCTTCCTTGCCAATCTGGATGCCTTTTATTTCTTTGTGTTGTCTGATTGCCGTGGCTAGGACCTCCAGAACTACGTTGAATAGAAGTGGGGAATGTGGGCAACCTTGTCTTGTTCTCGATTTTAAAGGAAAAGATTTCAGCTTCTCGCTGTTAAGTATAATGTTTGCTGTGGATTTGTCATATATGGCCTTTATTATTTTGATGTACTTGCCCTCAATACCCATTTAGTTGAGAGTTTTCATCATGAATGGATGTTTTATTTTTTTGTATGCTTTTTCAGCATCTATGGAGATGATCATGTGGTTTTTGTCCTTCTTTTTCTTGATGTGGTGGATGATGTTGATGGATTTTTGAATGTTATACCATCCTTTCATCCCTGAAATAAATTCCACTTGATCATGATGGATGATGTTTTTGATGTATTTTTGAATTCTGTTTGCTAATATTTTGTTGAGTATTTTTGTATCTATGCTCATCAGGGATATTGGTCTGTAATTTTCTTTTTTTTGTGGTATCTTTGTCTTGTTTTGGTATTAGAGTGATGCTAGCCTTGTGGAATGAGTTTTGGAGTATTCTCGCCTCTTCTACTTTTTGGAAAACTTTAAGGAGGATGGGTATTAGGTTTTCACTAAACGTTTGATAAAATTCAGCAGTGAAACCATCTGGTTCAGGAGTTTTCTTCTTAGGTAGGTTTTTGATTACCAATTCAATTTCCTTGCTGGTAATTAGTCTATTCGGATTTTCTGTTTCTTTCTGGGTCAGCCTTGGAAGGTTGTATTTTTCTACAAAGTTGTCCATTTCTTCTAGGTTATCCAGTTTGTTAACATGTAATTTTTCATAGTATTCTCTCATAATTCTTTATTTTTTGGTTGTGTCCATAGTGTTTTTTCTTTTCTCATTTCTGATTCTGTTTATGTGTGTAGACTCTCTTTTTTTCTTAATAAGTCTGGCTAGTGGTTTATGTATTTTGTTTATTTTCTCAAAGAACCAGCTCCTGCTTTCATTAATTCTTTCTATTGTTTCATTCTTCTCAATTTTATTTATTTTTGCTCTATTCTTTATTATGTCCCCCCTTCTACTGACTTTGGGCCTCATTTGTTCTTCTTTTTCTAGTTTCATTAATTGTGAGTTTAGACTGTTCATTTGGGATTGTTCTTCTTTCCTGAGGTAGGCTTGTATTACAATATACTTCCCTCTTAGCATGGTCTTTGCTGCATCCTACAGATTTTGTAGTGTTGAATTATTGTTGTCATTTGTCCACATATATTGCTTAATCTCTGTTTTTATTTGGTCATGGATCCATTGATTATTTTAGAGCAGTTATTAATCCTCCATGTGTTTGTGGGTTTTTTCATTTTCTTTGTGCAATTTATTTTTAGTTTCATTCCTTTGTGGTCTGAGAAGCTGGTTGGTACAATTTCAATCTTTTTGAATTTACCAAGGTTCTTTTCGTGACCTAGTATATGATCTATTCTTGAAAATGTTCCAGGTGCACTTGAGAAGAATGTGTATTCTGCTGCTTTTGGTTGGAGTGTTCTGTAGATGTCTGTTAGCTCCATCTGTTCTAATGTGTTGTTCAGTGGCTCTGTCTCCTTACTTATTTTCTGTTTGGTTGATCTGTCCTTCAGAGTGAGTGGTGTGTTGAAGTCTCCTAGAATGAATGCATTGCATTCTGTTTCCCCCTTTAATTCTGTTACTACTTGTTTCACATATGTAGGTGATCCTGTGTTGGGTGCATAGATCTTTATAATGGTTATATCTTCTTGTTGGATTGACCCTTTTATCATTATGTAATGTCCTTCTTTGTCTCTTGTTACTCTCTTTGTTTTGAAGTCTATTTTTCTGATACAAGTACTACAGCTCCTGCTTTTTTTCTCCCTATTAGTTGCATGAAATGTCTTTTCCCATTCCTTCACTTTTAGTCTGTGTATGTCTTTGGGTTTAAAGTGAGTGTCTTGTAGGCAGCATATAGATGGGTCTTGTTTTTTTTATCCATTCAGTGACTCTATGTCTTTTGATTGGTACATTTAGACCATTTACATTTAGGGTGATTATCTATAGGTATGTACTTATTGCTATTGCAAGCTTTAGATTCGTGGTTACCAAAGGTTCAAGGGTAATTCCCTTACTATCTAACAGTCTAATTTAACTCACCTAGTATGCTATTACAAACACAACCTATAGGTTCTTTTTTTTTCCCTCCTTTTTCTTCTTCCCCCATTCTTTATATATTAGGTATCATATTCTGTACTCTTTCTCTATCCCTTGATTGACTTTGGGGCACTTGAGTTGATTTTGCATCTGCTTAGTAATTAATTGCTCTACTTTATTTACTGTGGTTTTATTTTCCCTGGTGACAGCTATTTATCCCTAGGAATACTTCCCCATCTACCATAGGCCCTCCAAAATGTACTGTAGAGGCGGTTTATAGGAGATAAATTCTCTCAGTTTTTGCTTATCTGAAACTTACTTAATTCCTCCTTCAAATTTAAATGATAAACTTCCCGGGTAGAGTATTCTTGGTTTAAGGTCCTTCTGCTTCATTGCATTAAATACATCATGCCACGCTCTTCTGGCCTGTGCAGTTTCTGTTGAGAAGTCTGATGATAGACTGATGGGTTTTCCTTTGTATGTGTTCTTTTTTCTCTCTCTAGCTGCTTTTAATAGTCTGTCCTTATCCTTGATCTTTGCCATTTTAATTACTATATGTCTTGGTGTTGCCTTCCTTGGGTCCCTTGCATTGGGAGATCTGTGGACTTCCATGGCCTGAGAGATTATTTCCTTCCTCATATTGGGGAAGTTTTCAGCAATTTTTTCCTCAAAGACACTTTCTATCTGTTTTACTCTCTCTTCTTCTGGTATCCCTTTAATGAGAATATTGTTCCATTTGGATTGGTCACAGTTTTCATAATATTCTTTCATTTGTAGAGATCCTTTTTTCTTTCTGTGCCTCAGCTTCTTTGTATTCCTGTTCTCTAATTTCTATTTCATTTACTGTCTCCTCTAGCTCATCCAATCTGCTTTTATATCTCTCTGTTGTATGTTTTATTTTGGATAGTGTATTTTTCAAAGTTTCTATGTCTTTCTTGAAGTCTTCCCTGAGATCTTGAATGTTTTTCTGTAGCTCCATGAGCATGTTTGATTTTTATTTTGAAATATTTATCAAGAAGATTGGTGATTTCAGTTTCACTAAGTCCTTTTCCTGTCATTTTTTTCTTGAATTTTTTATTTGGACCAAATTCCTCTGTCTTCATTTTTTTTCAGTGTTTCTTATGGCATAATAGATTTGTGTACGTGGCGCCCTCTAGAACCCAGAAGCTCAATTTCCTGTGCAGAAGCTCCAGCTGTTGGTGTGCAGTGGGTGTGACATCTGTGTGTGTTGCTCATAGTGTTCTATTTTCAGGTGGGCTGTGTGGGTCATTAGCTGATCATGAGAGCCAGGAGAACACTCTCTGAAGCTGCTGTGGGTGGAACTGCTCTCCTTTTAGCCTGCTCCAATGGCAGGGGTGCAGGCAAGCAGGAACAGCACTTGCTGGGAGGAAAGAGCTCCCAGGGTTTGGCTGCCTATGTGCACCAGGATTCATGCTTGGAGCTGCCCTCCACCTGGCCTGTTGTGATGGCAGGGTGCTGTCAAGCAGGAGCAGCACCTGCTGGGAAGAAGGAGCTCCTGGTGCTCGCTTTTGCACACAATTCCCCAGCTGGCCCAAATGAGGTCTGAGCTGGCTGGGAGTTCTCCCCTACCTACCTGGTAGTAAAATTTCTTTTCACTGTCAACTGGCAGGCCATGTGCCTGTGCGAAAAGTCTCCAGGCTCTGTTGCCAGTGAGAGGGATGGAGCATCTGAAGTTCCTGAAGGCTTACAACCTATTAGGCTGAGGGTGGGCTCAGGAGGTATTGTCCACCTGACCTTTCTCTGAAACAGAGAGCACTGTGTAATCTTTGACTCTCTGGTACCTCTTTCACTGCCTCAGAATGGCCAGTCTGGTTTCTTTCTCAGGGGGGCTGGTAGAACTTGCCCATTCTCTACAGGTGGCTGGAATCTCAGCCTCCCCGGTATTCCACACTTCTCTTTTGTCCTGCCCCACCAATCACCAGGGGACTGTGCAGTGTGGGCTTGTGTTTCTGGAGCAGATCTCCAGGAACAGGTGTTCAGGGTTCTGGGCTTCTACTCTCTCCCTGTTCCATTCCTCTTCCTCCTGCCTGTTGGTTGGGGTGTGGGGAGGGCTTGGTTCCGTCAGATCGTGGCTTTGTCACTTTATTCTTTTTTGTAGGGTCTTCTCTTCTTCCACAGGTGCAGGTGGTCTGTTTTGCAGACTTATGGTTGACTTTAGTCCTAGTTGTATTTGCTCTATTTTCGTGTTTTATGTGATTGGGGAGGAGGTTTTTGCCTTGTGTTCCTCCACTGCCGTCTTTTTTTCCGTCTCCTAGAGATAAATTTTAAAAACTGGTAGATTTAATTTGGCTCACTAAAACCATATTATGAAATAATATTTGTGTTAGATGACAAAAAACTTAACATTGAAAAAGTTATGCTGTTTATTTACTCAAATTATATGCTTTTAATATATTTTTCTTTATTGTGGCATTTCCTTGTTGATATTTTTTGCAAGATTTAAGACTACTGTTAAAACAGATGTTTAGATTTGCATCTTTTTTGGTTAAAATTATATTTGATGTATCATTGCTGAATGTATTTTTGTAACTATTGTACTAAGAATCTAACGGTGAAAATTTTAATCTATTAGTGTTTCACATCTGACATATGAAAAAAGGAAAACAATATTGACATACTTAAGAGATAGTCCACATTTGTTTCTGGTTTTTTGTTGTTGCTGCTGTTGTTCTTGTTCAGTGCTTATTAACAGATGTACACCAGCTTTACCCTTTTAGTACACAATTAAAACTTCCTTAATTGCATCATGATAGAATTAGGGTTAATTACTCTAAGCACAAAAGAGGAAAATGATACGAATGTGTGAAATGAGGAGAAGTGACTGAATTTAATTGTTAAGATGTACCCATTAAAATAATTGGTTTGCCATTCCAAGAGGGAGAGTTTGGGATACTGTTAAATTTCATTAAACTTGCTTATACTCCATGAAAACATTGCTACATTAAAATTATTGTGGTGAAAGGTAGTAGTCTGTAGTACTTCAAAAATTCTTACAAACACTTGTATCTGACTTCAGATAATATGGATAGTCACACAAAAAATCTATACATAAATCATTTTTTAAATATTAAGAAACGTTAAATATATGAAGTAACTAATTTTTCAGATGAATTGTGCAGTGCATTATTATGTAACATCAAGTTATCCTTTGACATTTCATCATATTTTGTGGATATTTATACACTGGTTCTACTTGTGGAATTATAACTTGGAAAGGAAATATTCTTACAGGATGCAAATTGAAATAGTTTATTTTAGTTGATCCCTTAAAATCCCTCAGTAATAGAGAATTATGTATGGGTTTACTTTTCAAATGGATTTATATATTTAACAAATCCATGTAATATGTACCTAGGGTGTCTATTATTTAGCATAATGGTATCATTCATTGACAGAAAATAATCTTTTTGTAGAACTTTTGAAGAGATGCTCAATACTATTAAAAATGAATAGTTTTCAGAATATAAATCAAATACATCAGTCCACTCAGTGTTCACACCAATAGTCAAAACCATCACCTGACACACAGCACTTATGATAAGATCATACTTAAAATCCTTATTCTCTAAAAGTCTTTATATTAACTGCTTACAATATCAGCTGTCTCTCTTATTTTTCTGCAAGTCTTCATAGAATTTATGTATATCTTTTAAGATCCCAAAATGATGTATTTGCTTTTATATACATTGGAAATGATCAGATTTTAAAACTTCACTGTTCCTATGGAAAATTAATTTCTGGGAGTTTATATTAAGAAAAAATACTATTCAGGTGATAACATGAAAAAAATCTATATGAAGTGACTAATTTTATTTTTACTTTATAATCTTTCAGAAGAAAACTTTAAACCCCATCCCTCTAATATGCAAGTTAATTTTGTGACAATACCAGAGTGCCATGTTGGTTGGCTTTGATATCATGTGCTAGCACTCAAAACAGAAAGATTAAGATTTTTGGTGGCTAGAAAGAAATATAAATAAATCTGGCATTTACAATTAAAGACAAAACTCTAAGTGAAATTCCTAATTTTCTAGGTCCTCTTTAATCCCTAAAATACAAAGACCACTTTTGTTGTGCCTGATGAAGTCAAAACACAATGTCCCATAGTAACCTTGAAAGAATGTAATACTTTTATTATTTTAAACATCTTTTAAAATGAAAATCATAATTAAAATCTCATTATAATAAATCCCTGAGAATTTCGAAGACAAAAGAATGTGTTTTCTGATGTTCTGAAAATACAGCCTGTTCGCAATATCATATGACAAATATAAGTTCAAAATAATGGCAAATTTACCCTTTTCTTACTGAAAAAGAATTATATTAGCCTTTAAAAAAACAAATATTTGTCTTGTAAGTTTAAGTAATTGTCAGATTATTCTGAATCTTTAGCCATTTTGAAATCAGTGCATGTTTCCAAACCCACCTTGGATTTTCTGTACCCTACCTCTCAGCTCTGTTCCTAGATTTCAGGGTAGACAGTTAGTATGAGCTACTTTTGATATGCACTAGCTCTTCAGGCACTAGCTAGATAATTTTTATTATGTAGGTGCTATATCGACATAATATTTTTAAATGGGCACAAACCAAATACAATGGACAAAGAAGATTACACACACACAAAATTATCTTCATGTCGAAACTGAATATTCTGAGCTATTTTATTTAGTACACTAGGTGTGGTTTGGTATTTTATCTTGACTGTAATTCTCACTATCTCCATCATACCCCTTTTGCTATAGGTATTATTCTTATCCCCATTTAATAGAAAAGGGGGCACAAATAGATTAAATGAGTGGCCCAGAATCACGCATCTAGGAGGCATTTTGGAAGTGCAAATCCACATTATTTTGTTTCAACTAGATAATAAGTTTCTATTTTTTTCACACTCTTTTGCTAGGATATTATGATTTATACTTTAAACATTATTCAGTAAATGTATTGATGCTGAAGAAACTTTCTCAGTAACATGATCTTGTTGACTAGACATCATTTTTTAATTGATAAACGTTAGAATCCCACACAAGTTTAAAAAAGTCTGTACTGTATTTGCAAGTATTGTGAATGGCCATAAAAATTATAAGGCAACTGTCTTTTTGTCACCTGGACTTGATATCTGGAGTTTGGTAACTATTAGTCCGTTCTTGGGTTCTGTGAGTCTCTGTTTTGTTCCTTCAGTTTTTTCTTTGTTCTTATACTCCACATATGAGTGAGATCATTTGATACTTGTCTTTTTTGGCTTGGCTTATTTCACTGCGCATAATACCCTCTAGCTCCATCCATGTTGTTGCAAATGGTAGGATTTGTTTTCTATTTGAATTCACACCTGTTTCTTTGTTCTATTTTTTGCTATTTAAAATATTCAGTTAGGGAAAGCTTGTCATATTTTTAGCTGCAAGTGAAGCACAGTTTAAAGCAATGTACAGTTTTTAAATTTAGCAGTAATTTGCATTTCATTAATTATCATTTTTGCTCTCTTGTCCTCTCTTATCAATTCTCATTCTTTTCATCTGTTACATTTATCCACTGTGGCAATTCACATTTCTTTTGCATTTACAGAGATAGTTCAATAAGAAATACTTGTAGGTGTTTAATAAATCAGGTTAGGTTAGAAATCTTGAAGATTGATCTCAGTACAGTATTCATTTTACTTACCGTACACATACATTTTCCTACCTGGATGCATGCTTCAATTACTGGGATGGAGAGCACGTAATTTAACTCTGAAACACCTAATGCAACCATATCATAGAAATGATACACCCTAGATGATACACCCAATGCACAAAGCTGATTTGTGGAAGGGGTCAACTGGGGGTGCAATTAGTATAAAAACTATGCTATCACAGAATTTCCCAGGAAGACCTTTTACTCATGCCAGGACCAACTATTTTGGCAGTAAAAGTTTTATTTGTGTGCATGCACTTGTGCTTGCAAACTAGGGGAAACCTGGAGGAGGGATGTAATAGTCTAAACTGCCTTGATACTTGGGTCCCAGAAATAGTAATTTCAGCTTCACCCAGGTGAAAACCTTGACGTAAATGAGATACAAGAAACTGTATATAAGAAGCAGTCCTAAGAATAAAGAGGACAGAAGTCATCCATTTTTCTCTATTTACATTTAGGGAACATATGTGCACTTGTATTATTTTTCAATAGAGTGAGTAGTTGGAATATTACATGTGCAATATTATGGTGATTAAACTAACCCCTTCATCAGGTCGCCCCCCACCAACCCCATTACAGTCACTGTCCATCAGCATAGTAAGATGCTATAGAGTCACTACTTGTCTTCTATGAGTTGTACAGCCCTTCCCGTGCCCCCCCAGCATTACATCTGCTAATTGTAATGCCCCTTTTTCTCCCTTGTTCCTCCCTTCCCACCCATCTTCCCCAGTCCCTTTCCCTTTGGTAACTATTAGTCAGTTCTTGGGTTCTGTGAGTCTGCTGCTGGTTTGTTCCTTCAGTTTTTTTCTTTGTTCTTATACTCCACATATGAGTGAGATCATTTGATACTTGTCTTTTCCCACTTGGCTTATTGCACTGAGCATAATACCCTCTAGCTCCATCAATGTTGTTGCAAATGGTAGAATTTGTTTTCTTCTTATGGCTGAATAATATTCCATTGTGTATATATACTACCTCTTCTTTATCCATTCATCTACTAATGGACACTTAGGTTGCTTCCATTTCTTGGCTATTGTAAATAGTGCTGCAATAAACATAGGGCTGCATCTGCCTTTGTGAAACTGGGATGCTGCATTCTTAGGGTAAATTTCTAGGAGTGGGATTCCAGGGTCAAATGGTATTTCTATTTTGAGTTTTTTGAGGAACCTCCATACTGCTTTCCACAATGGTTGAACTAATTTGCATTCCCACCAGCAGTATAGGAGGGTTCCCTTTTCTCCACATCCTCGCCAACATTTGTTGTTGTTTGTGTTTTGGATGTTGGCCATCCTCACTTGTGTGAGGTGATATCTCATTGTGGTTTTAATCTGCATTTCTCTGATGATTAGTGATGTGGAGCATCTTTTCATGTGCCTGTTGGCCATCTGAGTTTCTTCTTTGAAGAAGTGTCTATTCATATCTTCTGCCATTTCTTAACTGGATTATTTACTTTATGTTTGTTGAGGTGCGTGAGTTCCTTATATATTTTGGATGTCAACCCCTTATTGGATATGTCATTTACGAATATATTCTCCCATACTGTAGGATGTCTTTGTGATCTACTGATGGTATCCTTTGCTGTACAGAATATTTTAAGCTAGATATAGTCACACTTGTTCATTTTTGCTTTTGTTTCCCTTGCTCGGTGAGATATGTTCATAAAGAAGTCGCTCATGTTTATGTCTAAGAAATTTTTGACTATGTTTTTTCTAAGAGTTTTATGGTTTCATGACTTACATTCAGGTCTTTGATCCATTTTGAGTTTACTTTTGTGTATGGGGTTAGACAGTAGTCCAGTTTCATTCTCTTACATGTAGTTGTCCAGTTTTGCCAACACCAAATGCTGAAGAGGCTGTCATCTTCCCATTGTATATCCAAGGCTCCTTTATCAAATATTAGTTGACTGTATATGTTTGGGATAATGTTTGGATTTTGTATTCTGTTCCACTGGTCTGTGGGTTTGTTTTTGTGCCAATACCAAATTGTCTTTGTAGTAGAGCTTGAAGTCAGGGAGTGTAATTTCCCCTGTTTTATTCATCCTTCTCAGGTTTGCTTTGGCTATTCAGGGTCTTTTGTGGTTCTATAAGAATTTTAGAATTATTTGTTCCAGTTCATTGAAGAAAGCTGTGGGTATTTTGATAGGGATTGTGTTGAATCTGTAGATTGCTTTAGGTAATATAGCCATTTTGACAATATTTATTCTACCTAGCCAAGAGCATGGGATGAATTTCCATTTGTTAGTGTCCTCTTCAATTTCTCTTAGGAGTGTCTTGTAGTTTTCAGAGTATACTTCTTTCACTTCCTCCGTTAGGTTTCTTCCTAGGTATTTTATTCTTTTTGATGCAATTGTGAATAGAATTGTTTTTCTGATATCTCTTTCTGTTAATTCATCGTTAGTGTATAGGAAAGCAACAGATTTCTCTGTGTTAATTTTGTATCCTGCAACTTTGCTGAATTCAGATATTAGTTCTAGTAGTTTTGGAGTGGAGTCTTTAGGGTTTTTTATGTACAGTATCATGTCATCTGCAAATAGTGACAATTTGACTTCTTCTTTACCAATCTGGATGCCTTGTATTTCTTTGTTTTGTCTGAATGCCATAGCTAGGACCCCCAGTACTATGTTGAATAACAGTGGAGAGAGTGGGCATCCCTGTCTTGTTCCCGATCTTAGATGAAAAGCTTTCCACTTTTCGCTGTTAAGTATGATGTTAGCTGTGGGTTTGTCATATATGGCCTTTATGATGTTGAGGTCCTTGCCCTCTATACCCATTTTGTTGAGAGTTTTAATCATGAATGGATGCTGAATTTTGTCAAATGCTTTTTTAGCATCTATGGAGATGATCATGTGGTTTTTGTTCTTCTTTTTGTTGATGTGGTGGATGATGTTGATGGATTTTCGAATGTTGTACCATCCTTGCATCCCTGGGATGAATCCCACTTGATCATGGTGTATGATCCTCTTGATTTATTTTTGAATTCTGTTTGCTAATATTTTGTTGAGTATTTTTGCATGTACGTTCATCAGGGATATTGGTCTGTAGTTTTCTTTTTTGGTGACGTCTTTGCCCGGTTTTGGTATTAGAGTGATGCTGGATTAATAGAATGAGTTTGGAAGTATTCCCTCCTCTTCTATTTTTTAGAAAACTTTAAGGAGAATGGGTGTTATTTCTTCTCTATATGTCTGGTAGAATTCAGAGGTGAATCCATCTGGTCCATGGGATTTGTTCTTCGGTATTTTTCTGATTACAGATTCAATTTTGTTGCTGGTGATTGGTCTGTTTAGTTTTTCTGTTTCTTGCTTGGTCAGTCTTGGAAGGTTGTATATTTCTAAGAAGTTGTCCATTTCTTCTAGGTTCTGCAGCTTGTTAGCATACAGACTCACAATATCCTTATAATTCTTTGTATTTCTGTGAGGTCTGTCATTATTTTCCTTTCTCATTTCTAATTCTGTTTATGTGTGTAGATTCTCTTTTTCTCTTAATGAGTCTGGCTAAGGGTTTATCTATTTTGTTTATGTTTTCAAAGAACCAGCTCTTGGTTTCATTCATTTTTTCTATTGTTTTATTCTTCTCAATTTTATTTATTTCTTCTCTGATCTTTATTATGTGTCTCCTTCTGGTGACTTTGGGCCTCATTTGTTCTTCTTTTTCCAATTTCAGTGATTGTGTCTTTAGACTATTTATTTGGGAATGTTCTTCCTTCTTTAGATAGGCCTGGATTGCAATATACTTTCCTCTTAGAACTGCCTTCACTGTGTCCCATAGAAGTTGTGGCTTTGTGTTGTTGTTGTCATTTGTCTCCATATATTCTTTGATTTCTGTTTTGATTTGGTTGTTAACCTATTGATTAATTAGGAGAATGTTGTTAAGTCTCCATGTATTTGTGAGCCTTTTTGTTTTCTTTCTAATATTTAATTCTAGTTTTATACCTTTATGATCTGAGAAATTGGTTGGTAGAATTTCAATATTTTTTACTTTACTGAGGTACTTTTTGTGGCATAGTATGTGGTCTATTCTGGAAAATGTTCCATGTGCACTTGAGAAGAATGTGTATCCTGTTGCTTTTGGGTGTAGAGTTCTGTAGATGTCTGTTAGGTCCATCTGTTCTAGTGTGTTGTTCAGTGCCTCTGTGTCTTTACTTATTTTCTGTCTGGTTGATCTGTCCTTTGAAGTGAGTGATGTGTTGAAGTCACATAAAATTAATGCATTGCTGTCTATTTCATCCTTTAATTCTGTTAGTATTTGTTTCATATATGCCGGTGCTCCCGTATTGGGTGCATATATATTTATAATGGTTATATCCTCTTGTTGGATTGACCCGTTTATCATTATGTAATGTCCTTCTTTATCTCTTGCTACTTTCTTTGGTTTGAAATCTATTTTGTCTGATACACCTGCTTTTTTCTCTTTGTTGTTTGCATGAAATATCTTTTTCCATCCCTTCACTTTTAGTCTGTGTATATCTTTGGGTTTGAGGTGAGTTTCTTGTAGGCAGCATATAGATGGGTCTTCCTTTTTTATCCATTCTGTTACTCTGTGTCTTTTGATTTGTGTATTCAGTCCATGTACATTTAGAGTGATTATCGATAGATATGTACTTATTGCCATTGCTGGCTTTAGATTTGTGGTTACCAAAGGTTCAAGGGTTGCTTCTTTACTATCTAACAATCTAATTTACCTTTCTTGTTAAGTTATTGTAAACACAATCTGATGTTTTTTATTTCTCTCCCTTCTTATTCTTCCTCCTCCATTCTTCATATACTAGGTGTTTTTTTCTTTGCCTTTAGTTAATATTTGAATGGTCTGCTTTCTTTGCTATGATTTTATTTTCTCTGGTGTCATCTTTTTAGCCTTAGGAGTGCTTCCCTCTAGAGCAGTTCCTTTAAGATGTCCTGTAGAGGTGGTTTATGGAGGGAAAATTCTCTCAGCTTTCACTTGTCTAGAAATTGTTTAATCCCTCCATCATATTTAAATGATAGTCGTGCTGGATACAATATTCCTGGTTCGAGGTCCTTCTGTTTCATTATGTTAAATATAGCATGCCATTCTCTTCTGGCCTGTAAGGTTTCTGTTGAGAAGTCTGATGATAGTCTGATGGGTTTTCCTTTGTAGGTGATCTTTTTTCTTTCTCTAGCTGCCTTTAATACTCTGTCCTTATCTTTGATCTTTGACATTTTAATTATTATGTGTCTTGGTGTTTTCTTCCTTGGATCCCTTGTGTTAGGAGATCTGTGGGCTTCTGTGGACTGCGAGACTATTTCCTTCCCCAGCATGGGGAAGTTTTCAGCAATTATTTCTTCAAATACACTTTCTATCCCTTTTTCTCTCTCTTCTTCCTCTGGTACTCCTATAATGCGAATATTGTTATGTTTGGATTGGTCACACAGTTCTTTTAATATTCTTTTATTCCTAGAGACCCTTTTATCTCTCTCTGCCTCAGCTGCTCTGTATTCCTGTTCTTTGATTTCTATTCCATTAACAGTCTCTTGCATCTCATCCAGTCTGCTGCTAAGCCTGTCGATGGCTTGTTTCATTTCTGCATTGTCTTTCCTGACTTCCCTCACTTCCTCCCTCAGCTCTTGCATATTTCTCTCTGGATCCATCAGCATGGTTATGACGTTTATTCTGAATTCTTTTTCAGGAAGATTGTGCATTTCCATCCCTTCAGGTTCCCTCTCAGGTGTTGTCTGGGTCTAGGTGATCTTTGTCTGTACCATATTCCTCTGTCTTTTCATGGTGATAGAAGTGGTCGTTGGTAGGTGCCATGTATGTCAGCTGGGCTCTTTAAGACTTAAAAAAAAACAAAACAAGAAAAAACAAACAAACAAAAAAAGAGAAGGAAGAACAAGAAAAGAGAAAAAAAAAGAAAGAAAGAAAGAAAGAAAGAAAGAAAGAAAGAAAGAAAAGAAAAGGAAAAAATAATGCTCACCCGGAGTGGATTCTGTAAGGATGCTGTAGGTGTCGCTGTTGCTCCACTATTCCGCAGCCGTGGCCCCGCTGCTCTTTGTAGCTCTGGCCAAGCAGGAACGAATGGGAGGCTGCTGTTTTCTATGTAAAGTTTCAGTGTTTCTACTTTTCCCAGTTGCCAGCCAAGGGGTCCGAAATTCCTCAGGACTCCCAGCCCTCTGGGCTGAGCGTGCCGAGGCAATCGTGTTCCCTCTCTGGGTCCACCCCTCTTCAAGACCACTAAAAACAGCACACACTTTTCTCTTGTCCCGGGGTGCTGGCTGCACGAACCCGGGCGCGTTCCCAGCTCAAAATCTGCACCTTCTGCCTCTCCAATATCCGATGCACTGCGTGATGTGTGTCAGTGCTCCTGGCGCAGGTCACCGGGCCTGGTTATTTTGCAGGCCTGTTCTTCCACTCTCTCCCAGCTCTGAATCCTCTCCTCCTGCCTGTGTGCTGGGGTGGGGGAGTGCTCAGATCCCACCGGGACGCGGCTCCGTATCTTACCCGCTTCGCAGGGTGCTGAGTCCTCTCAGGTGCCGATGCAGTCTGTGCGCTGTGCTGTAAATTCTGGTCTGTCTTTTAGGAGTAGTTGTATTTGCTGTATTTTCATAGATTTATATAGTTTTGCGAGGAGATTTCCGCCACCCTGCTCACGCCGCCATCTTCCTGGAACTCCCCTATTTATACATTTATTTTAAATGCAACTGTTAATTTTGTGGCTAGAGATTGATATAATTTTGCAGTTAAAGATTTGAAATATAATTTTGTTGGAGATTTAAATATAATTTTTCAATTAGAAGTCTAAAGGAAAATAAATCTTAGGGAGGAAGAAATGCCTATAAAGAATTTCCTCAAGAAGACTATAGGGCTGGGCTCTTTGTTAGCAATACCTTCCTCTACTATTCTTCTGGGGATATATAGAGATTTTGCCTCAGGCATTGGCATTGGTAATGCACCAAAATTAGTGAACATAGTCATTTCCAATTCACTGACTAGCATGTGGGATATGGCTACCTTAATCCATATTCTCTCTAGGTACACACATCTCAGTAACTTGGGCAACCTGCTGGTATTCTCCCTCCCAATTACCCAAATTTCTGGGACTCAGAAGGCAATCCTGTTTCTGTTTCTAAAATCACACCCAACCATTAGGACAGAAATTTCTTCTTGGTATTATGTTGAGTCATTACACTCCACCCATGTTACCTTCCTAATCCAGGCTTCTGAGGCTGCTAATATGTTTTAAATTTTGTTATATGGCAACCTTTGTTTTACAATTTCCTATAAGCAAACCTAAAATGCTTGCTCTACTTACATATTTCATTCACATGTAAAGTCTTATCATACTTGGGTTTCTAGTTCCCAGTGTTGTGCTTTAACTATGAGTTTTTAGTTGTTATTAGAATAACATGATTTTTAAATGAAATCTTTAATTTGTCTACCCAGGGAAGCTTAAACCAACATTATCTTTTTTAAAAAAAAAAGAGATACTAGTAAAAAAATAGACAATAAAATCAGCAAGCAAAAGAAAAGAAAAGAAAAAAAAGCTGTGTTTAAATAATGGTTGGAAGGTCTGCCCACAACATTATTGCCAACTCCTTCTTACATTGTAGCCCGAAAAGAAGCACCTGAACTTAATGCTTCTCGTTTTGGAGTGCTAGAGGCTATGGACTGTAGGTAACTAACTGATGGGCAAGAGGAATGGAAGACTCCAGGTGGCTTAGACAATGCACCTTGGGTTTGGAATTCAATAAAGTAGATTTTATGGCTATACTTACTATGTTTTGTCCTACACCAAGATGTAATTAGTTGGTATTTTTATATCAGTTGAATATGTGACAACATATTCTGTACTTTGTATCTCAGCACTTTCCATATTACTGGGGCCACTGAGAACAGATTATTATGGAATGGGTCTGTCACTTGAAGGTTAAAGTGCATGAAGGGGGCGGTAAGAAGGTATTATGATCTTTGAAGACTGAATATCTCCAGGAATCGTCTTACAAAGATGAGTTGAAACAATAGCAGCTTAACAAACAGGAGATGACTAAAACAATCCATTTAGTTAATCACAAAAATTTCCAATCATTTTTTTAGAGAGGCATAGATGTAGCGAGGGCTGGCGGGGGATCTACAATAGGAAGTACTGTGCTTTCTAATAGATGAGCTAACACTAACAGATATATCATAGGCTAAGTCATTTGGAATTTGATTGCATTTTATCATTGTAAAATATAGATTAGTGACCAGGAAAATAATCACAATAAACTTGTATAAGCAGTTTGGTGGAGTAGAAAAGTATTCTCCTGGGAATCAGGTGCTGAGGCTTCAGAGCCAGATCTGAACCTGGGTGACTGGATACATCACCCAGTCTAAGGGCCTCAGTTTTCTCTACTATAAAATGTTAGATTAGATGATCTTTAAAATCCATTCCATATATATTTTAATGATTTTATTTGAGAACTTAATAAGAAAAGGACAGTAATTATTTGATTAATTGTTACCATAAAAGTTTAGAGGAGGAAGATAAGCAAAGGTTGGAGTGATTGGGAGGGTTTCAGGTATGTGGTAGAATTTAAAGTACGTACTTCGCAGTTGCTTATAAAGCTGCCTGGGATTTTCATAGGCAGAGAAGAAAAAGACGAAAATGGTGACTACTAGTAAGAAGACTAACTTGAGTGATTAGAAAAAATATGGGTGTATTTGGGAGGAAGGGGAGTGGTTTGTAAGTGGGCCACTAAAGAGAGCATCCTGACAGGTGTAGAGGGTGGAAACTGACACATCAGACAGAATTGCATGATTTGGCAATTTATACTAGCATGGTAAGTTCTTCCAGAATATATTTCAAGACCAAAATATATTTCAAAACACAAAATATTTTAAAATACAGTCATGAAGTGGAATAATTTGCTCTCTCCATTAGGGTGTAAGCTCTGTGTAATAATTGTCTGCTTTGTTCCTTGTGTATTCCCAGAATTTAGAATAGTTCCTGGAATATGAATACATTTTACCCAGGTTAAAGTTTGCTGTAAAAAATCAGAATTGGTTTTCACATATTGAAAAATGGGATATGTACTTTAAAGGAGTCTTGTGAAATCATGCCCATGTATGGAGAGATGTAAAGAAGATACAATTGCTATGAGCCACCTTATTATGTTTTCAAAAGGAGATCTAGACATTTTTGTAGCTTTTCAGCTGAAGGCATTTATGACTACATCCTAAGTATCAGTAAATAATGGATCTTCATTTTTCAGGTAGAAATGGTAACTGGCCATCCATGGTTTATTATTTTACTCTCAAGGCACTGTGTTAAATGTGAATGTATTTTGACTATAAAATAACCTCTGCCACTAGAGTGAAAGCCATTTGAAAGTCAGTACAACTACAACTGCTGTTTGCTATGGAAAACTGCATGAGAATATTATCTGAAACAATTTAAAACAGCAGGACAGCATTCTGCTCCTAATAACAGAATTTGTGTGGACTTCATTTTCTGTCGGCTTGGAGAGTACTCTTTCTGTTCTTCTATGTGATTTTCAAAGTGATGATTCTAATATTTAAACATTCATAGCATATCTAGAAATTATTTGCATCATCATCAATATTAAGAAAGGAGCAGGCATTTTTTGGACACAAATCAGTCATAGGCTGTTACTAAATTTTGACATTCTGAGTATTGAATTCCTGTTTAAAAGGAATGTCCTTTACGTTGAATGTTATCCTCAGTGCATTAAATATCCCAATTGCCTGAAATTCATTTGTAGCAAGACATAATTTTCAATGACATTCATGTGATTTCTGACATCTTCCTACTTGTTTTTCATAGTTGTCCAGTCCAACAATTACATAATAAACAGTGAATCAATATGTATGACTATTTCTCTCATTGAATTATTAAAGCCATGGGGCAAATTATTTTCTGATGATTCTCAACTTGGGTTTAGAAATTTCTTACATTTTCATTATTATAGAGGAAGAATTATCCATCAGCACTGGTGGGAAGGAAAGCATCCAGTTGCTCATTCAGGAGCCCTTGCCTGCTGCAGTGGAAGTTGTAGCAGTAAAGCCTGGACCTCCTCATTGTTATGGTTACCACAATGGCAGTATCATGAGTGTTGCAACTCTAGACACCTTGTTCTTCCATCTCTCTTGCAAGTGCTCTTAGTCATCAGAGTTGGAAGTCAAAAACAACACTCCTCTCCCTACCTCAACAGCATTTTTTTACCTCTCTGTCATTCTTTTCTATAGGAAAATAGGCTTTGGGGAAATCCATTCTGTAGCAAACTTTCCAGAATACCTATCAAATACCAGAGAATATATGAAATGAAAGTACTTTTAGTTTTGCTTTTAAAAATACTGATAACACAGATGAATTAGGAAAATTGGTTGCAGATTAGAGTTGATTTGAAAATAGATGAGTTATTAATTAGTAGTCTCTTAATGTAAAAGTAATAACACTTGAGTTCTACGGTGGGACATAATATTTGAGGTACATTGAACAAAAGCACTTTATGACTTTTTATTAATGATTTAAGTTAAGCAACAATTGATATTTTCCTATTTATCCTTTTCTTGGATCAGTTTAATGGTTTTTCATTTTTCCTGAAAATAAGTTAACATTTTTTCAACTTTGGAAAACTATAATGAATAAAGTTAGGATACAATAGCTCTTTTGATGAATTGTTTGTATAACTATATTGGAGGGGCAAAAAAAACACTTGCTTTGGAACGTCTCAATGAGTAGGGAATCTAATCGCAATCTGAGCAGCTGCAGAGGGATCCCTTGAAGAGTTATTGTATTGGATACTAAGTGCCCATCAGTAGATGAATGGATTAAGAAGATGTGGTACATATACACAATGGAATATTACGCAGCCATAAGGAAAAAACAAATCCTACCATTTGCAACAACATGGATGGAGCTGGAGGGTATTATGCTCAGTGAAATAAGCCAGGCCAAAAAAGACAAGTACCAAATGATCTCACTCATATGTGGAGTATAAGAACAAAGAAAAAAAAAACTGAAGGAACAAAACAGCAGCAGACTCACAGAACCCAACAACGGACTAATAGTTACCAAAGGGAAAGGGACTGGGGAAGAAGGGCGGGAAGGGAGGGATAAGAGGGTAAAAGGGGCATTACGATTAGCAGACATAGGGTGGGGGGGCACGGGGGGGACTGTACAGCTCAGAGAAGACAAGTAGTGATTCTCATCTCACTACACTGATGGACAGTGACTGTAATAGGGTTGGTGGGGGGGACCTGATGAAGGGGGTAGTTTAATCATCACAATATTGCTCATGTAATTGTAGGTTAATGATACTAAAATAAAATAAATTGTAAAATTAATTGGCAGTTCTGGTAACTAAATAATTACCAGGGTACATGTGTTACACTTCTGCCCTCTTTATTTCAGAACAAGTTGGCACAGGAGGAAAAGAACCAGAAATTCAGCACTCACCATTAATTTCTTATTATTTCTAATTCTTATTAGAGGTCTAACCACAGATACAAATTGCTCTCTTTCTTTGAAATCTAGATCTTGTTTCTCCATGCATTTTAGTATCTTAGCAGTAGGTTTTATTTTCTACAAGTCCTAAAATCAATGTGTCCAGATCTTGGTATACTGCTTAATTGTCTATAATTAGACTGGGAACCGGTTAAGCTCAGTTTGCTATATTGCTGCTATTTGGGAGTAAGGTCTGGAAGTCAGGTTGTTTCTTACAAAGTTCTATTATGTAGCTTTGATAACATGAGTTATGTTGGCATCTACAAGAATATAAGATTAATGCTTATTATATGCATGAATGGCAACATTATAGAAAAGTTGACAGTGTTAGGAACATCGGTGTAGCTCCCAATCTTGACACATGTGTTACTGTTATTAATAATGAAAAATATTTGATAGAAATGCTAATAAGATGAACCTCAGTACAAAGTGGCGCTGTTCCACCTAGTCAGATAATGCATTTTTATTAGCATTATATTGACAAGACCCATGGCAACAATAACAAATTCATAAGGTTTGCTTCTTTTCTCCCTGAAATGATTTAATGAAGTTCAACTTAGTTTTAGCTAAATATATAACGTTTTCACAATATATATTTTTTATTAGCAGGTTGACTATGAAGGCATCATCTTGCCCAAGAGTCTTTATTTATATTGCAGCTTTCATTCAGATATTTATCTAGAAAAAATTACCTGTCAAGTGTTAATATGATTAGGCCATGTTATATTGGTGAGCAATATCATTTTTATTTGAACACTTAATTACTGTGACTTCATGAGGACCATTTAAAGGCAAATCATAATGGTTATACCATAGAACTTTATACTCATTGAATTTAAGTAATGTTTTAACATCATGTTTTCTATTTGAAAATGCTCCTGTTGAAGTGTGGTTTTCTCGGCTAGACTTTCTTCCATCAGCAGGACTTAACATGTTCTTTGTTTAGAGAACTGACAGATTGTACTAGATCATATGCCACCTCATATATGTACCTCCCTGGCCTAGCAACATGCAATGTGAGATGACCTGTAATGAATAAGGTACAGACTTAGACCCTTAGCATCTTGGGCACCAGTAGACAGCTCTTGAAAACAGGAAAATAGACAAGGCCAGAGCTAAAGAAAACTGCTTACATTTACTTTAAGTGGTGCCATATCTAACTATCATTTATGGGTCACTGAGTTTCTATCTTTCTTACAGATGTTTTTACATAGCGACGACAGATAGTGAATTTGAAGTAGCCTTAACATTTTAAAGATGCATGAAAAAGGGAAATACTCTATTTACTTTTGTTTTCAGTAGTTGCAAGTGCATTCAGCTCTAAAAACAAACAGAGCATAAACTTAAAAGTTCTTGCAAGTAGAGGAAATGAAAAGGGTGTAATGTTATGATAATCCTGTATTTTAATGAGTTATAATGAGAGTGGAAGTAATATAAAATGAAAGGAAGTGAATGAGAAAGAAGAATGTGGAAGTGATCAGTGAAATTATAGTCTCTAGGTAGATTGTTCTTAATTTTATTCTATTTGTAAGGGTAAATAAGTTACATTGGAGGGCACACAAGAGTAGAAATGGATTTCATTCACACAAACACAATTTATCGCTCTTACATGTTAAGCAAGCCAATGGGCCCTCGCAAACTCAGTTTTTGAGTTTCCTTTCCTTCTAGATTCATGACCAAAATAAGATTAAAGGTCATTGTATATCAGATGTGTAATTCCCAGCTTTGGCTTAGATGACAGCAGGCACTAAGTGCCTTCTAGACATACTTGTGAGTTAACTTATAGTTGAGTAAGCAAGGGACCAAACAATTAAGGGACTGGACATAGAACACATAGTTTCACAATTCGTGGAACCTCATCTCTTTATCCCAGTTTAGAATGAATTGATTCTATACTCTCTGTTCCTTTATAGCTATCTCTCTTAATAAAAGTTCTGCTTCAATTAAGAAAATTCTTTAAACAACTGTTAGTTACACTTTTCAGAAGTTAAATACATTGACTTATAAAAGAAGGGAAGTCTATAAAATAGAACTTTTGGTTCTAAGTTTTATAGGGTCACATTCTGTGTGCTGAATACATGAATATTTGATGATTTGAGAGGTAAATTAACTTATTCAGAATATTATATCCTAGAGTACAGAGGAGCTGTATTTCTCACCTGAAGATTTTATCCTATTTTTTTTTCCTATTGCTTTGACAGTTTGTTGGGTGAAGGGGAAATTAAATTTAAGGGAGAGATACTGGGAGAAACTGTTTTTGTGTCAGTTTCTTTCCTCTCTCTCCCTTTGTTTTCTCAGTTACCTGTGTGTGTTCATTGGAAGGGTGTGAACAGAATGCATGGGTGAGAATGCTGTGAAAAAAGAGATAAGCAGAAATATTTCCTCATTTCATAGTCAGCTTTCAACATTCCCTGTGAGCTGATAGAGTAGAACAGAGGCAGAATTCCTTAGCAATATGACATAAGTAGCATTTTGAATTTGGGAGTCCTTTATTCCATTGTCCCTATCTAACAGATTAATATTTAACCTTTCTAAAAAATAATATTAATATTATTATATTAATAATAACTTGTATTTAACTTTAGAGTTTAAAAATCATGGTCATGTCCTTATTTCATTAACTAGTCTGAGAGGAAATATTATTGTTCTCATTTTAGTGATGAGAAATTTATACTCAGAGATTTTGCTTTTTACCAAGGTAATAAGGTACAGTGCCAGAACTTGAACAAGGCCTTCTGGCTACAGTCTATTTGCTTTTTTTCCACGTCTGAACTACAAAGTAAATCAGAATTTGGAGCTGTGCAATGGGTTAGAAAAGCAAGCTAAATATGAGCTGATTTAAATATTAACTCTTCATTCAAATAGAGAACCTCAACATTTATTTTTTTAAATCTGATAAGGGCAGAAGTTATTAGTAGCAGTGATTTCTGGAGAGTTGATTAAGGATAGTGAGTTCGCTTTTTTTTATATTGCCTTCTATGCCATGTTAATATTTTTCCAGCTCACACTGTTTAAATATTTATAGTCTATATAACTATCTGCAGTGCAAGCAATAAAATAACAGTAGAAATACCTTAGCTTTGTATGTAATATTTTCCCCTCTCAAAATATTACATGTTATTTATTTTTTTTACTTTGCTAGTCCATTTAACAGTTAAAGCAACTGAGTCACAAGCAAGCAGAGAGTTGTCCACGTTCTCACAGGTAGTTTGCGTAGAGCACCAATCTCATGTTGCTGATTCCAGGCCAGAGCTCTTTTGATAATGAAAGTCTTTTCATTTCTTTTGTAAGTCTTCTCTTTTGCAGTCTTAACTTAATAGTTCTGAGGCTTAATATGACTTTAAAATAATATATTTCAGGCATGCTTAACCATTTAGTTTTCCATGTTGTCATGAAATGCCCTGGTGACCTGAAAAATGTGTGTGTGCCTTTTAAGAAGTATTATTTTCAACTCCAGAAGAATTTGTCAATTTGAAAGAATCTAGTTCACCATGTCACATTGAAATATTATAATAAAACATTGTGATTTATGACACCTTATTGTTACAAATCTAAAAATGGGTGACCTAGTTCATTTGTGCTTTGTGGGTTTAAATACAGCATATGTGTATAACGTGAAATTATTAAACTTTAATTACTGTTGATAGAATTCAGTGCAACTTAGGACTAAAAAAGGGCATGCCTGAACTTTTTATATCTGTTAGAAAATGTGAAATCTTCAGTTTCAGCAATGAACTTTTACAATCTCATTGAAATATAAACAGAAAAGATATATATTTTCTTTTCTGCTCCCTTCATTTGCATAATGATTGTATGTCCTGGCAGACACAAAATGTTTAAGTATTCAGTGATACATCTTTTAATTAAAATACTATACAGTGTAATTGCATAATACCAGATCTCCCATTAGTACCCAAAGGAATGTAGTTGGTATAAAAAAAAATAGTTGGTTAAAATATGGTCACCTCTGAAAGGGTAGCTTAATTATATTTGCATTTTGTTGACTGTAGAGAAGAATATTTTGCAAGCTCAAGAGCAACATTTACAAATATATCCACATGTCAAAGCAGCTTTCCCTGTACCAATTTGCACAATAAAATTAGTATCCAAATAAGACTTTGCTCATTTTATATACATTTCCTGGAAAATAATGTCTTGTTAGATATAAGATAGCTGTGATTGTTTTAAAACATAGCATCATGTTAGAAAATTCAAGACACATTGCTTAGAATTCACTGAGCATCCAGGTAGTAAGGACAACAAAGAAGGGTCATCTTGTCGAGCAGTATGGTCTGGTGAAAAGAGTGGTCTGGAATCCTGATTTTGCCACTTCTTGCTATGTGACCTGGAATAATTTATTTAACCTCTATGAGGATCAGTTTCTTCATCCACTGAATAAGTGTTATACCTATCTTTCATGGTTTGAGTAAAAATTAGCAATAAAGTTCATAGTGTACTACCTAGTAAGCACCCAATAAAGGCAGTTCTGATTATTATTATTCTTCTGCTTTTCAAAAGCATCAATTGCCATCAAGCATGATGCATACAACAACAACAGCAACAAACCTGTGCATCAGAGATTAACAAAATGGGAGAAGATTTTATAATTTATTAGTGCAACTGATAATACCTTTTAGAAGTAGCATAGACCTCTGAGGGTACGAAAGCTTCATTCTCTTATTTGTTGTGTGGTCCTTTGTGACTTGATTTTCCTGACTCAGTTTCTGCACCTAACAATTGGGATATAACAATACTTCACTGACAGTAAAATCATGTGATATGGTGAATGCACCTAACACAATATTTGACCCCATAAACTTCAAATGACTGTCAGTTACCTTAAATATTGAAAGGATTGTGAGGTCCAAATGCGAGTGAAGGTGCAAGGCATTGTAAACTGTAGTGTCATACAAATGACAGTATTATCATTTTTTAAATATTGAAATTTTCATAAATTTGTATCCTTAGAATGGGTAAGGGGCAAAAAAGCATAACTACTTTTTCTGTACTTATTTTCATTATTTAAGAAAATGTTAAAACAACAGAAAGCCAAGATGTATAATTCAAGTAAGCAAAGTTTTCTTCTCATTTTGATTTTGTACTTGGGGAATTTTTCTTGATCTTTTTCTTCAAAGGAAGCAGAAAATTCATTTATGAGCACCTGAGGTCACAATTATTACAAAATAAATGAAACTGAACAACTTTGCATACTTTGGTAAAACAAAACAATTCAATTAAGCTTACTCAGTGTATCTTGGTGTTTCAGCAAGGTTAGGAAGGACACTGGTTTCTGTGGTTGAGGGGGGCTTTATAGACATTTATATTTGTATGAACACGTTACTCAGTTTTCAGCATTAATAAGCTCTAACCCACGGAGTTTTGTCAGTTCCATAGACAAAAAATGTAGTTTAGAAGACAAATTGTGCACTGAAGTTAAGGTGGCTGAATTTCTGATATAAGTGGCCATATGATCATAAAAACCTTACCTCTAATAATAACACAGCTGTTTCTTCTTGAAAACAGTTATCTCACCTTTAGTGAACAATTTGTCTTTTAGACTTAATGCATTAGTTTCTTAAGTGTCACATATTTTGCCTGTTCTAAAAACTAGCTGGCAGAATTCTGACAGTGAACAGAAGCTGTCAGACAAGCCCTTGATATATTTTCAAGTAGCTGAATCTGTGCAGTTTTAAGCACTGAAAGCTTAAGTGAACCTGGAAGAAAAATTGTTTTACTGTTTCTAGTATAATTTTTCACATATTACTCCATATCAGCCTTGGACAAACTGTTATCTACATGTGAGCTGTATTTTAAAAATGAAAGTAACAGGTATTTTGGGAAGCTTCTATACTGGGGTATTTCCCATTTGTATCAATTCCTTCAGTTTTATAGTGGGAGAAGACTTTTTATAAATCCAAAAAAACAAATTTTTTTCTACAATATGAGTGAATCTTTACGAGAAATATTAAAATGTAAATGGATGAATTTGATTAATTGCAAATCAGTCTTATAACCAGTTACCTTTAACTTGTCATGCTTCATTGGATATTTATATATTAATTTTCTTAAAGAATATATGACATACAAGGTTTTTATGAACATCATAGATTTTGTGTTACAATGGGTCCAAACTTGACCATGCCTCTTACAAGTCATATGACTGGTATTGTTATTGGAAAATAGGACCCATTATACCATTCTGACCTGAGAATTAAATAGATAATATATGTAACTATCTTAGCACAGTGACTGACCATAGTAGGCACTTAACACACATCCTTTACTTTTACTTTCTTTCTTATCGTTAAAATAATATCAACTCTAAAAATTAAAATACCCTGAAAAATTGTCTTTTTCAGATAATTTAATAAACTGGTACAAATATTTACTGAATGTTTGTGTTCCAGACATTCTTCTAGGTGCTTGAAATGATATATTAATGAACAGACCAATAAAAAATGCCTGTCCTCATATCACTTTCAATCTGGCAAGGGGAGAGAAATATTAAATTACTAAATTTAATGCCAATCAAATTACTAAATTGTAGAGACCATTAGAAAATGATAACCTTTTTGAAATAGTGTAAACAGAATTAGGAGCCAGAGCTTGGGGTGCTGGTACTTCTGCAGGTGGTCAGGGTTGGACTCATTGACGTGATATTTGAATAAACATTGAATGTGGCGAGGAAGTTTGTCAAGTAAATATCCAAGGGAAGAATTCTCTGCCCAGGGGGAGTAATTAGGTCTTTACATGAAAATATGTTGAAGGAACTGCAAGGAGGCCTGTGTGGCTACAGCAGCTTGAACTTAGGAGAATTCTCAGAGAGGACATAGGGGGAGGGGACATTGATGGTGGAAGGGAGGAAATATCGAAGGACCTTTCAAGAAGTCACTGTAAGAGCAATGGCTTATCTCAAAGTAAAATAGGGAGCAGTGGCACACTTTTGTCCAGGAGAGTGAAATAATGTTACTGGATCTTAAAAGGATCATTCTGGCTGCTGTGCTAAGTATGGTGTAGATGGGGTAATGGTGCAAATAGGGACCTATTGCAATATTCCCAGGATAGAGAATAATGGCTTGGAACAGGATGGAAGCAGTGAAGCTGATGAAAAGCAGCCAGATTCTATATTTATTTGGAAGTAAAACCAGGATGAGGCCCTGATAGACTGAGATTTAAGGTGTGACAAAACTAGAAATGTCAAGATAACGCCAATATTTTTGGCTTCGGTAACAGAAATAATAGAGTTAGTATTAACTGAAATTGGAAAAATGCAAGTTGGGCACATTTGTGAAAGAGAGTGGGATTTCAGTTTGAAACATTTTAAGTTGGAGATGTCTATTAGATATCCACGTGGAAATGTTAAGCGGGCGGCTGGATATAAGGAATCTGGAGTTTAGGAGAGAGCTCTGGGCTGAAAATATAAATTTGGTGGTTGACAACATATTGCTGTTACTTAAAGATGCGAGACTGGATATCACTGAAGAAATGAAAGTGTAGATACAGGAGGCAAGAAACCTTAGATTACTCCAACATTTGGTGATCTAGAAGAAAAGGAACTAGTCAAGGAGACTGAGGAGTGGTTCCTAAGGTAAGATGAAAATTTGAGTCTGTGGTGTCCAAGGAAGCCAGGTGAATAAAGTATCAAAGAGCAGGGAGTGATCCACTGGGTTAAATGCTTTTGATAGCATCAAATAAAATGAGGAAAAACTTCTCACTAACTTGTGAGAAGCAACATGACTACTCAAGTGAAAAAAGATAATTAATGCCATCAATAATAGACAACTTAGGGTTTAGAGGCCACAATCTTATAGCCCACTTCCCAAATCTAGCCAAAGATGGGCTATGACAGGCAATGTGTAGGAAAAAAAGAATTGAAAACTATTGGGAGAGATGTATTCTCTTACTGCCCAAAGACCCCATCATCTCATATTATCTGTATTTGGGATTCTTCCCATATTTACGATTTTTGCTTGGCTGCTAGAAGTTTTTGGATTTGTGAACTCTGGGTATTAAGTGTACTTTAGCTTCAACACAGGGAAAATAATCAGATGTAATTTTGAAGGAACAGTTATTTCCAGTCTTATAGACATAGAAGATCCTGATTTCTACCTTGGGGTTATTGAATTTTTCATCCAAATGTATGTTCTTTTTCAAGGCCAGACCTAATTTCTCTCTTTCGACAAGAGCATTGAATAATAGACTGTTAGAAGGAATTCTTGTTTTGCCATTTGGCCTACCTTTATGCCTCATCACAAAAGAAGAATCTGAACGTAGAGGTTAAATTTCTTGCTTAAGATCATACAGCAAATGGCTACTTGTGATATAATGAAGACTATAAATTATCATTCATACCTTGAATTGTTTTTATAAGCATATCATATTGGTCTTCCAACATGAAGCTTGCTGTTCTTTCTATTATGTTGTCTAACCACTTGCTCAATTAATCTATTCATTAATCACCTGGCATATATGACATGATTATGCAAGTGACACATGTAAACTTCAGTCGTTTTCGAAATGCACTTAAATTGCATGCTTAAATGTATCAGCACTACATATGGTGCTTTTTAAAAAATCACACATAGTCTTTTTAAGATAATATTTATCCATATTATCTCAGTAATAATTTATGATCAGGTTAGCTTAAGTGGGGAAAATCATTTTAATGTTCCACTTTGGTTTTGAGATAACCACCTGTATTCAATGCATTATTTTTATTATCCATTAGAATTCCTTTTTTGTCCAGAAATTATTCAACCCTTAGAATCAAGTCTCTTTACTTTCTCATTATGTTTCTCTCACACCAAGTCTAAGTAGACTTAATGTCTGCAATGTTTCCTGCCACACCATGGTTGTAGATAATATATATATTTAGATGTAGATTTCAGGAGTCAAAAGATTAATTGTATAAAGCTGTAGCAGAATTGCAATTGAAAATCATTTTTAGTTATATAATTATTTCAGCTTCTGTCACTGCTATAGCATAGTTTTTTGTTTTGTTTTTTTGCCCAGGTGCTTAATCTAGCCACTCTCCACCTTACAAAAATAGATAATGAAAAAATAAACAATCTTCTGACTAAGACTAGATAATTTCTTGTATTGCTAGGACAAAACTGTAGTTTCAATATGTTTAAAAAAATCAACATTGTTTTTGTTATGTTAAAAGTAAACAACATTGATTTATACCAGTAGATATGTATGCAGAATTTTTTTCACTAGCAGTGCATAAAGAGCAGAATTTTCTTTTACTCTCTCCTTAGCCATGACTGGATGGAGTCAGTGAGTACACATTATGGCACTTTCAGTGTATATTCTTATTTCCTAGTGATTCAGAAATAGCTGGAACAGTTCTATTCACCACTTAAATAGATCTGAAATTCATCTCTTTTTCATCCCTCATTTCTCCCTTCCATAATTCAGAATGTTATCATCCTTTCTCCTACATGTGATTTAAAAAACTGGCATCCCTAAATTCAGTTCTATCCTAAGCTAGGATAGTTTGTTTATTTATTATTCATTTTTACTTGAATTTCATTTCCAGGAGGGGCCTATGTCCAGCTTCACATCAGCATTATTTTCCAGGCCTTTGGAGGCATTTAGATTTGTGATCTGTGTCTAGACTATTGTAATTCAGTTTCCTAATTGGTATTTCCCCCTTTGGTCTTGCAGTCCTTTCTATCAAATTACCCCTCCACACTTTCCTCAGATATAACAGTCTAAAAAGCAATTCTGATCATATTACTCTTCTTTATAAATCCTGCTCACTTCCCTGTTGAATGTAGAGTAAGCGGCAGACTCTTTAACATAGCAGATGAGAATTTTCATCATCTGGTTCCTATCTACTTTCCTAGTCCCTTCACTTCTACTTTTTTTTAACCTCCTGCCTCCGCAACATACACCAAGAGCTCTAGCTGAGCACACAAAACCTAGTGTCTAGACTGAATGCTCTTTCATGTCCCTTTCTTTTATCTGTGCTTTTTTTCTGCCTATCCTCCCTTTGATTTCTTTCTCCAGATGGAAAATTCCTATTCTTCTACTAAGCCCCAAATCATGTGACAATTCCCTTGTGGAGTGTTTCCTGAGTCTTCTTGGCAGTTGATTCTGTACCCAGACTACCAATCACACATTGCAGGTTGCTTTATTGTAACAGCTATCACAGTGTGATTTAACATTCATGTGTCTCTGCTTCACTTGCTATACAGGGTGCTGTCTGATAAGCAAGGATGGGTCTAATTCATTTTTGTATCTCCAGCACCAAACAGTGTCTGGCACATAATAGGTGCACAAGGGATGTTTCCTGGATAGGTGAAATAGTGATGTCCCTTTTTACCCTGACTTGTATTCTGTGGGCAGCTGCTATCCCTGCTCACACTTCCTCTTGACATGGTGCTGATTTATCTTACACCCATGGCCTCTGATTTTGTAGATGGTGATAAAGGCAGGGCCCAGGGCTCTGTGATTGATTACGTGTAGACTTTGCAGTTTGATTTGGTTCCAACATCAGTGACAGCAGCTGCCATAATTTTTCTCAATTTCCAGGATTTCTTCCAATATCTTAGGGCATAGTATAATTCTAGAGATATCTCTGATGATTTGAGGCTTATGGTATGTGTAATTCAGTACCTCATGCCTGCATTTGTTATACAATATAAGATTTCCATAAAGGGCAGTTTTGTCAGTTTAAAATTTAACAACAAATCAAAGATATTGAATTTTCTGTATATCTGAGTGCATTATTGTGAAAATATTTTACCAGCACTCAGATACAAGTTAGGCTGAACACGCAATAATGATATCTTGTTTATATGTCTGTAACAAACATGAGCAGGGTATCAGTTATGAATAAATAACCATAGTAAAAATCAGTAAGTTTATTGCTGAGAGTGAGATTGAACAAATTCAACAGCAAATCTGCTCTTTGGTGAGATATGGAGTATGAACCTCACAAAGTTAGTCTTCTAGGGTTTCAATTAATGTGTGGTAATTTGCATTGCTTAAAAATATTAACGGCAACAATACTTTTGCTAAAGTGTCAGCACAAGACAAGAAAGAATAAAGAAAGAATAATAACAGGTTGTTCCTTTTTATTTTGTCTTCTCTGATGTATTTCTGTTTCTCCTTCCTATCAACAGCATTTATATTATATTCTCCTTACCAAGAAAATAGAGTGTGTAATTTTATAAATAAGGAAAGAGAAACTCAGGGAATCTAAATAACTTGCTCAAAGATGTGCAACTATCTAGTAACAGGGCTGAAACTAAAATCCAGGACTCTTAACTCCCACACTGGGGATCTTTACCCTATTCTATGCTGTTCTCCCTCATCTGACTTTTTTTTTTCCAGAGCATGTGCAGTTTTATTTACTACACAGCTTGTTGTATTTCTCTATAAAGTGATTACAAATTGTGTGGAACTACAGTCTTCATAGTTGTTCCTACAAATAATTGAAATACAAATTATTGAAGATGCCTTATCGTCACAGCCAATGGAAGTATAACCAAGTGATAATTACTGAATAGCGAAACAGTCATATGACAACCAGTCTAACTGTGGAATGTTCTATTTAAAGGGAAACACTTTTAAAAGCAGTGAGTTAATACAGTTTTCCAAATTGTGTCTCATCAAACAACAGCTGAAGTGCTCAATAGTCAATGGTTTGAGGAGTCCATCAGAGACTGAGGAGGCACTAAGATCTTATCCTGAATTGCCCTGGTTTAAAATTAGCAAGAATATGTTTGGTCTCTAATTTCTAAGAAGTAAAGACAGCTGTGGCTGTTTACCATAAGTTTAGGACAAAATTGAATTTGATGAAAGCAAGAAGTGGAGTAGAAATTTTGACATTTTAAAAGCTGAGAGTTCTAACTTGAACCAGAAGTACATATTTATTCACAAAATAGTTTTTGGACCCTGGGTTAGACCATTCTTTCCTTCTGAACTGCCCTCCACACACTGCCTCACCAAAGACATGTAACATTTCTTTCAAAGGAAAGAGTCAGGCTGACCCAAAACAAGAACATGTCCTTGACCAATCACACCCCATTTGAATGATTTCTCAACAGTATTCAAAGTTTCTATGACATCTATAATATTATTTTTTGATGAAAATCTTGGGAAAGCAATTTTAAAAAGCTAGGGGCTTTATAGAATATTTTGTGTTGCCTTGATAGAAGATATGTGTAAAAATGATAAAACTGCTTCAATATTTTATATTAAAAGGAAGGAAATAAGGAAGAACAGTTGAAATCAGTTAATTTATTAATTCAGTAAACACCATTGAATGACTACTACTTTTAAAATTCTGTGCTGAGCTCCAGGTATATATGGTAGGCATGATTTGTTCTATGTCCTCAAGAAGTTCACAGTATAGTGAAAATCTTACAATTAGTAAATGTTTAATAGTGGAATCTCCAGTGCTATAACCAACAGTTTTTTTTTAATCATACCTCATTTTTTTAACTATACTTCCCTGTTCAGTCACTGAAAGAGGAACTGAATAAAGGAAAATGAAAGGAAGCCAAGTTCCATCAGACTGATCACTGTCTCAGGTAATACCTTTTTTTTAATCCGACAGAAACTCGATCTGTCTTTGTAAAAATCAAATATTCGATAGGTTTCCTAAGTGGTCTGGAAGTCTACAATGACACAAGATCCAATAAGAAGCATGAGTGGCTCCTTGATAAGGCCTCCACTGACTGTTGTTGTTACAGAATGATGAATTAATTAGAAAAAAACTCAAATCAGAAGTTATAGGTTCTATTTCTTCATCTACCACTTAACCATTATGTCACCAATTAAGTCAATTTAATAAAGTGAAAAATGGATATGCATTTGAAAGATACATACTATATGTCATAAACTGTAGGCAAAGAGTATAGAAATTGCTCATGACATATTTATAGAAAGTATCATATAACTGCGTGGACTGTTTTCTTATTGCAGTATTAACATTTGAAGTTATATTTACAGTCTTTGAGTTGAATATTGAAAATCATCCCAATTTATTACTATATGCTTCACATGGAAATTGCTTATCAATTTTGGAATTACAAATATACACCTAGACTTCTATAAATCAGAAGTTTAATCTGGGGACTATTACAGTATTATTTTTAAATCTTGGGAAAATCTAAAATAAGGTGAAATCCATGTGGCATGATTGTCCTAATTTCTACTATATTACCCCATTTGAAATATTTTAATAGTTTTTTACTCAGTAGAATCGTATCACTCTGGAGAGTTTTAACTTCTGAGTAAATATTCTGCTAGATTTTAATTTCAGTAGCTATGTATCTATTCCTTTTTACTAGTTTAATGTATTTTAAAATATTCATGGTGTTTTGTGAACATATCTTATTCTTTGCTTATGTTTTAAAAATTCTTTTGTTATGTTTTTAAAGATACTTATTTTCATCTATCTTAATGATTTTTAAAAGTTCCTGAGGGTAACAACAGGCTGTTTGTATGGCTGTTGACTCTTTTCTATGGTAAATTTTGAACTTGGAGATAACCTTCAAAGATGATTTACCTGTAGGAATCCTATTTTACCTGGATTGAATTTGCATCCTTCTGGACAAGTTTTGAGTTCACCACTTCCAGGCTACCTGGAGCATTACCTGCTAGGGAGCATTGTTTATTTTAATTTTTAACTTTGAGCATACTTACACCAAATGAGTAATATAATTTTAGACTGCAACCTGTTAAAATACAGGTCTGTATTTATGCATTTTCAGAAGAGAGATTTTTTTCCCACCCAGGGACCAGACTAAAATAAGCACAGATCCTTGGAATCTCACTGCTCTGATGGGTAATTTAAAAAAAAAATCCAACACATATATAGTTTCGTAAAGGTTTGGCTTTATTTGGGGATTTCCTTTACAACTGCCTACCTATGTGAACCTAAGACAGTCTCAGGTTCTCATTCCTCTTCCACGCAAATTGAATCACAAGCCCCTCCGCTCAAGGGCCTGTAAATCCCCAACATCATCACCAGGAACAGCCCCAAGTGTGAATTACTTCTTTTTCTTTTAACCTTTGAGGACTTTCCCTTTCCTGTACTCACAGAATTACACTTACAGGGGTGTTGCTGTATTTTACCTTACAACTCTATGAATTTTGTAACAGAAGAGTTTCAGATTATTTATTCTACCATATTACTGGAAATGGATGTCTGCTGGATTTACACACTCAAATGTTTCATTTGTGATATGCAGGGAAAAACATACTCAAAATCTGTTTTTCCCTTATAGTGTTTGCTTTCTTCAAAAAGTATTGCCGTATTCCAGCAGAAATTTGGGACTTTCTCTCAGGTGTTTGTTTTCCTTGCATCTGGACCTAACTTTTAAATACATTTTGTCTTTTCCTTGTTTTCTAAGTTAACATAGTTAGCATTTCAGAAAGAAAGGGTACTCTTTATAAAAGTAGAAACAAGCCACAGCTAACTTGAAATTTATTTTGTGGGAAAGTTAAATGAATTCAGGATAAAAATAAGCTAAATGCTAAGTTAAATGCTAGTACAGAAAGTTGTCTTTTTTAAATGCATCTTTTTTAAGAGCTTGAAATGTCTGATGGAGAAACATAATTCTTTCACGAAAGGGTTTCATAAAGCACAGATGTTTTTGGCCTCCCACAGGGATATATCCCACCACGGTAAGGACAGCAGATGCCTCTTCTCCCACTTTCTTATCTGCCTTACTCCTTAGGAATCTATTTCTTTCAGTGATTAGCTCAAATAAACTCATTTTCAGTAGTTAACCTCAGCCTCTTCTTGAAAGCAAATTTTATGGGATGAGGTAAGGAAGAAGTAGATCAACTCATCTAAAAATGCTGGCAACTCCAACTGCCAGTTTTAATTTGGTTACCATTTTAAATTATGCCTTCTAAAAAATAAAAAAAAAATCTAAGAATTCAAATTACTTTAGGGAAGTAAAGTTAATATAGATTTAAATTAATTGAATCCTAAATGTGCCAACACTATGTTACATTATGTATGAATCAACCGTTTTATAACACATTCTCTATGCCATTGATACTATGTCAATTTCAGTATATAGCGACTAAATCATGCATGCATATGATTACATTTTATCACAGATTTGGTGGATTGAAGCAATGGAAATATACTATCATCCCATTCTAAAGATTAGAAGCAATAATTGACTAGTGGAAATAGGGACTTGTTCCTTTCTGGAGGTTCTGGGGCAGAATCCATTTCCTTGCTTTAAACAGCCACCAGAGGCCACCCACATTCTTTGGCTCATGGCCCCCTCCTCCATCTTCAAAGCAACAATTTTGCATCTCTTTCACTCTTTGTGTCCTCATATCTCCTTTTGACTGCATCCAGAAAATTGTGGAAAGACTTTCATCTTCTAAGAATTTGTGTGATTAGATTGGGCCCAGTTGCATAATCCCGAATAATCTTCCCACTCAGGGACTTTCATCTTAATCACATCTACAAATTTTCTTTTGCCATATTTGGTAACATTATTATGGGTTGGTTATTGGATTGCGACATGAACATGTTTGGAGGCCATCATACTGTCTTACCACCGTGTATGTAATTAAAATCTTGCTCTCAGCTATCTCAAAGTTTGCCTAAGTAAATGAATTGCAGTGTAATTAATCCAATTCAGTCAGTAATATCATCATGATAAAAATTTAACTGAAATATTTTATACAGAGCCAGACATAAAATGAAAACTATGCCTTATAAAAGGACTGATTTTAATAGTCAACAAGTATTTGTTGAGCATCTATAATGTACCAGACATAAGGACTCTTATTCAGATAACATTAAATTGGGTTAGACTTGAATGTCTACTATTTATGATATATCTAGGTTACAATGACCAAATCTAGTAATTATTTCTGTAAAAACTTTCAAATATCTCAAGTTGGTATATTTTTAAAATTTATATTTATAAAAATAAATTATTCATACTATTCAGTATGAATATTTTATATTATTTTATAAAAAAGAAAAAACTTAATCCAAAATTTCCTTTTAACAAATATTAAGAATTCTGTAGTAAAAATAATTTTCATTTTAAGAAATAGAATACTGAGATATCCACTAGAAAAAAAAACAGAAACACTATTTAAAGTAAATTAAATATTACTATAAGGTAGATTTTATTTGTATTTAAAAAGTGTACAAAATTTGTGATAAAAGCAAATTATATTACTTAACCTAGTAAATTATTCTTTATTGACAACTGGATGTTACATACTGAAATAAAATATAGTACTCAGTCAACAACTCATTTTGTTTTTCTTTTGGGTGAAGTTTTGTTAATAGGATAAACCATTTAAAAGGATTAAGTAACTTGAATTTTATTAACATTTAAGGATTGAAATATTTTTGAAACACACTACGGCCCATCATAATACTTTCACAGTGGAAAAATAATTTCCTTTGGAGAGAAACCATGTCTTATTCATCTTATGAACTATGAAGATATCAAAGTCATTTTTTTTTTTTACAATTTAAAAATCTGGTACATAAAGAAAAAAATATTGAAATAGAATCCCACTTTAAGCATTCTTCTTTTGAGTAGCAGTAATGCAATAGCACCATTTTTATAACATTAGATTAATATTTTTTGCAGAAACTTGTATTTACTTCTGTTTCCTTTTCTCTCCTCCTTTTCCCTTTTTTCCTTCTCTCCTTTCCATCCATTCCTGTCTTTCCTTCCTCTATTTTCTCTTCCTCTCTTTTCCCACATATGTAACTCTCCCACTTTCTTATACTAAAGTCATCCAAAAACTACTACTTAAAAATGGTTAGTTAATATGTTAGAACATATGTAATAGTGACATTTAATGTTAATTTAATGTGTTTTCCCTTTTATTTGGTTACTGAAGGATATGTTGTCTTAATATTTCAACTCTCCAAAAACCGTGCAATTTACTTCTCTCATATAAATAACTACTTCCTAATTATAGTGATCAATTTACATGCAATAATCACATTTGCTGCAATAATTATATGTATCACCTGGACTTGTATTTGTTTTAATGGGAAGAATCAATAATTCTCAAGTGAGCAGAAGTGTGAAGCTGATTATGTGTTCAAGTGATCAGAGATTAGGTAGCATTTGATTAAATGAACTGCTTGGAGATTTTGCAATTACTTTTGATCTGCAAAATAGAAGGTACTTATAACAAATCTAAATTTAAAATCGTATTCATTTTATCTTTGCAGCTCTGTTTCCATTTTTTGAGGGAATTCACATGCTGTAGAACCTCCAAGTACCTTCTAGTATCTTTATGCCAAATATCAGAGAATAAAGATGTAAAAAGTATCTACAGAGTTCTATCACATAGTCATTTTAGTAAAATGCTCAGTGTAAGTTTTTCACTAATTTCTTTTTCAAATTAAGCCATTTACCATTGTCTTTTAATTCACCCTACATTGGGGAATAAGTACTGAAAGTATAAGAGATTTACTTAGGAAATATAACTTTTGAGTATCTTGGGTTATACAAACAATATGTTCTTTTTCGAAGCAGTTGAATGAAGCATTAAAATACCGCACAATTAAAAGAAGTGGATAACACTTTGAACAAATTTTAATTTTAACTGAGGATATATCAACATAGCCAAGAATGACTAGGAGAGCATGTACACTTGATGGATTAATGAGGATTAACAGTAATAAACTATGGTTGCTTCTCAAAGTTTGGTTTTAGTAGGATTATTAGAGTCCTTGTAGTCCTTCTAGAGTCCTATAATACTGGTTTACAGAGGGGTGAAATAGGATTTCTAGGTAGTTTTAGACTCAATGAGCTTAATTTTAAAATTAGAATCCTTAGTAATCTTGGGAATTTATCTTTACTGAAATCCCTAAACAGTATCTTTGGTGGTAAGAAAGTATCTTTTATATTCACTGATGAGGTAATTTCTGGAAAAAAAAGGACATTTTCTGATTTCTTAATATTTCTTTTAGAATACAAAAATGTAATGTAAATGTTTACTTGGATCTGTTGGGGGTCCTTTCCCCACTATCGTATATGAGTACTTTCTATGTTTAGTCCCAAGGGCAAAGGAAAGCACTGCCATTTTTATGTTTCCGTAGTAATTTGTCCATACCTCTTTTATTGTACTTACACTGTAGAAAATATAAAAACTACATAAAAATAAACTTACAGTATTCATCATACTGTACTGTTACTTATGTGTTTGTATTTATATATGTCTTACTATATTTTGTTTTTGTTTTAATGTTCATTTTTTTTGAGGCACATACAATAAAATGCATAAATCAGTATACAGCTCAATAAATTTTGAAATCATTGTTTCTGTTTTCATTTGTTTCCACGTTTTTAAAATTTTCTCTTAGATTTCTTTATTGATCCATTGTTTGTTTAATAGCATGTTTGTGTTTTTCCAGTTTTGTTCTTGTAATTAGTTTCTACTTTCATACTGTTGTGGTCAGAAAAGATACTTGATATGATTTCAGTCCTCTTGAATTCATTGAGATTTGTTTTGTGCCCTAACATGTGATCTATCTTGGAAAATGTTCCATTTTTCACTTGAAAAAACAATGTGTATTCTGCTCTTTTTGGGTGGAATATTCTGTGTATATCTGTTAAAATCTGTCTGGTCTAAGGTGTCATTCAAAGCCACTGTGTTCTTATTGATTTTCTGTCTGGTGTATCTATGCACTGATGTAAGTGGGGAATTAAAGTCCCCTACTATTATTGTATTACTGTCAATTTCTTCCTTTATGTGTCTTAATATTTCCTTTATTTATTTAGCTGGTCCTAGGTTGGGTGCACAGATATTTACAAGTGTTATATGCTCTTGATTGACCCCTTTCCCAATATAGGTCTTTTTTTTGTTTTTAGTTACATTCTTTGTTTTGAAGCCTATCTCAATTGATACAAGTACTGTTACCCCAGCTTTTTTTATACTTCCATACTTTTGTCTCTTGTAGGAAGAATATAGATGGGACTTTTTTTTTCATTCATTCATTCTATGTCTTTCAATTGGAGCAGTTAGTCCACATTTAAAGTAATTATTGACAGGTATGTACTTTTAATTGTTTTCTGGTTATTTATTATAGTTTTCTGTTCCTTTCTTCTCTTGCTGTCTTCCATTGTGATTTGACGACTTTCTTTAGCATTATGCTTGTATTCTTTTCTTTTTGTTTTTTGTGTATCTATAATAGGTTTTTGATTTGTGGTTGCCATGGGATTCATATATAGCATCTTGTATATACAGCAGTCTATAGTAGTTTGTTGATTGAGTGTGAACACATTCTAATAGCACTACTCTTTTAATATTCCCCCCTGCATGTTTTATGTATGTGTCATAATATACATCTTTTTATTTTGTGTATCACTTGAGTAGTTTTTAGGTATACATTTTATTTTACTATTTTTTGTCCTTTGAACTTCATAGTACCTTTATAAGTGATTGATATATCTTTACTATATGTTTTGTTTTTACCAGTGAATTTCTTTTTCCTTTCATAATGTTCTTATAATAATGGCCTTTTTTTCCCACTTAAAGAAGTCCTATTAACACTTCTTATAAGATCAGTTTAGTTGTGATGAACTCCTTTAATATTTGTTTGCCTGGAAAGCTCTGTATCTCTCCTTCAATTCTAAATGATAACCTTGCCTGGTAGAGTGTTCTTGGTTATAGATATTTTTTCCTTTCAGGACTTTGAATGTATCATGCCACTCCCTTCTGGTCCACAAAATTTCTGCTAAAAAATCAGCTTATAGCCTTATGAGATTTCCCTTGAATGTAACTGCTTTTTTCTTGCTACTTTTAAATCATTCTTTGCCATTTTAATTATTATGTTTCTTGGTGTGGATCTCCTTGTGTTCATCTCGTTTGGTGCTTTCTGTGATTCCTGGAATTGGATGTGTGTTTCCTTCCCCAGGTTAGGGAAATTTTCAACTATTATTTTTTTTAAATAAGTTTTTTGCCCCTTTCTCTCTCCTCCTTCTAGGACCCTTATAATATGAATGTTGTTTCACTTGAACTTGCCATAGAGAAGATCTCTTAATCTCTCATTTCTTAAAATTCTTTTTTCCTTTTGCTGTTTAGTTTGGCTGTTTTCAACTTTTCTGTATTCCAGATTGCTGATCTGTTTTTCTGCATCCTCTAATCTGCCAATGATTCCTTTAGTGTGTTGTTTATTTCAATTATTGTATTCTTCAGCTATGATGGTTCTTTTTTTTATTTATCTCTTTGTTGAAGTTCTCACTGAGTTCATCTACTCTTCTCTCCAGTCCATTCAGTATCTTTATGACCACTATTTTGAACTCTTTCTTGGGTAGATTGCTTATTTCACTTTTGTTTAGCAATTTTTATGGTGGTTAGTATTGTTCTTTCATTTGGAACATATTCCTGTGCCTCCTCATTTTGTTTGGCTCTCTGCATTTGTTTCTATGTATTAGGCAGGTCAATTATGCCTCTTGGTTTTAAAAGCAGTAGCGTTATGCAGTAGGGGTTCTGTGGTGCCCAGAAGTGAAATACCCCCGGGTCACCAGAACCAAGAGCTGCAGGGGTATCTTTTGTGTGAGCTGCATACACCCTCATATTGTGGCTGAGCCATGATTGCTATGAACAGGCTGGCACATAGGGAGAGCCCTCAGTCCAGCTGTCAGCAATGAAAAGCATGAATATTGTGGGTACACTGGTTTACAAGGCTCACTCCTAGTACAGGTGGCTTAAAGACTCAGCTGTAGCCCCTTTGGCTGTGGTGGTGGGTGTGGCTAGCCTTCTGCCTGGTTGTCGGCTATGGCCACTGGACTACTGTGGCTGTACTGGTGGGGAGGGTTTTATCCACAGCAAGTCTGCCTGAGAGGCCTGACAGAATCTACCAGGGGCTAGGCTCTACCCTCCCAGAGCATGAGACCCTCTGGAGTCTGGTTGGCGCTGTAGCCAGGTGTTGCAAGGTGGTACACTCTTGGGGGGACACTGGTCCTGACTGAGGCTGTCTGCCAGGAGTGGGGCAAGTCAGCAGGGGTGGGGCAAGTGGTTCTCATGCATAGATGGAAAGTGTTGGAACTGGCTTTCACAAGGGTCCGTTTTATATGAATTTTAGGGATGCTATTCCGGTCCTTATTTTCTTTTGTCTCATAACAACTTTGTATGAGGTTTACCTCAAAAATATTTGGTTATTCATTCTTATGTAGAATTAGTGTATTTTTTGGACTTTAGATGGAGGCAGTATACAGGATAGCTCATCAGAGCTATGTTCATAAGTAGTTCTCACTTCAAAGAGCTCCCTTTTCTGCTGTTGTGTTCTAAAAAAATGGTGACTAGCCTTCTGTTATATCATGGTAGTCTTCTACTCACCCACTTTACCTAGATCTTATTTTTCCTTTGTCACTATTGTCTCAATCCTGCTCAGTTTTTTTTATTGCAATGTTTTTTTTATTAAGGTATTATTGATATACACTCTTATGAAGGTTTCACATGAAAAAACAATGTGGTTACTACATTTCCCCAAATTATCAAGTCCCCACTCATACCCCAGTTCAGTCACTGCCCATCAGTGTAGTAAGATGACACAGATTCACTGTTTGCATTCTCTGTGCTACACTGTTTTCCCCGTGATTCCCCACACCATGTGTACTAAACATAATACCCTACAATCCCATTCTCCAACCCTCCCAACCTTCCCTCCCACACCCCTCCCTTTTGGTAACCACTAGTTCCTTCTTGGAGTCTCTGAGTCTGCTGCTATTTTGTTCCTTCAGTTTTGCTGCATTGTTATACTCCACAAATGAGGGAAATAATTTGGCACTTGTCTTTCTCCACCTGGCTTATTTCACTGAGCATAATATATCCTCCAGCTCTATCCATGTTGTTGCAAACGGCAGGACTTGTTTCCTTCTTATGGCTGAATAGTATTCCATTTTGTATATGTACCATCTATTCTTTATTCATTCATCTACTGATGGACACTTAGGTTGCTTCCATATCTTGGCAATTGTAAAAAGTGCTGCAATAAACATAGGGGTGCATATGTCTTTTTGAATATGAGAAGTTGAATTCTTTGGGTAAATTCCAAGGAGTGCAATTCCCAGGTCAAATGGTATTTGTATTTTTAGTTTTTTGAGGAACCTCCATATTGATTTTCACAATGGTTGAACTAGCCTACATTCCCACCAGCAGTGTAGGAGGATTCCCCTTTCTCCACATCCTTGCCAGCATTTGTTGTTCTTAGTCTTTTGGATGGTGGCCATCCTTACTGGTATAAGGTCATATCTCATTGTGGTTTTAATTTACATTTCCCTGATGATTAGTGATGTGGAGCATCTTTTCATGTATCTGTTGGCCATCTGAATTTCTTCTTTGGAGAACTGTCTCTTCATATCCTCTGCCCATTTTTAATCGGGTTATTTGCTTTTTGGTGTAGAGGCATGTAACTTCTTTATAGATTTTGATGTTAACCCCTTGATGGATATGTCATTTACAAATATATTCTCCCATACTGTAGGATGCTTTTTTGTTCTGTTGATGGTGTCCTTTGCTGTACAGAAACTTTTTAGTTTGATGCAGTCCCATGAGTTCATTTTTGCTTTTGTTTCCCTTGCTCGAGGAGATGCGTTCAGGAAGTCGTTCATGCTTATATTCAGGAGATTTTTGCCTATGTTGTCTTCTAAGAGTTGTATTGTTTCATGACTTACATTCAGGTTCTTGATCCATTTTGAGTTTACTTTTGTGTATGGGGTTAAACAATAATCCAGTTTCATTCTCTTGCATGTAGCTCTCCAGTTTTGCCAACACCAGCTGTTGAAGAGGCTGTCATTTCCCCATTGTATGTCCATGGCTCCTTTATCATATATTAATTGACCATATATGGTTGGGTTTATATCAAGGCTCTCTGGTCTGTTCCATTGGTCTATGGGTCTGTTCTTGTGCCAGTACCAAATTATCTTGAGTACTGTGGCTTTGTAGTAAAGCTTGAAGTTGGGGAGCATAATCACCCCAGGTTTATTCTTCCTTCTCAGGATTGTTTTGGCTATGTGGGGTCTTTTTGGTTCCAAATGAATTTTAGAATGATTTTCTCTAGTTTGTTGAAAAATGCAGTTGGTATTTTGATAGGAATTGCATTGAATCTGTAGATTGCTTTAGGCAGGATGACCATTTTGACAATATTAATTCTTCCTATCCATGAGCATGGGATGTGTTTCAATTTATTGGTATCTTCTTTAATTTCTCTCATGAGTGTCCTGTAGTTTTCAGAGTATAGATCTTTCACTTCCTTGGTTAGGTTTACTCCTAGGTATTTTATTCTTTTTGATGCAACTTTGAATGGAATTGTCTTCCTGATTTCTCTCTCTGCTAGGTCATTGTTAGTGTATAGGAATGCCATAGATATCTGCGCATTAATTTTGTATCCCGCAATTTTTCTGAATTCAGATATTAGATCTAGTAGTTTTGGAGTAGATTCTTTTATGTACCGTATCATGTCATCTGCAAACAGGGACAGTTTAACTTCTTCCCTGCCAAACTGGATGCCTTTTATTTCTTTGAGTTGTTTGATTGCCGTGGCTAGGACCTCCAGTACTATGTTAAATAGAAGTGGGGAGAGTGGGCATCCTTGTCTTGTTCCCTATCATAAAGGAAAAGCTTTCAGCTTCTCGCTGTTAAGTATAATGTTGGCTATAGGTTTATCATATATAGCCTTTATTATATTTAGTTGCTTGCCCTCTATACCCATTTTGCTGAGAGATTTTACCATGAATGGATGTTGAATTTTGTCAAATGCTTTTTCATCATCTATGGAGATGATCATGTGGTTTTTGTCCTAATTTTTGGAGATGTGGTGGATGATGTTGATGGATTTTCGCATGTTGAATCATCCTTGCATCCCTGGAATAAATCCTACTTGATCATGGTGGATGATACTTTTGATGTACTTTTCAATTCTGTTTGCTAATATTTTGTTCAGTATTTTTGTGTCTATGTTCATCAGGGATATTGGTCTGTAGTTTTCTTATTTTGTGGTGTCTTTGCCCTGTTTTGGTGTTAGAGTGATGCTGGCCTCATAGAATGAGTTTGGAAGTATTCCCTCTTCTTCTACTCCTTGGAAAACTTTAAGAAGAGTGGGTATTAGGTCTTCACTAAATGTTTGATAAAATTCAGCGGTGAAGCCATCTGGTACAGGCATTATATTCTTAGGTAGGTTTTTGATACCAGTTCAATTTTGTTGCTGGTAATTGGTCTGTTGATATTATCTGTTTCTTTCTGGGTCAACCTTGGAAGGTTGTATTTTTCTAGAAAGTTGTCCATGTCTTCTAGGTTATCCAGTTTGTCAGCATATAATTTTCCATAGTATTCTCTAATAGTTCTTTGTATTTCTGTGCTGTCCATAGTGATTTTTCCTTTCTCATTTCTGATTTCTGTTTATTTGAGTAGACTCTTTTTTTCTTGATAAGTCTGGCTAGGGGTTTATCTATCTTGTTTATATTCTCAAAGAAACAGCTCTTGCTTTCATTGATCCTTTCTATTGTTTATTCTTCTCAGTTTTATTTATTTCCCCTCTAATCTTTATTATGTCCCTCCTTCTACTGACTTTGGGTCTTATTTGTTCTTCTTTTTCTAGTTTCGTTAACTGTGAGTTTAAACTGCTCATATGGAAATGTTCTTCTTTCCTGAGGTAGGCCTATATTACAATATACTTTCCTCTTAGCACGGCCTTTGCTGTGTCCCACGGATTTTGCAGTGTTGAGCTATTGTTGTCATTTGTCTCCATATATTGTTTGATCTCTGTTTTTATTCGGTCATTGGTCCATTGATTATTTAGGAGGATGTTATTAAGCTTCCACGTGTTTGTGGGATTTTTCATTTTCCTTGTGTAATTCATTTCTAGTTTCATTCCTTTGTGATCTGAGAAGCTGGCTGGTACAATTTCAATATTTTTGAAATTACTGAAGCTCTTTCTGTGGCCTAGTATATGATCTACTCTTGAAAATGTTCCATGTGCACTTGAGAAGAATGTATATTCTGCTGCTTTTGGGTGTAGAGTTCTGTAGATGTCCCTTAGGTTCATCTGTTCTGATGTTTTGTTCAGTGCATCTGTCTCCTTACTTATTTTCTGTCTGGTTGATCTGTCCTTCAGAGTGAGTGGTGTGTTGAAGTCTCCTGGAATGAAAGCATTGCATTCTGTTTCCCCCTTTAATTCTGTTAGAATTTGTTTCACATATGTAGGAGCTCCCGTGTTTGGTGCATAGATATTTATAATGGTTATATCCTCTTGTTGGATTGACCCTTTTATCATTATGTAATGTCCTTCTTTGTCTCTTGTGACTTTCTTTGTTTTGAAGTCTATTTTGTCTGATATAAGTACTGCAACTCCTGCTTTTTTCTCCTTATTAGTTGCATGAAATTTCTTTCTCCATCCCTTCACTTTTAGTTTGTGTATGTCTTTGGTTTTGAAGTGAGTCTCTTGAAGGCAGCATACAGAGGGGTCTTGTATTTTTATCCATTCAGTGACTGTATGTCTTTTGACTGGTGCATTCAATCCGTTTACATTTAGGGTGATTATGGATAGGTATGTACTTATTGGCATTGCAGGCTTCAGATTCATGGTTACCAAAAGTTCAAAGTTAACTTCCTTACTATCTAAGAGTCTAACTTAACTCACTTAATATGCCATTACAAATACAGTCTAAAGGTTCTTTTTATGTTTTGGTTTTTTTTCATCCTCCTTTTTCTTCCTCCTCCATTCTTTATATATTAGGTATAATATTCTGTTCAGTTTGTCTATCCCTTGATTGACGTTGGGGATAGTTAATTTAATTTTGCATTTGATTAGTAATTAACTGTTCTACTTTCTTTACTGTGGTTTTATAACCTCTGGTGACAGCTATTAAACTGTAGGAACACTTCCATCTATAGCAGTCCCTCCAAAATACACTGTAGAGATGGTTTGTGGGAGGTACATTCTCTCAGCTTTTGCTTGTCTGGGAATTGGTTAATCCCTCCTTCAAATTTAAATGATAATCTTGCCAGATAAAGTAATCTTGGTTCAAGGCCCTTCTGTTTCATTGCATTAAATACATCATGGCACTCCCTTCTGGCCTGTAAAGTTTCTGCTGATAAGTCTGATGATAGCCTGATGGGCTTTCCTTTGTATGTGATCTTATTTCTCTCTCTGACTGCTTTTAATAGTCTGTCCTTATCCTTCCTTGATCTTTGCCATTTTAATTACTATATGTCTTGATGTTGTCTTCCTTGGGTCCCTTTTGTTGGGAGATCTGTGCCCCTCCATGTCGTGAGAGACAATCTCCTACCCTAGACTGGGGAAGTTTTCAGCAATCACCTCCTCAAAGACACTTCCTATCTCTTTTTCTCTCTTCTTCTTCTTCTGGTACCCATATAATGCAAATATTGTTCCGGTTGGATTGGTCACACAGTTCTCTCAATATTCTTTCATTCTTAGAGATCCTTTTTTCTCTCAGTGCCTCAGCTTCTTTGTATTCCTCTTCTCCAGTTTCTTTTTCATTTATCGTCTTCTCCACCATGTCCAATCTGCTTTTAATACCATCTATTGTGCTCTTCAAGGATTGAATCTCCAACCGTAATTCATTCCTGAGTTCTTGAATATCTTTCCATACCTCCATGAGCATGTTAATGATTTTTATTTTGAACTCCCTTTCAGGGAGTCATGGAGTCAGTATCATTTAAATCTTTCTCAGGAGTTGTATTAATAATTTTATTCTGGACCAGGTTCCTTTGGCATTTCATATTTGTGTATGGCGCCCTCTAGTGCCCAGAAGCTCTACTCTCTGGAGCTGCTCAGCCCCTGAAGCAATGTCAGGGATTGTAGAGGAGTGGTATTGGTGCCTCAGGGAGGAAAGAGTTTTTTCCTGGTTCCTGGCTGCTATGCCTGTCTCCACTGCCTGAACCCGTGGGCCAAGCACACAGGTATAAGCCTCTGTGCTTTGCGTTTTTAGTTGCTGTATACAGATCTTCCCTCTGACTTGCCTAACACCAGGGTTGGGTTTCCCAGTTTGTAAGCCCAGTGGGGCTACCCAGGACAGCCGTCTGCCCATCACAGAAGGGGATCCTGGAGCTGTGCAGGCAGCCAGGGAGCTGGCACACCTGAAGATCATGAAAGCTCCCAATCTGCTGGGCAGAGTGCACCTGGACAATTTTGTCTACTTGTCCTTTCTCCTGAGCAGTAAGCTCTGTGCAATCCTTGCCCCTTAGGAGCCCTCCTGCTAAGGACTTCTTTATTAGGAAGTCTCTCAGATTGGCCACCTTTCTTTTGTCCCAGAGCAGCTGGATATGTATCCCTGTTTCCACAAGCAGCTGGAATCTTAGTCTCTCCAGGAATTCTGCCTGTCTTAGCTTTCCAACCCCGTAATTACGAGAGTATCATGCAAGCACCATGAAATGTAGGTTTGTGCTCCCAGAGCAGATCTCCAGAGTTAGGTATTCAGCAGTCCCAGATCTCCACTCCTTCCCTGCTCCATTCCTGTTCCTCCTCCTGGTGAGCTGGGGTGGGGGAAGGCCTTGGATCCTGCAGGACCACAGCTTTAGTATGTTACCCTTTTCCATGAGGGTTGCTCTTGTCTCCAGGTGTATGCAGTTTGTTGCAGTCCTCTTTCCTGTTGCTCTTTCAAGAGTAGCTGTATTAGTTATATTTTCATATCATATGCAGTTTTAGGAGGAAGCCTCTGTCTTACCTCTCACGCTGCCATCTTTAATCCCCGTAATCCCTACTGAATTTTTAACATTAATTCACATCAATTACAGATGGAAATGGATTCATGTGATCAAATGATGCAATCATGAGCGGTGTCTTTGCTACATGTTCATTCCTGCTCCATTTTGATTTCATATCCCAGAGTTTTGTCTCCATGTAGGGCCTTGTGCTGGAAGAGAGACCAGACAAGTCATTTTCAAAAGTTTATCAAGCTACACTACTGGAGTCCTTTCTATCACAAACATTGGTCTGTTGTACGCACTCACTTTTGGAATATTCTAGCCCTTCTCAACTAGACCTGCACTCTTAACTTTCTTCACTGTGCTTTCCAGTGAACACTTCTTTGCTCTTTGGGGTTCTTTTCTTCTCAGGTCCATCAGGTATCCTGTTGCTTCTCTCTGCTTCTTCCATGCAGACCATGATAACATGCTGGTTTTATTACTGATTTTTCCTCAACCACTTGTAGTTTGAAAATTATGAAAATATCTTATTACCTAGTTCATTTGTAAATATTGTCTCTGTTCTTTTGGTTTTGCAATTGAGTTGCTCTGTTTTCTATGGGGATTTTGAAAATTTCAAAAAATGTCACTACCACCATCTTTCTAGTATCATCTTCAATCATACTTTCCCTGTGCTCATGTGTTGAGAAGGATTATTGTGTTTTGGCCTCACAATAACTCTGTGGAGCAAGTATTATTATTATCTCTATATTTTAGATGAGATAACTAAGGCTGACTGATTTAAGCAACACAGCTAATAAACAGTGGAACAAGGACTCTTCTCAGGTCTGATAGACATTGAATCTCGTGCTTTTAACTTTATAGAGACTGCTTCTCTACTGGTGTAAATAGGGCTCTAGTTTGGGGTAGATCTGGGAAACAATAATGTATGTTTTTCATTAATTCATTTATTCATGCAACAGGCATCTAATGAATGTTTGTCATCGGCTGGATATTAAGCTTAGTCCTTGAAATGCAACAGTGAAAAATAATAGTGGAATCCTAGTTATCAAGAAACACTAGAAATCATTAAAGCAGGAGGTGATATTGGCCACATGAGTTACATCAATGTTTATTTGCAGGAATAGCTAAACATTTTGCAAGCCAGCTTACATCTGTTTGCAAAGATGAACATACTGAGTACACCAAGGTGAAATTTGTTGAACTTTAGAGTCTTCAGGTTAACAAGTTTGCCAAGTCTATGTTCTTGTTAATTAGTGTCACAATGTGATGTGTTAACAGTAGACTGTTTTGTACTTTATGAAAAGTAATTTTAAACATGTATTAAAACATTAAAATAACTAGTGCTTTTCGCACTCAAACAGAAATTGGAAGAGTGTACCTTCTATTATGCTTTTTCCTCACCTGTAAGGGTTGTGATTTATTTCAAGGATTAAAGAAAAGTTTCTATGACTACCACTGTTTTGAATTATCCTTTTACAGATGGGAAGCTGCAGGTTAAATGAAAAGCATACATATTTTTAAAACTTTATGTTATAAATTCTGCTAAAATTCAGATTAGAACCTTGGCTTTTCTCTCCCTTTCTTTTAGAAAAAAAAGTGGGTTGGGGGATGCAAGTACATTAAAGCTGTGCTCCTGTGAAGTGATAAATGTAGAGCTGATGAAATTAGAAAATACTAATTTTCCTCAGGAACTGAAAATGCAGGAAGACTTACTTAACAAGGCTGCTTTCAGGGAAAGGAGTAATGCTTCTTTCTAGTAATTAGTCTGACTTCATTTACACTCATATTTATTATTAATGTAAAGAATAAAATGTTCTGTAACTCCTTTTTCAGTATAAAATGATCCTCTACAACATTTGCCAATCATTGTCCAGTGCTTTTTTCTTCTTTAGTTTTTACTAGTGATGTTGGTAAAAGATGAATATTGCATCCTATAACTACCTCCTCATTTCTTTATTTGAGAATTTTTGATTTAGGATATAAATTTAAATTTATTCTTTTACCACTGGAGATTTGCCTCAAAAATATTAAACCTTATTAAGTATGGGTTTAATTAATTATTAAAAAATATATGAATTAAAAATATTAAAAAAATGTGAACTAAGACTGTTGAAAACCCCAGAGTATATTGTAAATTTATATGAGGTAAGAGAAAATTATAAACAGATAAGCTTTTTAAATGCTAGAACTTAAATAAATATCTACAAGGGGAAAAATGAATGAGAGAAAGCTTTTGCATAAAGGACTATATCTATTTTTATGCCCTAGATATATCTTAATGTAGGAGATAGTGTCTTTTCTAATTTTAACATGCGTAGATTATGAGCAGAAACACTGCATTAATAGGCCTTAGGATTGTCCATTTGAACCTATGTCCTAGTGTTCCCAGATCTCTCAACACATAACAACTAGCTTTCCCCATTACCTCTGTATCAGGATTACCAAAAGACTAACAATCAATATAAACAGGAACAATGGAATGCTTATATGTATGTGTGTGTGTTTATGTGTGATTATTGTGTGTTTATCATTACATCCAGTATTTTGATTAATATATCATATATGCTATTAATAATAGCCAGAAGTTAGAAACAACCCAAATGTCCATCAGCTGATAGATAGGCACAATGTGGTTTATCTATAAGATGGGATATTATTGTGCCATAAAAAATGAAGTACTTACACATGCTATAATACAGATTAACATTGAAAACATTATTCCAAGTGAAAGAAGTTAGTCATAAAAACCCACATACCATATAATTCTACTCATAGGAAATATCCAGTATAGTGAAATCCATAGAGAATAAAAGCAGATTAGTGGTTGCCAGTGGGCTGAGGGAGGAAAGAATGGGGAGTGAATGGGGAGTGACTGCTTAATAGATATGGGATTTCCACCTGGGGTGAGAGTAAGTTTCTGGAGCTAGGTAATTGTGATGGCTGCACAACGTGGCAAATATATTGACTGTCACTGAATTGTACACTTGAAAATGTTAACTTTATGTTATATGTATTTTACCAAAAAGTAAAACATATTGTATGCATATTGTATACTTACTGTGTATATTGTTATGTTTTTGAATGAACACTCCTAAGGAGCAAAGGCCATTGACATGTTGCATTTCAGTCTTTCTTCAATTAAACAATAATGTATAGTTTAAATGATTTTGTAATTATTTTGTTCTATCATCTATATTATTGTTTCAGTATTGTTCTAGTAGTATTTCTTGATATTATAAAAGTCTCACACAATTCTACTCTGTCTTAACTTTGTAGTTTTAGCTCATCCAGACTAATCATTTCTTTATGATATATGTCATAAAATACACAATCTCTGTGTGTGTGTGTGCTTGCACATTTTTTATGTATTTATATTTGTATTATCCTTTTACATAATTATTTTCTGTCTAACCAAACTATAAACTCTTCAAGGGGCAGGGTTTATATGTTCAATCTTTCTGTATTAGCACCATGCCTAATACAGTACTAAGCAATTAATAGGTATCAGTAAATCTGTTGTGTGATTGATAGCATGTTTCTGTGAAAGAATAATGAAGTAACACTTCTGTTGACTGGTGTGTTTATGACTATGGTATTTTGATCAATGAGTTTTTCATTTAATGGTTTTAACCATTTTAGGCAGTGCAGTTCTTTAAGGTGGGATGTTCCCTGAATGGAATATTGGGATCAACCACCAAAACACTCAAATCTGTGTATTGATATTTGTTTACACTCTTAATTATCTTTTTATTTTGGAAGACAACAGTGTTTCTCATGAAACTTCAATCAGAGCAATATGCTTGGAAAGAAGCCACATAAAAATACTCAAAATTGTTACCAAAAATGTTATATAAAAAGCATAAACTTAGAAGAAAAAATATTTCCTCCAAAATTTATGTGGTTTAGAAGAATAGAGCTTCATTAAAAAAAAAGACAGTTTCAAACCTTTTACTTGAAGTGTATAAAGCTGGCACTAATTCTGTTTGAAGATGGGGAGATTGGGGGGTATTCATGGAATCAGATGACTACACAAGTGACCCACGTATGATAATTGTGATTTTATTGTTAGTGTTGATACAAATAATCTAGCATGGTATAACTTTCTCTTATTGTTTCTTTTTTTATCCCTGTCAAGGCTGAGTATTCTTGGACTAAGTGTACAGGAGTATAGCCTTGCTCCTAGTAGTTCAAAGCAGGTTTAAAGTGACAGCATTAAAATAGAATCTAAATTAAAAAAAAAAGTCTAACATTGGCTCTGGGTTCTCTTAGCTAGTAAAGTAACCCTAGGATAATGGCTGAAAAAATAGTTTTTCGCTATGTATGTAGAGACTAAAAGCACGAGCGAATTGGCAGGCAAACAGGTCCTACCTTTCCTAGGTAAGAAAATACTGATTCTATATGACCAGGACTAGATTATACATAATCTGGAGTTACACTCCTTAATTGAAACTGTCTTTTTTTTTTACCTCATTTAAGTAGAACCCAGTCCACGGGCATCTTGGCAAATCTGTTTGTCAAAAACGGGTTCTAGTCATTGCATTATATAGATATAATATAACAAACTTGACTTATTTCCAATTGTTTTGCTATAAATTAAGTGGGATAAAAATTGTATGCTATCTTAATTGTATTATGAATTGGGAGTTGGGAGATACTTGAATTGCCTTTGTTGAATAAAACAGTTTGGTAAATTGAAAAAAAAAGGGGGTTCCCCTAACTGAGGTATTACTGTATGTAAAAAAATAAAATGGTATTTTATAGGTTTGGTTTCTATTATATTTAAAGTTATATCTGATTAGAGTCTTATTTCCTAATTAGTATGTTAATTTTCCTAATTATATATTTCTTAGTGAACTAAGTATAAATTATTACATGAGTGACACAGATTGTTGTACTTGTCAAAAGTAAAGTGTATGTACAAATATATCAACACCAATTTGTCCCCTTTTGATAACAGGTAATTGTGAGCAAAACTCTGACTAGTCCACTCTATGAGTATGCCTGGGATGCTTAGGCACTGATAAGGAAGGCAGAACAAATAAACCCCAAACAAAACAAGCAGGCAATCCCATAAATTATTTTACACAAATACCGATTTTAGCCAAATGTGCACACAGCAAACATAACTGTTGTATGGATAACAAGTAGATTTTCTATGGTTCCTTCTGGTAAGCATATTTTAAAAGTCTTATTCCCATTATTAAGATTGGACATGACTGTAATTGGATTTCCCTTCAAAAGAAGTAGTCTAGTTCTATTCTTGTAGCTGCCAGGTAAGAATAATGGAAATATTAAAATACTATTATTATTTGCAAAAATTATGCAGGGTATTTTGTGACCCATTCTAAAATTATCACGAGCATAAATTTATGTCTTTGAACTTTAATATTTTTAACAAGATACTCTTTCCTAAAGCTTAAATATACTAATAAACAATAAAATGGCATAAAATAAGACTACTGTTAAGGAAAATTTGAAATAATCAAAAGTATATGGCTTCTTACATATCACATACTGAGTGAGACAATGCCAGCCTCATGCTAAGAAAAAATTTGGAAGATTTTTATTATTAATTAATTTTGCCTCATTATGTTCTATTTATTTTGCTTCTACCTTGATATCTATAGTTCTGGTGTAGTTATCTTTAAACACTGAATACAAACTTAGTTTCCCACAAAAGTTAAATGATTATATTCGTTCTATGATTAATTATGTATTTTAAAATAGGAAATTCCTTATTGAAAAAATTCATTTTTCTCTCACAAGTAATATTATGGAATATTCTTGTAGAAAACTAATTTTTGAAAGCTATACTTTTATAAGAATTTTTATTATTTAATAGTACTCAGACTACTATTTTTTTCAGTATATATTTAAGATGGAACAATGTATATTTTGTAGTGGGATTATATTATAAAATTATCAGAAACATTTCTCATTTATCTTTTATGATGTTATTTAACACAAAATGAAAATTATAATACAATTACAAAAAATTTCCAAGTATTTCAGTATTTTAAATATATTATCTTGGAATTTCTCACAAAAGAATGCTATGATAGGGATATGTGTTTCTAAAGTTGAGAAACAATAGCATTTCCTTTCTTCAAAGTAAAGAAACACCTATTTATAAAGAACTGTACAGAACAAAAGAAATACTTTAGCAAGAAATCAACTTTCACTTAAAAATAGAATGCGTTTTTCATTAGACTGCAGATGCAAATGGGCCTTCATCTTTTGTACATTGACAACAGTTTACAGGGATTTGTTAAAATATGTTATCTGGGGTGATCATTAAAATATCCCAAGTGATTATATCTCCTATTTCTCTTTGTACTCATTCTGTGCTTTCAGACACAACCAATAACATGACGTCACCCCCCATACATTATAAACCCATAACAGTGATTGATACATATATATAGAATTTCCCTCCCAAGAATCTTTTCATTACCTCATTAATTCACAACTGACAAATTTTTCCATGTGTAATAAGCAGTTTGGTTTTATGTGTTCAAAATATTTGATAAAATAATTCTACTATATATATGTATATATTATCTCTTTATTGGATGAATGCTAGGGAAGTCACAAGTTGTTGAAAATGCCAAGAGTTACTATTTTTATCCAGGGCCCTGGGATCACAGCACTTAACTAACTTAACATAAACTGTACTTCAATCTGGAGAAGGCAAATATTTCTGAAAACAAATGGGTTCTAACTTACTTAACCAACTTCCTTATTTTAAGAGGTGAACTCAATATAGAAAGAGGACAATTCTATATGATAAAGGAAGTTGAAAGATTTTATAATCTGAAGGATAAACGCTACACAATAAAAATATTTTTACTAAGAAAAGTTTTAGATGAGACCATTCTCCATTTCCATACCCCTGGCATAATTGTTTAATGTATTAGGTAAATTAGAAAGATAGATGATGATGATAGATGATAGAGATAGATATTGATAGATAGGTAGATAGATAGATAGATGATAGATAGAAGAATTTATTGATAAAAACAGGAAAACAATGCTACTTAGTTTTCAGAATCAGAATTAGAGAGCACTCTGAAAAATTATTTAGTGAAAACTGTAGTCCTCTAGATGAAGCCACTGAAACCCAGAGTACAGCAGTGACTTGCCTAAAGTCCAAAGTCATGTTATGCCTACTGACCCTTGGTCAAATATTTTTCCTGTACAGTAGTTCTCATACATTTTTAGGTTGGTAATTCTTTTGTGTGTGTGCGTGTGTGTTGGCTTAAAAAAAAGGCTTATTGTGACATATGTGGCCTTTAACACCACTTAATAGATAAATCTAGCATGTATCCATTTTACTCTAAAAACTTCAGATGCAACTTGATTCTTTGCTTTATATGAAAATAATGAAGTGGTGGTGAATACATTGAACAGCTGTGTGTTCATAAAGACCGTGTGTTATTTTTGTTTAATGGAGTAATGTTTTGATGTGCTGCTGAGTGGCTCATCTTTGGGAGACAGTAAAATGGCAGCTGGTTTTACCCTAGAAGACCTCTTACTAAAGAAATTCCAGCTGTGAATATATGATACTTCCTTAAATGGGAAGAGAGAAGTTATCCCATATGTAAAATTGTTCTGCACATCTGTACTGCTTTAGGAACCATATTCTCTTTGTAATTGGCTTCTATAAGAAGTTGTTGTTTTTCTCTTGAAAGTAAAATGTAGAAAACTGAATTTGTACAAAATATTTTTAAATAATTTGAATGACGGTCTTTAAGACAATTTTTATCAAGTGTGGTCTTCTTGAAAATATATACCTTTACTTCATGAAAGTATAAATTTATACCAGTATTTGAAAACAGAACTACGTACAATCCATGTTAAGACAAGTAGTTCCATTAATATATATGCCATACTTTATAGAACCCCTGCCTAAAATCACTGCGGGCTTAAAAATGAGACCTGGTACAGGTCCATAGCCTCATTAGGGGAAAAAAATCCTTTAGATTTAATGAAAATGTCCCTTTAATAATAAATAATAGATATTTATACTTTATGAAAAATATTCAATATTTACACTTCATCAAGTTATGAAAAGTATGGATACCAACAACCACAAGCGCCAAATGGTTAGGCCGAGGCAAAGATGCTTTGGTAGCTATTTAGCATCTATTTGTCTCATTCTTATGGTTTGCTGCCCAGGCTGGTGGAGAATGAAAGTGGTTTGTCATAGAAACGAGTGGAGAAAGATGACCTGAAACCATTATGCATTGGTTGAGTCTCACCCTCAGCTGATATTAAATTTTGTTTTTCAGGTATTCATTAAATAAATATGTCAATAAAGTTGCATAGATTTTTTGATTTAAAAAGTAATAATTTAAGAAGTTAATTAAAAGATTGAATAAATCAATGTTAATACCTTAACATCCTAAATGGAATTATAATTAACGTTGTACAGTAATAAAAATGCAAATCATTATAAATGTCTTAGTAGGAAATTATTATAAAGGCAATGTTACCGGTGTTTTAAACAAATTTACCAGAATGTACAGTCTGAAATGCCATTGCCTTCATAGCAGCCCCTTGAAATGCAACTTCAAATTAAATATTCCAAAAAATGGTGTGAGCAATAAAAGCCTCCTTGTAATGAATATAGCCTCTCAAGATAACCCCTTGGAAATGGCATTTGTTTGAATATGTAAGTTACGATGGGTTTCTTAAAGACCAGTCGTGTTAATGCACAGCCATGCCTCATAGTATACCTGTGTTTTGTGTTCAGAGGCATGCACATGTGTGCACGTGTGTATTCAAAAACACATAGATTTTTGTTTTCTGCCCTGCTTGAAATGAAAAGAGAAACCTCACTGACTGCCTTCCAGTTCCACTATACCTGTATTCATAATCTTATACATGCAAGAAAGGACCTTGTACTATAAATGAGGAGTTGGAAAACTATGACTTCTGGGCTACATCCAGCCTGCCTGTAAGCTAAGAATGGTTTCAACAGCTTTAAAAGGTTGAAAAAATCAGAAGAAGAACAATGTTTCATCATATGTGAAAATTATATGAAATTCAAGTTTCAGTGTTCATAAGTAAAGTTTTATTTGAAAACAGACATTTTTGTTTATGCATTGTCTGTGTTTGCTTTCACAATCCAGTGGCAGAGCTGAGTAGTTGCAATAGAAACTATATGGTCCACAGAGAAAAAATTATTTACTATCTATCTTTTAAAGAAAAAAATTTTCTGTAAATTATCCACTTGGGAAAAAAATGTGAGTGTAATTGGGGATGAACTTCCCCTGGACTCAAGGAACACTCATTATCCAGTCTCGGGATAAAACTATGTGGGTTTAACAAGTTATATGAATGAAGCAAAGTGTCTTCATATGTTTCCTTTGGGACTTGAAGGAATAATACGTTTCCAATTTTAGAGATTAAACCACTGTGAGCATGTGTTTCTGAATACTGTGGTTCTTATATCAAACATTACGTAGGGTAGAGCATGAGTGGAAAGAAGAAAAGACAGACTGAGATTCTACCCTATTGCCTGATTTCTTCTTCATCTTCATGCGAGGGTAGAAAGTGTATTTGCTTTAAGACTAGAACACAGGTTCAGGGAGACGAATAGCTGCTCTGAAGCCATAAAGGAACACTTCTAGGCTTAAAGGGAGAATTGTATCCACTTGAAAGTTACTCTTTCTGATCAGCCTTTGCCCTTATTTTCATGGAAATGTGACTGATGAGTATATATCTTTCACAATCATCAGGGTTATATACTGCCATTTTTGCGACTATGTCTATCTACTCTTTTGTTGAAATGTGTGCTTTTAGTATCTTGTGCTTAAATCAGTGCGTGTGCATATCCACATTATACATACATATATAAATACACATGTACACATATAAATGTGTGCATACATGTAATGTGTGTTATTTACATATTAGATTTATACATGGATCTATCCCAATGATAGTGTCATTGCCATAGCAACATGATGGTTATTGGTATGACGTAATAAAAGTTAACTTTCTTATTTTCTTGGAATACAATTGCCAAGAGGTTTGTTGATCTGTATAAGAAAACTACTAATTGGAATCTAAATGCCCTCACAGTAGCTAAATTTCCATCTACTAGCTGTACAGAAGCCAAATAATATAGAGCATAGGGGGCCAAAGCAATTTTCACTGATTGCTTCTTAGTTGAAGGATGGGAAATATGCGGAACAAGTTAAATAGCCCTAGGGACTGTGTGTATTATAGCCAAGAAAGACAGAAATGTGAGTCATAAATTAGTTTTATTAGGTCTTGTATATGCTCTAGCAAGAGAAGCATGAAAGCAATACCATATCACTCCTCTTTTCATTCATCCATGAATATTAGATTTATCAATTATGCTTAGTGGTTAGTCCATGCATGAAAGAGGCATTATAAAATCCATATAATCCTATAATATGGCTGCAAAAATATAGCTAAGTGTCTGACACTCGCTTATATAAAACAAGCTATAATATTCTAGAGGGGACTGACTTAACATTCAATGTTTCAGCCAGGATATGAGATCTAAGTTACTGTTATAAATGTGTATGTGACCATTTCAATGTCATTGAATTTCAAGGTAATCTACTTTACTATATAATTTTTTTACTATTTGAATTATTCATATTTAATATTTAATGTTTCTTCCTTAAAAAATTATAGTCCTATACAATTTAACTTTATTTTCTTTCTTGTGAGTCCTGTGCTGTCTCTTTTGCATTAAATTTCTTAACAGTTCTTCTACCAGCCTTCCCCGCATCTAGCCTTCCCCTTCCAATCTAAGAATAGAGTTTTCTAAATATTATTATTTAATTATCTCACAGTGTCTAGTGTAATGCTCCCTGCACAGTCAGGGCTGTCAAAAGCTTATTAACTAATTAAGAGAAACAAAAGTAAATGTTAACATTTATTTAAAGATCACACAGGGAGGGACGTCTCTGAAAATTGGCTGAAACTTTTCCAAAACCTGTGTGTGGGATCTGTTACATATTCATATTCAGTAAGATAGTGACAACAAGGATTAGGGCCGACTTGAAAATTTGATCCTTATTTTTAAACTGCCTATTTGTGACTTTAAGAATGTATTAAACAACTGTTTCTCACCACCTACACTATTTCTACCCTGGTCTTTGCCACTATTACCTCTCACATGGATGATTTCAACAGACTCTACAACTGTCTCCTTAACTTTCTCATTTGCTCTCCCACATCTCAATATAGCAGCCAGAGAGAGACTGTTAAAAAGGAAGCCAGCTAATTTCTCTGTTCAAATATCCAATAGCTCCTGTTCTCATTTAGAGTGAAACCCAAGATCCTTACAATAGGCTACAAGGCAGTATAAAATCTTCCTTCAGGTTACCGATGTGAGTCACTTCTATTTAAGTACACGGAGTTTCTTACTACTTTCTCCCTCACTCAAACTAGCCTCTTTGCACTTCTCTAGGAATGATCATGTATGAGTTCTTTTCACATTTCCTTTTTAAAATCCTGGGAAGCTGAAATACTCATGAATTACTTTCTACTTTGTTGTCCTCTGAACAGTTTACCTAGAACTCAGCAGGTGTAAACACTGGTACAAAGGGGGCCAAAACACAACAACAGAAACAATAAGCTGTCTTTGCTCTCCTTCTGAGATTTTTTGCTTAAACTACAAATTATGCCAGGTTGGAATGGAGACTCAATGAGCCATTATGAGCAACCTACACACACTGTTGGTTTTGACATTTTCTTGTCTTCTGGTACCACTGAAAATAACTGCTTGAAAGAGTTAATGTAGCTTCCAAAAATGCTTATTACACTCCCTGGGAGTAGCTTATACATTAGGAGAATCTGGCTTGTTTGTTGGTAAAATGCACATCTGCTACCGGACAGGATAGGGACAACTACTGATTAAAGGAGACTTCAGTGACTGCTCCTTAGGAGAGCACTATCAGGACAAGTTTACTGATCAGAAAATGCTTAAAGATTATATTCAAAGTCCAGTGTGGCTTTTATCACACTGCCCACAGGTAATTAAATGAACATAATCAGCATTATTTTATATGCTTGAATCCTCCCCCCATTACTCTTAGCTGCCTTTCCATCTCAGTTCAGAGGATTACTGCTCTTAATTTCACTTTGGGCAGTCAAGTGGGGATGAAATTTTTCCCTCTATGTAGTTGAAATCGAAAATATGTGGCATCATAAATTGGAGGAGAGCAGGTATCTATAATGGATATGAGATTGTGGAGCTGCCCATGTCATTTGGATTACTTTGTCATAATTTGTCCAAATTTACCAAATCCCTCAGGGATTACCATATTCACTTCCTTTAGGTGGGCAGTTCAGTCTGATTTAGGTGAGTTATTCTTTGTACTTAGTGTAGCACATAATATTTTAGGAATCTTTGCAAAGAAATAGGGAAGAGGGAGTACATTTCAAAACTGTCATTGTTTTAAGGCAGAATCAAGTGTTTCTGAAAATCAAGAGAAAACTTCGGATTTTCAAAAATGTTCCTTCATGACCATTTAACTCATTATTACTTTTCACTGTTAAACCTTATTTTATTACCTATTACATAAAGAGAAATCTTATCTTATTTGTCTATTTCATACTGGCATCTGATTGATATTGAAAAATCATTCTGTAAAGTACAAAGATGTACAATAAGTATACTTTAACCTATTAGTATTTCTGAATAGTAACTGACATGTTTTACATTTTTACAATGTTCTCTGGTGGGGCCAAGATTTTACCAAAAACATATGCATTTTGAAAATGACAGAAACATTTATTTCTTTTTTTCAATAGTTTCAGAATTATGCTATTAAGGCATAACTGTCGTTCAGTATTTTGGATGCTAAGGTTCTTGGTCACTTAAGAAATTGATACTTTGAGAAGTAGAACTTTTCATATAATAGACTACAAATTGTAAAACCTAATAAAGTAATTTTGTTGTACAACCACCTTACTGGTACTGTTCCATGATAAGAGTGTTTTTCTATTTTGGTCGTGATATTTTGCCTCATCATAATCCAGTGCAAACCATAACAGCATAATTTGGTTATACTAACATGCAGGGTTTGAAATCACAGTCCAGGATATCTGCTTCTCCCTACATTTGTCCATTAAAAAAAAGGCATTTAAGGTGACATGTATTCGTAGTTAGATCAGAAAGGAATAAATCTAGGTGCCTTTCCTTGAATTTTTATTGATCTTAATGTACATGTATATATTTTGCAGTTGCAAAGGATGAATAAATACCATATAAATAATCAGTATTACAGTTAAAAAAGTCTCTTCATTCATTTTGATCCCACAGTGATTATTAATATATCACTTTTAATAATGACAAAATTCTAAAGCTAATAGGTCATCTAAACATAATTTATTGTTAATTAAAATATTATGTGATAACTGTGAATATTTCCCAGGTAATCCAGAAAAATTTAATGTTCAAAATTAAGAAACACTGTCCATAAATAGTCCATAATATCTTAAAATATAAAATTAGTAAATTAAAATAAATTGTGGAGGATGATGTCACTTTTTTTTACTAAACAATTAGAAACTTTACCTTGAATAGATTATCAAACGAACACATTCACTTTTATGAAATACATGCATAAGTGTTAGTGGAAAATTACTCTATACTAAATGTATGTATCTTTCTGAAGCGTTCTGTATATGAAATAGAATATGACTCAGATTAAAACACATACTTAATAAAATCTGTTTTGGAGTGTAAAAGCTTTTGACAAATGTTATAATTTGTCATTTTTTTCTAAGGAACATCACCATGGGCTATGTAGTGACATACATATGTCAGTTTTCTTTGAATGAACCATAGTTTGCTCTTGAGTGGACATTCCATGCACAAACAACTTGTTAAAGAAAGACTATGGTTCAGGAAGCTATGAACTCATTGCTTCTTTTTTAAGAGCACATTTCATTGATTTTCAGTTTGCTTTACCATTGTAGGTGACCTACATGCAATTATGCATTTTTCATATATTAAATACTTAAAAAAATTTTTAAGTGTATTTTTTGTTGAAGTATAGTTGATACACAATATTATATTGGTTTCAAATATACAAGACAGTGATTAAACAATTATACACACTATTAAATCCTCACCCCAACTAGTACAGTTACTATCTGTCAACAAAGAAAGATGTTATAGAACCATTGACTCTTCTCCATTCTGCACTTTCTTCTCTGTGACCAACTGATATTATGATTGATTTCTGTGCCCTTTTGGGCCCCTCACTCACCCTACCCATCCACCTTAACCCCTTCCCCATGTTAACCACCAGTCACTTCTCAGTGTTTATGAGTCTACTGCTGCTTTGTTCATTCTGTTTTGTTTTGTTTTTAGATTCCACATATAAGGGAAATCATATGGTGTTTGTCTTTCTTTGCCTGGCTTATTTCACGTAGTATGATACCCTCTAGGTCCATCCATGTTGTCACTAATGGCAGGATTTCTTTCTTTTTATGGCTGAATATGATTCCATTATGTATACATACCACATCTTTTTTATCCATTCATCTATTAGTAAACACTGTATTGATGGATGCTTTACTTGCTTCCATATTGTGCCTATTGTAAATAATGTGGCAATACACATAGGGGTGAATATATCTTTTTTAATCAAATTTTGTTTTCTTTGGGTAAATTTCTAGAAGTGGACTTACTGGGTCTTAAAGTATTTCTATTTTTATTTTTTTGAGAAACCCCTATACTGTTTTCCATAATAGCTGCACCAGTTGACATTCTCAACAGTGCTTGAAGGTTCCCTTTTCTCCACACCCTCACTAGTACATGTTATTTCTTGTCTTTAGGATAGTGGCCACTCTAAATAGTGTGAAATGATGTCTCATTGTGGTTTTGATTTGCATTTCCCTGATGATTAGTGATGTGGAGCATCTTTTCATGTGCCTGCTGGCCATCTGTATTTCTTCTATGGAGAACTGTCTGTTCAGGCCTTTTGACCATTTTTTTAAATAGGGTTATCTGTTTCTTTGGTGTTCAGCTGTATGAGTTCTTTGTACATTTTGGATGTTAACCCCTTACCAGATAAATCGGTTATGACATTCTCCCATACTGTAGGTTGACTTTTTGTTTTGTTGGTGATGGTGTCCTTTGCTGTATAGAAGTTTATATTTTTTCCAGTTTTATTTTTATATGTTTTATATAATTTATTTTGATATCATAAATCTACAATTACATGTGCAATATTATGGTTATTAAACTACCCCTTCATCAGGTCCCCCCACCAACCCCATTACAGTCACTGTCCATCAGCGTAGTGAGATGCTATAGATTCACTACTTGTCTTCTCTGAGTTGTATAGCCCTCCCCATGCCCCCCCAACATTACTTCTGCTAATCGTAATGCCCCTTTTACACTCTTATCCCTCCCTTCCCACCCATCTTCCCCAGTCCCTTTCCCTTTGGTAACTATTAGTCCGTTCTTGGGTTCTGTGAGTCTGCTGCTGTTTTGTTCCTTCGTTTTTTTTTTTTCTTTGTTCTTATACTCCACATATGAGTGAAATCATTTGATACTTGTTTTTTTTGGCTTGGCTTATTTCACTGAGCATAATACCCTCTAGGTCCATCCATGTTGTTGCAAATGGTAGGATTTGTTTTCTTCTTATGGCTGAATAATATTCCATTGTGTATATGTAGCACCTCTTCTTTATCCATTCATCTACTGATGGACACTTAGGTTGCTTCCATTTCTTGGCTATTGTAAATAGTGCTGCAATAAACATAGGGCTGCATCTGTCTTTTTGAAACTGGGCTGCTGCATTCTTAGGGTAAATTCCTAGGAGTGGGATTCCTGGGTCAAATGGTATTTCTATTTTGAGTTTTTTGAGGAACCTCCATACTGCTTCCCACAATGGTTGAACTAATTTGCATTCCCACCAGCAGTGTAGGAGGGTTCCCTTTTCTCCACATCCTCGCCAACATTTGTTGTTGTTTGTGTTTTGCATGTTGGTCATCCTCACTGGTGTGAGGTAATATCTCATTGTGGTTTTAATCTGCATTTCTCTGATGATTAGCGATGTGAGGCATCTTTTCATGTGCCTGTTGGTCATCTGAATTTCTTCTTTGGAGAAGTGTCTATTCATGTCCTCTGCCCATTTCTTAATTGTATTATTTGCTTTTTGTTTTTTGAGGTGCGTGAGTTCTTTGTATATTTTGGATGTCAACCCCTTATTGGATACGTCATTTATGAATATATTTTCCCATACTGTTGGATGTCTTTTTGTTCTACTGATGGTCTCCTTTGCTGTACAGAACTTTTCAGCTTGATATAGTACCACTTGTTCATTTTTGCTTTTGTTTCCCTTGCTCAGGGAGATATGTTCATGAAGAAGTTGCCCATGTTTATATCCAAGAAATTTTTGCCTATGTTTTTTTCTAAGAGTTTTATGGTTTCCTGACTTACATTCAGGTCTGATCCATTTTGAGTTGACTTTTGTGTATGGGGTTAGACAGTAGTCCAGTTTCATTCTCTTACATGTAGCTCTCCAGTTTTGCCAACACCAGCTGCTGAAGAGGCTGTCATCTCCCCATTGTATATCAAAGGCTCCTTTATCAAATATTAGTTGACTGTATATGTTTGGGTTAATGTTTGGATTTTCTATTCTGTTCCACTGGTCTGTGGGTCTCTTTTTGTGCCAATACCAAATTGTCTTCATTACTGTGGCTTTGCAGTAGAGCTTGAAGTCAGGGAGTGAAATTCCCCCTTCTCAGAATTGCTTTGGCTATTCAGGGTCTTTTGTGGTTCCATATGAATTTTAGAATTATTTGTTCCAGTTCATTGAAGAAAGCTGTTGGTAGTTTGATAGGGATTACATTGAATCTGTAGATTGCTTTAGGTAGTATAGCCATTTTGACAATATTTATTCTTCCTAGCCAAGAGCATGGGATGCATTTCCATTTGTTAGTGTCCTCTTTAATTTCTCTTAGGAGTGTCTTGTAGTTTTCAGAGTACAGATCTTTCACTTCCTTCATTAGTTTTATTCCTAGGTATTTTATTCTTTTTGATGCAATTGTGAATAGAATTATTTTTCTGATTTCTCTTTCTGTTAGCTCATCATTAGTGTATAGGAAAGCAACAGATTTCTGTGCGTTAGTTTGATCCTGCAACTTTGCTGAATTCAGATATTAGTTCTAGTAGTTTTGGAGTGGAGCCTTTAGGGGTTTTTATGTACAATATCATGTCATCTGCAAATAGTGACAATTTGACTTCTTCTTTACCAATCTGGATGCCTTGTATGTCTTTGTTTTGTCTGATTGCCATGGCTAGGACCTCCAGTACTATGTTGAATAACAGTGGAGAAAGTGGGCATCCCTGTCTTGTTCCTGATCTTAGATGAAAAGCTTTCAGCTTCTTGCTGTTAAGTATGATGTTAGCTATGGGTTTGTCATATATGGCCTTTATGATGTTGAGGTATTTGCCCTCTATACCCATTTTGTTGAGAGTTTTTATCATGAATGGATGCTGAATTTTGTCAAATTCTCTTTCAGCATCAATGCAGATGATCATGTGGATTTTGTTCTTCTATTTGCTGATGTGGTGGATTATGTTGATGGATTTTCGAAAGTTGTACCATCCTTGCATCCCTGAGATGAATCCTACTTGATCATGGTGTATGATCCTCTTGATATATTTTTGAATTCGGTTTGCTATTATTTTGTTGAGTACTTTTGCATCTATGTTTATCAGGGATATTGGTCTGTAGTTTTCTTTATTGGTGAGGTCTTTGACCAGTTTTGGTATTAAAGTGATGCTGGCTTCATAGAAAGAGTTTTGAAGTGTTCCCTCCTCTTCTATTTTTTGGAAAACTTTAAGGAGAATGTGTGTTATTTCTTCTCTATATGTCTGATAGAATTCAGAGGTGAATCTATCTGGCCTGGGGGTTTTGTTCTTGGGTAGTTTTTTGATTACCGATTCAATTTCGTTGCTGGTGATTGGTCTGTTTAGTTTTTCTGTTCCTTGCTTGGTCAGTCTTGGAAGGTTGTATTTTTTCTAAGAAGTTGTCCATTTCTTCTAGGTTTTCCAGCTTGTTAGCATATAGATTCTCATAATAGTCTCTTATAATTCTTTGTATTTCTGTGAGGTCCATTGTTATTTTTCCTTTCTCATTTCTGATTCTGTTTATGTGTGTAGATTCTCTTTTTCTCTTAATGAGTCTGGCTAGGGGTTTATCTATTTTGTTTATGTTTTCAAAGAACCAGCTCTTGGTTTCATTGATTTTTTCTATTGTTTTATTCTTCTCAATTTTATTTATTTCTTCTCTGATCTTTCTTATGTCCCTCCTTCTGGTGACTTTGGGCCTCATTTGTTCTTCTTTTTCCAATTTCAGTAATTGTGTCTTTAGACTATTCATTTGGGA